>CM053764.1:8609373-8655480 GCA_028658305.1 Pachyuromys duprasi
AGGCTGTGGAGGCTGTGGAGGCTGTGGAGGCCGTGGAGGCCGAGGAGGCTGTCTGTAATCAAGTCACTGGGGAGGTTCAGACCGGAGGGTCCAGAGTCTGGCAAGATGGCACTGTGGGCACTTGACATCCTACAGGGCAAGCCTGATAACCTGAGTTCACCCCCAGGACCCACCCTCCACATGGTGCCCCACACACATGGTTTTATATTTATTTTGCTTTGTTTTTTTTTGTGTGCATGTTTTGTCTGCATTTATGTATGCACGCCTGGTATCCAGAGAGGTCAGAAGCTCAGTGCTTAAGAGCATTTGCTGTTCTTCCAGAAGACCCAGGTTCAATTCCCAGCATGCACATGGTGGCCCACAGTCACTCAGAACTCCAGCTCCAGCTGATCTTTGGATCTCCACAGGCCCCAGGCACCACCAGTGGTGTGAGACATACTCACGTGCAGGCAAAACACCATACACAGAAAAGAAAAATAAAACTTTAGAGCTGGAGAGATGGCTCAGTGATTAAAAGCACTGTCTGCTCTTCCAAAGGACCCGGGTTCGATTCCCAGCACCCATGTAGCAGCTCACAACTGTCTGTAACTCCAAGGATCTGACATCTTCACACTAAAATAAAAATAAAATAAAAGTAAATAAATTATTAAAAAAATAAATCTTTAGATAATAAAGTGAACAGTAATAGAGAAAGAGGTCCAGAATCAACTTCTGCCCTCCACACATGGCCTTAACAGTGAGCACGGCTACATTCGGACATGCAGGTGCAGGCAGGTGTACATGCAGGTGCGTGCAACAGAAGACAAGTTAATAATCTTGCAGGGCGGTGGTGACACACTCCTTTAATCCCAGCACTCTGGGGGCAGAGGAGGAGGCTCTCTGTGAGTTTGAGGCTAACCTGCTCTACAAAGTGAGCTCCAGCACAGCCAGGGCTACACAGAGAAACCCTGTCTCAAAGGGGGAAAAAAAAAAGACCCAACAGCACATTCAGCCATGAAGACCCTTCTTAGCAAGGGGTTGGCGTGACCCACATCCATGAATCTTCCCGGCACCCATTATCACCCCAAGTCAGATTCTGACTGGCCCAAATCAGGCCACAGGCCCTGTCCTTATCACCAGTGTCTTGAATACCTTGAGTACAAAAGGTACTGGCTGTCTGGTTCCTGAGCCCAACCAGGTCCAGGGAGGAGGGGGCACCCCAGAGTAGCAGCAGGGACGCGGGGGAGGAACAGAGGCTTACAACAAAGGGCTGGGGGGTAGCTCAGAGGCTGCCACACAGGCTTCTGCTGTGAGGTTGGGGGCGGGCGAGGGCAAGCCATGGAGCTGAGCAGCCTGTCCAGAGACAGGGATGAGATGTCCGAATTGCTCTCTGGGGCTCTAAGTACTCCCATCTGCTCATCCCTTGGAGAGGCACCGAGGGACTAGGCACCGAGGCCATGTCACAGATGCCCTGAATATCCTCCACCAAGCCTTATCCCACTCTGGCTGTGCCTCCTGCCTGGAACCTTCTCTGGTACCCACCTTGCTCTCAGGAGGAAAAGCACAGCTGCAGGCCCGGCCTCCTCGCTCTCCACCTCTAATTGCTGCACACCCAGCTGATAGCATAAGCCTGCACTCCCTCACCCTTGTGCTCTGAACCACCCTTCCCTGGGGCCTTCACCCTACCTCAGCCCTTGTCCTGCCAAATGTATCATTTGTCCTTTCGTACTTTGGCATGAATGAATGTCACCTCTTCCGGGAGGCACCCCTTCACCTTCTAGGCTGGGTCAGGCATCTGCTTTGGGCTGTCACAGGCCTAGCACTTGTCCAGACTCACCTCCCAATGACTCATCTCCCTTCCTCACTACGGACAAGTTGTGTGATGGCAGGGGCTGGCTCCTCCCGGTTCAGAAGCCTGACCCAACATACAGTACAGTGAGTTTCCCAATGGCTGTTGAGCGTCTGTGTGGGTCCACAGGCAATGGGATCAGGAAGTCTGGAAAATAGGGTCTAGGAGAAGCAAGGCCATGTCTTGTTGCAGGCCCAAGTGTCAGATTTCCATTCCTGATTCCACTGCCATAAAGCCCCAAAAGAAGGGAAAAACTCATTTCTTCTTTTCTTGCCCTCTCCCTGCCACCACGAAGGCAAACCCCAGCCACGGTGACCAGCCACTGCCCTTTTGGCCAGTCCAGCCCAGATGGCTTCTTTCCTTGGCTAGCGGAGCACTCCTCCCAGCTGGAGCCTACCCCATCCTTCCTTCCTCCCCTGTCCCTCCGCCTCCCTGCTTCCTTCCTTCCTGCTCTTGCAGGAAAGGTCCTGGCTCTTAGGCAAGGCCCCCAGGTCCAACTGTCCACGCTAGGATACACACTTTCTCTGTCAGCCATCCCACCCGCCCCTTCCCCTACAGGGGTGGGGAGATCTGATCTAGGCCACAGGCTGCATAAAGACACAGAGCAGCAGACAGCAAGAGTCCCGTGCCCCTCCCTCTGTCTCCAACCACTGTGCGGCTGGAGGGCCCCTGAGGCTCACCCTGAAGGCCCTCTGCAGAACAGACCCTCCTGAGACAGGCTCTCTACCAATCTGCCTGGTAAAGTCATACCTCTCTCACAGGTACAGAGAGAACATGGATTTATTAAATAAAAGTGAAAAAAAAAACCTCCCCAAAGTACGGCGGTCTTGCAGGAGCAACGCCACCTCTTGGATCTCTTTGCATGGCAGCGGCTGCATGATTAACCACCCTGCTGCTGTCATTCTCAGGCTCCTCCCCCTCCCCCGCCCCCCTCCTCCCCTGCTCCCCTTCTTCCCCCTTCTCCTGCTCCTCCTCCAATTTAACCTTTACAATAACCCTGGAGAGAGAGGGAGATTTTTGTCCTTACTTACCTCATTTATTTATTTATTTACCTATCTATCTATCTATCTATCTATCTATCTATCTATTTATTTTGGTTTGTTTTCAAGGCAAGTTCTCACTTGTGTAGCCTTGGCTGTCCTGGACTGGCTTTGTAGACCAGGATGGCCTCATCCTCTCAGCAATCTGCCTGCCTCTGCCTCCCAGAGTGTTGGGATTACAGTCATGCACCACTGCGCCCAGCTAACTCATTTTTTAATTTTATTGTTGAGATAAGGTCTCATATGACTGGGAATGGCCTTGGACTCATTACATGGATGACCTTGAGCTTCTGCCCTATTTTTGTGGCACTGAGGATAGAACCCAAGGCCCCATGCATGCCAAGCAAGCATTCTACCAACAGAGTTACTCACCTGGGAGACTGGATCTCTAAGAGTTCAAGGCCAGCCTGGTCTACTAAGTGAATCCTGGTCAGCCATGGCTGCAGAGTGAGACTGTGTCTCAAAAACAAACAAAAGAAAGAAAAGAAAGCACTTGGCTCTCTTCCAGAGGAGCAGGGTTCAGTTACTTCCAGAACCTAATCCGGTGCCCAAAACCTCCAGTGATTATAGTTTCAGGGGTGCGATAGCCTCTCTTGGCTTCTGCAGGCACCTGCACACACGTGGCACACTCACATACACACAAATCTTAGAAGAAGGAGGAGGAGAAGGAGAAGGAGAAGGAGAAGGAGAAGAAGAAGAAGAAGAAGAAGAAGAAGAAACAGAAACAGGGTAGTAGAGACGCACAGGCAGGAGGCAGGTGGATCTCTGAGTTGGAGGCCAGCCCGGTCTACAGTAGGAGTTCCAGGACAGCCAAGGCTACACAGAGAAACCCTATTTGAAGGGAGAAATTAAGAAAGAAAGGAAGAAAAAAAGAAGGGAAGTAAAAAGGAAGGAAGGAAGAGGAAGGAAGGAAGGTAGAAAGGTTGCTCAAGCTCAAACTCAAACGAGACCATTGCCCTTCATCACTGCCTTCCCATCTCTCTTGATCCTAGAACACTTCACAGGCTTGGATGTCTGTCACCCAGCCATGCAGAGAAGATGGGGTAGACATTTCAAGGAACTCAATCACTATCACTGATGACAGGCCAGAGATGGACACGAGCTCACAGCCCGATCTTAGTAAATCACCCAGCCAACACAACAGTCTGCAGAAACCTAAGCTGGTCCCTCCTGCCTCTGTCCACAAGCACAGATAGGAATCCATTTCTCCCATATACAGATGGGAGGAAATCTCATTTTGTGAGAAAAAGGAGAGGATGCCCTTAACCCATCAAAGACTGCTGAACGTTGGGAAACAGGCTCAGCAGATTCCCCAACAGTGCCCCTTCCCCAGCAGCCTGGGGAGCTGCTCTGCGCCGCGACCACCAGAGGGCGCGCCTTCCCTCTCAGAGCCCAAACCACGACGGCGTCTCCAGTAGGCCGGCAAAGGATGCTGTGTGGAAGGTGCACCAACTTCGGAAAGGACCTCCCTGGGATGCAGCCGCACCCTGGGCGTGGATTCAGCCTCGGTACGACGACACTTCGCCCCTTGGCCTTCCACTCTGGCCGCGCCCCACGCTGTGACCTCCGGGCGACTGTTCGTGCGCCCCCTCCTGGCCATTGAGAGCAGTACGGCTCAAAAGAAAATTTACCTGGTGTAGTAGGCCAGGAAGTGGCTAATGGGAATATACTTACTGTACAGAAAATTGTTGTAGTGGTCGTCGCTAAGTACTCTGCCGTGAGAACAGGAAGGGTATGGGAACTACACCGAATGTTCAGGTTATTAGGCAGCTTAATAGGTTATTATTAGGCGCTGCGGGGCGGGGCACCAGATTGGTACTAGGAGCAGTGTATGAGGGCAGGAGACGGTTAAGAGGCACTGAGCCTAAAAAGGAAGGACAGAGTAGTTACATGGTGGTACTGTGGACCCCCGAGTGGCTATTTAAACACAAGCAGCTGATGCCAGGCGCATACCTTGTAGAGATACTTGCATATGGGAGTCTGAACCCACAATAGGCTGCACTAAGTGGGCCTAGGAAGATGGCTAAGAGGTAAAGAGGGTCACAGCATGTACTGGGGACATGGGCAGTACCTACGAGCTCTGGGGGACCGTGCTTGACCCTGGAGGGCTAGTGCGGTCACTGACCTTGCACTCACACACTGGTTCAGGATGGCACTTCCCCACTGTGTTTCAGGCCCCTCTGCACACCCCTTCGGCCTCTGTCACTGTACCATTTTCACAGCCAGAATTTAGACCAGATCTAGCCCTCAAGATCTGGCCCTGACCAGAACCTGTCCATAATTTCCTAGCTTGTTGGGGGGCCTTGGGGAGGCGGGAGGCAAAAGGGCGAGGGCGCTGCATATGAACAGGACAGAGGCGCCTTTTTCTTCTTCCCCCAGACACGAGGGAAGTAAAGGCAGGTCAGCCTTTCATTCCCAGAAAAATAAGGAGCCCCCTCCTCAGCCCCTCCCACCAGGCTTTGGCCTCCTGGCCCAGCTCGCTGGCTGCTGGGCCGGGAGGGGCTGCCAGGCTCGGCCTCCTGCCCACTGCGGGGCGCCGGGGGAGGGCGGCGCGAGGCTCGAGATGCCGCGTTGCCATGGAGACGCTGCCGCATCCTGACTGCTCCTGGCAACGGGGTCCCGCAGCCAGGCAGGCGCTCGGCGGGGACCCCAGGGAGCGGGCGCGCCAGGCTGCCCACGGCGCCGCCAGACCCCCGGGACACGAATCCGGCTTCCCCCCCTCCCCAGACACCCCTCACTCCGGCTCCCAGGGGCACACACATGTACATGCGCGCCCCAGCTGCAACAGCCCAGGCGGAACTGCAGCCCAAGCCCTCCCTGCAGCCCCCACTCATTAATTCAGCAAACATTTGCGGACCATCTCAGTGCCAGGCGCGAGCTGGCCACTGCGGCTGCAGCGAGTCACACCGGGACGCCGCGCTGCCCCCGCCCCCGCCCCCACCTCCCAGCCCGCAGGGGAGGCAGACTCAGAAACACCGCGATCAATACTGTGACCCCAACAGGAGCCACAGACTGTGCTAAACCCATCTCAGGCAAGGGTCGAGCAGGGTTTTTGGTTGCTTTTTTCGTGACGGTTGAGAAGCACGGGGAGAAACCACCACCACGCTTTTTTTTTCTTTTAATCAGATGAGGAAGCTAAGGCCCAGGAGGGCGTGTTTATTCTCCGGAGACCACACAGCAAGAAGCAGAGCAGGCCTTCTAATTTGAACCTTAGCCACTTCCGGGCACTATCAACCGCCGCCCCTCCAGAGCGTAACCGAAACGGACCCGACTCAGCCAGCGAGACATCAGGGACACAGATCTAGCCTTGGGTCCTAGAGAAATTGCAAAGCCACCAAGGCCGAGCAAGAGACAAGCATTCTGTGCTGAGAGAACAGCTCTTGTAGAGCAGTGGAGACTTCAGCGAACAGGCTTCAGGCTGGCGAGAGCAAAGTAGTGGAAAGCCACGCCTGAGAGCCGGGGTGGGGTAGGCGGTAGGGCGTTGACCTAGCACGTGCGAGGCTTCCGGGACCCCGTTACCAGGGCCATTCCTAGGGGAGCGGGGAGAGTGTGAGCACAGGAGGGCATGTGCTGGCCGTTGCTCTGGCAACCACCTGGAAGGGGCAAAGCAGGAAGGGGACTAAGACTAGAGAGCAAGCCGCGGCCTACCCTCCCCAGCCAGTCTCAATGGGAAAGGAAGGAACTAGCACGTCCTTCTTACTCTCCAAGCAAACACCCTTCTGCCTGACTCGGGAACCCAGGGAATCGGCCCACAGCTTCAGCTTCAAGGTGGGGGATGATCGCAGGGAACGCCAGGTCTCAGAAACACGCTTTAGAAGGGCAGGAAGAAATACCCGGGCTAGACCGCTTTAAGGACTTCCGAAGAGAATGAAGTCTAGGGAATCAGAGACAGGACAAGTGTCTCCCATCCCCACAAGAGAAAAAGAGCCCTCTCCTGCCATGACGGTCCCTTCTGGCCCCTGTCCAGCAGACCCCGCCCACGGCATCCCTCTAAAGAGACGCAGCACCCAGCCCTCCTCGTCCCCCGCCTCCCTCCTCCCAAGGTTAGCCTAATTTTTTCCCTTCCATGGATTCAGGTCATTGCTCCCCGTCCTCTCTCCCAGGCGCCTCGGAATGTGACTAATTCCCTCCCTTCATTTACGGGTCCTGTTACCTGGGAGGTATTTATAGCTCTGCAGCCTGTCTCCCTCTCCTGCGACTCAGCTGCCCTCCCCCAGGCCCTCTCTCCAGTCGTTGCCTCCCCTTCTCAGGTCCGTCATCTCTCACCAGCCTCCCACCCTACAATCCCTGACAGGACTGAGTGGGGCTGGCTGGGAGGGGCCAGGACCTTTTGGAATAGGGGAAGGCCATCTGCCAGACATATGTGCGCCTCCCTTCTTGACCACCCCCAGAAACCCTGGGACCAGAGAAGGGTGACTGTGGCTGGCCTTTCTGTGACCTCGACATGCAGTCTGATACTGATACTAGTAACAGGTAACAATCATGGTTTACCATCAGCTATGACTATCACCCTTGGTTTGTGAAGATGGAAGCCCAGCCTGGACAAGGTCGGATGACCTGGCTCAGATCCCCAGAACCCTGCCTAGGATGTGGGGGAACTGGCCTGAAAGCAGGCTACGTGGGCACAACCAGGCTGCCTGACCAAAACCCAGTTCACACATTCCCCTATCCACCTGCCATTTCATCTGCCCTCGGAGTCAGAGAGGGGCCACTCGGTTCCCAGACGCTGCCTGTCACACCATGCCCCCCCTCTCCAGGCAAGAGTCACTGGAGAGGCAGAGACAGCTGCTCGGATCCCCAGTCAAGGACAGAGAGAGTGGTTCTAGCTATGTCCTTTGGTGATGGGAAACGACAGAAAAGAAGGAAGTCAGACCCTAAAGTGCGCTTACAGGCGGTGTCCTTTCGGCAGTTGCACCAGGAAGGCTGAAGAGGTAGACAGACCTACACAGACTATGACAGAGTCTCTGACCAGAAACTTGACGGTCTTGCTAGAATGACTGCCAGGAGGCCGAAACCGAGCAGAGGATCAAGTGCAAATCCCAACCGTGTAATTAACAAGGTCTTTCACCTGTGACACCTTGCTCTCAGGGTTCTCGAACTCAGAACTTCTGCCACCATGCCAGGTTTATGTCGTGCTAGATATTAAATCCCAGTCTTTGTGATTGCGCTCTACCAACTGAGACACATCCGACTCTCGTGTTGCTTAAAAAACAAAAATGGGGAGGAACTCTGTAAATCAGGCTAGCCTCGAACTCATAGAGGCCTTCCCTGCCCTTGCCTCCCAAGTGCTTAGATTAAAGGCATGCGCCACCACCACTCAGCTCATTTTTTTTTTTGAGATTTAAAATTTATTTTTATGTGTGTGAGGATTTGCCTCTGCACTACTTGCATGCAGTACCCAAAGTGACCAAAAGAGGGAGATCTATCCCCCGAGCCTTTAGGAGAAATGGACTCTAGGACCTAGAGTTACAAATGGCAGTAAGTCACCCTGTGGGTACTGGGAATTGAATGTGGGTGCTCTTAACCACTGGGCTGTCTCTCCAGCCCCTGTTTTGTTTTTTGAGATAGGTTTCACTATGTAGGCCAGGCTGGCCTCAAACTCATGGACAGCCTCCTTCCTTAGCTGGGATTACCGGCAGTCAGCACCACACCCAGCAGGCTTTCCAGCTCTGGCTCCTCAGGGCTGAGCCCCCGTCTGGGCTGTGGGAAATGAGCACCCATTGCCGTGAGCACTGTTTCCATGCACCCACTGTGTCCTCTCTGGCTGTAGCCCCCTTATCACACACCCAGCCAAGCTCTGGGCTCCTGCACAGGGCCACAGAGAGCCACATTGGATCCAGAAGACCCCGCTCTACCGGCCTGTGCTACCTCTCACTGGGAGGTGCTGGGAGACAGCCCTCATCAAAATTATCAAGATATTGTGATGTCTGCTCCTGGGAGTCAGGTCCTGCGGCAGCCAAGCCAGCCCTTCCCGGTGCCAGGAACCCCGAGCAGTTCCGGGATTCATCAACAGGCTGACACAGCAACACCAGCAGACACGCTGGGGAGAGCGGGTGTAGGTAGGCTGGCCTATGAGCTAACTAAAAGGGGGGGAGCCGGCCAGGCCTCCCCTACCTCCCCTGGGAAAGAGGAAATCCATCCCATTACATGTAAAGGGCTATAAACTTGGAGAGGCCCCATACATTGGCAGAGGTCTCACAATGCCCACTAGGAAGGTATAGGCAAAGCCTGCTTAGATGCCCATAGTTCCTGGTCCTCTACTGATTGCACAGCCAGAACCAGGCGTGGGTAGTGGGCAAGGAAGCCGTGAGCAGCCCTAGCCACACTGGCTGGTGGAGAGGAAGCCGGGCTGGCAGGATGCTGAGGACAGGGTGCCCGGGGAACAGCGCAGCAATGGGTCCAGGGCAGGGCTGCATGTCGGGATCTTCAGCCTGACTGCCCCAGGGTTTTGCTGTGTGACCTCAGACTGAGCCTCTTTCTAAGCCTCAGTTTACCCAGACTTCCTCATGGAAACTCTGACCTCTACCATCTCCCTATCAGTTCTGAGCAGAGCCTCCTAGGGCAAACCCACAGGACAGGCTGAGGGGTCCAAGAGGGGTCTGTGCCCACACTGCCATCCTTTCCCGAGCTATGGGCACACAGGGTCTTCGCTGAAGAAACACGGTGTATACAAATAATTAAACGGAAGAATTGGAGTGATTAGGGCAGATGATTATTGTCAAATTATGATTTATCTTGTAGTGGAATTAGTATTCCCCCAAAGGGCCCGGCGTGGCGCGGCGCCCGCCACGGCCCGTGATTAATCGCCGTCTCCAGAAGGTCACCTCCAGCCACTGCAGATTAACTCAGTGGGGAAACTTCTTTCCGTAATTCAAGCTGTTGTTCCCACAACCTGTCATCCGCCTTGGAAAAGGACGATTTCGTCAGGGAGCCTGGGGCGGGGGCCGGCCGGCTCCCCAACCCCTCCCGGCTGCAGACATGATATATGGTGCGTCCCGACACGGGTGACCGCGAGGGGGGGCGGCGTCCGCCGTGGGGTAGGCAGCGGGAGGCAGGAGTGGGGAAAGGTGGGGGGAAGCTCCGGCAAGCACAAGTAGACTGTGAGGGGAGAGCGCGCGGGCGGTGGCAATTAGGAAGAAAATTGGATTTTTCAGCGTCCAGAGGCAGCTGCGATCTGCGGTGTTCAATGCAGTCACACACACACACACACACACACACACACACACACACTTCTCTTCCAACACACAGGCACCCAGCTCCAGCAGGCAGACGCCCCAGGAGGGATGGACCTCCATAAAGACTGGCGACACAGAGCCAGCCCTGAGCAGGGCAGAGAACTGCCGGTGCTCCCTCCTCTCTGTGGACTGTGTCACCTGGAGCGTGAAATGCGAGCAGAGCAGGCTAGACTGAGGAGGCCCTGCGTGGGCTGGCAAAACCTGGCAAGCCTGAGGCCGGGCACTGCAGAGCCCCCCAGCGGTCAGAAGGGATCTTTGGAGCAAGAACCTCTCACCTGCGCACCAAAAGCAAGAATGCCTCCCAACCAGAAATGCTGACAAGCCCAGGCCCAGCCAGCTGGGGCTTAGGCTTACCTGATAGCTGCAAGGCAGCCTAACAGCCCCTCCAGCCCCTCCTCCAGCCCCTGCCCATCCTGGGTTCCCTGAGTAGAGGGAGAGATGCCCGGAGAGAGATATCCTTTCCCCTGCAGATGAGGCTGAAGCAGGGTGGTCTCCTGCCCCAAAGCTGCCCTGGCTCCCCAGTGCCCTCGGGAGTGCCTCCACTGTCCAAGCACCTCTGAGGCCCTGCCGTTTTGTGTCCAGCTGCCCTGCACGCTCTTCCTCCCCACCTCTAGAAACATTAGCTGTGCGCTTGTTCTTTAGGTCCTCAGGCTTCCAACAGACACCCTGAACCGTGCTTCCTGGCCCCAGCCAGTCAACGCCCCTTCATCCTCCCTTCTCAGCTCATTTAATCCCACAGGAGAGAGGTGCTCGGGGCTCATGGATCACCCTGCACAGCAACCATGCTCTCCCCAGGCCCCGCTGACCACACCCAGCGCTGCAGGTGAGCCTCTGTTCAGTGCCCTCAGCCCCCCCCCCCAAATCCACCCAGCCGGTGGAGAGGGGGTACTGCAGGAGTGTGTGGGGACCGCGGGGCTGCAGTGTGGTCTCCAGCCTTGCTCCTCCACAGCACCGCACTTGCCAGAGCTCTGAACTGAAGGCCCAGCCGGCGGAGAGAGGCGGAACCCCTAGTAGGCAGCCCAGTCCTCAAAGCCTCGAGGCTCTTTAGATAGGAACAGAAGGCATGTGTTCTGTATACTGTGGCTTGCTCAGAAATTCCAGGGTCTGAGATACAGTCGTAAAGACCTGGCATTGTTTGAGAGAGAAAAATCTATTTTCAAGGATAAGAGTGGGGGATGTCCCTCTTCAAAATAATTGGGACTCAATGCTGGCATTTTCTTGGAGGGCTTTTCTCCATCCTTTCCAGGGACTGTTTCTGATAAGACTGTCCTAGGAGTCTGGCTGACAGTGACAAACACTTCCATCTAGACTCTTTAGATTGCATTTAACATTCAGGACACCCTTTTGCTGTGTCCGGGGCCAGCTGAAATTCTCTCTCCCCATTTTACAGATGAGCAGCACACTGGGCTGGTGACAAGGTCCAAAGACAAAGTACAGAAGCAGTGAGGGCCTGGGGAGGTGAGTCCAGGCTTGCTCTCCACTAAAGCCTAATCTTTGAAGGCTCAGGATCCCTGCACAAGCGGCTCCAAAACCTTTACACCTCCCCACTCTGTCCCCAAACCCAGAGGAGTGCGAGAACTAAGTGGCCGGGTTCCTGCTCCAGTCCCAGGCAGTCCCTTAATCCTGGGGCAGGTCAACCTGTCTCTTTGCCTGTTTTCTCACCTGCTGTGAAGCTTGTGGGTGGAACCACAGTGAATGATACCCACGCTCTCTCTCTCTCCCATTGAGCCACACCCTTACCACATTCTGTTTATTTGAGAGCCCTGGCTGGCCTCCCACATCCAAGCCTCGGCCATTGTTACATGGGCCACCATTCCCACTGTGGTGCTGTATGTTTGTTTGTTTGTTTTTAATCATGTTCACGATCGTGGCTAACCTCTCAGGTTCCGGGATCTCATAGCTGCATGCTCTTGCGAGGAAACTGAGTCAAGGCATAACTTCCAAGAGCCCTTGCAAGATTAACTATCCCGAAAAGCAGCCTCTAAGCCCCACCCCTCTTCCAGAACCCTCCCTGGCTTCCTGCCAGTCCAACACAGCCCAAACACCTCACCAGCCAGTTCTTCCCAGTTTCTGAACTGCACTCGGCCGGTTCCTGCCTCCCAGCCTTTTGACCAAGCTGGTACCTGGGATTGATATGCCGTTTCTGAGAGACCTTCATGTTTGTTATCAAAACCTTGCAAGGCAACGCTCTCAGGGCACTCCCTCCAGCTACCCCTAAACCCTGCACGGCTGCAAGACCACACCGTCCAGCCGCCCCACACCGGGGCTGCAGCGGACGCACGGCTGGTGCCTGGAGCTGGGGAGCACTGCCCGCCCCCGCCGCACTCCCGCCAGCGCCCGCCGCGGCCCGGCTTTGATCCCGCGGCCTCCGAGCCGCAAACCTGATTGGCATCGAATTACGGCGCGCGGCGGAGGGAGATAATGGCGGGAGGCGCGGCAGACATGAAAGAGGGGGGCGCGCAGCGGCAGTCCCGGCCGTTGTTAATGACCCAATAAAAAGCAAGACGGGGGGAGAGCCCGCCCTCCATCCCCGCCCCCAGGACCGCGGCCGGTGCACACAAAGCGGTCGCCGACTCGGAAATTACCGCGGCTCAGCGTAGCGCAGCGTGACCGGAGCGGGGGCGGCTCACCTGGCAGTGCGGGAGCCTGCGGCAGACCCGGCGCAAGCAGCCCGCGCCCTGGAACTGGCTTTGCCTTATGAGTTTTTTGCATTGCCTGTGAATCCTAAACACGCACAAACACACATTTCTTTTCTGTAATTTTTGATACAAAAACAAAAACAAAAAACTCAAACATCCCAATGTTGGCTTCGAACTCACTGTGCAGCTGAGGCTGGCTTCGAATTCGTTCCTCCAACTTCCACTAACCAAATTTTGGAATCACAGGCATTTGCCACCATGCCCTGCTTTGTGGTGTTTGATTTGGTTTGGTTTTGCAGACAGGGCTTCTCTGTGTGGCCTTGGCTGTCCTGTAACTCTGTAGACCAGGCTGGTCTTGAACTCACGGAGATCAGCCTGCCTTTATCTCCCAAGTGCTGGGATTAAGGGCATGCACCACCATCACTGGGCTGTTGTCTTAATAGGAAACTAAAATATGGTGGGGGGTCCCCTTATTACTGAGGGCTTCTGTTTTTGTGTGTTGTTGTTGTTTGTTTTTATCCCTTAACTGTTGTGCCCAACCCAATCCAGGTCTTCAAACAGTCATACTTCATGTCTTTAGTCACACTGTGTGTGACTAGTCACATACAGAGAGAAGTTACACTGTCACAGAAACAGAGGGTACATGTCACGTGCCTAAAGGCACTTCCAAGGTGCACACAGCCCCAAGCAGACAGATGCTCATACGGAGACACTCCCAGGGACAGGACAGGGACACACATCACATAGGCCATGCAGAGAGGGACACACTGAAATCTGCAGATGAACACAAGCATCTGTGTTCATTGTATCCACACACAGTCACCCTGGCCAGGGGCTCACATGGTAACATTCTGCCAGTCTCTGAGACTCTCAATATACCCTCAGGGTCACCCATTTCGCAATTCACACACATCCAAGTGTGGTCCACAACACTGCAGATATGAGGAGGTGTCCCTGGGCCACAGAGCCCAGAAAAAGTCTCACTTAACCCCTGCATTTGGCAATGAAAACAGCTTTAATCTGTGATGACATAAGCAGTTGCTAGGCCCCTGAGAAAAGGCTCATCAAATTACCTGCGTACTAACAGGGTTAGGGGTCTCCGGGTTTGAAACCCAACAGGAAGATGACTTGAATTGTCAGGATCCAAGTTTTACTCATCTGTAAAATGGGAATTTATTCCTCCTCCATGGGGATTGTCTGAGACTCACAAGCAGATAGGAAACATTGGCTGACCTCACCACATAGACTCCAGGCTCGGTTCAGCTCCTTACACACACACACACACACACACACCCTGCATGGACACATATAAACACACTCAGGATCACATACACATGGCTCTTGGTTCACAACCTCTTTACTGACAGAGAGGGCCCTTATAAATGTACTGAGCCTCCTCATGCTGTATGCTAACTCCCATTCTGAGGTGAGAGCTGGTGCCTGAGAAGGCAGGGTGGACTCTGTTGTAGAATCAGACAATGAGTTCCAGGCCAGTATGCTCTACATAGTGAGTTCCAGTACAGCCAACTACATAGTAAGTTCCTGTCTCAATAAATAAATAAATACTTATCTATTTTATTTATTTGTGTCTGAGAATGTTTGTGTGTATGTATGGATGTGTTGGGTACCCAAGGAGGGCAGAAGAGGCCCTTGGATCCCCTAGAGCTGGAGAAACAGGCTAAGCCACCCGAAGCTTGTGTGCTGGGAACTGAACTCTGGTCCTCTGTAAAAGCAACAAGCACTCTTAACAGCCAAGCCATCTCTCTAGCCCCTCAGCTCTACTCTTATTTGAATTCATTTTCGTCTTATTTTATGTGAATGAACGTTTTGCCCACATGCATGTCTGCGTCCTCTCCTGCGCTGTAACCTTGCCAGGCCAGTACACAGCATCAGATCTCCCGGGACTGCAGTTACAGACAGTTGTGAGCTGCCCAGTGGGTGAGAATTGAACTCAGGTCCTCTGGAAGAGCAGCCAGTGCTCTTAACTGCTGAATCATCTCTCCAGCCTTAGGGGTTTTGGGGGTGGTGGTAGCGGTGGTTTGATTGGATTTTGGGTTTTTGTTGTTGTTGTTTGTTTTTATTTGTTTGGTTGGTTTGGTTTTTCCAGAAAGGGTTTCTCTGTGTAATACACCCCTGGTGCCTGGCTGTCCTGGACTCTGTAGAGTAAGTCCACACCTTGGATTAAAGGCATGTTGCCAGCTGGGCGCTGTGGCACATGCCTATAATCCCAGCACTCAGGGAGGTTGAGGCAAGTGGATGTCTGTGAGTTCAAGGCCAGCCAGGAGAGCCAAGACTACACAGAGAAACCTTGTCTTGAAAAAATTTTAAAAATAACAATAAAATTATGATGTCACCACACCTGACCCCACCTTTTTTTTTTTACTTTTTTTGGGTCAGTTTCACTTAGCTCAAGCTGACCAAAATGTGATATGTAATCAGATGTGATCTTGAACTTCTTCCTGTCCTCCTGTCTGCACTTCAAAAGTCTTCTTTTTTTTCAAGCTAATGTCTCACTGTGTAGCACACCAAGCTGGCATCTAATTCAAGACCCTCCTACCTCAGGCTTAATTAAGAGTGCTGAAGGGGGCTGGAGAGATGGCTCAGAGGTTAAGAGCACTGGCTACTCTTCCCAAGGTCCTGAGTTCAAGTCTCAGCAACTAGATGGTTCACAACCATCTATAATGAGATCTGGTGCCCTCTTATGGCCTGCAGGGGTACATGAAGGCAGAACACTGTATATTTAAAAAAGGGGGGGGGGCTGAAGTTAAACTAGGCCCAATGGTGCACACCTGTAATCCTGTGATCTCACCACTCTGGGAGACAGAGGCAAGAGGATTTTTGTGAGTTCAAGGCTAGTCTGGTCCATAAAGCAAGTCCAGGACAGCCAAGGCTACACAGAGAAACCCTGTCTCAAAAACCAAAAAAGAAAAAAATGTGCTGAAGTTACAAGCATGTACACTGTGCTGAGCTCCCAGCATCACCTTAAACCAGATGTTTGCCCTTGGGCAAGGATTTGGCCTCTCTCAAACACTGGTTACCTTCCCTGGCAAGTGGGTTAACAACAGCAGCACCAACACAGCTGGCAGGATGGAATCTCTCTGCTGAGCTCTGGAGCCAGAGCTGACAATGTCTGCCCATGCTGGAATCAGGCTAAATATCAGATGCTGCCCAGGCGCGCGCGCACACACACACACACACACACACACACACACACTCACACACACACACACACACACACACACACACACACACTCATACAGAGAACATCGGTCTCCTTGCAATTCTTCAGGTGGATAAAGAGACTTTATGAGCCAAAACTTAGGACCTAATTAATTCAGTTAATCACAGGCCCAGTCACACTACTCATGGGGACAGCTGAAAGAGGAGGTCACAATCTGCTCTCAGTACAATAAAAGGATGGAGGGCAGAAAATGAGGTTCTTGGTGGTTTTCCCCTTCAAACTCGGGCTTTTCTATTCCCTGCTAACCAAAGCCCACACTCCATTCCCAGCTCGACGGTGAAGCCCCTTCTCATGTCTAAATCCAATTTCTCTGCGGTAGCCGAGGCAGCACAGAGGCTCTGCAGTCAGAATCCTGTTTATTCCTAGCAAGGCAGGTTAGAAGAGCTGTGATTGGTCTTCGGATGGGTGGGCTGTGTGACACTGGGTTTGATGGTGGGGGGCGCGGATGGATTGAGCCGTAACTTCTGCAGGAAGTGGAGACTGCAGAAAGGGTCTGGTGGGGGGGGGGAAGGAAAAAGGAAAAGGCTCCCTCCAAGGGACTTGTATATGTGACCCTGTTAGAAGCATGGCCCAAGACTCTGGCCAGGGCTCTAGAGGGAGGGGACAGCCCACGCAGGCAGAGCTGCTGCCGAGTTATAAATCACCCTGGACTCAATTAGAGCCTGTGAAAGGTTGTGCACACCCAGCAGAAAGCGGAGCTTGGCAGGCAGCCAGCTCCCTGGGGGGTGTGGGGGCTCTGCTAGTGTGTGCCTGTGTGTGCACCACGGTGTGTGTGCCTACTGTGCAAATATGCTTGTATGTCCTCTCCCGTGAGTTGGCATGTATCTGTACTGGCTTGCATCTGTCTGTCCAATACATGTCTGGAGAGGAATACATGCCTGCGGATTCTTGCACACGCCATATGCTTACAGGTCCTGTGTGATTGTCATGGGGGTGGTTCAGTATTGTGCTGATTTGTACCCATCTGTGCTGTGTGTGTATCTGCATCTGTAGGATCGTTACCTGTCCTTGTGCCTGTGTGCACAAGAGAATTAGCACATAGGTGCCTCTGTACATGTCTCCTGACCGTGGGCACTCGAATGTGAGTATGGTGTTTAAGACTTATATGCATGTGTCTGCATCCATGCAGGTAGTAAAATAATTTGGGGGGGGGTGTTTACTGTCTGTGTTTATTTGTTGTTTGTTTGACACAGGGTCTCTCTAGATAGTCCTGGCTGTCCTGGAACTCACTATGTAGAGCAGGCTGGCCTCAAATTCTTGAGATCTGCCTGCTTCAGCCTCCAGAGTTCTGGGATTAAAGGTGTGGGTCACCATACCTGGCTAGTAAGTTAAACTGAATCTTGTGGGATGGAGAGAAGAGCTGTTCTTGGGACAGAAGAGCTCTGAGTTTAGAGGGAGGCAGAAATGGAAAGAGGCACAGATAGGTGAAATTTTGAGCAAAGAAAAAGTGAGAGCCCTCAAAGTCTGACAGGAAAAGACTATGACAGATAGAGGAGCTACACCTTCCTAAGTGGGGGTGGGGCAGTTTATGCCCCTCCTGAGAATGACTGTCCCTGGCTAGGAAACATCCTTAAAGTTCATGCCTCCATCCCTGATCATGACAGGGTACAGCTACATCCGGGTTGTGTCCTGAAGCCCTCAGGCCCACTAGGAAGCGGTGCTCCAGTCCCCTTTTGTAGATGTGGACACTGAGGCTCACCGACTTGTTCTCAGCTAATAGTAAGACCAGCGCCTGCATCTGTCTAATTTCAAAGAACTTGTCACACTCATTACTACTCTATCAGGTTCCTGGGGGCCACTTTTAGAGTATGATATGTGAGTAGACGTGCTCCCCAAGTTCTTGTGTTCACCTAACACATTGTAGGTGTCAGAGAAATGTTTATTTATTGGGAGACTCTGCCAGCAAACAGACTGGGGCCATTGAGCGTCTCCATGGATAATGGCAGCCTCCACACCCCTCCCAGGAAGGAGGTGCTGTCCTGGGCCCAGAGAAGCCTGAGGATGAGGCTCTCCTGGATCCCAGATGGACCCTGCCTGGACTCCAAACAACTCAGAGGTGAGACACAGGACTGCTCCTCTGGACCTACATCATGTCCCAATTCTCCCACCTCTACCCAAGCCATAGACAAAAGATGTTCAAACTGTCCTGTGATAGGCATTATTAATTAGGAGCCAGTTCAGGGTCCGTGACTCAATTTCCCCATTGCAATGGCATTTCTTTGAGGAGGGGGAAGTTGGATATGAACTACTTACTCCTAGGCCTTCTTGCACAGCCTCAAGAACCAAACTTTGAGCTGGAGAGATAGAGATGGCTCAGCCATTAAGAACACTTACTATTTTGTTCTGTTCTGTTTTGTTTGTCTTTCGAGACAGGGTTTCTCTGTGTAGCACTGGCTGGCTGTCCTGGACTCACTTTGTAGACCAGGCTGGCCTCAAAACACACAGAGATCTGCCTGCCTCTGCCTCTTAGATGCTGGGATTAAAGGCATTCACCAGGGGCTGGAGTGATGGCTCAGTGGTTAAGAGCACTGGCTGCTCTTCCAGAGGACCTGGGTTCAATTCCTACCACCCACATGTCAGCTCACAACTGTCTGTAACCCCTGTTCCAAGAGCTTCAACACCCTCACACCGACATACAGGCAGACAAAACACAAATATACATAAAAGAAAAATAAATTTTTAAAAAATTATAAAGGTATTCACCACCACGCCTGGCCTCCAAAAACTTAAAAAATAAATAAATAAAATAAATCTTAAGAAAAAATCAAGAATAAGAGGCTGAAGAGGTGGCTCAGCAGTTATGAGCGTTTTTAAGAGAATATGAGTTTAGCCACATTGGGTGGCTCACAACAGCCAGAATTTTAGTGCTGAGGAACCTGGCTCCCTCTTCTGGTCTTCAAGGGAACCCACGTGCCTATACACATACACAGAGAGAGAGAAAGACACAAAGCAATTAAAAAGAAAAAGTATGTTTTTGTGGGGTTGTTTTGTTTCTTTGTTTGTTTCAAGACAGGGTTTCTCTGTGTAGCCCTGACTGACCTGAACTCTCTTTGTAGACCAGGCTGGCCTCGAACTCACAGAGATCCACCTGCCTCTGCCTCCTGAGTGCTGGTTTTACCAGCATGCAGCACCACGCCCAGCCTGTTAATATTTTCTACAAAGAACAAAACCTAACCTTTGTTGTGGCTCTTATACCCCAGGTCCAGAAGTCTGTCCTCCAGGCAGGGTGAACCCCAGCAGGTGCTGCAGTCCCCATCTCTACCACTCCAGACGCGGAGGCCCTGTGAGGGGTTCTCCCTCCTCAGTCTCTTCTGAGTTATCCCAGAACCACCAACCCCACAGCGGCCATGTTCTGATCTCAGACAGGGAGCACCTCCAGGGAAGAGAGACGGAGACCCTGGGCCTCATCTCCAGAGCAGCCTCCAGGAGGAAGCCCTGCTGCGTGCCCATCTTCACCCTGCTCTCCTGCAAGGCCTCACATCTGGAACCATTTCAGGCAGGAGATTCAGGGGACTGAGGAGCTGCCCCTCCTTTGATGTTGGGGCAATGGAAAAGGGTCATGCCCTTTGTGGGGGAAGAGAGGTCATAATGCATGGATGGCATCCATCCTGAGGCTAGGAAAGAGAGCGTGGGAGGAGGAGGCTGGGACAAGGCTGGGGCAAGACACAGGCAAACGCAGAGGGGTGCAGATGGCCAGCTCGGCCCTCCCCAGGGAAAAGCATCTGAGTTTCCTCTTGCTAAGCCTCAGTTCCCCACTGCTAAAATAAAGAAGATCCAGGAAGCAATCTTTGTTTGTTTGTTTTGTTTTGTTTTGTTTTTTGAGACAAGGTATGAAAAAACCTTGACGCTCTGGCTGACCTAGAATTTGCTCTCTAGACCAGGCTGACCTGGAACTCAGAGATCCACCTGCCTCTGACTCCAAGTGCAAGAACTGTAGGCATAGGACAAACACCCAGTTTTGTAAAGAAGTTTTCTTGCTGTGTTGCTGTGTAGCCCAGGCTGTCTTGGCACTCACCATGTAGTCCAGGAAGGGTTCAAAATCATGACAATGTTTCTGTCTCAGACTAGGATTACAGGCATAAACCACAACACTTGCTCAAAGAGGATGCTCCCAATCAGGGGGAAGTAAGTAGTTCACGACTTGGGAGTCCAGCACTTGGCAGGCAAAGGCAGGAGAATCAGGAAGGCATTCAACCCATCCTTGGCTATGAAGTGAGTTCAAAACAAAACAAAACAGACTCGGTGAAAGGAGAGAACTGACTCCTACAAGTTGCTTCCTGACCTTCTTATACACACCCTGGTACATACATGCATACACATAAATAAATAAATAAAATTTTAAGATGATGTTCCCACACAGGGACAGTACATCCGGGGAAAGCCCAGGCTGGAGCAGCAGCCGCTGCTATCGTCATTACTATCACCATTTTCTTTAGAAAAATAAAATAACCGTTTCCATACTAAAGCTGCCATTCAGCTGTGGAGTCCAAGTGAGCGTACACCTCCGTCGGCCATAGAGCGTGGAACCAAGCACTGGCACACGGGGGAGGGCAGGGCTGGAGAGGAGAGGGCTGGACGGACCTTAGGCAAGAATTCCCACAGGAAGTTACGGGGCGGGGGGCAAGGGGGGGAGGCTGCCCTTCAGACAGGAGAGAGCCTGACAAAATAAGAGTATGGGCTGGGGAGAAGGTGTTTGAGGAAGCAGTCAAGTTTAACTAAGCCCTGGAGACAGAAGGGTGCCCTACAGGCCTAGGGAGGGAGGAGGGCAGCTACTGCTGTAAGGCGCAAGGCCTAGCTAGGGAGGGAAGAGCTCCATGGACCTGACTTAACTGGGGCGAAGAATGCAGCCGAGCCTGACGACCCTGCTAGGGTAGGGCTGTGCCCTGAGAACCGGCCGCACCTACACAGCGTCCCAGCCCCCGCTCCCAGGACCGGCAGGGGCTCCGGACACCCACTCCCACCTAGGCCCACTACCCGGCTGGGAGAAATCAGATGGCTGTTCCGTCCTCTCTTTATTTATTCCTTACCCCCCCCCCCCCTTTTTCAGGAGACGATAATTATTCAGATCAGCCTGGTGATTTACTCGGCAATCAGAGCCGCTCGATGCGGTGGCCGCGGAGCGGAGATAGACGAGCGTCGCCAAGGAGGATGAGACGGGGGCTCAGCCCCCTCCCGCCCGCCCGCCCGCCCGGCCTTTGTTCTCTTCGAGGTCTGCGCCCGCGCTGCTGGCCCGCAGCGGAGGCGTCCAGCCGCACCGACACAGCAGCGACCTCAGGGGCCGCAGGGCACACACCGAGCACCTCAGGGAGAGGCGTGTGGGGGCACGTGCTGGGTGTGCTCGCTTGTCTGTATAAAGGAAAGGTGGTGGAGTCCCAGTGGGAGCACCTTTGTCAGGTGCGCAGTTGAGATGTGTGCACCTGTTTGCCTACCGGGGCCTGGGCACAGCTATCACCACGGGCTTGTTTAAAGGCGTGGACAGGTGACCAAGTGGGTGTATTTTAGGCACACAGAGGGGAGGAGGCGACGGCTAAGGCTCCCGTGGTGGCAACCGTCTTAGAGACCCAGGGATGGGGCAACGCAGCAAGGTTCTAGCTTATTCTCTCCGACTGCTTGTGCTCGAACGAGCAAGCCCCAGGGGTGATGAGCTCAGAGCCTGGGTGAGAAGTGGGGCCCAGAGTTCACGTGACAGAGGTGCGGCTGCGTTCAAAGACGGGCGTACACACGTGTTCAAAGGTGCGTGTGCAATTGTGTCCGCAGACCTTCGCCTCCTGCCTGGCGGCGGGCGCGGTGACAGTGACCTCATTACCGCCTCCGCGAGGCCCCTTGAAATCCCTGCGCCTCCGCATTTGGCTGCTCTCAAGTGATGGGAACGGCCTGCGCTTCCTGATCAATCGCTTAAAATTCAGGGTCGGCTCGCTCGCGCTAGAGGGCTGCCTGCCAGCCCCGCGCAGCGCGCTCTGCCGCCTTCCCCCACCCTCTTGCTTTGGGGGGTGGTGGGGAGCCGCGATGCCGTCGTATTGGAAAACATCCCCGCGCTGGCTGGGGGGCCCGGTGGGGCCAGCGCTGGAAGCCGTTCCACTCGAGCAGATGGCTGTGAAACTTTGGCGGCGAGATAAATTGGGTCTGACGGCGTGAGGCCGGCTCACAGATGGGCGGGATTCTCACGCCGGCCCCCACGTCCGGCCCGGCTGCGGGCAAGGGCCGGCGCCGCGCAGAGCCCCTCCCCCCTTGGGTACCGGCCCGGCCAGCTCAGTGCTCCCCGGGAGCCACCCATCCTTCCGGGGCCTCCCTCGGCCGAGGGTGCCCTCCATCACCTTCCTTCTGGCCCCAGAGCTCCCGAGAAACGGTCCGGAGGGAGGGGCGCCCCCCAGCGCCGCCCAGTCACCTCCGCCAAGCTGGCAGCTGGGCTTTCCCCCTCCTCTGCCATCCGCAGAGGCCTGAAGCGTGAAGGTTAACAGCTGGGGGGGAGGCTGCGTCTCCCTCTCTCACCCCCTCTTTGCTGCAGCCCCGCCCACCTGCCAGCCCTGGGGATGTCGTAAACAGGGCTGTGAGGTGTGTGTGTGCGGAGGGGGGCTGAAAGGAGGGAGAGGAGGAAGCCAGACAAAGAAAGCGAAAATGTGCGAGAGGCGAGGAGAGACCAAAGCGTAGACCGAGGGACCTCGGCAGGCAGAGAAATAGAGATGGAGGGTTACACACAAGAGATACCCACACAGACAGGATGGAAGAACCCTGGAGCTAGACAGAAACACACGATTTAAAGTGGGAGGAAGGGGAAGGAGGGAGCAAGGGGACTAAATACAGGCAGAGGTGCAAGCTGCACGGACCTCGAGGTGCGGGTGACCCTGGAGGATGGGGACTCGCAGGGGCTGGGGAACACGATAGGACCCTGGGCCACTCCAACCCTACCCTGAGGGCTGAGGTCCGAGCATGGGAGTGTCTCTTGCCGGTGGCCGCGCCATTTCCCCGCCTCGGTTTCCCCCGGAGGGCGGGGGTGGGGGGCATGCTACGCAGCTGTCGCTCTGCTGCAGAGCCGGCCCTGTCGAGCTGCCTCGTCCGCGCATCAGTCCAGCGGGCAGATATCGATCCTTCCCAGCCAAGCTCGATACCCGCGGCCTGTAGCCCGCTGTGCGGCGGTCCTACAAAGAAGGAAGGGCTGGCTCTTCAGGACGCCTCCGCAGAGATTCCGTGCCAGAACGAACCCGAGAGGGCCAGGGTCAGAGCAGAGCACTGGCTGCTTCAGGTCCCTCCACCCACTAGGTAGGCCAGGCAGTCTGAGGCAGGGCATGGCCTGGGTGACCCCAGGCCTAGACTTCTACAAGGGTACGGGAGGCCAAAAGGGGGGGAAAAAAATCTTCGTGGAGTTGATGAAGTTGAAGTTTTGTAAAGGGCGTGAAGGAGACAGCCAATCAGCAGGCCGTTATTTACATGGGCTCTCGGATTGGTTCTCATGGAACCTCTTTAGACTGTTCCTTTGAAATCTTAAGAAAAACATAAGTCCCACCCATGAGGAAGGAGGGAGGCTCTGACACACCCCTCCAAATTTCATGTAGGGTTCTCCCCAGGGAGAATTCCTGCAGCCACGACCTGAGGGGAGGTGGATCAACCCACAGACATGGATAAGTAACTTGAGATCCAAAGGAACAGAGGTACAGCTTGGCTATAACCCAGGAGCTAGGTTGCACCTAGCATTCTTTAATGTGCTCATTTCCTCCTGCCCAAGTAGGAACTGAGGGGAGGGGGTCAGACATGGGTCGAGAGGGGTCAGACATGTTAGGAAGAGGGGTTTGGTTCTGGAAGGCTGTTAAAAGCCATCCAGTGTCGTTAAAGGGGCTGACCCGATGAGTAATTCTCTTGTTTGCTACAGGAACACTGCATGCTTGCAAATAATACCGTTTCAGAGGCAGGCCGGGCTGATCTACAGCTTATCCTCAGGCTAGTCTGAACTGGAGATCAGGTTTCCCCCCAAGCCAGTCAGGCAGACTTGAATACACAGGGGCCCAGTGAGGGACTAAAGCCTTTGGAGCCTATAAAGGGTAGGGGGGGCTTTTTAATTAGTTTTATTTTATGTACATGGGTGTTTTGCCCGCACACATGTCTGTGTGAAGGTGCCAGATCCCCCAAAACTGGAACTACTGACAGTTGTGAGCTGCCATGTGGATGTTGGGACTTGAACCTGGGTCCTTTTGAAGAACAGCCAGTGCTCTTAACTGCTGAGCCATCTCTCCAGCCCCCTAAAAGAGGAGGTCTGGGTCAGTCCACCCCCAGGAGTCTCTGTCTGCATCCAATGCAGACCTCTCCCTCAGCAGACCCTGCGCCACTCTTGAAGTGAGGCAGGAGCTGGGATATTAGCAGCCAAGCACAGAGAGTCCATTTCCATCAGGGCCTTTTCTCCCTCCCCGTACTCAGGGAGTCGGCCCTTCTACCCACACTGAGAAAGGGAGGGGTGCCTTCCCCAAATCTCACCCATCTTTATGACCCACTCCCTCTGCCAGGGGACTAGATGACTCAGGACTCTGGGGCTAAAGAGCTGGAGTGTGTGACAGATGAGTCTGTGGCCAAGGCAGAAGAAGAATCCCTCAACCACTTGCCTGTGGTGAACTGGGATGTAGATGGGTGAGTTGACTCCAGTAGGGCTCTAGCCCACCTTAGTTCTTCCCTGTGACAGAACCTGGAGACCCCACTTCACCAAAGCCTGACAGCATCTGTGAAAGCTGTTCCTGTGGTCCCTCTGACATGGCTGTGGTAAACACATCTTGTTTGCAGTCTTGTAGACCAGTGTTCAAACACCTAAGAGACTGTACCACCTTCTATCCTCCAAAGTTCAACCTCCTAATGACCCAACCTGCTGTGTGACTCTAGGCACAGCTCAGCACATCTCGGGGTCCTGGATCCCCAGCAAGGCTGTGTCCTCCTGAATCTATCATTCTCAGTGAAGTCAGCTGCAAAGAAATCCTAGAGGCAGCAGATCGGTCTAAGAGGAGCCTGGGAAGCCCAGCTGGGTCAGCCTATGGTCTGGAAGCAGCAAGACTGCCAAATCCCACGGTTCTCACAAACTCACATTATCCCATCCCTTTGCCT
Organism: Pachyuromys duprasi; assembly: GCA_028658305.1. Lineage (NCBI taxonomy): Eukaryota > Metazoa > Chordata > Mammalia > Rodentia > Muridae > Pachyuromys > Pachyuromys duprasi. Next base: position 8,634,435 of record CM053764.1, read on the forward strand.
GCCTCCCTGCCCACCTCATAAAAAGCAGGAATGGTGCTGGATCGAGAATGGGGAACTGTGTTTGTGTGTGTGTGTGTGAGAGAGAGAGAGAGAATCAGCGTACACAGGAAGGGTGTGAGAGCCTTCCCCTCACCCCACTGCCTCTGCCACGGTGGCACTCTGAGAAGCTGAGATAATCCTTTGCCATCTGTCTTGTGTCGCTAACCCGCTCAGCCGGACAGCTGCCCAGGCCACAGCTCTACAGATGGGTGCAGGGGACAGAGAGAGGCACTGAAGGGGCTGACTAACTCCCAAGACCAGGCAGCAAGGATATTTGGTCCTCCTACCCTCCCCCCAACCCCAAATACCCCTACTGTACAGAGGAAGAAAATAAAGTCAGAGGTGGGCTGGTCAGGATGTGCTCTGCTGCTGTTCTTGACTGTGGGCTGGAGGTTGAAAGTGACCCTCCCACAATGCAGTACGATGGATGCATGGCCTGTGGGCTTGGTTTTGCTCACCCTCTTTTATGTGGATGGGAGAACAAGTCAGAATTCTTGGGCCAGGCAGGGAAGGATGATGCAATCTAAACTCTTCCTCAGCCTCCATGCAGATCAGACCCTCACTGTCAGTTTCCTGGAGAAGGAAGGCTCCCAGGATGTCTGCTGGGCAGGACTGCAGGTAGAGGCCATTGTTCTGGCAAGGAAGCAGGCTGGGAGAGGAAGAGATGGCAAGTGGGGGGGCTGAAGGAGCACATCTCTAGGTCGGCCTCAGTAACTGCCCCTCATAATGAAGTCACTCTCTCCACCTCAGCACCCACTCCCAGCCTGTGGCTGTGCCCTTCACCGGCCTCTGGGGTTCTGTTAGTTAAAGCCAGATGATCAGGCTCAACAGTGATCCCAAACGCAGTCAGAGATGTCGGATGTGCCCAGCAGGGCCTGAGAAAGGATAAAGCGCTGTCGCTGTGTGGGTCCCCATCTGCCCCTCCCCGCCAGTCAGCTTTCTCCTCTCACACAAACGGCATGCTTCCACACACACACATACCTCTCTCTCTCTCTCTCTCTCTCTCTCTCTCTCTCTCTCTCTCTCTCTCAAGACAGGGTTTCTCTGTATAACCCTGGTTGTCCTGGACTCGCTTCGTAGACCAGGTTAGCCTCTAACTCACAGAGATCTGCCTACCTGTGTCACCCCTGGGATTACAAGCATGCAACACCACGCAGGGCCATGAACTTCTTACTACAAGCTGCACATATAACCACACAAAAAGGTACCCTTGATCATACATACAGTTCCTATAAACAGTCTTTCAAGGATACAAGTGCAAATCAGCCTCACAAGGCCATTCACACAGACCTCACAGACCTCAATACACCAAACACAGTCCTTCCCGGACCTCTAAACACTGGGGTCCCAATTCCTTGACGCTACCCACAACCCCTAGCAACCCCGTCTTTGCAGAAGTGTGGAGAGAAACATCTCATCTAGTATATAGGAATCGGTTATGTCCTTCCTGCTGTGGGAAACACCCTCCCCAGGCCCCTAAGGCCTTGGGAGCTGCCTCCCACTTCTGCCAGCCCCAATTCTGGAGAAGAGCCCTTACCTTACACTATTTTGGACTCTCAATCTTCCTAGGCCCAGGAAGAGATAAGGAATAAAATTTCTCTTGGGTTCCTTGGATGGGAGATGGACACACCTGGAGAGTGGTCTGAGCCCCACAGAGCCATGGACTCCAGGCCTTGTCACATACATACCTCACAGACTCACCTGCCCGGGCCTCACCTGCATTCACACAGTGTCACTCACAGCACATGCTGCTCTGCACAATTCATACAAGTCACTCTTACATAGTCCCGGTGTCACGCTCCACACGCACAGCCGCACTTGCAAGGCAAACCCTCACTCCTTCACACCCAAGCTCCATGGTCACCATCCCATTCTACTGCAGCACAGCCCCACCTGAACAGCCACAGGTCCGGGGCCCTGAGGTCAGCCTCGCCCTGGCAGAGGCTCTGAGGCCAGCACTGACAGTCTGGTATGCAGAGAGACAGGAAGAGAATGTCGCAGAGGCCTAGAGGCTCCTGAATAATTCAGGGCAGTCACTGCTCTGGCGGCAGCGGCCTGTCAGCTGCAGGGAAAAGTTGGTGGCTGGGTTGTTCTGGAAAGATCCCTCCTAGGGCTGCAAGGGGAGTCTGACCATGCATGCCTTCTCTTTTCATCTTCATCCGGGCTAGCACTACTTCTCAGGTGAGGAAACCGAGGCTTAAGTTTGCAAAGTAGGAACCCCAGACTCCCGCCAGCACCCCTTTCCCTCTATATATGTAATCTGACAGGCTTTTTGATCATTTTGCCTGCACGATGGTGGGAGATGAGTGATGACGGTCATCTGGGAATCTAGAGTGTGCTGCTGGGGCCAGAATCTGAGAAGCCCTCTAGCTCTTCACGCACGTACAGTAGGTCCATGGGTGCAGCCTGGTGAATGAAGGCATCATGCAAGAGCAGTACAGTAATCCAAAACCGGGCCGGGCCTCTATCTCTTATGTAACGTAGCAGGTCTCTCTGAGCCAAGGGCATGGATTTCAAGGGGAGTCAGTAAAGCCAACTGTAACAGCTACATTTCCTCAGCATATAGGAAAGAGGTCTCTCCATTGTAAAAGCTCTGCACTACAGCTAAAAGTGTGCTATGGGGGCTAAAGAGATGGCTCAGCAGTTACGTTATTTCAGTGGACCCTGGTTCAATTCCCAGTACCCTCATAGCTGCACACAACCTTTGGAAACTCCAATTCCAGGGGAGCCAATGCCCTCTGCTGGCCTCTGCAGGCACTGCACACCTGTACCCATACAGACGTCCAGGTGAAATACCCATATATATAAAACTAAAATAAAACTATTTTTAAATAAAAATAAAAGTGTGGCATGGATAATCTTGTCAGAGGAGAGCTTACCTCACAGCAGTGCTTGGCACACACCTCTCGCCTGGGTGCTGAGCCTAGAGAACGCTCCATTGCTGGTGTCTCCTTTCTAGCCCAGTGTATCTGCCATCTCCTCAAGGTAACAGCTGAGGTCTCTAACCAAGTCGCCTCATCTCCCACCCCCAACTCCAGCACCCAGCTGGTCGACCCTCTATGTTTACAGGCTTCCCTGCCTCACACACTGAGGTTGGCACCGAGTAGGTGTTCAAGCACTGACCACTAAGCTGACTGCCTTGTGCTATGTCAATAGAATAGTTTAGGCTTTCCCTGTAAATCCCAGAGGTCATGGTTCTGTTGTCTCCACCAAAATAAAAATGCCCGGCTGGCCATGGCCACTTAAACAAACCATCAGAATGTGGACGCTTTGCTCAAAGGTTCCCAGACCTGAAGGGTCATCTGCCCAAGTCCAGAGGTACCAACAGTTACAGGAAAGCGGCACATGATCGGCATGCCAGGAAGGCAGGCACTCAGCCTCAGGGGCCTTAGCTCAGAGATTACTGAAAATCCTCCATATTGGATTCAAAATAAAAGCCACAGCAAGCCATAGACCCGAAGCTTAGACGTCGGCGGAAATTAAAATAGCTCCTCGCTGTTTCCTGGTTTCAGTATTCTGGATAAGCGCGTGGAAGCTGAATCAGGCACTGGTCTGTCTCTCTGACTTTGTTCTAGTGCTGTGTCTTCTTCGCTGGGATCTCAGCACATGCTTTTCTCCCTGGAGCTGACCCTGGCAGGTTGGGGGCAGGGATCATCTGCCCCCCCACGTGAGCCAGTCCTGAATGTGTCCACACCCATGCACCCCCACGGTTTTTGTTGTCCCTCGAGAGGCGAGAGACTAAGGCTACCCCAGACACGCCTCCCTGCAAGGTTTCCAGCAACCACCGGGCCCCTCCCTCTTCGGGGGAACCTTGCGGCTGGGCCTGTGCCTGCGGCGAGTCTCACCCCAGTATTATTTTAGTCACAGACAGACACGAGGCAGATGGTGACAACATCCCTTCCCAGCTCCCCACTGACTAGAGCCCGAGCCGCTGCCTCCCTGAAGCCTCAGGGTTCTTCTCCCTCAGGAATATTTCAGTCCCGACTCAGTGGCTAAATGTGGCAGCTCCTGCGAGACGCGCGCACATCTGCGCCTCCTCTTCCCTGCACCCTGCCCAATTCCAGGGCCGGGTTGACAGGCCCTGACCACCTCGGCCCTCCCCATCCCCTCCCTGCTCTTCTGTGTGCCTGGACCAGACCATGAGCATTGCCCAGTAGGAGAGGCGGCCATTGTGCCCACTTTACAGGTGGCAAGATAAGGCTTCTGAAAGAAGCAGGGGCCTAAGAGGTGAGTCATCATCCATCAGAAGAGGAGACAGGCATTCCTTCCTCACCTCCATCTCCACCTTCCCATCTCCATGCCAGCCATTGTTCAGGGTTACAGACAGTCCTAAAAGCGCTGCCAAGGTGGATGGTGGGGGTTAGGAGGCGTGATATATTTAGGAGTGTCTGGGCAGACACAAAATGAAGTCAGGACATGGTGGGCCATTAGCCACTTCACTTCCCTCAGACTACCTGGCATTTCACTTGGGCTGCTGTACTCTGTATCACACTGGGGCACACAGCTGGTCTAGCCCTACCTGCCCATCTCCTGGCTCTGCTGGTAGGCTCTGGCTCAGAGGGCATGAGCATCAAGGGCAGGGTGGAGGAGTTCGGGAAGAGGGAGGGTGTGGCAGAGGACAGACCTGCTACCAGCTGTACTGGTGCCCTGGGTAAATCCCTCAACTTCTTGGGTTCTTTGCTTTCGTCTATTAAATTCACAGCAGTGGTATGCCCCTTGCCCCTAATTAGGTAAGGAGACTGTCACACTCCCGGCCCACCTCCAATAAATGTTCTCTAAATAAGTGATGGATGTGCTGAAATTAATATCAGGCATGGCTCAATTGGGCTGATTCTCTTTGGAGTCTCAGCTTTAGCTTGGTGGCCCACTAAAAACTGAAGTTGGCCTCTGCCCAACTCCCACAACAAAAGTACCTACTGAAAGCCATATGTACGTAGCCCAGAGCAGGGCCCAGGCTCAAGCCAACAGGGTGTGGAAGGTGGGGTAAGGTTACCTTGGTTCTCAGGCCAGTTCCTCCAGCCACCCACTCTGACTGGCCAGGGGTGGAGCTGGACCTTGGGGTGCTTTCTTAGGCAGGTGAGAACGTGTTTATTCCTAGTTGCGGGTTCCCTACCTCTAGCACAGGTCTCTCCCCATACCTTAACTGTCCTTCTTTGGGGCTTGGCCAAGACACACACTAACAAACCCTCACACGTAAAAAAACACAGATACAGCTGGGGGTAGAGACACACTCTTTTAATTCCAGCCCTGAAGAGGCAGAGGCAGAGGCAGACGGATCTCTGTAAGTTCCAGGCCAATTCTCAAGAACAAGCAAAAGCCCCACCCATCCGTCCCAGTGACCCTTACACCCTAGGGAGACACACAAAAGGCACAAACACAAGCCGCTCAACTGGAGGTGCAAAGGTTCACAACTCAATGTCTGTGGCAAGGTACTCAGTTGGCAAACATCAGCATACTGCAGAGCCCACCGTAATCATGATCACAGACACACGCAGCAAAGGCTGCACCCCATGGTCACACAGCAAGACTTTGAACACCTGAGTGGCATAACCAGGCCCAGCCCAGGTACTCAGCTTGGGAACATGAGTGTGTGTGCACAGCAGGATGACTGGGGCCTGTGCTGAGAGGAGCAGACGCCTCCCTGCATCCAAACCTGGACAGAAACTAAGCAGGTCCCAGCAAGCTGGGTTGGAGACAGAGCCATCGGAGGAGGACTGGCCCAGGCCAGGGTCAGCTCTGCAAGTCCTGCTTTCTTTCTTTCCTTTTTTTTAGATTTATTTATTTGTTTGTTTGTTTGTTTATTATGTATGCAGTGTTTCGTCTGCATGTATGCCTGCATTCCAGAAGAGGGCACCAGATCTCATTATGGATGGTTGTGAACCATGAAGGATCACACAACTCTGACCTCTGTGGGCACTTGGGTTCATGTGCACATGTTCACACACACGCACACACACAAGCACATATACATAATGAAAATAATAGAATTATGTATTTTTTTCAAGTCAGGAACTGGGATAGCGAGATGGCTCAGGGGTAAAGACCACTTGTTACTGAGTTTCATTCTCAGCACCCACATGGCAGCGTACAACCATCTGTAACTCTCATTCCAGGGGATCTGACACCCTCGTCTGGCACACTTGGGCACAGCATGCAAATGGTATAAACAATAACTATAGGCAAAACACCCAAACACATAAAGAGAAATCTTTTTTTTTAAGTGAGGAATCTGCCAAATGGTAGTGTCACATGCCTTTAATACTGTGAGTTCGAGGCCAGCCTGATCTACATAGAGAGTTTTAGAACAGCCAGGGCTATACAGAAAAACCCTGTCTCAAAAAAACCAAACAGAAGTAAGGAATTGTCAGGCGTGGTGGCACACACCTGTAACGGTGGCGAGAAGGTAGAGTCAGGAGAACTGCAAGTTCAAAAGCACTCACTTCACAGACCTGACTGGGGGCCGACCCCCAGAACACACACACCAAGATGGAAGCGGCAAGAATCTCTAGTCTTAGCACTCCTGGGACGAGATGGCAGGTAAATCAACCAAAGCGACAGCCAGAGACAAAAACAACCCTGCCTAAAGAACAAGCGAAAGGTGTCTTTTGATCTCCATCACATGTTTGCCTCAGACTGGGTAGGCAGGGATGTGAGCAAGTGTACACGTGTATCTCCTCAAAAGTGCTCACGACGCCTGGTGGCGGTTGCGCACCTTTAATCCCAAAATTTGGGAGGCAGAGGCAGGCAGATCTCTATGAGTTCGAAACTAGCCTGGTCTACAGAGTGCGTACCAGGACCATTGTTGATTATTAATATGTAATATTAATTTATCTTTTAGTTGAATAGCTGTTATTCCTAAACCAGCTGTATACCCAAATCATCACACAGAGACTAGGATTTATTTAATTAGCCTAGAGCACAATCGTGGGCAATAGTTACTCCATCCTAAACCTCCAAGCGCGCATAGCTTCCTCCGTTCAGATTTGCCACATTATACTTGCTTTTAGTCATATCTTAGGTCCAGTTCAGCTCTCCTGGTTTCAAGTCCTCTCCTGCTAATCTCTATTCTGCAACTCCCCCAACTTGTGTCCTTCTCCTCCCCTCCGGACCAGAGTGTCCCACTGGATGCTCAGCACTGGCTGGTTGATTCATTGACAATACAGAGAACAAATGGTGGCATGTTTATACTCACTTGAGACAGGTTGATGCTTAGAATAAACATCACAATGCAATGTCCAGATTGAAACCAGATAGTGGTATAGAGAAATCTGCATTTGAATGAACAAGGTAAATTGTATACATTCCATAAGAATATTATGCCAACACAGGACAGCCAGGACTACACAAAGAAACCCTGTCCTGAAAAAACAAACAAACAAACAAAAACATAAAAAGGGGCTCATCACAGATCTAAATAAATAAGTTTTTAGAGCAAACAACAACAACAAAAACCTTTTGTGGTTGCACAAGCCTGTAATCCCAGCACTTTGGGGTAGAAGCAGGAGGATCTGGAGTTTAGGGTCACCCTCAGCAACATGCTGAGTTTGAGGCTGCCTAAACTACAAGAGATTCTATTTCAAACAAACAAACAAACAAAAAACCCACAACCATGCAAGATGGTGTAAACCTTTAACCTCAGTACTCTAGAGACGAAAGCAGGTGGAACTCTGGCCTACATCGAGAGTTCCGGGCCACCCAGAGCTACCTAGTGAGACCCGGGCTCAAAGAAACACACAAGGGGCTGGAGAGACGGAGCAGCAGTTAAGAGCACTGGCTGCTCTTCTAGAGGACCCAGGTTTGATTCCCAGCACCCACATGACGGCTCACCCAGTTCCAGAGGATCTGACATTCTTTTCCGGCTTCAAAGGCACTGAATGCATGTGGTACCTACCCATACATGCAAGCAAAACACCTACACACTTAAGAAAAAAAATTAATAATTAGTTAATATTTTTAAAGAAGAGTTTCTCCACTAACGGTGTATATGAACATGTCACCACTACCAATCTCTCTCCTCAGTAGCCACCTGCCAAGGTCACCCTCACACTAATGCATAGCAAACCGGTAGGGGCTGCTCACTGTCACCACAAAGCCACAGGAAGAGAGAAGCTGAGCATCAGCACAGAAGCCTGTGAAGGCATGCTTGGCTGAGTTCTGAGCAGGAAACCACACTCTGCCAATCACAGGCAAAAAGCAAAAGTCCCTCTGTGTCATCCGAGCATGCCTCAAGGACACTGCCGGTAGGACAAACAGCCTGAGGGCCTGTCGGAGAACAGCTCTTCTCTGGCCCTGAGTCTCTCTGGGTTCGAATCATCTTCCATCTCCCTTCCACTTTTTTGAAGACAGAGTCTCTCAGACTCGGAGCTCCACAACATGGCTAGTCCGGATAGTCATGTTGCTCTGGGATCTCCAGTGAGCCTGGACTTACAGGCAGGCCACACACCCACCTGGCATTTACAGGGGCTGGGGTCGGGGGGAGGGTCTGAGCTCTGGTCCTCTTGCTTGCATGGCAAGTCATTTTACCCCTGAGCTATCTCCCTAGCCTCTGCTGTGCGTGCTCTTTTAAAAACTGATCCGGAAGATTCACAGGCAGGCCGTGGGGTATGAATCTGTTACCCCAGCTACCAGGAGAGCTGATGAAGAAGCTCACCCCAAAGCCAAGGCTCCTCATAAGAAGCCAATCTGAGCCACACAGTGAGACCCCATTTCAGAAAAGCACACACACACACAAATGTTAAACTCCAAACTTCCAGCTGGGCGTGGTGGTGCACACCTGTAATCCTGGCCCTCAGGGAGGCCTAGACAAGCTGGTCTTTGTGAATTCAAGACCAGGACAAAGTGAGTCCAGGACAACCGAGGCTACACAGAGAAACCCTGTCTGGAAAAACTAAAAAACAAAAAACAAAACCCCCTAAACTTCTGATTTTGATATCTGACAGCTATTCTCTTAACAACAATGAATAGGTGAGTCACTTTAAGGGAACAGTGGACAGTACTTACTCACGATGATAGAATCCTATTCTTTTTTTTTAATTCACTTTACATCCCAGTCGTAGCCCCTCCCTCCTCTCCTCCCCGTCCAACCCTCTCTCTCTCCTTCCTGTGTCTCCCCTCCTCTAGAGCCCTATTAAGTTGAAATTTAAATCCTGAAATGTACTTATACACATCACATAGGCTTGCTTAACAGCTTCTGAAACATTTCTGATAGAACAAAGTGATACCAGTGAATATGATTGTTTAATACAGTATAATGGAATGTGTTGGCATTAAAAAGATCTTCATAACTCAGTGAACAGACTGTCCAAGTGAGCAAATAAATTCATGGTTCTTAGAAAGTCAGGCATAAGTGGGTATGTTGGCACACCCCTTTAATCCTAGCAGGCAGAAGGCAAAAGCAGGTGGATTTCTGAGAGTTCAAAGCCAGCCTGGTCTATAAACTAAGTTCCCAGTCAGTATGGGCTACACAGTATGATCCTGTCTTAAAATTAACACCTTTAAAAAAATGGCAGTTAGACAAATGGACTAAAATTTACCAATAAGAATTCATTGGTGGGCTGGAGAGATGGCTCAGCAGGTAAGGGCACTCGCTGCTCTTCCAGAGGCCCCATGTTCAATTCCCAGCACCCACAGGGCAGCTCACAACCACCTGTAACTCCAGTTCCCAGGGACCCAACACTCTGCTGGCCTCCTGGGCACTCCACTGCACGCCTGTGTTTGCCTGCACATACATGGCATGCATACCTATACATGCCGGCAAACACTCACACATAGAAAAGCAGAAACAAATCCAGTTGGGGTGTAGCTGTGGCTTAGTTGGTGGAGCCTGAGCATGTTGGGTTCTGTCTTTAGCACCTTAAAAATCCTGGCACAAAGTCACATGGCTGTAATGTCAGCCCTTGAGAGGCAGGAGGATCAGGAGTTCAAGATCATCTTTGGCCACATAGTGTATTTAAAGGTAGGTTGGACTACATCTCAAAAAACAAAACAAACAAATAAACATTGCCTAAGGTGTGGTGGCACAAGGCAGGCTCACCCAGGGCTAACTACGAAGACAATTCAAGGCCAGGCTGGATAGCGTGAAACTGTCCAAAACAAAACAAAGCAAAGCAGTTCAACTCCTACCTCAAACAATGGTACCAGGGCACTTCCTTGGGATGGGCACGGTACTTGAGTATGTGCGAGTTTCCCATACCACCTCAGAAGGCCTTCAATAGACGTGTATTCAAGGACCGAGATTTGGTAAAAATGACAGTTTTACTGCTTATCTTCATTCCTAAGCGATGATTCCTAGCAGACTCAATTGTCATTGCCTTGATCTGTATAAGGCACACTTTGTTGGCACCGTCAGTACTGGTGACAACAAATGAAGAGGTTAGACAATGCCTTTGTGTTATCAGTAGCATAATTTTGACCTCACCTACTTCCAGACGCCCCCAGCAGTCCCTGGCCCTGACTGGAGAATCACGGCCCTGGTTGTTCTATCTCCTGTGCTCTGACCGTCTGGGTCCTGCATATCTCAGAGGGTCCTGTTTTTCTCATTGCTGCACTCAACTGAGATTTGGGTTTTCTTCGCAGAGGCTTCTCTAGAGATGACACTGATTTTGATGGATGGGCAGGCTGTCAGACGACAGAGACTGGGAACATATTCCTGGTGGAGGGAACAGTACTGTAAAGTCTTACAGAAAAGCAGAGTTGGGCACAGTGGCTTATGTCTGCAACTGCATCACTCAGAAGGCCAAGACACGAAGAACGCCCAAGTTCAAGATGAGTGAGTTTCATAAACAAAGGAAGACAGAATTAAGAATAGGATGGAGTCAGAGAATGGAGGGGGTCAGATGCTAGCTCTGGGACAACAGGCAACACAGAGTGATGGTGAGGATTAAAAGTAAGCGGTGAACCCATACATGCAAGTGTACACACACACACATACACACACACGCCCACACAGTGCAAACATGCACACATGTACACACACACACACACAAATGTAAAAAAAAAAAAAAAGGCAGGTGATAGTAAAGGCTCTGGCTGAGTAAACCTGGACACATGAATCTTATTTACAGAAGCCATTTAAAGGTGGAAGGTGAGAACCAAATGAAGGAAATTGTCCTCTGACCTTTATACACTGTGCCACTGGAGCCCACACTAACATGTGCGTACAAAATGATAGTAATAATTCTTGGGCTGGAGACATAGCTCAGTAGTAAGAGCACTGGCCCGTCCAGTGCCCGCGTGACAGCTCACACATATCTGTAATTCCAGTTCCGAGGGATCTAACACGCTCTTCTGGCCTCCAGGGACACTATGCACACACACTGTGCACAGACATACGTGTAGACAAAACAGCCATCCACAAAAAATATTTTTATTAAAAATAAAATTCATGCCATTAATCCCAGCACTCAGAAGGCAGAGGCAGATGGATCGCTTTGAGTTCGAGGCCAGCCTGATCTACAAAGGGAGTCCAGAACCAAAACAAACAAACAAACAAAAAGAATTAAGAAGCTGACACAGGGAAGACAGTGCGCCAGTCCTGATGAGCCCTGATAGGCTAGGGTCAGATGGAAGGGGAGGACCTCCCCTGTCAGTGGACTGGGGGAGGGGCATGAGAGGAGATGAGAGAGGGAGAGAGGGTGGGGTTGGGAGGGGACAAGATAGGGCTACAGCTGGGATACAAAGTGAATAAACTGTAACAAATAAAAAAAGAAGTTGACACAGACTCTTCTGTGTGTTTCATGAAGAAAATCCCAGGAGTGGGCGGAGAATGTGTGGGTCTGTAGAAGCTAGAAGTGGCCCAAAAGGGGCTACTAGAATCAGTTTCTTAATTAAACTGGTCCCCCAGGGTCCCGAAGTCTGGGTGGGCAGGGTTCAAAACGGAGTGGAGCGGGAAGGGATCACAGGCTTTCAGACAGGGGCTCCCGGCAAAGAGCCCCTGTTTCCCTCTGCTGCCCCCATGAGGGTGCAAGTATATGGGGGTGGCCCCAAACACTGAAACCTCCCTACCCCCACCCATGAAAAGGACTTGGGCCTTAAAATTATCGCCACCAAGGCCTTGCAGCAGACAATACAGAGGGGACATTATGCACTGAGAAAGAGGCCTTGTGGGCATAATCAAGACAGCGGTGCTCTGTTCTGAGCAGGCTGGGGGCTGTTCCTGTGCCTCAAGCCAGACCCCTCACATGCAGAATCACGTCCTCACCCAAATACACACACAGACTCACCCTGAAATAGGCCTTGGGCATAGGCTGTGTCACAGAGCATATAGGAGCCTGGCAAGTGCCAGGCTTTCCCCCCTCATCCTGCCTCAGCGTTCTCCCTCTGTTACCTGGGTCCCTAGCACAGGTTTCACCACCTGCAGAGCCCTGATGGAAAGCAGGGGACAGCCACCCTGGGAACACAGGGGCAAACACCCTGCACGCCCCGCCCCACCCCCTGCCTGGGATCACAGGGCAGGGAAACCAGCAGCCGCCTAGGCTGGGCCAGACGGCCTGCACCCACAGAGGGACACAAAGGCTGCCTTGTTGCTTTGCCAAACACTCCCATCTCTGGAGTGGGAGGGAGGGACCTGGGCAACCGGCAACCCTATCCCTAGCTCCTGGGCTGAGCGTGGAGCCAGACTGGACTTTAGCATCCTAGGCCAGTGCCAACGCCCGGAGCCGGGACACCCTAACCTGTTAAGGAAACCTGCCAAAGGTGGGCTCCCAGGCACACCAGAGCCCCAGACCCAAAGTTCCCCTGCTTTTCCTCTGAGACTGGCTTACTTCCCCTTCTTCCCAGCTGTTTCTTCTGCCTGGAGGTCCGCTTGCGCTGGTCTGATGGCGTCTCTTTTGGAAAGCCTTCCTGGCCCTCAGCAAGCAAGTGGCTTCTGTATGTGTGTGCTTGGTCACCAACTGAGAGCTCCAGAGGCCCACAGGGGATTGCCCAGCACAGGAGTTACCTCAGGGCCCCAGAGTGCCTGTGCCTGTGTGGTTAAGGATTTAGTCACAGCTCAGGTTGAGGCTCCACCAACCTCACAGGGGTGGATGGGAGTCAGGGGAGATAGAAGCACAAGCCACACACAGAGCAGGCCAGTCACCAGTCCTCTGGCCAGGGGAGGGGGCAGGACCCGCCCAGAAGAGGCTCAAAGAGGTCCTGCTTCTCCACACCACACTGCTGTAGCTGGTTGCAGAATCTCTGTTGTGCCTGTGGCTCTGGGAAGCTGGGAAGGAGGGACTACCGGCCTCTGGAAGCCCAATGTCCACGTCATTCCAGGCAGAAGGTATCTCTGAATCCTCAGGCAACAGGAACCTGTTTGTTGTTGTTGTTTGTTTTGGGTGTGGCTTTCTCCTAACAATTTTCTGATCTATTGGTTAGTTCCTCTGGCTTCTACCCAATGCTTCCAAACCACTCATCAGACCCCAACCAGTAGACAGGTTTGATGAATTTGTTGGCATCTGTGCCTACGGGGCCCTCATATTTAAACAGGCCCTCCGGACAGACCCCCTCTATATATAAATTCCATGGCCATTGGCTGTGGTCCAAAAATAAGACACTACCATGTCCCTGCCTTCCCTTGGTTGTCTTTGCGCTTCTAAAGAAAAGTCAGCCCCACAGAACTGCTGTGGACCTGGCAGCTACAGGGTACACACTCCCGCCTCACGACCCTGACGTGGGCTAGGAGAGTATATATATCAAAGACTCCGCGAGCTGGATGCGGCGGCTGGGACCTGTGGTCTCAGCACTTGGGAGGTAAAGGCATGAGCACCTGGAAAGGCACTACAAGACCAGGCCTCACAGAAATAAAAATAAATAAATAAAGATGGCTGAGATGGATGGAAATGTAGAGGCACTGTGAAAGAACCAGGAGCTCCTACCCCATGACTGGGAGATACGTATGTGCAGTTGGCAGGGGTGGAACCGAAGGTCCAACTCAGGCAGCTTCTGTCTGGAAAAGAATTCGGGGACCCTGTTTCAATTGAAGCTGTGTGAACAACTACTCCTGTTGCTTGTACCTTAAAAAGAATGGGTTATTAAAATGGGGTGGTGGTGATGCGTGCCTTTAATCCCAGCACTCGGGAGTAGAGGCAGACAGATCTCTGTGAGTTCTAAGCCAGCATGGTCTACAGAGTGAGTTTCAGGACAGCCAGGGCTACACAGAGAAACATTGGTGGTTGGTGAGGGGTGGGGTAGAGACTGGACCTAAAGGTGCTTGCCTGTAACTCCAGGCTGAGTCAGTTCTAGGACACTCATAGAGAGAGTCTCAAAAGGAGGAAGAGAGGGAGAGGAGGAGAAAGAGAGGAGAAGGAGAGAAAGAGAAGAAGAGAAAGAGGAGAAAAAGGAGGAGGAGAAAATGTAGGTAGTGCCTACATTTGATAGAGTGCTTCCTTACCTGGCTTAAGTCCTGCATCCTTGTCACCCACCTTTAATCCCAGCACTCAGGAGGCAAAGGTAGGAGGATCTCTGTGAGTTCGAGGCCAACTTGGTCTACAGAGCAACTCCAGAACAGCCAAGGCTACACAGAAAAATCCTGCTTTGAAAAACCAAAATAATGATGATGATGATGATGATGTCCTGGCTTAGATCCTCTATAAATCGAGCTTGAGGCTCTCCACACTGGGCTACAGGAGGCCTTGAATTAAAAAAAGGAGAACCAGGCTCAGCGGGGCCAGCCTGGAATCCCAGCATTCAGGGAGGCGGAGGTAGGCAGATCACTGTGAGTTCGAGGCTAGCCTGGTTTACAAAGTGAATTGAGGACAGCCAGGACTACACAGAGAAACCCTGTCTCAAAAAAAAAAAAAAAAAAGAAAGAAAGAAAAGAGAGAGAGAGAAAGAGAGAGGGAAAAGATCCAGGGCTGTCCCATCCAAGAATTTTTTTTGTCTGTTTCTGTGGTAGAATTGCTGGTCTCCTCACAAGGCAGCTATTACAGGAGGTAGAGTCATTTATCTCAGCAACCCATCATGCCACCGACCCAGCCCCCAGGCTGCGAGGCACAGGGGTTGCAGGTGGAAACCAGCCTCCTGAGGCAGCCCTGCCCAGAGTCCCCTGCCTTTGCATCTGTGGGCTGTTAATCCAGGAAAGACACCCTCCTCCTTCCCAGGCAACTGCACCCAGTTGTGGCTAGATAACTGAAGAGCTGTCCCCCAGAAACTCCTGACTTCTTGGCCTGCCCATCTTCAGGGGGTCTTTGCGGCTCTCACTGCAGAAGCCGGCCACGTCACACTAGTTTATTTCTCTCCTGGGTCTCTTCCAAATTGGATATTTCCTACTCCTCCATTACTGGTCCACCACTATGTGTGTGTCACAAACACACAGGACAATCCCTCGCACACAGCAGATACACAAAAGTAATACCTATAGAAATAGAAAGAGAGAAGTGAGTTGTGTTAACAAACATCAAGATCTGGGTTTCTGTCCCCCAAATCTAGGAAGCAACTGTTGTTTGGGTTTTCATGTTTTTTAAAACAGGTCTCTCTGGCCTGGAATTTGCTCTTTGCCATGACCCACCCTCCCTAATGCTAGAATCGTAGGTGAGTACCACCACGTTTAGTCCCGGGAGGCATCACTGAAGTCCAAGGTGCCCTTCTGCAGAACGAGCAGGGCCTCTAACCCCAGGCTCCCTGCCCAAGACCGGTGGCACTGTGGTCAGCCCACAGGGCCCCATCCCAAGATCTCACTGCAATACCGTGGAAGGCCTGCCTCTGGAGACACCTTCCCCACACCCATCACAGGGAGATGGAAATTAATTTCCTTTGGCATAAACTGAGTTTGATGAGGACAGTCCCCGGGAAGCCATCACAGACAGACTCTTGAAGAGCAGTGGAGAGGACAGCATAAGTTATGGGCCTTGAGGTCCCAGATACTCAGCTGCTTCTGACGGCCCTAGAACCTCCAGTCCCCCTAAATCAACTGTGACAGAATGACCTGGACAGCTGCCCAGCCTTCCTCAGGCTCCACTGGTCCCCTGGCAGGCGCCTCCCGGGTCAGGGGGCATGGGCTGCGCTGAAAGCTGGTGACTTCATCCTGGCTGACTCACCCCAGTCAGTGGCTGCAGGGGAACTTCAGGGGGAGAAGCCAGCACTCTCCTCCAGGGCAGACCTTTAGGGGATCATCATTCCCCCACCCTGTACCTCTAGGGGGTTCCCCAGTCCAGACTCAGCCTGTCCTTTACAATGTCATCCAAACAGTCACATCGACTGTCTTTTAGCACTGTCCCAGAGTTTTGAGGTCCCGTCCCAAAGCCCCTCAAACCAGCCCGGTGGAAGACACCAGCCACATAAGGGCTGACTCATGTTCTCTACCTGAAAAATGGTGACCCTTTCTCCCCTGGTACTGGGTGAACCTGACTGACGTGAGACGGTCTTGGAAAGTGCTAGGAATGCTGGGTCATCTGGCCCCATGTCTCAGGGTTGAGCTCAGTCTTCATTTGGGGCTACAATGCTCTAAAGGAAAGCCCTGTGCCCCTCACTCCACCTTTGCCACAGCCAGTGTCCGTGTGCGCCCCAGGCTGGCCGCTTTCTCCCTGTCTAGCCTGAGGAACTGTTTGCCACACACTCCATTTTTGTATTTGTTAGTTTGGGTGGGATTTTGTTATTTGTTTTGTTTTTCTTTGAGATTTATCTTTAGGGACTGGAGAAGACGGCTCAGTGATCAAGACCATGTATGCACTGCTGTTGCAGAGGACCTTAATTCAGTTCCCAGAACCTATGTCACGCAGCCCACAGCTGTAACTCTAGCTCCTGAGGATAAGACATTTTCTCCTGGCCTCCAAGGGTGCATAACTCCCACCCACCCACACATAATCAAAATTGTTTTAATTAATTGATTGATTAATATATTTGAGACAGGGTCTCACTACTCAGCCTGGAACTCACTACGCAGAATATGGTGGCCTCAAACTCTTAAAAATCCACTGAGTAGCCAAATGGAGTTGAAGGCCCACGCCTTTAGTCCCAGCACTCGGGAGGCAGAGGCAGGTGGATCTCCGGGTTCCAGTACAGTCTGGTCTACAGAGTGAGTTCCAGGCCAGCCAGAGCTAGACAGAGAAACTCTGTCTTGAAAACAAACAAAAATTCCACCTATCTTTCCCTCCCAAGTGCAAGAATTAATTGTGTATACCACCATGATCTACTAAAAATCTAATTTCTAAGATTTATATGTATTTTTTTGTTAAAAATGTATTTATTTTGTATGAATTTTTTTGCCTGCACGTATGTATGTTTACCAAGTACGCACCTAGTTCCCTTTAGGGTCAAAAGAGCCTGGTGCCCTCTGGGGTCAAAACAGAGAGCTGGCTCTCCTGGAATTAGAGTTACAGATGGCTGTGAGCAGACACCGAGCCTGGAGAGCAGCCAGTGTTCTTAACCACTGACCCGTATCTCCAGCCTTGTTTTTTTTTTCTTTTTTTTTTCTTATTTTACTTATTTAGTTAGTTAGTTAGGTTTTTCAAGACAGGATTTCTTTGTGTACACTTGGCTGTCCTGGACTTACTCTGCAGACCAGGCTGGCCTCGAACTCACAGAGATCTGCCTGCCTCTGCCTCCTGAGCACTGGGATTACAGGTGTGGGCCACCAGGCCCAGTTTTACTAGCCCTGTTTTATTTTACTTTTTATTTACTTGGTTTTTCAAGACAGGGTTTCTCTGTGTAACAGAGGACCTGCTTGTGAGTGTAGGTGCTTAAGGAGCCCAAAAGCACTGGATCCCCCCAAGGCTGGGCTTGTGGGTGGTTGTAAGCCCCCAAACATGGATACTGAGGAATAGTAGGAGTAGGAGTCTTCAGGAAAGAGCAAGAAACAAAGCATTAACCACTGAGCCATCTTTCTAGGTCCCTTTACATTTTATTTTATTATTTATTTGGGTGTTTGTGCAGGTGCGGGTGTGCCATGGCACCCATGTGGAGACCAGAGGGTGGCTTAGTGGAGTTCCCTCTCTTCTCTACCTTTTTTTTTCCCTTTTGAGAGAGAGTCTCACTATGTAGACCATACTGTCTTGAAACTTCCAGAAATCTGTCTGCCTCTGCTTTCCAAGCACTGGGCAGTCCTGAAACTTGCTGTGTAGACCAGGCTGGCCTTGAACTCACAGAGATCCTCTTGCCTCTGCCTCCCATGGTGGTTGGATCACAGGCGTGTGCTACCATGCCCAGCTTAGGTTTTTTTGTTTGTTTGTTTTAACTAATCAATTGTTGTTTTTGTTTTGTTTTGTTTTGAAGACAGGGTTTCTCTGTGTAGTGTTGGCTGTCCCGGACTCACTTTGTAGACCAGGCTGGCCTATGTGAACCTCGGTGAATGTGACTGAGCATGGGTAGTTGCACATAAGTCAGAGCTTAGCTGGTGCCTGCTGCCCGTGTAGGAACCGAGAAGTCATCTCAGCAGATGACTCAATTAGACTGCCACTTTCCCCAAATACAACTTGAACATACTTGTGCCCAAAGCTCCATCTCCAGGCACCTCACCAGCAAAAGCCATGGTTTTAAGGAAAACCCTCCTGCATTCTGACTATTCTCCCTGGGTGGACAACCTGTTAGAAATCAGCACTCCCGGGGGCTGGAGAGATGGCTCAGTGGTTAAGAGCACTGTCTGCTCTTCCAAAGGATCTGGGTTCAATTCCCAGCACCCACATGGCAGCTCACAGCTGTCTGTAACACCAATTCCAAGGGAGCTGACAGCTTCACACTAATGCACATAAAATTAAATAAAATATTGAAAAAAAAAGAAAGAAATCAGCACTCCCCCCCATACTCTATGTGCCCATGTCCCAGCCACACACTGGTCCCAAGTCCCTACCCAGTTGTTTCTCCAGCAGAAATCACATTAGCAGCAGATTGTCTAATTTGAGTGTCCTATACCTGCCCCATGTGCTTAACATCCACAGGATCTTTTCTCCATCTTTCGGGAGTTGGAGGGATCAAAGAAATAGGTGACCTGGGCTTCTTTCCCACTACCCTAGGGCCTTATGTTCACAAAGCAGCAAAGATGGCATGGGTCTAGGAAAGGGAAGCCCTGAAGCACTAACCCAGGACACTGTACCAAGGCGCTTGCAATACCAAGCTAGAGTTCTGAGGGACAGTAATCAACCCAAGGGTGAAAAATAGCTGAGAACTAGGATTTGGGGTGTGGACATGGAGCCCTCGGAACAAAGCTGCTCCGAGGGGGCTGGCTTATCGCTCCTCTGCACCCATCTCCCTACCTAGGACCTGGCAAGACCCTAAGGAGACAGACTTGGGGAACCAGACTGTCTGAAGCATAAACCTGACTTCTAGTTCTGGTTCTACAACAATAACACTCAAACTAGCCAAGCAGCGAGCAAGTATCCAGATTGTGTGCCCAAGTCTTCACATTCTGCCCAACTGAAGCCGTGAATTATCCCCATGAGGTTCGTGAACATTGATGTCGCTCATATTTTTAAACAGAGAAAATCAAGGCAGAGACAGTATAGGTCGCATGCCCTCCAGCATTTAAGGCTCAGTCCCGCCATGTCCTGGGATTACAGGTATGTGCCACCAAACCCCATCCTTTGTGGTGCTGGGGTTGGAATCCAGAGCTTTGTGTTCTTTGAGTACTACGCAAGCACTCTAACTGAGCTACAGTCCCAGAGCCCACACTATAGAAACACAAAAACCTGGGTCCTCTGGAAGGAAGAGTAACATGTACTCCTAACCACTGAGACATCGTGCCAGACCATCACCTCCTCGTGTGTGTGTGTGTGTGTGTGTGTGTGTGTGTGGTGTGTGTACGTCTACATGCTTGTGGGAACCAGATGTCCATGCTGCCTTCCACTACAGCTCTCCAACAAGAGTTGATTTTTTTTCCCTTTTTTATTTTTTTCCTTTCTTTCCTTGAGACATAGTCTCATTGTGTAGTCCTAGAACTCCCTACATAGAGTACACTGGCCTTGAACTCGCAGAAACATGCCTCTAGCTTCCAAGCATGGGGACTAAAGCTGTGGGTTACCACACCTGGCCAAAGCCTGGCTTTTTAGGGGTGTGCTGGGCATCCAATCTGGGGTCCTCATTCTTATCCAACTAGCACTTTTTGTTTGTTTTCCAAGACAGGGTTTCTCTGTGTAACAGCCCTGGCTGTCCTGAACTCGCATTTTGTAGACCAGGCCGGCTTTGAACTCACAGAGATCCACCCACCTCTGCCTCCCCAGTGCTGGGATTAAAGGCCCAGGCCACTATACCCGGCCACAGACAAGCACTTTTCACACTAAGCCATTTGTTGCTGACCCTGAGCAAACACGCCCTCCCTTTTTTTTCTTTGGTGGCACTAGAATGAACCCCAATAGAGGTGCTAAGGCGTGCCTGTGCTGCTCTTGATGTACAAAGCCCGAACGTTCTGCCAGCTCTTTTTGAGCAATGTCACCAAGATACCGACAGCCAGGGGGATGCTGGAAACTAGCTCATCATCTGTCATCCTCACACGATGAAAAGCAACAGCAACAGCACCTTGTTCACCTGAAGTTTAAGTGTGGACTTCATCAACGTTGGCCGCCATGTTTTTATTGTGTCAGCAGGGAAGGGAACTTATTTAGGCCCTGGCCCAGGTTTCAGAGATCAGCTTGATCAAAGGCTCAGAGGATCATCCTCCTCGGCGCTCTTCTTTGACTCCTGAGCCCATACTTTTAACCATAGAGATCCTAACTTAAGGAGAAACCCTCAACAGTCTGTTTGCTCAGTTTCCTGATTTGGGCCATGATGTACCTGATCCTGTGACCTTTGATCTCTTCAGTTTACCCAACATGCCTCTCAGAGTAGGCACTAGGACCACCCCAGAGTCCACCCATATCTGTAGGCCCACAAGCCCCGTGGTCTGCGAATTCTCAGGACAGAGGCTTAGGAAAAGCTGAAACCGGGCCCGGGGAGCCCTCCTGGTGTGTGGTAGGGCTTGAGGTATTTTTTGGAGGGGAGGGCTGAGACATGGTTCTCTGTGTAGCCCTGACTGTCCTGGAGCTCGCTCTGCAGACCAGGCTGACCTCAAACTCACAGACAGCTGCCTGCTTCTGCATCCTGAGTGCCACTCTCCCCCTCCCCC
>CM053764.1:8655580-8701004 GCA_028658305.1 Pachyuromys duprasi
CCACCGAGCGTGCTTAATGCAGCAGCCGTGACATTTCTGCCATCAGAGGCAAAAACAGGAACACGGCCATTTTGATGAGGGACAAAGAGTGCTAGGGAGAGACTGGGAGAGCTGGTTCCGAAGCCTGCACCACTTATTAACTACCAAAGGCCCACGGCAGAGTGTCCTCAAATGAAGGTTCCTGACAAGACAGCTGCCCCCCAAACCACCAAGTGGGGGAACTAGAAAAGGGGGGAAACTGAGGTCACGACGTTGACACTAGCCGATTCTGGAAAAGGAAAAATTAAGCATTGAGAAAAGCATCCAAGATGTTTTGAGACATGTCCGGGTGGGAGCGACAGCCTGGGGAGTCTGAGAGCTGGCCTAGCAGGCCGCAATGACCCATGCCAAAGCCCCCCCCCCCCAACAGCTGACCCCAGCCCTGATCGCCCTCAGGAGGGCGCTTGCACTGCGTCTCCTGCACCAAGCAGCGACAGGGTTAAGCTTCCTCACGGTACTTGCCGCAGTAAGTGGAAAGGAAAGAAGTGTCAACTCCGTTCTCACCACAGCGGGGCTGTCGGATGGCACCTCCCCCCCGCCCCGCACACTCCGCCCGGCCTGCTTCCCCGCCCTCCCCTCGGAACGCGCGCGCACACACCTCCCACCGCTTTGCCCAAATTATTTTCGATCCCGGGAGACTCCGGATGCCAGACGCGCTCGGCGGCGGCGGCGGCGGCCGTGCCTGATTCATTGCGCCAAAGCTGCAGATGCGACCTCCCGCCTGCGCCCCGTGCCCCGGCCCGCGCTGGGCTGAGCGCGCGCCTTGGAGATGGAAGGGGGGCAATTTGTAGGCGCTTTCCCCTCCCCACAAAAGGCGGGCCCTAACCCCCCGGGGCCAGGTCCCCTGTCTCCAGCTCCCCGGGCTGCGCTAATTAGCTTCCTCCGGGGGCGCCACGCGGCGTGAGGGGCGGCAATTTCCCGGCTGGGCTGCGGGGGAAGCGCTCCTGCCGCCTGGGAAGGTGAAATGGGAAACTCGATTCAAAGAGACCTCCCCCACCCCTCCCGCCAAGCTCCGTAGAAAACGGGTTTGAAATTCCTCCTCTCTTTTTTTTTTTTTATTTATAGTGCACGGTCACCATGGCAACCGCGGAGGAGGTCACGGTAGCTGGGCCCCCGCGCGTCACCCCGCGCCTTGCCGGCTGCAGGCGCCGGGATTGCGGCCTCCCAGGCGCCGTGGCCCGCGTGGACTCGGCTCCGAGCTCTCCGCCCCCGCTCCGCCCTGCCGACAGTTCAGGCCCCTCCACGGGACTCTGCGGGGTCCCAGCCGGGAATATCGCACCTGGGTGCCAGTGCGCTCAGCTATGCTCTGCACCCCCCGCCCACTCCCCGCTTTGGCACGCGGGACTGCGCCATGTAACACGTGCCCATCACCAAGCTAGGAACATGTGCGGCTCTTGCCGAGGGGCTCGCCGCACTTAACAGATGCCCTGGGGAATCGACCTATATTTGGTGCACAACTCCGCCGTCCTTGCCTGCCAAAACGAGACCTCCCATAACTAAAAGGGCCAGTTATGGCGTCCGTGCCTATAGCTGATCTAGGAGCTGTGTGACTTTTTGGTCAAGTCTCGGCCTTTCTGGGCCTCATCTTGCTCATCATTAAAATGGACCTGTAATGTTGAAATACTTTGAAAGTACGTTTAATTCCTTAACGCGGTGTTTGCCAAGTGGTCCCGAAAATCTGTCGTTGGGGTCGTTTTTCTACAGGCTGGGAAAGCTAAGGCAGGGATTCGGATGAGGAGAGCGCTCTCAGTTTGGAGGCTGCGAGGGGGTCCTGTGAGCTCTCCAACACCTCCAGCCTAGGCGCACAGGCGGCAGGTGAGGGGACCCCGGCGGGCAGCGTAGGGCCCCCGCCTGCCTGGGGCGTGGCTGGCCTGGCCGAGCCGGGGACGCTCGCCACATCCGCACCCGGAACCCTGGAAACGCGCCCCCCGTGGCGTCCCTTCCCGCCCACTCGCTCCGGCACCAATTGCAACAGGCCGGCCAGCCCTCCGTGGCAGGACTGAGGCCGCACCTGCCCCACCGGATGACGGCCGGGAGCCGGGCGGTGCCCCCCACCGCGCACACTTCCTCCCGGACCCCTGCGCCCCGTCGAGCGCGCAGGGGGAGGGGACCGGGTCACCCCGGCCCCACCAGCTTCCCACAGCTTAAGCTGCCCGCAGCCGGGGAGGCAGGAAGTCTCAGAGCCGGGGCGTGGAGGCGGGGTGGGGGCAGGAAGTTGGGGGTGACTCTCCCAGAGACCCCAGACGGGCCCCGGCGTGGGAGCGGGCTGGGCGGGCGCGGAGGGATTAAGGGCGCCCCCTCCTCTGTAGCCCTAGGCCCTGAGAGTCTGGCTGGAGCGTCCCGCAGGGCGAGGGCGAAGGCCGCTACCCCTGGCGACCCCCAGCAGCGCGCCAGGGGCGGGAGGGGCCGCCTTTGTCTACTTTGCCGCAGAGGCAGCCCCCCCGGCCCCTCCCCCCGCGCCCCGTCGGCCCTGCACAGCCCGGGTTTTCCATCCGGCCTGGCTCGGCTCCGCAGCTGTCAGGGGACCGAGCTGACCTTCGCGAGCAGGGAGTTTCAATTAGCTGCAGATCAGATAAGCGGGCGGGCCCGTCTCTCTGGGCACCGCGGGGGCGCAGCCCCGCCCCCGCCACGCCGCGCCAAACGCGCTCCAGATGGGAACAAAGATGAGGACGCAGCTCCACCTGCCTCCCCGGGGAGGGGAGGGGAGATGAGGCTCCGTTGAGAGAAGCTTCCCACCCGAGACAGGGTTGTACCCCCTCCTCGGCCGATCTGGGATCCCGGGTCGGGCCAGGTCAGGTCTCTGGCCAAGATGATCTTTGCGGCTCCTCTTGCCTCCTGCACTGACCTCATCTCCAGCTGGGCATCGTGCCTTTTCTCCCCCGGAAAGAGCATTTTGCCATCTCTGATCTCATGCAGAGCTTCTCTGTGTGGCTGGGGGAATGAGTCGAAGGCCAACAACAAAAAGAAACTGAGGCACAGAAGCGGTTGGGACTTCTTGATCCATGTCACACACCAAGCACACACCATCTCGAGTTTATCTAGTACTTACTAAATGCCAAACACTGTTTAAACTATGGGAACAGTCTTGTCCCAGCTTCACAGAGCATACATTGTAGTTAGGGAGACATCATAATCAAATAAACCGTGGACCACAATTGCTGTAAAGCCAAGAAGACATTAAAAATAGTCAGGGAAGGCCTCTCAGAGGAGGTGACATCTGACCTGAGGCCTGAAAAACCAGGAAAAGGTAGTGTAGCAAAAGAGATGATAGAGCATTCTGGTTGGAGGCTCATTTAAGGCAAAGGCCCCAAAGCTCGAAAAGAACTGGCCTTGTAGAAGGTAGGGGAAGCCCATATGAGCTTGGCCATAGGCCCAAAGGGGAGGGGTGTTCTAACAGATCTTCAACTCCAGAGATCCTCCTCCTGCCTCGCCATCACAAGTGCTGGAACTGGCTTTTTTTCTTTTCTTCTTCTTTTTTTTTAATTTATTTTTGAGACAGGGTTTCTCTGTGTAGCCCTGGCTGTCCTGGAACTCTCTGTAGACCAGGCTGACCTCAAATTCACAGAGACCCACCTGCCTCTGCCTCCTGAGTGCGCCACCATCTCCGGGCACTGGCACTGCTTTTTAATTTTTAGAAGGTCTTTCTGGTACCCATATACATAAAAAAAAAAGTTTTAAAAGGCAAATGTTTTGGCAAGGAGAAGCAGGAGCTGATGGGGAGAGAGATCTGCGGAGGAGGGGAAGATTTGCTGGCTTTGCGGCCATCTTGCAGGTGAACTGGATTTGAGGTAAGGCAAGCTGCACAGGGCAGACTGAGGCTGGCTCTGGGGAGAATGGAGAATCCACTTAGATTACAGGCTAGCGGGACACAGCTGCAGTAGGGTTCCACTCCTGGTATGTGGCTGAGCTAGCATCTTCACTTTTCTAAAGGGTTTAAAAAGAAAGAGACACCTGACACATTGGCCAGTTAACAGAATGCATGTCCAGCATGCTCCAAGACCTGTTCAAACAAGATGGACCAGCATACACCCACCACCCTTTAACCCCAGCACACAGGAGCTAGGGACTGGAGGATCAAGTTCAAGGACATCTTCAGTTTACAAAGCTAGTTGGAGCTCCGTAAGACCCTGTCTCAGAAAACAATACATAAAAGCCTGCCTCAAAAATAAATAAATAACTTAATTAAAGGGTGACCATTGAGGGTGTCAGCATTACTTATAAATATGATACGATATGAGACGTGTTTAGCACAGCCTTTCCCTTGAGAGCCGCAGCACACACGCCTATTTAGCCCAGCCAGGGAACCCACAACAGACCACAGTAAGGATACCACAAAAGTCCAACCTGCTGAGCCAATTACTTTTACTGGGATTGCTTACAGGAATAAGGGCTAGGGGTTATGTACAGGAGACTCAGATGGGACAATTGTATCACCAAAGGTCTGTCCA
The DNA here is from genome assembly GCA_028658305.1 of Pachyuromys duprasi. Taxonomy (NCBI): domain Eukaryota; kingdom Metazoa; phylum Chordata; class Mammalia; order Rodentia; family Muridae; genus Pachyuromys; species Pachyuromys duprasi. The sequence continues at coordinate 8,660,068 of CM053764.1, forward strand.
GCCTGAGTAAGAGAGGATGAAAGCTAGGCACTTGGAGCACACTGTACAACCGTAGGCAGCCTGGGGGTGGTACAAATCTTTAATCCCAGCATTGTGGAGGCAGAGGCGGGCAGATCTCTGAGTTCCAGGACAGCCTGTTCTACTGAGTGAGTTCCAGGACAGGCAGGGCTACACAAAGAGGCCCTGTCTCAAAAAACAAACAAACAAAATAATAATAACAACAAAAAACAACCTGTAGGCAACTCAACAGGTTGGAGAGTGTCCTTTCCTGGCCTCTCAGTTGGTCTGAGCATCTTCTAAAGAGATGGGTGGATTTCTCTTTCTTCAGAGTGGCTGGGCTTGTCTGAGAGTGACATTAAGGGGACCTAATGAATCTGGTAAGTTTCAGGAACTTCCTGAAGCTATTTTGAGGTGTTTATTTCCTTTCTTAATGAATTTCTCTGTAGCACAGACTGTTTTAGTCTAAGGAACACTGTTACAGTCAAGAATGCTCTTTGGACTGAAGAGATTGGTCAGCAGTTAAGAACACCAACTGTTCTTCCTGAAGACCCAGGTTTGATTCCCAGCATTCACAACCAACTATAATTCCATTTCTAGGGGTTCTGATGCCTTTTTCTGGCCTTAGGCATCGGCCATTTACTTGGTGCATGGACGTACATGAAAGCAAAACACCCATACACGTAAAATGATACTATTAGAAAAAACTGATCATAAACATACATGGGCCATTCCTGGAGGATGTGCTTTGGAGCCCTCTGGAGGATGGGGCACAAGGATCATAAGTTCAAGGCCATCCTTAGGTACATTGGGAATTCAAGGTCAGCCTGGGCCACATGAGACCTTATCTCAGCAAAAAACAAAACCTGACAACAATGAAAGTTTTAAATTTTGGCTCTTTGTGTGAGAGTTGTTCCACCGACCTCTACAGCCCTGACTAGAATTTCCCTTCCATGCCACTGAGGCCTAGTTCTTACTTGCTTGGAAGCAGAAAGTCCTTAATTCTTTCTCCCATTGACATTGCCTCCATCTTTGAAAGTGAGGGTCTGCCTGAAGGGACCACCCAATTGACACAGCAGTTCTTTAAACTGTCTGCTGGATCTTCATGCATGATCCTATTCTGGGACAAAGAGAGTCACTGGATGGTCTCTGTGGGAGCCCTTCCTCTTCCCAAAAAGATGAGTGATTCTCTCTCCGTCAGAGCTTAGAGAACCCTACGCTGCCAGAAGCCTGGACCTCAACAGCCATTGCTGTTAGGTACAGTATTTTGTCTTCTGGAGCTCCCAGAAAACCACAAGATCAGGAGAAGAAGGCTGGGTGGCAAGAGAGAGCAGGCATGCACACAGGTGCACATGATGCATGTGTACCCTTGGGGAGTGTGCCGCAGTTATAACTGACATTTACAGACTTAGAGCTGCTCGGAGGTGAAATGCTAGCCTAGCGTATGTGATGTGAGGCCGTCCTCAAGTCTGAGTCTCTCCACTGAAAACAAACAGGGCTGCAGAGATGGCTCAATGGTTGAGAACACTAGCTGTTCTTGCAAAACCCTGTGTTCAGTTCCCTTTAGCCACGTGGCAGCTTACAATGGCCTGTAACTCCAGTTCTAGAGCATCTGAAGCCCTTTTTGAGCCATGAGGGCAGGAGACACACACGTAGTACACATATATACAAGCAGGCAAAACACTATACACATGACATAAAAGTCAGTACATCTGTTTTCAAAGGAGGAGGGCCCAGAGAAATGCCTCCGCCGTGCTCTTGCACCACAGGCAGCTAACAACCATCTGTATCTCTAGGTCCAGGAAATATGACCTCCTCTTCTGACCTCTGTGGGTACTGCACACATGTGGTGCACAGACACACATGCAGGCAAAACATGCAAACATGCATACACATAAAATAAAAATAAATCTAAGGGAAACAATCATTAATTTACTTGATCTACTGGGGTAGACCTATATAGTCTCAGTTATTCCGGAGGCTGAGGCAGAAAGATGGCAAGTTCAAGGTGAGCTTGAACTACAGAATAAGTTCAAGGCAGTCCTGGGGAACTTAGTCTTGAAAGGTAAAAAGAAGGTTGAAGATAAAGTTTGACGGTAGAGCCCTTGCTTAGCATGTGGAAGATCCCGGCTTTAATCCCCAATACTGGGAAGGGGCACTTATAGACTCTTTAGGCAGGACCAGGCACTTGCCCTGGTCTATCCATACTACATATGTCTCTGAGTGAGGTTTTGTTTTGTTTGTTTTTTTAGATTTATTTATTAATGATGTATACAATGTACTCTGCCTATACACCTGCAGGCCAGAAGAGGGCACCAGATCTCATTATAGATGGTTGTGGGCTACCATGTGGTTGCTGGGAATTGAACTCAGGACCTCTGGAAGAGCAGCCAGTGCTCTTAACCTCTCTCCAGCCATTTGTTCGTTTGTTTCTTGAAACAGGGTTTCTCTATGTAATAGCCCTGGTTGTCCTGGACTCGAGACCAGATGGGCCTTGAACTTACAAAGCTCTGCCTACCTCTGCTTCCCTAGTGCTGGGATTACAGGCGTGAGCCACCATGCCTGGCCTGAGTGAGTCCTTACAAATACTCTACAAGAGCTTTGTCCAGTTATTATTCTTATTTTATGAGCAAATAAATAGAAGCTTGGTGACTTGCCTTTCCCAAGGACACAGCCTGATCTACAAAGTGGTGGTGCTGGGAATCAAACCTAGGTCTGGCAGAGGCCAGGACAGAAGAATTTAGGTAGTCTGCAATCTGTCTCACATGCCATTGAATCTCTGGAAGGTCCTCAAACCACTAGCCATAGACAAACCCTTTCCACTTGCAGAGAAGCCCAAATGCAGGACAGGAGTTTCACCTGCATCCCAGGGGCAGTGCCGGGAGTTGCTGCAGTAGTGCCGTCCGGACATGACGTCCTCTCCACAGAGCGTCCATGATGCCTGTCTGTACATCCATAGCTCATCTTGGCCTCTGGGCCTCCTGCAGCCCATTTCAAAACATTTCAGAGCTGCTGACTAGAAAAGGAAATTTCTATTTTGCATAATATTTGGAGCTGCTTTTCGTGTTGTTCACATGATGTCAAAATGCACTGACACCCTACTTCTTGGCCTCCCTACCCATCCACCTACTGACCCCCAGCATGGGCTAGAGAACTTTTGGAGTTGTAGGAGGGGGACCAGAAGTCTCTTGCTAGCCTCCCATCTGCCCTCTCCCCCATTCCATTTTGATGTGGCTCAGGTAATGCGAGGTGGGGGAGCCAGCAAGCATATCTGCCCTAAGGCATGCACACAGCCATGCAAGAGAAGTGTTTGGGGTCTGCATCTGCAGACAAAGGGAAAGAAGGGAAAAGAGGTATTTGTTGTGGGTGTTGAGACTGCTGTCTCAGCTGGCCTCTCGGGACCAGTCCTCACCTCCCATCTATAGCTCCTTCTGATAGGCCAGCCTGGCCTCGGTGAAGGGACAACAGAAAGAAATGGGATGGATGGTAGCAAGATCTAGAAAGGAGAAAGCTGGCCAAACGGTGGTGGTACAAGCTACCTCTAATCCCAACACTGAAGAGGCAGAGGCAGGTGGATCTCTGAGTTCGAGGCCAGCCTGGTCTACAAAGTGAGTCCAGGACAGCCAGGGCTGCACAGAGAAGCCCTGACTCAAAAAAGCAAACAAAACAAAACAAGAAAAATTAAGAAAGGAGGAAGTAGGGGCTGGAGAGATGGCTCAGAGGTTAAGAGTGCTGGTTGTTCCTCCAAAGGTCCTGAGTTCAATTCCCAGCAACCACATGGTGGCTCATAACCATCTATAATGAGATCTGGTGCCCTCTTCTGGCATGCAGGCACACATGCAGGCAGAATACTGTATAAAGAATAAATAAATAAATCTTAAAAAGAAAGAAAGGAGGAAGCTGGCTGCAATCTTGGGGGTGAGGGGGGAAAGTTAGTGTATAACCTGGACTTTTAGCCAGGTTACAACTTCCTGAGATCCCCTGAAATACAGTAACTGTAGAAATAGGCAACCATGTGATTGGCTGATGAGCTGTAGCCCGTGTGGGTTGTCAGAAGCCAATAGCCTATCTGTCTAGACCCAGGAATCATTGTTATGTTTGTCTTGTAGATTGATTGGAGTCCGACTGGCCTTGAGGTATGAACAGTCATAGACTAAGCCTAGCAGGGGCCATCTTGCTGCCTACTCCAGACAGATTTTAGGCTTGGACACCTAGTAGATACCTTAGTGAAATTAGAGATCCAGGCGCCAGAACAAGGGGTTCACCTGCACCTGCATTCCTGGATGGTCAGACAGCTTCGTAAGTGGCTTTGCCTCAGCCATGTGATGAGTGACACAGAGCATTTGATTGCTTGGTAGGATGCCACCACACCAGCACTAGCCTGGGCAGCTTCCTAGAGGAGGCATAGATGCTGGGGTTCAAGGAATGGGTAAAGAAAGTGGGAGCTGAGTGACTTGGGCATAGTGGGCAGGGAGTCTCCCGTGTGCTCAGAATAACCCGGGGAGAGGCCAGAAAGGCATCCAGGGCTGCATGGTCCCAGCTCCAGGAGACAGCACTTTGCCAGGTTTTCCCAGGTGGAAAGAGACAGGAAAGAAAGGTGCAGAATGAAGAGCCCCTTCCTGGCCTCCACTGGCGTCCTCCCTCCTGACCTTCCCCCCCCCACCCCCGTGATAGGGTTTCTCTGTGTAGTTGTGGCTGTCCTGGATTCACTTTGTAGACCAGGTGGCCTCAAACTCACAGAGAGCCATCTGCCTCTGCCACTCAGAGTGCTGGGATTACAGGTGTGCGACACCGCGCCAGGCTGTCATTTGCCCATTTTGCCCAGAGCATGTTGGGCTTGGCTCCAAATCCAGGAGCAGCTCCCTAGGCTGTCAATTGACGCTCCCCCTTCCCCCCAAAAAACCTACCATGCTGGTGTGAAACCATGGCATCACTGTATCACCCCAGCGCAAGGGAATAACCAGGTGGCCAGGAACTCACAGTCCCAACACCCATAGGACCCCCTAGTCTAAGGGTTCTTTCCCAATTACCCAAATTTATAATCTCTTTAATCCTCAATTTCCTCACCTCAAGATGGGGACACTGGGATGGAGAGATGGAAAAATGGTTGAGAGCACTGGCTGCTCTTGCAGAGGACTCGGGTTCCATTCCCAGCACCCACATGCTGACTCACAACCATCCATAGCTGCAGTTCCAGGGGCTCTGGTGCCCTCTGGTGACTTCCGTGGGCATCAGGCATGAAGATGGTGCACATACAAAGATGCAAGTAAAGAAGAAACTCACACACAATAAATGTGGTGCAAAATACTCATACACAAAAACAAATCTTTTTTTTTTTAACGGAGCCTCCCCCACAACCCCAGAGAAGAACTATCAAAGTTTTTAGCTTTGTGTGTGAAGGTGAAGTACTTCATTTCATTTAATCACTATTTATGGCCTCCATGTTACCAGCCTTGTTTGAGGCACAAAGGTTTCAGCCATCAATCACAGACAAATATGTAAATGAATAGCTTCATATTATGACCATCAATGTATGAAATAGGCTAATGAAACAGGGTGATGTAGTATGGTAAGGGAAAGTGAGTGATTTTGGATAAGGTGGTCCAGGACCTGGTGGAGCAGAAAGAGTGTGTGCAAAGGCCCTGAGGCAGGAAGTTGTTAGTGGGAGTGAAGCTGGAGGATCTGGCACAGGGGGGTCTTGGGGGATAGAGGCATGGCAGGGGCTAGAAGCTCAGGTCCTTGGGAATGATGTGGTTTGGATTCAGATTGCTACAAAACCCCATCGGAAGTTTTCAATAGGCATATTGATCTACACAGCAACTGCTCAGTAAAAGCTTACTGTTACCATTATTAATATGAAGCTTAGAGAGGAATATCAATTTGTTCAAGATCAGAGTCCTGCCCCACAGCCCATTCTTCTCTGCCTTCCTTTCCCCCTAAGGAGCCATGTGGATCAGCCCCAAGCCGGCTGCGAGGAGGTGAGGACGGCTTCCCATCCCTCCTTCCCCCTCCTTCCCTCCGGCCATTTCCCGTGCTCCGGGCGCCCGCGCCCCAATTAGCCAGCGAGGCTGACTGCCTTGGCTCCGAATGACAGACACCTCCTGTCACCCCCTGACGGGCGAGGAGATTAACTCCGAGAGGCGCCGGCTGCAAGGGACGACAGGAAGGGAGGAAGGGGGAGGGAATGACCAGGCCTCCTCCTACCAAGGGCTCTTTGTAAGGAAAGGGTGTGGGCTAAGGGGATCCAGCCCTTTCGGGAGAGCTCAGGCAGGCTGGGGAGGGCCACCCCACTCTCCTGATTGGCTGCTCCAAGCTGCAGCCACCACCGCCTCAACTTCCACTTCACACGTCTCTCAGGGTGGGGACCTTGAGCTTTCACAGCTGAGTCCTCAGATCCATGCACACAGAGTCCAGTAAATATGTGTGGGCTTTGAGCAGGTGATACCTGTAATCCCAGCATTGGGAAAATGTAGGAAGATGCAGGAAAATGAGGGGTTAAAGGTCATCCCAGACTATTAGGGAGTTTGAGTGCAGCCAGGGCTATGAGCTCCTGTCATACACACACACACACACACTTTCCAGGTACTGTATTTTTCATCCGATCCTCTTTTTGATTGTTTATTTCTTCTTCTTCTTCTTCTTCTTCTTCTTCTCCTTCTCCTTCTCCTTCTCCTTCTCCTTCTCCTTCTCCTCCTCCTCCTCCTTCTTCTTCGGGTTTTTATTTTGTTTGGTTTTGTTTTTCAAGACAGGGTTTCTCTGTATAGCAGTCCTGGATGTACTGGACTGGCGCTGTAGACTAGGCTGGCCTAGAACTCAGAGAGATCCTCCTGCCTCTCCCTCCCGAGTTCTGGGTGGGAGCCACCACTGCTCAGTGAGCATATCTGTTCCTCTTAACTCCACATTTGACCAGCTTTGGAAGTGATATTGGAGATTGAACCCAGGGCCTTGGATAAGTTAGGCAACTGCTCCTAGCAATGAGCTACATCCTCAGGCCCAATGCTTTCCATTTTTCATTGTTAAATTCATCTAGCTTAGGCTAGCCTTGGATGCCTGATCACTGGGCCTCTAACTCACAGTGCTAGGGTTACAGGAATTCATGACTATAACTGGCTTTGCTTATTTTTATGATGTGGGGGTTCTCAATGCTGCCCAGGCTGACTTCCAAATGCTGTGAGGGATCTTCTACCTCAAGGGGTCTTTTTTGTTTTTTGTTTTTTTTAAGACAGGGTGTAGGCTTAGATTTTTCACCTAATGTACTTTCTTTAGGATTCCTAAATGCTTCTACCTCCCTCCCACCTGCTGGCCAGTATTGGGGAGAAAGAAGGGGGTTATCGACTTTGTTAGTAGTTCTTTGGAATGAGTCCACTCTTCATTGTCCATATACCAGCAGTCCAGTCCAAAGGCCAACACCAAGTAGCAACATGAATCAGCACAATTCGGAAGATCCAGACGATTCAGTGAAAACTACAAGCCTCAGCCCCGAGAAGTTCTCTGGGATGTTTTTCTCTGCGAAGTCAAGTGTCAAAGCACGAAGATCAGGTCAGAGATGTCGACCCAACAAGCAATGTCTCACTGTCAGTGGGCTTAAATCTCTCCTTAGAGTTCACGCGTGAAAGTTCTTAGCTGGCCAAAGTCATGCCCCTTGCACGAGAGCACTCCCAGCAAAACATCATGTGCCTTCTCACAAGCCTGCCTCCAACAAAACATCAAATGAGTCTTCAAAGAAACTAGAAACTTCCGCTTCAGCAGGGTTTCTCTGTATAGTAGCTGTGGCTGTCCTGGTCTATCTTTAACTCAAAGAGATCCACTTGCCTCTGCCTCCCAGAAGAGTGCTGGGATTACAGGTGTGCACTGCCTCACCCGGTGTTCACGGGGTCTTGTCTTAATAGCTTGGATAGTAGACCTACAACATGCAGCCCAGTGATAACATCTTCAAAAAAGACCAGTAGTGCCAGCACTCAGGGGGCTGAGGGAGGAAGACCACAGGTTCATACCCAGCTTGGATTACATAGGGAAGTCTTTTCTTAAAATACTGTAAAGGACAGAGCCCAGAGAGAAGGAAGGCACAGGGGGCCATGAGCCTCATGGAGAAGGGGTGACAAGCGGGGCTCCCACACTCATGTCTGGCTGGTCAGACCAAAGGCAGTGCAGAGACAAAGCACAGAGAGATACACAGATAAAAACTTGGAGACAGAACAGGGCAAGACCTGTACTGTCTTGGTGGAACCTCAGACTTAAAGTGCAGACCCTAAGACATATAGCTCAAACAAAACGCCTACTGGCTGATTTACCCTAAGGTGAAATAATATTTCTAGAGAGTTTTGTTTTATTTTATTTACATTGGTGCTCTGCCTCCATGTGTGTCTGTGTGAGGGTGTTAGATCCCCTGGAACTGGAATTACAGACAGTTATGAACTGCCATGTGGGTGCTGGGATTTGAACCTGAATTCTTTGGAAAAGCAGCTAGTGATCTTAATTGCTGAGCCATCTCCCCAGCCCTAATACTTCTAGAGGTACTATAGACAAAACCCCTAAAGCCTTATGCAAATGCTCCACCACTGAGTAAACCCCTAGCCCACCTTGGTCAGTTTTCTTTGCTGGCTTGTTGGACAGCGCTCTTCCAAGGTGGTGATAGTGGATGCTGCTGTGTTGGCTCATGCCTGTAATGGTAGCTGTTCTTGAGAGGAGTCAAGGAGATACGTCTTTCAAGGGTATTCTTGGCTGTATATCAAATTTGAGGCCAGCCTGGGCAGCATGAGATCCTGCCTGAATAAATAAATAAATAAATAAATAAATAAATAAATAAATAAATAATAAAAAGTCAGTGGTCCCCAAGTCCGCAACCAGAGAATTTCCCCAACTACATCCTTGGGATTCAGTCTGATTGGAGAGACCCAAGTCACATATCTATTTCAGAACCAATCAATGTGGCCCAAAATCAGGGGTAGGAAGAACGCCTCTAGAGCCCTGAGACAGCTAGGGTGAGGAAAGCCCCTTTTCTGGGGCTTCCCTTCATAGTTCCAAGGTGGATTATAATTCCAAATGGGATGGCTGTGTTCCCCGCCCCCTGAAAGTGATGACACACAAGTGAGAGGCTGGGTTAGGCACATCAGGAAGCCTCAGTTCATAGCCTAGCCTCGCCTTCAATTGTCCTTATGTATGTGTGTGTATGATGTACGCCAGACTGGGCCTTCCATGACTCCTCCACCAGCAAGCTGAGGCTCCACATACGGTCTCTCAAGAGCTCAGCTGCTACATGACATCCATAGCTCAGCTCTGCTGGCTGAGAGGAGGTTGCAGGGAGGCTCCCTAGTTAGGAAGTGTGGTGGGGATCCCTTGGATGGCTCCATGGGCCACCTACTGATTTCATCCTCTCTCAGCCTCAGTTCAACTCATTCCCCTCCATGTGTGCCTTTTACAAAGTTACTAGCCCTGACTGGAGCCCAAGCCAGTCTTCCAACAGGAAGACCATGGCCAAGGGCAAGCCTCCTTTTAGCCAAGAATTAGGTATGGCTGTCAGTTTTAGGAAGCAAAGAGAACAGGCTCCTGAATAGGGGTTCAGCTTGCAGGCATGCCCAGAGCTAATGACCTTGAGTTTGGCTCCCCAAGACAGCAGAGGCCTTTTTGCAGTTCTGCTCTTCAGTAGCATTTGGAGTAGGTACTTGGAGTCAAAATGGCAGAGGTTTGCATTCTGGGTTAGCTGGGTAAGTCTCTGGCTAGCTCTCTCCAGCCTCGGCATTCCCATCTGTAAAACAGGGATAATGCAAGGATGGCCAGACCTCAAGCAGCAGGGCACAGTGAGGAGGGCGTGTACATCAGGTGCTGGCCATGCTCCTGCAGCAGCAACTCCTCCATAAAGAGGCAGTTGTTGCCACGATTTTTCAAGCTATGAGCCTAGCCTTTAGCCTGGAACTCAAGGCGGCCCTTTGTGGACCTCAGTTTCTCCATTAGTCCTTCCAGCATTTACACTCATGGAGTGGGTGACTAGGATGATCTCACTGAAGGGAGGACCCCTCCCACAAGGGTCAGTCCATGGGGGGGGGGCAGACGACAGTGCCCAACCAACATTTTCACCAGGCTGGGCAGGCAGCGCCAGGCAGGCGGGAGCTGGTCAGGTTTTTAATTGAACGCGATGCAAATGAAATGTAAATACCATGCAAATAAGCTCTTGCCAGGAGGTGCCGGGCTGAGAGCAGAGGGAGCAGGGAAGGCTGCTGAGCAGGGATCCCTTCTTTGGGGGTGGGGTCTCCTTTCCCTGACTGCCCCCCCCAGTATTGACCACCCAGCCTGGCCATTTCAGAATGGCAACAGGGGTACTTTGTCCCCTCCGACTCCTTCTCAGACTCACTTCCTTAACCCTGCTTCTTTGGTGATAGTGGGGTCCTCCAAAGAGAAGCAAGAGACCCCTTGGGTAGGTGAGATTGACACTGTCACATACAGTCATACAGAAAGACACACCAACAAAGACAAGCATGTGGAAAAATATTCCCACCCCCCAGGCCCACTTGGACACTGCCGGTCACACATAGATATATATATACTCAAGCGCACATTTCGTCATACCCACAGTGACAGAAACAACCCCGTCACGGAGGCACGTAAGTACTGCCATGTCATGGGGACTGCAAAGGGAAGTCCCTGTGCTGGCTGGAGGGAGCTGGACAGACACCCTGTGTGGTCAGAGCCTGGTGGCCTGAGGATGGCCAGACAGCCAGTAGGGGGGTTTTCAGGGTGGCCTGGGCCCTTTGCCCAGCCCCCATCCCAACACTTGAACAAACTCCAGGTCCCACAGTCGTGAAATCCCAGGTGCTAGTGGATCCCCAAGTACTCTGGGTCCCACCCGGAGATCTGCAGTCTCTATGGCTCCACGGCTCCTACTTCTGAGACAGCCATCTTTCGGGAAAGGCTGGCCCAGGATGACAGGGTCATCCTGCCAGAGGCTAAGGGATGTGGTGCAGTAGAAGGGGGTGGGGAGAATGCGCAGTACGGTAAACTCGATTCTACCCTTCACATCTGAGGGTGGTCCCATCCCCCTCTCCGAGGTGACTCACGCCCTACATTTAACTCTCATTAGCGCTTCTGAGCCCAGCTGGAGGGGCAACCGCCGACTTCCCCCAGCAGACAGGGAGTTCTGGGTGGGCCGCCCTCGCAGCTCAGCCTCAGTTTCCCCCTAGGGGCCTGGCCCAGGAACAAGAACTGCGTGGGAAGCAGTGCTCATAGTCCGGTTGGCCTTGGGCAAGGGCTGTCCTCCAACCCAAGGAATGAGGGACTGGGTGTGGCTTCTTCCAGGAACCACCCTCCCCAGACCCTTCCGGACGCGTTGCAGCCTCATTCAGCTCCAGCCCAGAGCTTGGCCCAGAGGACACGACGGGAAGTGGAGGAGGTGACGGCGGCGTGGGTCCCAGGGGGCTGAAGTTACTGGTGATCTCGCCCCCAGTGCTTCTCCGACAACCCTCTGCGTGCAGGCCTGGGCGGGGTGGTCTGAGGCTGGCCGAGGATCCATGACGGTCCCGGCCTCAGTGGCGGGCCCGACACCGTGCGAGGCCCCGGGTCACCTCGGGAGGCCCAGTTGCGCTCGCCTAGCCGCCGCCCTCCCCCTCCACGGTTCTGTGGGAAGGAGGCAGCTGGGGCGGGGGTGGCCGCGGGAGCGTCTTGCCCGAGTGATCGTGCCGAGCGGGGGAACTCGGGGCCATGTGGGAAAGACATTAGTGCCGGCCGCCCTGCCAGCCAGGAATGCGCCCCCCGCTCCGCCGCCGCCGCCGCCTGCCTGGCCCAGAAACGGTGACTCACACGCTCCGGGTTCCCACCCCCTCGGCGCGCACCCTGCACAGCCCACCAAGGGCCTGGCCCGCACGCCCAGCTCCTTGCCTCGGCCTCTACCTGCCTTACTCAACTTCTGTGCCAACGTGGGGGAATGGGGAATCCAGACCCTCACAGTTCCGCCCGGACGTCCTGGGACGCACACGCCTCTCCCTCCACACAGGCTTGCCTGTTCTGAGCTTGCTCGGAATAGCCATCCCTTTGGGACTTATTACCCGGGGCTGCGAAAACATTCACCTCGGGATCCCCACATTCAGCACAAGGCCAAGAACTCAGGGCAGATTAAAAAAATAATGCCACTGCAGCATCTTGAGGCAGGAAACTGGACCTTTGTGTGGAGGACTGTCCGAGGGCCACCTACTTAATAAGGCATATGACCATGGACCCTTACTCCCTTGTCCTTTCTTACTTTTATCAAACTGAAGAACCCATCCTTTGTGGCTAACAAAGCAGCCTATGTGGAAGGCTTCAGACCTCAGCTAGGGGCTAGCTGCTGAGAAGGTCTGTTTTGACCATTTGGGTGATACTACTAGTGATAAAGGCTATTAAACAAACACTGTGTGCTCCACCCCTTGGCTGGCTGGAGACCCTGGATGGATGGATGGATGGATGGATGGATGGATGGATGGATGGATGGATGGATGGATTGATGGATGATGGATGGAGATTCAAGGACTCAACCGAGGCTGGCCTGCAACTAGCAGAGAATGTCCTTGAATTTTTTGACCTTACTGTTTCTACCTCCAGAGCTGTGGATTACAGACTTGGACCACAAAGTCAAGTTTTACTCATTTTGGGGGATTGAATCCACGGTTTCCGGCATGGCTGATCATGCACTCTACCTCCTGAGCTGCATCTCCAGTCCCTTGTTTTGTTCTTTAGACAGGCTGGCCTGGAATTTCACGACTCTCCTAAGTGCTGTGAGGACCGAGCTGCCATCATGCTTTTCACCAATGAAGAACACCTAGGTTTGGTGAGCAGCAGGTGCTGACCAAAGGACTTTAATAAGAGACAGAACATGGGTCCACCCTCACGGCTTGGAACACCTCATGCCCCCCAACTTTGCAGACCAGGATAAAGGAGCATCCTGTTTCCCTACCTGCTGGACCTGCAAGACCAAACTGGGTTTCAGTAGGCAGCCCCTTGCCTCTGTTACCCTCTTCAGAAACCCTCAACCAACCTCCACCCAAGGCTACCTCTCATAACTTTTAATAAGAGGTAATAGCACCAAGCAGCAGGCATCAGCTTCATTTTTAATTATCTAATTTACATTTAATTTCCCCACCAATGTGATGCAGTTTATTAATGTTTTACCTAAGAGCACCCTTTCACGGTTTGAAAATATATTCATGAAACCACTGGGCATTGGTTCTCTTGGAAGAATGACCTAGTGCAGACCCTGGCTGCCATCTCAGGCCACAGCATCCATCCAACAACTATCCAACAATCAACGTTCTTAGCACTAGAATAATTAACGAACAAATATCCCAGAATCCTTTCAGACATGTCTCTTCCCCACCAGCCACCTCCAGAAATCAAGAGCACACCGCCATGGTTTGTGGGACTTGAATATTTGTACCTACCTACTTTCTTCCTTTCTTCTTTCCTCACTCTCTCCCTCCCTCTTCCCTACTTACTTTCATTCTTTCTTTTAAAAAAAAAGATTTACTTATTTATTTTACATGAGTGCCCTATTTGCATGCACACCTGCATGACAGAAGAGGCATCAGACCCCAGTATAGATGGTTGTGGGCCACCATGTCGTTGTTAGCAGACAGTGCTCTTAACCTCTGAGCCATCTCTCCAGCCCCGTTTTTCTTTCTTTCTCCTTTTTTTTTTCCCAGACAGATTTTTACTATGTAGACCAGGTTCACAGAGATCCCCCTGCCTCTGCTTCCTGAATGTGAGGATTTCGTCATTCTGCCCATCCAGTTCAGTACATATGATAGAAGATGCTCTGACTCAGGATGCAACCACTTAAGAAGCATGGAAACTTTGGAGAGCCTTAGAGATGGCAGCCAGGGACTTGACCTCCCATCCTTGAGTCTCTGAATTTCTATTCAGCTTCTTTATTTCATAAAAAGGGAAACTGAGGCTCAGAGAAGCCAAAAGACTATTCCAATATCACACAACAAATTGGAGCCAGAGGAGGAAGTAGAATACATATTTTATTTTCACCGGAGTGGGGACTTTGGGAAGCTCAGAGCACCGTGTGATTAAGTTCAAACAGCTCCGTGGAGTAAGGTCCAGGCTGGGCCTGGGCAAGCGCAATCGAGTGTGCGTGTGTGCGTGTGTGTGTGTGTGTGTGTGTGTGCGCGTGTGAGCATGCGTGCGTGTGTTGCTGGGGGTGAGGGGCGGGTGGATAGAGTGTCTAGGGAGCTGCTGCCGCTGCCGCCTTCATGGTATTTTTAGCCTTGAGAATGAGCTGAGCTCAGGGCTCTGAGCTCTGGTTGTTGTTGGCAGTGAGGGAAATAGGAAGGTCCCCACCAACCTTCCCTGTCACCACCAGCCTAAAGCTGAGTCAAGAGAGGATGAATATGGAAAAGTGCAGGGCTCTACAGACTTGCCCTGTTTACACTGTAGGCCATCCCCATTCAGGTCTTTCTTTCATTTCTCTTTCTTTCTTTTAACTACATGGGGGGTGGGGTGCCTGCCACAGCACCTGTGTGGAGGTCAGGGAACTTGCCAGACATGGTTCTCTCCCTCCAGTATATGGGTGGTAAGAATCAAACTATTAGGCTCAGTGGCCAGCACCCTTAGCTGCTGAGCCATTTTGCTGGCCTCCATTTTGTTGGAATCCCCAACCCCAGCACCATCAGCTTCCCTTGCTATGGGCTCTAGGCCTGGTCTTGCATGTGCTAGGTCAGAACGGGTTCCCATGACAACAGATGGTAGCAATAGAAGCTGCTGGACCCAAGGTCAGAGGGGAAAGGGGAATGGATAGAGGAGGAGGAGAAGAAAGGTAGCCTACATGGGGATTCATGAAGGTTGAAGAACTCTAAATTTAAAGCCCACTTGAGCCTTCAACACCTGGGAAAGGCCTAGAGCCAAGGCTGATTGCTGCTGAATGATATTCTACCGCACCAATTAGGAAAGGTGAGCACAGGGAGGACCAGCCGACCATACCTTTGTTTGAGATTATGAAACCAGCTTGAGGTAGGTCTCAGATGAAAATCCTAGACTCCACCAACCAGCATACCGCCCTGCTGCTTTTAAGTGTCTCTTGGGACCCAAATGTTCCATTACTTCTGTCTACAGGAAGGAAGAGTCCTAAAGCCTTCCCAAACCGGCCTGGCTAATCTGTCACTGGGATTCATCCTAAGAGGTCAGGTTACTTCCTGAACACCTCACCTTAGCCTTCTAACATGGAATGGAGTGTTTTGGTTCTCCCACAAGGAGATCTGGTAGTGATCTTAGCCTCAGCTGAAGCTCCAGGAGCCTTGAGTGGAGCTGGGAAGTCACTCCATACCCAAGTTGGCTAAAGGCTAACAACCTCCTGCTTTTTTACTTTCTTTCTACCATCTTGTTTTTACTTGTTTTATTATTATTATTATTATTATTATTCAGTATTCTGCCTGCATGTGAGCCAGGAAGTCAGAAAAGGGAGCCAGATCTCATTATAAATGGTTGTGAGCCACCATGTGGCTGCTGGGAATTGAACTCAGAACGTTTGGAAGAGCAGCCAGTGCTCTTAACCTCTGAGCCATCTCTCCAGTGCCACAACATCCTGCTTTAGCCTCCAAATATCGCTGAAGTCTGAGAACCATCACTGCTCCTACTGTCCCAAGCACTTACATCGCTTACATCCTCTTCCTTGATGCCAGCCCTTGCCTGGGTTCCCACTAGCATGGTCTCACTGCCCAAGAAGGCATTCCCAAGACTCTTAGGAGAGCAGTACAGCTGGGCATAGTGGCTCATGCCTTTGATCCCAGTGTTTGGGAGGCAAAGGTAGGCCTGAGTTCAAGGCAGGCCTGATCACCCTGCCTCAGAGGGAAAAAAAAGTTGATGGCTCCTGAGGAAAGACATTTCAGTTTGACCTTTGGCCTCCACATGAACACACATGTGCTGGTACATATAAACACATACGCATGCAAACATCACTTCCCAACAAAAAAGCCCAGTCCTTTGCTCATCTCTAAAAAGCCATCCCTGTTCTTGGCTCTTGCCTCTTTCTCTTTCATGTCTCTTGTGCACTATGGTCTGCGGGATGGTGATCTCTCTCTGTCACGCTGTCAACAGAGTCATGGCGTGCTACAGCCCAAACAAACCTTGAACTTCCTGGGTTTGTAGGGCTGCAATCCTCATACACAGTTAGTTGAAGACTTTTTGCACAGGCCTCTCATTCTGTACTCATTGTATCTTGGAGATGTGATGTCCCTGGCTGATGAGTAAACCAAGGCTGAGGGGAAACAGGCTCTTGCCCATCAAAGAACCTACACGTGTTAACACAACGCTCAGATCCAAGAGTGCCCTACCATGCCTGGCTAGGCTTTTCTTCTGTCTTCTTGGAGTTTCTTCTTGGTTCCCTTTACTGCATCAACCCTTAGGGGTTGCCAGCTTATGGCACCAAAGTTGGTCCACGCTCCCACCGCTGGCCCCTTGTTTGCAGCAGGCCCATGCAACAATTCCAACATCACTTAGCAACTGACCCTCACCAGAGGCCAGGCCTCCCTGCTACCACCTTGCACATGCTCTCTCTCTGGTTTTTCCAGGCAGGGTTTCTCTGTGTAACAGTCCTGCTTGTCCTGGACTTGCTTTATAGACCAGGCTGGCCTTCAAACTCAGAGATCCACCTGCCCCTGCCTCTCAAGTGCTAGGATCAAAGGCATGCATCACCAAACCTGGCCTGCTCTTTTCCCAGGAAGCCCAGCAGCAAGCACACAAGTTAGTTCAGCCAGTGGGCCCTCTATGGGGCCAGAGGACTCTTGGAGGAAGGTAAGCAGAGGCAACTCAACCTGTTTTGTCGTCTAACCTGAGTCCCACCAGCTGCAACCTGTTGAAGATTCTAGTGGGTGACTGGCTGAGGAGCCTGCACTTTGGTTCCTCACCCTAGGACTTTACCAACAGACCCTTGCCCTGTTCCCACCCAGGACGTCCCCTGCTCCCCACCTCAATGCCATTCTGGGTGAGCAGGAAGGAGAGGGTGAGGAACATAACATTCAGATCCACCACACCTCTCTTTGAGTTCTCAGTGTAAACAGGTCCTGAGGGTGCCTCACTCCAGCTCTACTTCAGGGGAATTGCTCCTCCTCCCTACTGCCCCCCCCCGCCAATACACACACACACACACACACACACGCGCGCGCGCACACACACACACACTGGGCAGAGGCCGGAGGCAGGCAGGGCCTGCTCCTCTCAGGGCTGCTGAGCTACACTAAAACCAAGGAGACCACAGGATTGCTGCTTGGTCCTCAGGGACCCTGAGGCCACCCGGAAGGAACCAGAAAAGGCAAAAGGAACTTGGCCTCAGCTCCTAACATCCTCCCACAAGTTAGACTGGCACTGAGGGGACTCTGAAAGGCAGAGAGAGCTCCCGACACAGAGCCCCTCCTGGGGGCATGGCGGTGGGGGTGTTGGAGAGCTGGGTGTCCTTGTGATGATGAGGCCAGCTGCAGGGCGATTAATCTTGTGAGGCTTGAGTGTCAGCCCCCACCTCTGGTCTCTTAGGGCCAACCCCGCCCGAACTGCCCAGGAGTTAATCTCTGCTCCAGGGACTTCTCATCGGCTCTCCCTGCTGCATTAATTCTGAGGAAGGCAGGAACACAGTTTGGGGGGGAAGGGGGACAGCCTCCCTCAGAAGGTATTGTGACTAGCAGCCGGTGAGGAGGGGCCCTAAAAGACGGACCTAGGGTCCCCTTCAAGGCCCAGCCCTCGAAAAAGGTGGGACACACCCAGATTATCACTTCAGGATTATCAGAGCCCACATACCCCTGGTCTGAATCACAACAGTCTACAAGCTGAGCCCCAAATGCAGTTTGCAGTTTTGACAGCAGATGTCTCTGCTATTATGATTTATCAAAATGCTTAAGGTAAATAATGCACACATATTTATAGTAGAGGAGTGGGTAGCAGACTCAGAATAGCTAAATGGGGAAGGCAGTTTTGCAGAGCACCCTGCCTGTCCTTGGTCTTCCTTGCCAATGCCCAAAGGCTGACTGACCCTGGTCTGACCCTAGGCAAGCAGGTTGGGGTGATACTTCCAGTCACCAGCCCAGGCTGGCCCCTGGGAGGGCAGGAAGAAACATAGCCTGTGGCTGGACCTGTCTTGTTGGGCCCCTGCCAGGCCTGGGAGGTAGCCACCTGGGGAGGCGGCTGAGCCAGCCTCACACTTCAGCCGTGTTTCCATGGCTTCCCTGTGTCCCGCCTCCCGAGGGCTCTGTCGCCTTATCAACGGCTGCAGAGTGGGCACTGCCTTTGCCCTCACCCTCAAATCGGCCACTCTCCTCAGCCCCCAGCAGCTGCCTGTCAACCCTGTTGTCGCAGGGGGACCTGGGGGGGGGACCTCGGAGCGGAGCGGGCGTGGGTCCTCCGGGGTGGGGAAGGGGAGGAGCTGTGTGGGCTCAGGCTATGTCTAGCTTGCACCTCCAGAGTTTCTACCCTTGCTGCTCTAGGTTATGCCCTTATTCCCTACACAGTACTCCCCACCCCCCCAACCTTTCTGGACTAGAGAACATTTGGTTATGGGCTGGGTGTGGTAGTACTTGCCTATAATCCCAGCACTCACAGGCTGAGGCAGGGGCCCATGTGGGATATGTTGTGAAACCTCCATCTCAGACAGACAAATCCGCAGCCTGACCCCACTGGGCCTGTCAGGAGCGGTAGATCTGCTTCCAGACAGAGTCTGTGACCTTGCACGTCTCTCTCTAATTTTGTCACCTATAAAGTGGGGATAATAGATCAATGCCCTCCTCATGGTATCCTGGGCATGTGAACGCAATGATCTGGCCCAGTGCTTGGTTAAGCAGTCACAAGCTCAGTGCCCTATGAGGCAGGAGGGTTTCATCAGTCCCTCTCTCCACCAAAGGCTGTGGACCCTGGGGACAGACCCAATGCACTGTACATGCTTTGGGAGGCACCAAGCCATACTCTGTCCAAGGAGGCTCTTTTAAATAAGTTTTCATTTACGGAAAGTACCTCAATTATGATTTTTTAAAAAATGCACACAGGGGAAAAAAAGTGCCCAAGAAGGAAAGATGATATATTTTTATTTTATTTAGCTCATAGGTTTGTTGTGAGACAATGTCTTTGATATAAAGCTCAGGCTGTCCTTGAACTCCTGATCCTCTTACCTCTACCTTCCCAGTACTGATTACAGTCATGCTCCACACATCTGGATCCACAGATGTTTCTCAGCACACTTCTGTGTGCCAGGTGCCAATGATGCCCGTCATGAACTCAAGATCACAGCCTTGAAAGCATGTGCTGTCACCCAGAGTGGTCAGTACTGTGATAGGATATACATGGACACCTGAGCCACCCACCAGGAGTCAAGGGGGCTGTGTGTGTGTGTATGCGTGTGCCGAGTGTGTGCTGGGGAGGGTGAATCAGGCTAAGTCAGAAAAACAGGAAACACATGTGCATCCTAGAGCCTGGCATCTGAGGCAGGGCTAGTAACCACCCTTAGGTGGGTACCCTGTGGTACCCAGACCTGCAGCCTGGGAGGACCTGGACTACCTCCTCTCCACACCGCTTGCTATCTGGAACCGGAAGCCGGTCCCTGTGGTAGAGTGGTAGCCGAATGCTGCTGGAGGATGGTAGGCCTCAGGCAATGTCTGCTCCTGGCCAGCAGTCTCATGAGACCCTTCCATCCTTCCCAGCAAGCAGAGACCTCAAGGCAGATGTGGGCCCTTAGGGGCAGGACACACGGCAGAGCTGTGTGTGACAAGGCTCTCTGTGCCCAGTTCCCATCCGCAGGGTGTTGGAGTTGAGATCTGTTTTCACTACTCTCTGTCAGGTGTGTGTGTGTGGGGGGGCAGGCATGACAGGGAAGGCTGTGTGAGTGACCTGTGTGTCTCTGGCACCTGGCAGGGAGAGGGAGCTGGTAGTGCAATCAGGACATACTCAAATGGCCTTGATACAGCTGAGCCATGCCTAAATCAAGTCCTTCTCTGTAGTAGTGTAGGCTGGGCCTCCAGGCCCGAATCTGTCCCCACAGTCACCAGTCTTATGACCCTGCTGTGGGTCCTGGCGCTGTGAGGTGAAGCACCTTATCAAGTGCCCTCCTCTACAGCCCTGGCTCTGTTGTCCTTCTTTCCCAGGAATACAGAACAGAGGCAAGGGTACTTGGGCTAGGTCATCCAACAAGGAGAAATCCACACACAACATGGTGGCTGTGACACATCATGACCAGTACATGGGGAGGAAGCCTTATGTCCAGACTCCCGGACCCCTCCCACCTCTTTTGCAGGCAGCTGGTCCTCTTCCCAAGGGAGCCAGAGCCTGAGTGCTAATCACCACCTTGCTTTTGGTGAGTCATGCATTGTCCCTCATCTGTAAAACGGGTCAAAAATCCCAATCCTGATGGTTTACCTGAGCCAAAGAAATAATCAACCAACTCAAATGGAAACCAGTCTGAACTGAAGGCTAAGCTTCCAACTTGGCCATGTGCCAAGGGGAAGTTGTACCTTCCAGAGGCCAGGTGTTAGCCCAGTTACCCACGAGTCCCCAGGAAACTGTTCTGTTTCCTCCTAACTGCACACCAAACTCTGAGCACAGCGCCAGTCTCAAGCCGTTAGACCTGGAGCATGGGGCAGAGGCTCTGTATGTGTGTGCTGGTTTTAGTGGGCAGACTAGGTCATACCAAGCCTGGCTGCCATGGGGGAAGGGTCGCCTGCCTGGCAGGCACTGGACAGACTGGGGTTGAAGTGGGAGGCCTTTGGCGGCCACAGAGAACAAAGGATTTGGAGTTGCCAGGGTACTCTGTGGAGCTGAAGCCAGCAGTGGAAGGGAGAGGGCCATTTCAGCGGTGGGAAAAGCCTCTGATGCCCCCATGCCAGCACCTAATGCAGTCTGGGCATCTGAACCCACACTGGGGAGGAACCGTCCCAGAACCCCGTGCTTTCCCTAGAGCTGCACAGCTGTCGGGGGTGGGCAGCAGGAAATGCTGTGGGTAGACATTCAGGGCAATGGCTCTGTGACCCTCTGGGATCCTATGGGCACACTGACACATGTACACTGCACAGCCCCAGCATTATTCAGGGTCACATGGTCATCACTTATATCACACACAATGATGTCAGTGTCAGGACCACATCTAGGACAGTCATGGACACTTACCATCATCAAGTTTTGTCCCAGGGTCACACAATGTACAACAGTCAATACCACACACACAGAATCACCCAGTGTTACATTTGCAGTTGTACAGCTTGATATCACACTGGGTCTGCTATAGGAGTGTACAAGGTCACTGGATCACACAAACAGTATCACTGAACATCATTCATATAAGAATCCACGGCATAAGGTCTTAAATGTCTTCCACATCTTTTCAAGCCCACTTTCACGTCACTTTCAGTGGCACAAATAGTTATGTTCCTGCACACAGACTCACAAGGTTTTTCTGGACTTTAAAAGTCAGTCTCAGGGGGCTAGAGAGATGGCTCAGCGGTTAAGACCACTGGCTGCTCTTCCAGAGAACATAAGTTCAATTCCCAGCACCCACATGGCAGCTCACAACTGACTGTAATCTAGCTCCAAGTGATTTGGAGCTCACACAGACATGCAAAACACCAATGTACATTTTATAAACAAAAGTCTCTCTCTCTCTCTCTCTCTCACACACACACACACAGAATCCCTGTGTTCTGGACTTGTCTCTTGGCAGTGTGCCCAGCCCCTCAACTCATACCTTGCCATCCTCAAAGCTAGTTCTGAACGCTAGGCCCTTAGGAGTGGGTATAGGTTCCTAACTCACTGGGAGGCCACACTTGCCATCCTGGCAGGGAAGGAATGAGCCACCCTACTGGAGCCAGAGAGAGAAGGGACAGGGGAAAGACTCTCAACTTAACCTGGAGACTCAGAGGTATGCAATGAGAAAGACTTAGTTAAAGGACCTGGAGACCTTTAAACCTGATAGCCAGAAAGTAGAGACAGGCTGGTGAAGGTTAGAACTGTAGGAGTGGGTTGTGTGGCAGAGAAGGTCAGGTCCACCCAGAGAGCCTTTTTGTTTTGAGACAGGGTTTGTCTGTGTTGGCTGTCCTGGACTCACTTTGTAGACCGGGCTGGCCTTGAACTCACAGACATACACCTGCCTCTGCCTCCGGAGTACTGGAACTAAAGCTGTTTGCTGCCATGCCTGGCCCAGTAGGGCCTTTTGGAGAGGTCTGGATATTATTTAAAGAAACATACAGTTTGTGGCTGGGGAAGATGGTTCAGCAGTTCAAAACACTGGCTGCTCTTCTATAGGACCAGAGTTCAATTTTCAGCACCCACAGATGGCTTACAACAGTCTGTGTGACTCCAGTCCCAGGGAATCTGACACCCTCTTCCGGCCTCCACAGGTACTGGGCACCCTGGTAGAGCACAGACTACATATAGGCAAAATACCCCCACACATAAATATATAGTAAAGCTTAATGGACATTCCCAAGAATGGGAGTGGGCTGGTGAGTTGGGGGAAAATACTCAAAATCTTTCTGTTGTTTTGTCTTTTGAGACAAGGTCTCTACTCAGTCCTGGAACTCATGGTGTACACCAGGCTAGCCACAAACTCAAGAGATCTGCCTGCCTCTGCCTCCTGAATGCTGGAATTAAAGACTGCCCACCACTTGGCTTTTTCTTGGGAGAGCTCAGGGTGACTCCACTCACTGCTTCCCTCGATCCCCTTTGTGCTGGCTCAGGCGCATGCTACCACCCTATCAGGTTGTTTTGTTGTTTCAGACAGGGCTGTCCTCTCCTGGTTCAATCTCCACAGGTGCGTACCACCTCAACTGACCCAAATATTTGTTGGGTTGTTTTTGTTTTTTGAGACAGGGTTTCTCTGGGTAGCCTTGGCTGTCCTGGATTCACTTTCTAGAGCAGGCTGGCCTTGAACTCAGTGATCTGCCTGCCCCTGCCTCCCTGAGTGCTGGGATTCCAGGCCTGTTGTTTTGAACTTATGTGTGTTTCTGTATTGGTGACTGAGAAGTGCAGAAGAGGGTTTTGGATAATCCAGAGCTGGAGTTACACAGGTGGCTGTTGAACCACATATGCTGGGAAACAAATTCCGCTCCTCTGCAAGGGCAGGAAGCACTCAACCAGTGAACCATCCTGGCCTGTCAATCGTTTTAAAATAGCAGTTGCCACTGACCAATGGCCACTATGCACCAGGCCCAGCCTTCAAGATAGTAATTTTCTGCAAGAATCACTTTCCAGGGCAAGGCTTGGACTTAGAGCAATCCCTTCCCTTTGTCTCCTCCAGAGATAGTGGCTGGCGTGCACTTCTACAGAGCTCTTGCATACGTTGAGACAGGAACTGCAAGTGAGGGGCTTTGAACCTCGGGTTTCTGCACTGTGGGCGGGTCCAGGCCAGCTGAGTCACAACAGGCCCTCCCATTTAAGGTTGGCATTGCAGCCACCCACCCCACACCTGGAATTGTGCCAGAGGCCATCTGTAGACTGTATGCTGCCAGCAAAGGCCTCTAGCCCAGTGCCCCCTGCTGGCCAGGCTCCCCAATCCCTCCTAGGCCCTCCCTTCCCCCCTGAGGTTCTGGAGGTGCTGCAGTCTGCCTTGTACTGGAGAAAGGGTGCCCCCAGCTGTAACACCTCCCCCTACTCCCTGCTGGACAGCCCCCCTTTGGCAGAGCCGCCTGGAGAGATCACAGGCAGCCACATGAAAGGGAATTTTCCCAGGCAGGGATGGAGTTGAAAGCTACCTCCCCCGCCCCTGCCTACCCCTGCTGTGCCAGGCCAGGCTGCTGAGCCCCTGGTGCTCCAAGGGAGCCTGTGACACAGGGAAAGGGTTGGGGGTCAGGATCCCTCCTCCCTGCTTTCCCCTTCCGGGAACAATAGCAGAGATAGCCCATCTCCCACACCTCACCACCCACTCAGTTTCAGAAGCCCCACCTTCCTTTGTTCTAAAAGCCCTCACCCACCTGAAGCCTTGTCAGGAAGTCCTTCTACAAGTCTAGCTTCCATCTCTGCCAGGCTCAGAGCAGATGAGGGGAGGGGGAAGAGCAGTCCTCCGGCAGCTGGCTAGGCCTTATCCTTCAGGTTGGCTTCTAGATGTGAAGAGCAGCATGCAAATGATGCACCTTTCTGTTAAGGTTGCCCTGGCCTAGACCATGGGGCCCTGTGTGGATTTCCCCAGACAGCTGGCTGCTGAGGTTCTAGGCCACCTCCTACCAACAAACCCTCCAGAGGTCAGAGCAAACAGTGCATTTCCTGAACTCAGGCTGCAATGGAAAGGGTCCAAGACCAGACATACCAGGGCACAAACGAGGTCCTGAAACCCAGGAGAAAACTGCTCCTAGAGGAACCAGGCAGGTGGTTGGGTGATTATGAAATGGCTGCCATGCAAAAAGGCCCAAATAGACAGCCCAGGCTGCCTGGCCCTGGTCGGGTCTTAAAAGAGCTAGGGAAGCTGGGATGCACCAGCCCTTGCACAGAAACATGGTTCCACACTTTTTCCAGGATGGCCGTTTCTGCTCTCACTCGACCTCCCTGGGGTCCAAACGCTTCTCCAAGACTCAACTCTAGCTTTCCCCAGGAGCATCCTTCTCTCAATATAGTCCCACACAACCCCCAGCCCAGCCACAGCCCGAAGCCAGCCCTCCAAAACCCAAGACCAAGAGGCCAGCAGTGTATCATGACACAAACATGCATTCAGTTTTATTCACAAAACAGCCTGGTCTCCTAAAACAATACAAACAGCATGTTCATCAGCAGGGAGCCGGCCGCAGGCAGGGGAGCCCCTGGGCACCCACCCCTACCCAGCAGGGGACCATGAAGAGAAGCCCCTTTCTTCTGTTGCTGTGAGCAAGGCTGAAATAAAGAAGGCGTATCTCTTCTAGGGAAGTAGCCAGGGTCAGAAGTACCGAGAGGTGGCCCCCCCCCAGATCTCAGCGGACCAACGAATGGGTAGATTTTTCATCTCTCCAAATGCATCACTGCTGGGGTTGGGAGGACTCCCAGCCAGGGGACGGGACATGGTTGGGCCTGGGCCAGGAACTCCCAGTCCCCGTGGGCTCTGGCCACAGCTCTGCACACGTGGATGGGTATAGAGGGGCTTCTACACGGTGCCATCAACACTTTCTTTATAAACGTGAGTGGATTCTCCAGGCACACTATGCACTATTCCATGGTTGGAAAGAATCAAAGGAAGTTTAGAACGAGAGTGGAGTTAAAACGGTGCTAAATTACAGTAGTGCTTATTAGTAACTAGATTGCAAAAGGTTACAGAAAATTTACATTCTCTACACAAAAACGGCATCTCCCGCACAGACATCGACATTGACACAGGAAGGAGACTGATTGTCCATTCTTTGCCCAGGAAGTCTTGGTACTTTATAGATTCGTCTTTACCTCTTTTGTTGTTGTTGTTGTTCTTCTTCTGAAAAAGCAGTTAAAATTTTTTTTCTTTTCTTTTTCTTTTTATACTAGGGACGTGGAGATGTTAAAACGACAACAAAAAATATATATATATAAAAACAGGAATGAAATCTGTGAGAGAATATTTTTGGTTCTAAAGACGGGTGCATCCGTTTGTCTTCGCCCGAATCCCTTGCCGGAGACCACACGAGCAGTGACATTGCACGGAGAGGGCAGCTTTGGGTTCCCGGCCGTCACTGAAATCACTGAAACCACCGGAAGGCAGCTCCCGTCGGAAGCATCACCTTCTGGCGGGGCGGGAGACAAAAACAAGGAGAAAGTTCAGTCAGGGTCTCGGTGGGCCTGGTGCAAGACGCTACCCGTGGCCGGCTCAATGGCGGAGGGTCGGGCATGGAGAGCGGGCAGTTACCCCGCAAGAGTTCCTGTCATCCTGGACAGGCCAGGCTGGCCAAAGGAGCAGCCATGACCCAATGGGCTACCCAAGAACCCAGGGCACCCACAGGCCTCCTGAGCCACTCAGCTGCCTTCCTTCCGGACCCCTTTCCCTTGGCCATAAGACACCTGGGGCCACAGCTTCCTTCTGTCACGTGAGTGTGAGCACTGCGGTGTGCATGAGGTGTGCCTGCACTGGGTTAGACTGTGTGGTATATGTGGAATTCTGAAGGGGAGGGAGGCAGTTATCTGGAGTTCAGGAAGCAGCTAAGCCCACGATGAGAGGCATGTACAGGCTGGTGCACACATGGGTCCACACGGGGGTGGGTGCCTTGGTGCGCTGGTAGGTAAGCAAGACACAGGAGAGTTGTCAGGAAGGTGGCCAAAAGGTCATGGCTAGAACACTGTTTTCCAGAGGGGTGGAGACTAGTGGCAGGGAGGGCAAATTGCAAAGCTGCTTTTGAACTTGGCTAGTTTAAACCACCTGGGACCTAGGGCCAGGCTCTGCTGCAAAGGTAGCCAGATCTCTGCAGGTATGCCGGGCTCCTAGCTATGCTTGAGCTGCCCTGCCCACCTCCAGGCAGGGCAGGCAGCACCCCCCTGGGATTGCCCTAGCGGGAGGAGCAGGGAAGATGACAACACAGAGCTCTCCGTAAGGACACAGGGTCTATACACAAAACCCCTCAGAGGGCCCGGGACAGAGCCAGTCTTAGGTTACAGACTAGATGCTTTGAGGACAAGGTCCATGAGACAGAAACTTGGTACTTATGTGGAAACGCCTGACACAGGTCCTGGGAGGCGCAGCAGAGTTCCCAGGCCTCACTGGGAATGCCAGGCCCCTACCTGCAAACCATGGCTGCTGGCATCTCAGGGTGTGGCTCTGGCTTTTAGGGCAGTGTGCACAGGTACCTTGCAGCCAGACCTCCAGGCCCTAGGCCTGACTGGGTCTCCCCCGCACTTGTAGGCAGGAAAGGTGGGCTCCAGGACTCGGGGGTAGGTTTGGACTGCCAGACAAACGGGAGAGCCCACAACACCTCCCTCTACGGTGCTGTTACCTCCAGAGCAGCGGAAGGCTTCTTTTTGAGTTCCTCACACTTTCTGAATTTGCAAATCTGATGGCCAGTCTTTCGGTTCCTGCAACTGCTGCACTGCTCGCAGTTGATGCGCCGCCGGCAGGGCGCACACATGCCGCAGCGTTTCCGCTTCTTCTTGCCCGAGCTGATGGCAGAAGCCAGCTCTCCCTGCATGGGGTACTCAGCCAGGCCAGCCATGTGCAGCGCGCTCTCAGCCAGGAACACACCAGCTGGGGTCATGATGAAGAGGCCCGGATTGATGGGGAAAGCGCCCAGATAGGGGAAGTCGGACTGGCCGTTGAGGGCTTCGGCACCGGCCACGGCCTCCATGTCAGGCAGGCCGGCACCTGCCTCACTCATCAGCGGCAGGTGCTCCTGCACCACGCGCTTTAGCATCTCTGTGGACTGTGCGAACTGCTGCAGCGTCAGCTGTCCCTCGGCTGCCAGCTCTGTGGCCCGCTCTGCCTTGCTCAGCAGGCTAGCCACAGCACCACTTTTGTGCTTTGAGGTAGGGTTGCTTTTGTCCACTGCCATGGCCGCAGCCAGGTCATGACCATTGGCCAGCAGGGAGGCCGCGGCTGCAGCTGCGGCCGCCTTGTCGGCAGACTCCCCACCCAGCACACTTCCACTGCCACCACTGCTACCAAAGGAGGAGTAGTGGGAGAGTGGGCGGGAGCGGCGCAGGCTCTTGTTGAGGGGTTCGCTGATGATGCCACTCTTGTTCCGGCGCTCCGGGGGTGGGGCGTCATCTGCCAAGGAGGCTGGTGCAGCCGCAGCCACTGCGGCGCTCTTGTCTGTTCCTCCTGCCTTTGGGCCAGGGCCACTGCCGCTGCCGCCGCCGCCTCCGCCACCGGTGTCCTGGGAGCCGCCGCCGAGGCTCGACATGGTGGGGCCGAGGCCCAGACCCCAGTGCTGGGAGAGCCTGCAAACTGCTGGGGGCTCACGGATGAGCGAGTGGCCCTGCCGCCCACAGAGGAGATGCCTGATGGGTTTCTCTCAGGGCAGGCACATGGTCAGGTGTCCACGTGGAATTGCCTTTACTCTGTTGGGAAAGGTGGGGACAAGGTCAGTAAACCCTCCTCCTTCAGCATCACCACCCGTATTGCCATGGTAACAGCCAGAAAGAAGTGTGACGAGGCACCGGGGAAGAATTTACTTGTACTATCTCACTTAAGACTCAGAAGAACCTGAGGAAGCAGCAGGTGGGGTTCCTCCATTTCACAGCCAGGGAGTATAAGGCTTACGAGAGTTGCTAGCCAGCGGCCCCACAGCCACCCGAGATGCACAGGGAGGCTCAGGCCGGGTGGCTCCAGCCCAAATCTGCGAGTGGCCACTCTCCTGGGTGGGGTAAGGGATTCGGAGAGCCCAACTAACCCTGAGGATTACTGACCTCCAGTCCAGATCCATCTAAGGAGAAGTAAAGATACAGGCCGCAGAGCCCCAGCTGCTGGCCCTGGACGCTTGTTTGGAGATTGCAGGTAGAGCAATCGGGCTGCTTTGTCTAACTCAAAGTCTGATGGAGAACAGCACCCTTATTTTTAAAAACTTTTTAAAGTTTTTTTAAAACTTAAAATATATATAATTTATTTAATTTCTATTTTTTATGTGCACTCGTATGAAGGTGTCAGATCCCTTGGAATTGGCATTACAGACAGTTGTGAGCTGCCATGTGGGTGCTGGGAATTGAACCTGGGTCCTTTAGATGATGAGCAGCCAGTGGTCTTAGCCACCGAGACACCTAACCCTCATTTTAAGGAACAGCCTACCTTTTCACAAAGCAAGCAGGAGCTCCGGCCTGAAGTGCTCCCCCTGCACTAGTGGGAGGACGGCCGATCCCTCACACCCGTCCCCTCCGTCCCAAGTCACAGCTACTGCCTCAGAACCTGCTCTGCTCTCAGTGAGTCCTTGCTGTGCCCTGGCCTGGCTTCCAGATGGATGGAGGGGAGAGGACCAACAAGGGGTGTTGAGTAGAGGTCCCTGTGAAAACCTAGAGGGCCAGGAGGACAGAAGCAAGAGGCTGTCTTCTGAACTCTAGCACGGCAGTGGCCAGCCCTTTTCTCACAGGTCCAGAGGGAGCGAGGTAGCAATTTCCTCATCAGTCTTGGCTCTCTAGCATCCCCTTCCCTGCAGGCCTGCTTCAGTCTAGCATCCCCAAGGAGAGCAGTGAGAGCAAAGCCCAACCCCTGAGCAGCTGGTGGCTCAAGGGGCGGCCGAACATCTGGTGGACCCCACCCTGCCCTGGGCTGAGAGTTGGGAACACATCCCATCTTTGTCCCTGGACAACCCCATCACACCCAGCAGGCTGCCCTGCATACCAGAGGTCATGTGGTCCAACCCTCTGCATTTACAAAGGGGTAAACCTATATAACCCATAAGGCCCTCTGTTCTAGGATGGCCAACAAGCAGTCACAAAGAGTGGCTGGTGTAGCCAACTGAAACGCTCCAGGGGAGGCAACCTGCAGCTTCACTCTGTAAGCAGTTCACCTTCCTGTGGGTCTGGGAGGGCATGGGCTAGGGGGTCAGAGGTCAGGGCCAGAAAACACCAAGTCACCTCTGGTTTCAGCTCCTACTCACTGGGCTCAACCTCCCTGCCCAGGGCCACAACCCAGCAGCTTCAACTACAGAGATAGGGAAGAAGGTAGAGGTCTCTGGTCTGGAGCGACAGGCGCAAAAGCCCATGTGTCCCCCGCCTCTAAGGCCTGCTGGCTGGTGGCAGAAATCGATATCCGCATTAACGCTGCTCTTGCTTGCTCAAGCTCACTCTCCCTCCCTCCGCCAGCGCCAGGAGCCGGCGCTGCGTGCGGGGGCGGCAGGTCAATTAGAAGTCAGCTCCCTTCAACACAGCAAGCAGCGTGGTTCAGGGCTGGGGCTTACTGGCTCAGGTTGAGCTCCTGCTTTTGTCTCCCGGTCTCTATATGCTGAGAACAGGCCTTGTGTTCTACCCTTCTCTGGTCCCCTCCTAGAGTTCTTCTCGCTTCGGCTCTCCCGGGGACCACCTGCTCTCAGTCCCTCAGGCCCTAAGGCACACCGAGCTTGGAGAATGGAGAACAGGTGCTACAGGCAGAAACACCATGGTTTGTCAGCCCTGGAAGGCAGAGGATACAAGAGGGGACTGGCCACAGGGCTAGCCGTCTGCAACCTCAGACAACAGATATGCAAAACTAGTCTTCATGGCCTAGGCCCAGTCCCCAGGCTTCTTCCAAACCTGCCTACATACCTGTGTCATCCACCTTCAGACCTAGTTTGAAAAGGTTGGTGCCCTCCCTGGTCCCTGAGGACTCCGACCAAGGTCCCATCTAACCTACTCACAGGAGGGGAGAACAGAGGTGACAGTTTCCTAGGCCCCAGCCTTCTACAGCAGGGCACACAAACTGCTCACAGGCCAAGAAGGGCCTGGCAATACCCAGGCGGCAGGGGAAGAGCTGGGGCTGGGATGAGCGGAGCGGGAACGAGCGGGAGGGAAAGCTGGCGGGCAGGCAGGCGGCAGCGGCGGGCGCATCCATCATCAGCCCTGCCAGGAACGCATCCAGCCCCCAAAAAGAAATACTGCGCCTGAGGAGGGACAACAAAGGGCTCCGTCTCATCAGCAATGCGGAGCCAGCGCCCCGCCGCCCCGCCAGCCGCGGGCAGCCCACAAAGGACCCCTTTGTCCATGCAGGAGCCTGGCGGCCTGGAGCTGGGACCAGGGGCTGATGGGTGGGGACAGAGCCTAGGGGTGAAGGAACTAGTCCCCAAGAGCTGGGGTGTCGGGGGGGGGGCACGATGTGAGGGGGAGACAGGTGCTAAGGACAGAGAATGTTGACACGGAACTCAGGAATTGGTCAGACACAACAGGACCTGGTGAAATGAAGCAGTCATCCTTAGAGGTCAGAGGGCACATAGGGGACCAGGGATGGGTGTGATGGAGCAAAGAGAAAGCAGCTGGACATGTCCACAGAGGGAGGAGCCAAAGAGTGAGAATCATGTCTAGCATACGCTTGGGGAGGAGAGACGAAAGGGGAGCTGGGGACAGGGTTTTTCCCCAGGCCGTGGCCACAGAGGCCCTTCAGTGGTTGGGACCTTGGCTGCTGAAAAGAGGTGAAGTCATGTGACCATCCGACAGGGCTGTTCTTGCCTCTACCCTCTGAAGGCACAGACCCTGCTCACTTGAAACCAGTACCCCAGCTAATACTTAATTAACTAAGAACCCCTTCAAGCCGCTCATGTTTATTGGGCACCTACTGTGCTGTGTATCTGCATGCTTCACAGTCTAAGAGAGCTCCCGGGACAGGACCTTTTAACCAGCCTCAGGGATGAAGACACTAAGGGCCACAAAAACTTCAAACGGTCAGCCTAGCATCAACAGCGGTAGAACTTGAACCCAGAGCTAAGTGTGTTGGTCACCTGCTCTTTAGCTGCCTTTGACCTACTAGGGCAATTAACAGAATAGTCCAAGGCCAAGTGACCCAGTTATCCCTTACTTCCCTCCCACCAAATTGTTACCATGCCTGTCACCTCTTCCTGGTCAGGGGTGAGCTGTCACAGGCCCCCAGGGGAGTGCCCCACCTAGAGGCTCAAGAGATGCCACCCAGGAGCTCAGAATGCTGGGCCAGTGACATCATAATGCCAGCTGGCAATGAGGTCACCGGAGGAGGTAGTGGCAACAGCCTCACCCCACCCTCAGCCCCAGGAGAGCCTGGCTGCATGGGGGAGGGGCTTCTACTCTGGGAGGGGCTGAGGCCTGCAGTTAGGTCTAAATGTTTACTGCACCCCATTTCCTATTTATTTCAACAGTGACCCAAAGCCCTGTGCTTCGGTGGAGGGAGGGGCAAGGGAGACCCCCGACACCCACCCTTTCTCCAGGAGTACATGAGAGCTGGGCTGGTGGCTAAAGCATTCAATATGGAATAGTGACCTGGTAAGGCTAGAGAGCCTTCCTGGAGGAAGAGGCTGCCAAGCAAAGCTCCAAGGATAAGGAGAAATTACCAGAGGACACACAGCTCAGCATTAGGAAGAACGGTTGAAAGCAGGTGCCAGGTATGGCTTATGGCCTTTGCTGGGTCTCAGCTGCACTGTTTGGAGATCAAGGTCAGGACTTTTACAGTATAGTTGAAGGCTTTTTCTTGGGGCGGGGGGTGGGGGAGTAGCCATCCACCCTAGCCTCCTGAACGCTGTGATTACGTTAGCCGCCATTCCTGACACCAGTTCAATGATTTAAGTGCACTTTTAGAACTCTGCAGCACCCTGCCCTCAGGCAGGTTTGCCCAGGGCATTAGGCCTTGTCTGCACTGGCTCTCATAACCTTGCAGGCCTACCTTGCTTTTGAAAGTAACCCCAGGGCTCTGGCCAAGCAGAACTGAGTGTGGCTTGGTTGGGCTGGCTCCACAGAGTGCACAGGCTGGCTTATGGCTTAGATCCTCTTAGGTCTTGTACTTACCTGGGGTGTAGTGGGGAGCAGTGCTGACAAGCACCCTGAGGAGGCCAGACAGGCAGAAACTGGCAGCCAGACCACAGGCTCCAGGGACTGAGCTTAGCTCACTCCCTGATGCTGCCGAGGGGTTCTGAGTCCCATAATTCATTCTGGGAAGTCTCCAGGGATGTGGAGTCCTCTTGGGCCCAAGAGGTACACACAGGGGTGTTGATCGTGGGGGCAGGACGTACAGCTGCAGCCTGAGAGACCAGAGCATGTACCCAGCAAGGAGGGACAGACCTGTACAGCCACAGCAAACCCAAGCACGTGGCTGGGGTGACACCACCAGACCCAACACTCTAAGATGGCCAAAAACAGAAAGGGGAGCAGCGTGGGGCGGCACAGGCCTTTAAACTTAGACAGAGGCAGGTGGCCAGCCTGGTCTACATGGAGCTGCAGGGCAGCCAAGGTTACATGGTAGACCTTGCTCCCCTACCCAAAACAAACAGGGAGACAAAACTCTGAGGCTGCCGCAGCCATCTGTGACTCCTCACCCTCTTACACCTTCCGCTTCAAATACACAAAGCTCTGAACAAAGCAACGCAGGCCTCTGTTCTTCCCCATGGCTGCCCCGAACCCTGGCCGGAGGTGTGCTCTCACCTATGCTCTAGGCAGTGAGGTGCAGAGCTCGCCACTCCGATAAGACTATCGGCTCCTCCCGTGGGCTGGTTCCTGCTCCAAAGGCAGCAAAGGTTCAGGAATGCCCTTTCTCATTTTGTGACTTTGGCACATGACCTACTGAGAGCAGGCAAAAATGGGTAGTGGCTACACGGACAAGATGATCTTTTGCCCTGGTGAGTCTGGGGGCGTCCCTGGATCTTGAACTATTCTTCCCACAGAGATGCCATCTAAGCAGACACCCACCTGAGACTGTAGCCCACATCGCTGCTTTAGCCCCTCTATGCTGATGGGTCTCTTCACAGCACACGCAGAGAAAGCTGGTTCAAAGATACGTGAGTCCAGGGGCACAGGAGCAAACTTGTGCCAACAGCTAGGCACTGGGGTCTTAATTAAGAGTCTGTCCTGGCCTCACCACAAACTGTGAACTAGCCCCTTCCTTGCACAGAGAGCATCAGTCTATCTGTAAGAGAAAATGCCCAAAGACTGTTTTATTTTGTATGCATGTATGAGTGCCTACATATATGTGCTGTGTGACCAAGGAGACCAGAAGACTGTCATCAGAATGCTTGGAATGAGAGTTACAGGAAGTTGTGACTGCCACCTGGGCGCAGGGAACCAAACCTGGGTCCCCTGCTGGAGCAGCCAGTGCTCACAATTACTGAGCCGTCTCTCCAGCCCTGAGGGTGGGTTCTTGATCTTCACTACCTTACTAGGACCTATGCTCCTGGGCTCAAAGGGGAAGAAGATAGAAACAAAAAAAGTTTGAAGAGTGACTCCTCATCCAGCTACCCAGAGTGCTCGTGGCCTCGTAGGAGGCCAGAGCCAGTCATAGGATTTGCAGGTGGGGAAGGCTCTGGGCAAGCTGCAGAGGAAATTTGGTTTATTGGGGCAAGAAGAAGCATAGGACCCTGAAGTTCTGCTCTAAGGGGTCATGACAGCAAGCCAGGGACTGTACTAAGCCTTTTCCTTGTACTTTTTTGAGACAGGGTTTCTCCGTGTAACAAGAGCCCGGGCTGTCTTGGACTTGCTTTGTAGTCCAGGCTGGCCTGGAACTCAGAGATCCGCCTGCCTCTGCCTCCCTGGGTGCCAGAAGTACAGGTGCGCGCCACCGAGCCTGGCTTGCACTTTGTCTTTGTTGCAGCTGTTCTAGACAGGGTCTCTCCTGGAGCTCACACCTGCTGCCTCTGCTCCCCAAGTCCTGCCTGGGGTGAAAGGCATGCGACACCACACACCCAGGCTGTGTCGATTATTACTGGATTCTCTCTACACCCTTTCAGCTAGAAAGAGGAAATCATCTGCCTAAGGTCACAAGGTCAGTAGGTGACGGAGTAGAGTTCAAACCCAGACCCCAGGGCCTGGCTTCCTAACACTAGCTTTGGAGAAGAAGGCTGTTTCTCGAGGGTCTTTCTGGTGGCTCTCAGGCTCTAGGCACATGACATCAGGCACTACTGTCAAAAAGTCTGCAACTGTACCCCAAGCCCAGGGAAAGACAGGGGAAGGGGCTACGGTGGGCCGGACGGGCCTGGCTGGGCAAGAGCTCCGGGCATTCCGGCGGCCTCCGCAGGAAGCACATCGGGGACGGAAACCGGCTCTTGCTGCCTCCCCCAGAATCCTGTGGGCAGCCCAGCCAGGCTGCACAGAGGCCTTCTTTGTGCTCGCCCCAACCCGCCACCCGGCTGGCCCGGGGTTTTGAGTTTCCTGGGGGTGGGGTGGGGTGGGGGTGTCCAGTCACCACTAGGCCTCCAGCTTCTCCCCCTCCCAGGGACAACCACAGCAGTCCACAGCTGGAGGAGGAAGTGAGTGGCTGGCTGTGGCTGCCCCGGAGACTCTAGGGGATCCGGAACAGGCCCACATCCCAATCCCCCATATTTACATACCCTAACCAGAAACCGTGGCACCTTAGCCACGTTCCCCACCCCTACTGCTGGAAGGCAGTCACGACCCACCTGGGACCACCCCACCCTACTCCGGCAGGGTGCTCTTGGGCCAGGTGGGTGGGGCAGTGCGACTGCCAAACCACCCTTTCCCACGACCTGGACACACAGGGCACACCACGCAGAGGGCCCTCCGGGCGTTCGTTGAGAAACACAGGGTACCTGGAAGGCAGGCAGAATGAGCAGCAGGTCTATGTGTGCCTACATGTGAGACAGTTATGCTGGGAACCTGTGTCTGCTGGGCTGCGGGTATGCCCAGGTGCAGATGAAACCCAGGGCGCCAACCTCTGTGGACTGGGGTGCTACTGTACACATGGTTATATGCCAACACAGGCCATATCTGGGGTATAAGCCCCCAGCGCACAAGGTGGAAGGGGGTGCTTTTCACACCTCAGAACACACACGCCACCAGTGTTGTGTGCAAGTAGAGCATTAACTGTGGTGGGTGAGTGTGCAGGTTTGTCTGGTTTGTGTGTTAACCTGTCTTAGCTGTGAGACAGTGTTGTGTGCACAGTGGGTCCTGGCAGGGCATGAGTGCGGTGGGGACGGTGCAGATGGAAACCGGTGCCAGCTGCTAGGGCCCCTATGGAAACAGGAAGCTGCCCACAGGTGTGCCTGGGGTGTGGTGGGGGCTGGGCTGCACCCAGGTTCAGCTTGTCCCTCTGAGAAACCATTCTGTTTTAGCCGAGAATCCCAGCCACGAGGGAGGCACCTGTCTGCTGTTCAAGGTCCAACAGCTCTGGTCAGCATCTAGCCGCCTGCCCGCCTGCCTGCCAGCGTGGTGAAACTGGAAAACAAAGGCCCCCAGACCGCAGGCCCTCCCTGCAGAGGTGTGGAGGAGGCAGGAGACTGAAGGGGAGGGAGGGAAGGAGGGAGGAGTCGCTGCAACCCCGGAACACAAAAATAATGAGGCGAGAGGGGCCATGGGGCCAAGCTGGCTGGTTCCGGAGTCGCTATCTGACCTTGACAGATGCCACAGCTGGGCGCCTGGAGAGGAGCCGCAGCAGACACCCGCAGCCTCTGTGCTCCAGCCTGGGCCCCCAACTCCCCCAGGCCAGGGTCGATTGAGGCTCTCACAGGCCAGCCACAGGCAGACCCCCGCCAGGGAGGGGAAAGGCGAGAGCCCTTGGGTCTGGAGGTGACTGGAAAGAGATCCAGCCACAGGGCCTCCTGAGGGTAGCCCAGCTCCCAGGTGTGGCTGGGTGTGTGCACAGGGAACTCACCATTGTCCTGCAGCTTAGCTGTGTGTGTGAGTGCGTGAAGGTGAAGCCAAGTATGAGTGTAGGTGTGACGGGGACACAGATAGTGCTTGTGTGCTTATGTCCTTGGGGGTCACACAAGCAGGAGGGAGGGGCTAGCATTCCTGCTGTTGATGGAGGTGGACACAGATCACTCCCCTACCTTCTTTCCAGAGACACAGCTGCCCCCTGGCCAATGTCAGCAAGGTTGGGATGAGGGCTGGAGTAGGAGACAAAGAGAACCACGGCTGCCTCCCCCAAGCCCTGATGCTGGTAGGTGGAGGAAAGGCGCCCCTCGGCTCTTTGTGGACCAATCTCTCCCACTGTAGCAGTGGGGTCCCTCAGCATGCAGAGATGGGGACATAGCTGGGTACTGCCCCTCAGGGGTTGGCAGCAAGGGGCTGGGGTGCGAGCTGCGGCAGGGGACGCTGGGCTAGAGGTGGATTAGCAATTCCGAGCACTGGCTGCATAATTAAAAAATCATTACGGCAGGCAGGCGGGCAGAGCTGAGTGTGAGCTCACGCTTGGAGCAGGCGGGGACACAGCCACAGCGTTCCCCCTCAAAGTGCTTCCCCGAGGAAAAATCCCACCTGCTAATATAATTATGGAAAAACACAAGCGCGGAAATTCTGTTTCAGCAAACAGTGTGCCTGAGTGCCCGGGGCCTATTCGGCCCCCAACGCAGCTAGCAGGACTTAGGGCTAGCACCTCTGGTTCGCTGCCATGAGGCAGGCCCTGCTGAGTCCAGACTCTGACCTTCCACCTGCTGGAATCCCCAAATCCAAGAATCTGCATAAGGTCATCTCTGTCAGTCACAGCAAAGCTGACAGGCACTGGGTGGTCCTGCTCACCGGTACAACAACCCAGAAGCTCAATGGCCCTCCTCTCCCGTCCCTAGCTTGCCTTTCGTCTCTGCCCAGCAACTCTGGCTGCTTGTGTGGACCCCAGGCTCCAGGACACAGGACACCCTGGGCTTGTCTGGGTTAAGCCAGGCGGGCAGCCATTCAGCCTGGGAAAGGCAGCCAGCTTTGGGGTACATGCCCCAGAAGGGCAGGCTGAGCCGCCATCACCTCGGGCCTGGAGCGGGCAGCACAGGAGGGAGCCGGGCCTAATTAGTCAGCCTGGGAGGACCGGGCAGGCGCCAGGCGGCTGCCCAGAGCAGCGCAGGCACGTCCGCGGGCGGCCAGG
The DNA here is from genome assembly GCA_028658305.1 of Pachyuromys duprasi. NCBI lineage: Eukaryota > Metazoa > Chordata > Mammalia > Rodentia > Muridae > Pachyuromys > Pachyuromys duprasi. The sequence goes on from CM053764.1 coordinate 8,697,353, forward strand.
AGGTGGTGGCGCCCGGAGACGCACCCGAGACGCAGCGGGCAGGAAGCTTGGGAAGAAGGGCTGGGGCCAGGGAGACACAGCAACGAACAGTACCACCGCCCCTCACTCCTCCATGCCACCAGGCGCGGCAATTAGAGGCTTTCAAAGTTTGTCCTTAATTGGTTTCATTTTTGCCTCATAAATGATTCATGGCCCCAGAGGTCTGGGAGGCGGAGGGAGTGGCAGGGGAAATTTGGGGAGGCTTTCGCCTGGGGCCAGTCCCTCTACCTGAGACTGGGAGAGAACGCTGAACCCAGTACAGTGGAGAGGGACTTTGGCGGGTGGGACCCTGCAGCAAAAATTAAACACCAAGCCTTCTCTTTGGAGCATTAATTAGGAGCTGCAATGTCTCTTCTGTGGACCAGGCTCTAAGTCTAGGCACAGCCGCAGCAGCTGCTGGGGCCCAGGAAGCATGAATAACACCAAGATGACAACCTACAGCAGCAACGGCAATACACGAACACTCAGAACACTGTTAACTGGAAGCTGGTGGAGGCTAATCTTTTAACCACTCCCTGCCCGAGCACGATGGGCTGAAAAAGTACTGAAGATGCTGCTTTCTAAGAAACTGAAGCCCAGCAAGATTAAGACCTGTCCTCTTGCCTCATGCCAGAAGCCCTCACTCTCAAACTCTCAAGGGCTCAAGTGACCTTGTCCTCCTGGGGCCTTGGCATACTTGGAAAATGGGAACAGAAGGCCAAAGTCCCTATGGAGTGGTGGTAGCCCTGGGATACTGAGAAATACTATGGACACCACCCTTTGGGAGCTCCCTGTCTCAGGGACACACAAGAACATTTAACAGTTGCTACAGAAAATTTATGAACACATCCCATATGCTCACATGGTGGGGTGCTCACAGCAAGAGAGGTATACGGAGGACATCCGTGCCTCTGGCTGGTCCACAGGATGCTCAGAAAGAGGGTACGGTCCAACTTAACCCAAGCCTGGGGTCAAGAACTACAAATTCCACCAGACTGACATGAGGTGCGAATTGTTCCTAATTACACTGTTTATAAAAACAAAACCAACTTCGGACTCAGCTATCCACCTGCCTCTACCTCCCAAGTGCTGGGATAAAGTACTACACTTAAAATTTTTAAAGATTCCTGTGTGTCTGTGTGTTGGATCCATTGGAACAGGAGTTACAGGTGGTTGGTAGCCACGTGCTGTGGGCCCTCAGAATTGAACCCAGATCCTCCGGAAGAACAGCAAATGCACCTAACCATTGAGCCATCCCTCCATAGTAAATTCACCGTAGTGCCTGCTAGGCCCCTAGCTGGAGTACACAGTGTACTGACTCCTCCAGGTTCAGGCCTGCTAGCTAGGTGCTTGGCCTTGGATCCCTCACCACCACCTCCCACACTGCATCATCTCCCAGGTAGTCCTCCAAATCCCCTCTGGGGCAGCCCAGCCCAGAAGACTGCCTACTTCCCCTCACAGCCTGCTTCCATTAGGCAGAGAAAACACTTTGTGTTGGTTATACCCAGACCCCACCACAGGCTTCTACCACTATACTTCCCAGATGAAGAAAGTACGGCTTAAGGAAAATCAGGGGCTTGCCCGAGACTGGATAGTTTGGGGTATACAGGTTTAACAGTCTAGGGAGCCCCTATCTCTTACCCTGGTGATGGGGGCAGGACACTGGATATTCTCAACTCTCCTTGTGCCTAGAAACTTTTCATCCCAGCCCCGAGCACTCTTTAAGGCAGAGAGTGCTCACGTTTCCTCAGACACTAGAACGTCATCCAACTGAAGCATGTGTGGTCAGTGGCCTCACGGGAGGCCTGTGACGGTAGAGGGCGGGCACCGTGGGGTACACAGGCCTTTCAGCCTCCCGTCTTGTTGGGTTAGATCTCCTGACAAGTAGCTGGGATGCTAGGAGAGAGTGAAACTATACCAGGGGTGACTATGATCCATGGCCTGCTCACCCTCACCCAGACAGTTAGTACCTGTGGGATTCCACCTGCTGGGCGTCCATTCCTTGGCAGTACTAGCTTAACAACCTGTGTTGCTTGATGGCGTACCCATGTCACTTTTAGAGGAAGGGGACACTCATGGTGCTGTATACTCATAGCAGTGTACTACAGAAGCTGACAATGGCCATTAACATACAGACAAGTGGCCATTCTTAAGACCCCGAGTCAGCCTCAGTACACCCAGCTAACAAACCCTGCTGCCCAGGTACCCACGAGCCAGGATACGGCTGCCCTTTTGCTCCTGTCCATCTACCTGTTCCAGGGCCAGACAGTGGGGTCACTAGGGTGCCTCTGCCCAGCTTGCCCAGGAAGTGGCATGTCCCCGTCCCCGGCGGGTCAATACTGACGTCAACAAGGCCAGCCGGGCGTGGAGCCTGCCACCCCCGGAACCACCAATTAATTAACTTTTTCAAATTAATTTCCCAAGCAAAATTCCATAATTACATCTGTCTCCATCAGCCTCGAAGCTGGGCAAGCAAGAGGATGACCCCACCTTGAGGAAGAACACGGGGTGAGAGATGACCACGACAAACCCGGAAGGTAGGCTGAAAAGGGCGCAGGGAGGTTGGGTTCACAGCAGGCAGTGTGCCTGGTGTCCTCATGGAGACTATTCTGAGGAGAGAGGAACTCTGCCAGGCGCGCCTCGGCCCCTCAGTGAAGGGTTCTCAGAGAGACCTGTGTCCTGCTGAGTTCATCTCGCTGCCGCCACCCCAAGACCCCCACCTCAGTGCCCCCCAACATCGCAGGTCTTGGCCCAGTAGCAGCACAGGCTCCATGAGGCTGAGAACACGGCTGCGGTCTAATTTCCCAAAGGGGCTGAGATTAATTAGCTCACACACAGGCGCAGAGAGGGAGAGAGAGAGGGAGCAGGGGCGGGTGGCGTCAGGCGAGGAGCTGCCTGGCGCTCCCCATCGCCCAACCGGCAGGCAGTCAGGCGGCCTTGACAGCCGGGGTGCTCTGAAGGTCAGCGGCCAGGGCGGCTGAGCCAGCAGACTGGCACCGTCTCCTTCCCAGAATTCTCAAGATCAAGGCCTGGAGGGGACAGAAACCAGGGGGGCGGTGCTGGGGGAGGGGCTTAGTTCCCACCACCTATGAACGCCTAACTGGGTTCTCTGTTTGGCACCATCCTGTTTCACCTTCACAGCAGCCCAAAGACAAGGGTAGCGTGGTTCTCCCACTTCACAGATAAGGGTGTTGAGGCTCAGACAAGGGTAGTGACCGGCTAAGGTCACTCAAGCTTGGGCAGCAAGCTTGGTTGGCCCAACTCTGCAGTTCACCATGCTGCCCATGTCTCTATGAGAGCGGGCGGCAGCAAAAGCCCTGGAAGCTGAATGCCAGCATGGGGCATATGAGAGATCTTCTGCTTTAAAATGGGCAGAAGGAGCCAGCCATTTCACAGAGGAACGCTGACCAAAAAGAGGAAGTGATCTGAGGTGGGGACCAACCTGCAGCTGGAGAAGCTTTGGTGAGCCCCGCCCCCCCCCCCCAGGCCACGGGGAGCCTGGGGCTCTGTCTGGTTAAATGGTAAACCAACCAGATGACAGGTAACAGGGGTATGTTTTCATCACTGCCTTCGTGTACCCAAAAGGAAATGTTTGCTTGAGGGACCTCCCTAACAGCCCTCTGAAGAAGTTTCT
>CM053764.1:8716507-8736387 GCA_028658305.1 Pachyuromys duprasi
CCATCCTGGACTAATTAGTGAGCCCCAGGCCAAGAGAAACCTTATCTCAGAGAAGTGGACAGCATTCATGAGGAGGACTCTGAGGCTATAGTTCAAACACTCCTGCGCACCCCTGCTTCCCACCCCCACATACACATTAAAGACAGGATCCGTCAGGGCCTCGCCTTGCCTTGCCGGGCACTTTTTATTTGACACAGGCATTTTGATTAAGTACAGTTTTTTGAGACTCCCTCCTCCCCGCTGCAAACTCAAGAAGCCTAAGGCTAAGAGGCTGCAGTGGAGGGAGCTGGGTGTCCCAATGGGCTGGACTTCCCGGGAAATGAGAACATGCCTGGGCTCCTTTGATCTCTTCCCATTTTTGCACCTCAGGAGCTGGGAGATCCATACACTTACCTGTCCAGTCTACTTGGAGCTAGAGAATATTGCTTGCCACTGAAAATGCAACATGAACAGGAAATATCTGCCTTGAACACTGTCTCCTGAGTGCGAGCACAAGAGAACGCGGAAGCAGGAAAGACCACCCACTCTCAAGAGGGAGGGTTCTGTCCCTCACAAAAGTTATTTTAAAAAATTTATTATGTATACAATGTTCAGCACCTGCATGTACACCTGCACACCAGAAGAGGGCACCGCTCTCATTATAGATTGTTTTTGAGACACCATGTGGTTGCTGGGAATTGAACTCAGGACCTTTGGAAGGGCAGTCAGTGCTCTTAGCCTCTGAGCCATCTCTCCAGCCCCCAAAAAAGTCATTTGTTTACTTTTGTTATTAAAGTGTCTACTGAGTTTTCAGCCAACCAATCAGTATTCAAGTCTCCAGTACTCATGTGAAGCACAGAACCCCCCTCTCCAATAGCCACCTGCTCTGCCTTCCAAAGGGGTGATGTAGCAATCTAGGACACTAGATTATTGTGTTCCTGTCCACACTCACCCAACACTGAGTGTGTGTCTCTCTGTCCTTTCTTCCTCAGATCTCCAAGCTACTCCAGCCTGATCATGCCCCCTTGAATCTCACTGATAATATTTATCTCGGGCATTGATTTTTGTTTGCTTGTTGGCTTTTCTCTGTGTAGCCTTGGCTGTCCTGGAAGTTGTAGACCAGGCTGGCCTTGAACTCAACTCACAGCAATCTGCATACCTCTTCCTCCCTGAGAGCTGGGATTAAAGGCACGCCCCCAAAGTCCTGCTATCTTTGGCATTTATCAAGCCTTTGCCTATCTCTTTTCCCCTTGATATCATCTCCATTTCTCAGATGAAGAAACCGAATAGCTGATGCCAAAGTTGTTCTCTGACCCTGAGATTTGCTGCTCTGAGGCTCCTTCCTCGAGGCCTCATTGTGGGGCTCATAGGCCTCATGTCCCACAGTCGCTCCCCTGAAAGCCTGTGGTTCCCTAGGCTTTCTGTGTAGAGAAACAGATTCAAGCTTCTCACAGAAGGTCCTGTTTGAGACGCAGTACACCCTCACTGAGAACCCTTTCTAGCTGTCACTTCCTGCCTAAGTTTGGGCCATACCTACAAGTTCAGCAGCCATGTTTGTGATACTTGGAAAAGGTGCCTCTTTGGGCTGTACAGGGTCTGATATTAGGGAGTCTGTTCAGTCTGCACTAGTTTCTCCACCCCACCCCCTTATTTACCTTAAAATTTTTATTTTAGCTGGGCAGTGGTGTTATATACATACGTTTAATCCCAGCACTCAGGAGGCAGAGGAAGGTGGATCTCTGTGAATTCGGGGCCAGCCTGGTCTACAGATCAAATTCCAGGACAACTAAGGTTACAAAAAATACCCTCTCTTGAAAAACAAAAACAAAATAACAAAATTTTATTTTAGCCAGGCGTAATAGTGCACACCTTTAACCCCAGCACTTGGGAGACAGAGGCAGGCAGATCTCTGTGACTTCAAGGCCAGCCTGGTCTATAAAGCAAGTACAGGATAGCCAAGGCTACACAGAGAAACACTGTCTCAAAAAACCAAAATAAATACATTAAATGAATAAAATAAAATTATTTTATATCTATGGATGTTTTGCTTGTATGTCTGTACCTGTGTGTGAGAGGCCAGAAGAGGGGTCAGGTCCATGGAACTGGAGTTACAGATAGTTGTGGGCCACCATTTGAGTGCTGGGAATCAAATTCAGGTCCTCTGGATGAGCAGTTAGTTCTTTTAGCCTCTGAACCATCTCTCCAGGACTCCCTAACCTTTACTTTTATTTTCTGTGTATTAGTGTCTACAAGGCTGTGAACCATATGCATGCAGTTCCTGTGGAGGCCAGAAAAAGGCATCATATCCCTTGGGGCCAGAGTTACAGGTGGATGTCAGCTACTATGTGGGTGCTGGGAACTAAACCCAAGTCCTCTGGGTGAGTGCTCTTAACTGCTGAACCAGCTCTCCAGTCCCATTAGGTGCCTTTTGTACGATGGCCTGGCTTTGTACCAGTCACCTCCCATAAGGCCACTCTGGTCACATCACATAGAAACAGGGTCTTTTTCTCTTTTGGCTAGGCTGGGGATGAGATTTACTCATATTAGTCAAGTATTCAACTACTGAGGTGCAGCCCCAGAAATAGATTTTTGTTGTTGTTGTTCGTTTGGCTGTATTGATTCATCTACCACCCGTAAAGATTCTTTGAAGGTAAGGGAGTGTCTCCCACGATCCCAGCTCATGTGTACATCATTCTAAGTGAGAGTTTACTAGGAGTTAGACAGCAAGCTAACTGCTTTGTGTGTACAGATTTAATCCACATGTTCAATTTTACAAAGCAACAAGCCAAGTTCTCGGCCCAACCTTATCTGAGGCATTCCCCCAAACGGCAAATGTCCATTGCTAACTAAATAGTAGCTGGAAGTGTCTGCATGTAGGAGTGAGTCTCCTATCAAGATGTCCCATTCAGAACTTTGCCTAATGGCAGCCCCTCTAGCACTTAATTCCTCCACCTGCATCACAAAGGATGGAAGCAAGGGCCCCTGCAAGCTTGCCCACTGGAGTAGGATACTGTGATTGCAGCCAAAACCCCAACTCGGGAAAAGGGAAGCGTTTAAAAGCCATTTGTGGACTTGGGCTTTTGGGGTCTCAAATCATCACACTGACCACTTGACCTTCGGTGTGTGGCACCTGTCCCCAGAGGAAGTAAAGCCAAAGGAAATGTCTAACAGGACAGCCCTGTTCCCCACGTGGTCCAGACTTACTCCAGTAAAATCAGGGGTGGCTCACCCTGGCCCTGATCCAAAAAAACAAAAAGGGAAGAAGTAGAAAACCAGGGGTTCTCCAGCCCCAGAACAGAACAGCTGTGAGGCAGACACCAGCCAGTCTCCCCAAGACATGCACACAGTTAATGCACATGTGTAAATAACCACAGACACAGCTCTACATTCCTACCAGGAAGGAGGGGTTGAGCCTATATGTTTGTGGAGGGGGAGGGAAAAGGGACAGTCTGGTAGCTGTCATGCCCCTGACAGCATGGATCCCTTGACTTCTCCCTAAACACGGTCGTGAGTCAACTATCTAGTGGGAATAGGACTGAATGCTCACACAGGCCAAGCTGTGTCTCCAGGGCTCCGGGTCAGGAAGGCGGAACTGAAGGAGAGGTCCAGGGGAGGGGGAGGGGAGGATGCCCTGAGCATTGAGAAGCCAACCTGGTCTCTAAGTGTTCTGCTTAAGGCTAGGGCGGAGTGGCATGGAGGAAAGCCTACTGCAGGTGACAGTGGTATTCCTGCCTCAGACGCAGCCAAAGAGGATAAAACAGGGTGGTGGTAGAAGCCCTCCACATAAAGATTTCTGAAAACTACCAGCCTCTCATTAGACAATGGGCTCAAAGACCCATCTACCACCCTACACTGTCTTCCTCTTCAGACTCTAGAGAATGGGGTGCTTGGGTTGTGCCTGGGGTGGGGTCTGGATGAACTGCTCTTTGAACTGGTGGGACTGGTTTTGAGTCTAGCCACCTGGGCAGTCACGGGTTGCCTGCTGGGCCTAGGAGAGAGGCCTCAGTAAGGGGCCTCTTGTAAATTGTTAACTCCTACAGTCACCACTCAGTCCGAGTTCTCACCCATGGGCTAGAAGTCAAAGGTGAGAGGTCAGAGGCAAAGGTCGCAGCACCTGGGCAAGTCCTTCCCCCAACTCTCAGGGGGAAGGGAAGTTTCAGTAGGGATAGCCCTTCCCTCTAAATTCTGAGAGCTGTCACTCTGCTCTGCCCTCCAGCCTTCCTGTTTGCAGCCCTGACCTTTGTCTCTGAGGAACTCTGAGTGGGCCTCAAGACAACCCCTGGGCAAGTCCTAGCCCCACCTACTCAAAGGAGTGCTGAGGCTAGATAATGAATGGGATGAAGAAAACCAGTAGATACTGCTCTTGATCGGGATAAGCCCCTAAGCATCATTCCAGTTCCAAGGAAAGCAATAATAGCTGCCTTTTTATTGATGTGGTTTGGTTTTGGTTTTCCGCAAACAGAATTTCCCTGTGTAGCACTGGAACTCACTTTGTAGACCAGGCTGGCCTCCAACTCACAGGGATCTGCCTGCCTCTGCCTCCTTGAGTGCTGGGAATGACTGCCTTTTTTGAAGCATTATTTAAGGAAACTTTTAACCTGTTTGGTCGGTAATCTCAATTAATTAATTAAGTATGGGTATGGCTAGTGTGGAACTCACAGAAAGCCCTCTGCATCCAGAGTGCTGGGATTAAAGCATATTTTATAATTTTTAAAGATCTGTATGAATGTTTTGCCTGCATGTGTGTCTGTGTCCTTAAAGAAGTCAGAAGAAGGCATTGGGTCCCCTGGAACTGGAGTTATAGTTAGTTGTGAGTGAACCCAGGTTCTCTGCAAAAAGCAGGTGTGCTTAACCCCTGAGCCATCTCTCCAGCTCTTTTATTTATTTATGTGTGTGTCTAAATAAGCCGGTGCCTGCAGAGGCCAGAAGAGGGCATCAGCTGCTCTGGAGCTGGAGTGACAGGTGTTCATGGGTCAGCAGCCTCTTGATGTGGGTGTAGGAAGTGAACAGTGGCCTCTGGAAGAACAGGAAGCCCTTCTGTCTCTCCAGCCCCACAGAATCTGGATTTTGACCCTAGGAGTCTAGCTCATTTCATATTCTGAAGCTAAAGGTAAGAAGCTCTAATAAACCCTTTATCTCTGGTATAATGGTGATGGGATTTTCTGATGTGGGAATAAATAGTGGACACATCTAGGCAAAAACACCAATATTTCCACATCTCTGGGAGCGTCTCCCTCAGCATACCCTCAAGCTCCACCTCCATTCCCAAGAGGCCTTTTCTGGACAAGCCAAGGACTGATTGCTGCCATCCTTTGCTAGAGAGGTGTCCTAGGAGCCCAGGAGACGCGGAAGGAAGGAAGGGAGAGAAGGAAGGGAGAGAGGGGAAGAAAGATCAACTTTTAATCGAGATTGCAGATTTAGAAAAGATTCGTAACTGAAATGATTCCCTAAGGAAATATAAAAAGTTACTTACGGCCTGGCTAAATTGGGCATACTTCAATCAGGGGCTGTTAAGAAGTCATTAAAATACACACGATGATCTACACAAGCTCTGTCAGGAGTGCTGGCCACTACCCTAGCTAGAAAGGGCATCTGTTTCTGGACTGTCTTGACTCCAATCCAGAGCTCGGGAAAGAAGGAAGAACCTCTACCTGCTTGGCACCAGAAGCTATTGTCCAGGGACCCAGAAATTCTAGCAAGGAAAAGTAAAATTCTATTGTTGCAGGTTTTTTTTTTTTTTTTCTCCAATAGTGTAATAAGGAGCTGCAGGGTGAGGACTGTTTTTCTTGTCAAAAACTGAAGAAGGGATGTGGTGACACACCCCTTCAATCTCAGCATTCAGGAGACAGAGGCAGGCAGATTTCTCTGAGTTCTGGGCCAGCCAAGGTTATATGGTGAGACCCTGTCTCAATAAAACAAAACAAAGGGCCGGAGGGATGGCTCAGCAGTTAAGAGCAAAAGACAAGAGTTTGACTCCCAGCACTCTCATGGTGGCTCTCAGTCTTTTATAACTCCAGTTCTAGGGGATCTGACATTCTCTCCTGGTCTCCACTGGCATGGGCAGGTGTACAAATATGCATATGTGTACACACAACGCCTTTAATCCCAGTACTTAGGTAGCAGAGGCAGGAGAATCTCTGAATTTATGGCCAGCATAACTGGCCTACATAGTAAGATTCAGGTTAGCAAGGACTACATAATGGGGACCCTGCTTCAAAAACAAAACAAACAAAAACCCCAACAAAAACAACCTAAAGGACTGGAGAGATGGCTCAGAGGTTAAGAACATTGGCTGTTGTTTCAGAGGTCCTGAGTTCAATTCCCAGCAACTACATGGTGGCTCACAACCATCTGTGAGATCTGGTGCCCTCTTCTGGTGTGCAGCTGTACATGCAGACAGAATACTGTATAAATAAATAAATCTTTAAAAACCAACCAAACAAAAAAACCTAAAGAGGGGCCCCACTTTTCATGACCTCTAGCCCTTCTCCCTATTTCTCCGGTGAGCCTAAGGAAGTGGGCACCCTATTTGGATATTGGGAAACCACTAAAGTTATTTTTGTAAGATTCCTTTAGAGAGATGGCTCAGTGGTTAAGTGCACTGGCTGCTCTTCCAGAGGTCCCATCTTCAATTCTCAGCACCACATGGTAGCTCACAAGTGTCAGCAACTCCAGCTCAAGGGGATCTGCCACCTTTACACAGACACACATGTAGGGAAAACATCAATGCTCACGAAATAAAAATATTTATAAATATGTGCCTAGTGCATGTCTGTGTTTCCTGTGCACACAGAGGCCTGTAGAGGGCATTAGATCTCCTGGCACAGGTGGATGCTGGCAATTGAACTTGGGTCCTCTGCAAGCGCAGAAAATGGTCTTAACCCGAGTCACCCTTCCAGCCCCATTCCACTTAGTGTGACAGGCAAGGTCTCCTTATGTACTCGTGGTGACTTGTTGGTTTGTTGGTTTGTTGATTTTGTTTTTCAGTTAGTTTTTTTGAGACAGGGTTTCTCTGTGTAGCCTGGACTGTCCTGGACTCACTTTGTAAACCAGAATGGACTTGAACTCAATCAGTCTGCCTCCTTTGCCTCCCCAAGTGCTGGTTCACAGGACTGCACCACCATGCCAGGCTGATATGTAGCCCAGGCTGGTCTCAAATTCACAAAGTTCCGCCTGCCTCTACCTCCCCAGTGCTGGGACTAAACATGTTCGAGCCACCATGCCTGGCTTCAAAAGTCTTAAACCCACACCTGAGGTTCTGGCCTGCATAGTCAGACTAGTGGAGGAGTCATTCTGATCTCCAGAACAAACAGGATGTGACCATGCTGGGGAATCTCTAAGACAAACAGCTTTTGAGAACCCTCCCTCCCCTCACACTGCAGTCACCTCCGGTTCTCAGATGCTACCTGGGGTTACTGGGATCTCCCTACTGCAGTCTGCCAAGGGTCTGCCTCCCAATTGATGCTAATGTTTCTTAGGAGGAACGGCCCTCGACCCGGCAGGGGATTGATTGCAAGAGGCCAGTGTCTGGCCAGGGGGTCGCAGTGGGGTCACTATCTGCCTTAGTGGTCCCTCCTTCACAGGGACTCATCAGGGAAGGCAAGAAACCTGAGCTAGCTGGTGGTGGCTAGGCTGCCTGTGGGTGACCTGGACTCTACCCGGCCAGGCAGGGTGCTACCTTAAACCCCAGCCTCCTGCTGCTTCCAGTCAAGCTCTCCCTTTCCCCGGGACTCTGAATACTGGGATCTCCACGGATTTCTTTTAATATTATTTTTAGCCCTGGCTGTCCTGGAACTCACTCTGTAGACCAGGCTGGCCTTGAGCTCACAAAGATCTGCCTGCCTCTGGGCACTATCACCACCTGACAATAAAGATTTTATTTTTTATTTTAAAATGCAGTCGTTTTGCTGCTGTTTATAGATTATCCAGAGAAAATGACCCCCTTATGGCTTGTACAGAGACACCCCGCCATGTTGTTGTGTCGTCTGTTAGGAGCACATCCAGAGCAGGTCACATTCACTGCCTTTGCCTGCCCCAATGGCCTCCTCTCTTTAAAGAGATGTCGCATCATGGCATCTGCCATCATGGCAGACATTGTTGGATGGACCACCTACACCTGTCTCCTTAACTCCTGCTTTCTGGCATGGGTACTGTCATGCGTCCCCTCTAGGTACCTTGCTTCTTCCTGGCTCCTGACCAAGGGTAGAATGGTTTCTCTTCCCTTCTATTAGTTGAAACAAAGCCAGGAAACTTCCCTTTGTGGCAGAGTATGGCAGCAGCTAGGCAAGCATGGTGCTGAAGCAGTAGCTGAGAGCTTACATCTTCATCCATAAGACAGATCCATCTTTATTTTGAATTACATGTATATCTGTGTTTGTGCATGTGTACACTTAAGTTCAGTGCCTAAGGAGGGCAGAAGACGGTGTTGGGGAGTTACAGGTAACGAGCCACCTGACCTGGAGATTAGTAACTGAAGTGCCTACAGAAGTCAGAAGAGGGCACCAGATGCCCTTGAACTGGAGTTACAGATGGCTGTGAGTGCTGGGAATCAAACCCAGGTCCTCTGAAAGAGCAATAACCACTGAGTCATCTCTTCAGCACCCCCATCCCCTCTCAAATTGTATTAATCTCATTTTACTGCCCATCTCCATGAAGTCTTACACATTCAGCCAACAAAGGCACCTGTTGATTTTTATCCTGAGATATCAGATGAAGAGCTCTTCTCTGGGACTAAGGACACACCTCAGGCCAGGACAGGAATGATGATTTAGGAGAGGTGGATTCCGCACAAGGACTTCCTAGGAGTAAGCAGGCACCAAGCTCTCCCTCCTCTGCTTGTGCAGGCAACTCCAGAGGGCATCCCGCTTTCAGTTCTCCGGTTCGAGGGCTGTGGGCTGGCACTGTTTAACCAGTACCATTTAGTTAATCTGAACTGCTGTCTTCCCTCCTGGAACAGCTCAGTGTTCAGGTAGCACAGCTGTCAGCTGGCTGGGCCCACTGGACCTGTCTGTGTTCACAATTTCTCTTATAGCCCCAGCAATAGGCAGCTGAGTTCATCAGCACAATCCCTAGCCAGCAAATGACCTTGAAGGAAGCTCATCAACGCTGGTGTCCCCATCCTGAGCTGGCTGGACAGGTCCACTAACGTACCCCAAGTGGCCCCATGACCTCATCTTCCTCCATGACTGGTAGCTTTAGCAGTGAGGTACTGGCACCAGGCCTGAAGAAAATGAACAAGGATGCCAAAAATCCTGCCATTTCAAGCAAGCAGTTTGCTCCAAGCTCATAGTGGGGGCTGTAGGCAGAGGGACATTTCTGAAAACTCTGGACCTGAGAAGGCTGGGGACAGGGCTGTTTTGGGAGATCACTGCTTCAATATTGCAGATCTCTGGCAACCCCATGGTATTCTATCCCCTCCAGGTGTTGGTAGATCAGATCATAGCTATTTGGCAATGCCAGACAAGCACTCTACCACCAAACTTTATCTCTTGCTCTTGGAGACTTTCATTTTTACTATTGTTTTGAAGCAGGATCTCAGTGTAGCCCTGGCTGACCTACAACCATGTAGACCAGGCTGACTTTCAAGATCATGATGTGATCCTTCTGCTTTCCAGGTGTTGGGATTACAGGTGACTGCTCCCATATCCAACCCGAGGACACTTTGGGAGTCACAATGTTGCTACTGGTATCTAATAAGTAGAATCATTGATATGGATAAAGAATCAGGACGTAAGTCCTAAAATGCCAGAAGTGTTGAGTTTGTGAGAATGCTTGGGAAGAGACAGGATATTCTCCAGGTCCTAACCCCACATGCATAGGAGCCAAGGCTCATCACTTCACCAGCAGAGAAGGCTGCCACTCCAGCTTCAAAGGGCCCCTGTGGCCTTAGGAATGTGAATTGGCTGCCTGTTCACCTACCCACACACTAGCCTCCAGTGCCCATGATGAGGAACCTGGTAAAGTTTCAGTTGCCCACGAAGAGATTCATCCACCCCAATGCCAGGCAAAACCTATGCTGTCTGACCCACAGAGGATTGTAGGCCCAAGGAAAAGGCTGGGTGAGGGTGGAAGGTACAACCACCTGCCCCCCCCAGCCTATCTCTTTTAGAGAATTAGCCCAGTTTGTGGCTGGCTGGCAGCTCTGCTCCCCCACCCCTTTCTATTTAGGAGGCAGCCATGGTGGCTTAGCTCCTGTCTCCGGTTTCCTAGGGAGCTGTGCAGAAGCAGCCCAGCCTCCGTGGGTCCATCTGTCAGGGAGGCTGTTCCGCCCCATCGATTGCTGTTCCCAAGGGGCTGTGTTGCTTGAGGGACCCAATGTGGCCGCCAGATAGGAGGGAACCACATGAAGAGGCAGGGAGGGGGCAGCTTGGCAGCAGGAAGAGCTGAGGGCTGACACTGCAGAGAGAAGGCCGAAGCTAGACAGGCATAAGAAACGCAGAGGGTCGGAGGCAGTGCCGCAGCACGCTAGCTGGAATGACTCTGAAGCCACCCTTAGGACTTAGTTTTGCTGTTGGACACACCAAATTCCCACTTGTAAAGACAACAACAGCTGGCGTTTATTGAGCAGGAACAACGTGCCTGGCACTGGGCTGGGGCTTCACACACCCCTGCTTTCATTTGAGGAACTGTCGGTGCAATGCAGGTGTGCTTATTCTCCAGCAAGCATGGAGGACAAATCAGAGAGGCTGTGGCACTGACAATGGCTACACACAGGAACTGGAGTGACGCTAGTCAGCTGGGCCCAGTGGCTGGCTCCAAACCGTGACAGTCAGGTCTAAGGGGGAGGAGGTAGTCTTGCCTGGCCAGAAGCTCTGCCCGCCCTCCCGGGGAGCCGCCTCCTCCCCTGGGCTGCGTGACATCTGCCCCGCTTCCAGGCCCCAGACAGCTGCCCAGAGCCACGTCAGCACTTCCACCAGGGAGTCTGGAAACTGGCTCTGGCCCCTGAGAGGGAAAGAGGGGGAGGGCTGCGGTCCCCCAAAGGATGGCTTCTCAGTGGGTTGACCCACTCAGCTGAGCAGGAATGGGGACACATGACCTTAGACTTTTATAAGACCCTGTTTCCCCTGCTTAGGTGGATATGTAGTAGTGGCCCTTTGGCAAGGATACTAATAGCATCCAGAGTGGGTAGAGCATATATTCCCACATAGCACAGGACACTCAGGAAGTAGGGCCATGTGGTCATCTGGTGGGGATCTCAAGGGTGGACAGAGCATAGAGGTGTATCGATGGCCCAGCTCTGGAACTGTCCAGCTGGGGCCAGAGATAACCAGCGTCTCCCGGAAAATCATTAGCATCTGTTTGGGCCAGCAAAGTTGGCTTGCTGGTGCCTCGCCTACTGGGAACAGCGGCTGCCGCCCAGCCCTTGGATGCACAAGCCCACCCAGCTCTAAATCGGGCGGGGCCACCTCTCTCTCCACCCACATTGGGAGAAAGGTGGCCCGGGCAACAAACAAGGGACAGGGCTTGTGTTGTTAGGGGTGGGGGCTTCCTTTGAGAAGTAGGAGGTTCACTCCGCACTCTGGGTAATCCAGGCCGGTTCTTGGAGATGCCCGAGCTGGCGGCAGCCCAGGGAGTGTGTGGAAATGACACCGCCAGGGCGGCGGAGATTCCCCCCCTCCTGACATTGGCTGGAAAGTGGAGCAGCTCGTCAGGGACAATCAATGGCGATCGATCGCTGCGCGGCGCAGGCGGCCAGCGCGCACGCGGGGGGGAGGGGCAGCACGGCCAGTAGGGTTTAGAAGCCCCCGTGGGTGAGGTCAAAAACCACACAGACCTGCAAAAGGGCATAGTGGGGTCACATGGATACACAACCGTAAGGAGAAGCATCACTATGGGCTACTACATTACAAAGACAGACTGACCACAGTAATCTTTGGCAAAAGTCACAACACAAACAGGGCTAAATGTTTGGTCTGCATGGACACAAGATGGAATCAATCACACATAACTGCACCATGATATAGCTTATCACACTATCCACACAACCAGTGTGGCTGCACAAGGCAAAAAGTCAGATAGCTTATACTATATGGCACACAACCTTAAAGAACATTGTAAAATTGGGTCCATCCACTACAATGGAATCAAGAGCCCAAGTGGAATACAATTGGCCAACCATTGTCATAAGATGCATCTCAATAACTAAGAGAAATAAAGTTGCTTCATAGCACCCACCATGAGTACAACTTTTCATTATGTGGCATGGCCCCTCCTCCACCCAAACACACACCAAAGCACAGGCAAACTAGCTTTCACTCAGTTCTGACAGTATCACCAAGTGAAGCAGCACAGTCCAGGCACATGGGAAATTTAACATAAGAGTCTTGGGTCACCATTAATAGCTATGACTAAGCAGTGGTTTTCAACCTGTGGGTTGAGACTCCTTTGGGGATCCAACTATGCTTTCACAGAGATCACCTAAGACCAGTGGACTCATCACATCAAAGTGACAGTTACGAAGTAGCAACCAAAATAATATTTTGTCTTGGGGCTTACAACATGAGGAACTGTATCACAGGGCTGCAGCATTAAGAAGGTTGAGAACCACTATGCTAATACGTCCTATTTATACAATGACTGATTACCTAGCATCACTTTAAACTTTAAGCTTAGAATTTCTACAGGAACCTGACTCACCTCAGGAGCAAAACTACTTTTGTCATTACATCCCCGAAACATTACTCAAATGTTACAAACTCAACCCACATGGTTGTTTTCATCCACAAAGAAGCCACATTCTTAACCCCACCTGGTTGGAAGTATCCTAGCAGCAGGGTGAGCCTAAGTAGCTATCACTCTGGCTTTGGAACCTTGTTGGGGAGAAGGTGGACGACTTCCAACCTCTTACCAAGTAGGACTCAACTAGAGCTGCTAATTTTATTTCCCGTTACCTCCACAAGCTTTAGAAGACAAAACATGCTTCTCCAAAGTTACTCACCCGGAGTCTCCCAAATTGCCTAAGGACTGTCCCTACCCTTAAAAACCCACTCTCTAATCCTTTATTTTCCAAGAGAAATACAAGTATTGGCTACAGTTCCAGAAAGTCTGAGATGGTTTAACCAAAGCACTCAGGAGGCAAAGGCAGGTGGGTCTCTGAGGCCAGCCTGGAGTGCCAGAGCTACACAGAGAAACCCTGTCTCAAGTCCCCAGAAAAGTTCCCTCCATTCCAAGTGTAAAGGAGCAAAACAAGGCTGGCCTTAGATCTCAGCCATGTCACTACTCCCATTCCAAGAAAGTACATGTTCATGGGAGCAGGACCAAGATCTTCAGTCCTACAGAACACCCTTTTGAGTGAGCTAGTGCAGGTCAGCTGCCTGACTTCATAGCCCACCCAGGGACTTCCAGAAATCTCTGGTAGCAGGGGAGCTCCCCCCAAAGGCTATGCCTAGAGTGATTCCCTAACTAACCTCTCTGTGACTCTCAAGTCTCACAAGCGACCCAAGATTTCTCTAACACAGAGGCCTTCCATGACTAGGGAATGTAGACTGTTTTTGTGACCACTGATTTGTAATTGCAAAGATCTAATCATAGTGGGTATTATAATCACCCATTCACCAGTTCCTTTCCCTTCCCTGGGAAAGGCTTGAGGGAAGAGATCAGATTTGCTATTACCATGCTTCACCTACAGCAGAAGGCAAATTCTCACATTACTCCTTTCCCTCCAGGCTTTACCAGTCACAGGTTGTTGACAAGACATGTGCCTACAAACCCATTTGTGGACACACTTGCTAAGGTACACAAGCCCCCTAAAAAGGCCCAGTTATTCAGGTACCTGGTGCCCTAAAAGCTGGTCTTGCTCAAAGGTTTGCCACAGGAAAATTAACAATAACACAAAAGTACAATTGTTAACAGCTACTTCCTTGAATCTGGCCCACAATTCTTGGTAAGGTCATTTTCCACTAAGTTTTACCTACAGACTACATTAGAGACCATTTGCCCCTCTTTTATGTGAGAAAAATCAAAGGACACATATTTGCCCCAATTATACAACTAAACAGAGTACGATTCAAACCCAGACCTAATTTAGGCTCACACCCATATGCATAAACACTAAGGAATGCTCACAATCTTCTCGTAAGTTACTAACATGGATAGCCCCTCCAGCACACACAGAAGCTGGCCTACCTTTTTCCCTTGTCTGGAGCCTGTCAGGCACATTCTTCAAGGCTTGGCCCTTCCAACAGGGACAGGGCAGGCAGGAAGTCTTCCCAGGTTTCCGCCCTGACCCTGACCCACACCCTTTCCCACCACAGCACAAATTCCCCCTGCTGCAACTACATAACCAGGCCCCCAGCCCAGTAGGGGGAGGACCTAGAGGAGAACAAGGCATTGTGGGATCAGACTGCTAGCCCTACTCAGGCCTACCTAAAATCCAGTTCCATTGCCTGTGTTAGTAACATGTCAGCCTTTCCTTCAGGAAAACCTCTAACTTTCTAGTCCAGTTAGAATGAAGGCTTCCCTCTTTATTAAAGGTACTTTCCTAGGTCCAAAGTCTTTAAGATGCAAAAGCCTTCACACAGTTAGGAGCTAAAGCAGGAGTCCCCTAGGCTTCCCTCTCTAGGTGTACAGCCTAAAGCCTCACTCAAAGGTACCAACAGCCCCTAGAAGCTTTCCCAATCTGGTGGTAGTAGTGGTTCTCATGGCTCTGCCTGGGTTGCAGCTACTTGGTGACTTCAGCAAATCTGCAGTTATTTGCATACCCAGATGGCCAAGCCTACAATTTCAAAGAATTCCCAATGAAGAGGCAGCTGGCTTCCGGATGGTGGCCCTGGAGGCCCACAGCTGTTGCACTGGAACACTAGAAAGCCTGCGGGTCCAAATCACAAGACAGATTGAAAAAGACAAGAACACTTCCCAGGTCTTACCACCAGTATTCAGTTCTTTTTTCTGAACGTTCATCATTGGGCATAAAAGAACTGTGCCACGGCTGCACACATGACATAAGCAAAGGAGAAACTGGATTCAACGATAAGAGCACAGGGACTAATTACCTGCTTTTGAAAGGGTAACAGTTGGCAACAGAAATGTGAACCCCTTGTTCAGATGAAACAATGAATCAAACCAAGTGGGCAAAGCTAGTGTTGAAGCTATTTCTGTAATACAGAGGTGACTACAAGAGCATGGGATAAAGACAACCTAGCACTTTGATACTTTTGGTAGGCCCAGAAATGAAACAGAAGTCACTACAAACTGTTCCCTTACAGTAAACCTTTCTGAGTACCTAACTGAACTAGGCACCACTCCATCTGCTTCTAAATACACCAAACAAAAAGCCAAGCCCAAATCAAGCCTCCCTACTCAAAACAAAAGCCCCTCTTAGGTTCTGTCCATGCATTCACTGACCTCACACACCTTGTAGTTTTAAGAGCTATGGGTCGTCATTGCCCTCTGCTGGCTACAGAGGAACTAGCACCCACAAAGAACCCCTTTACCTATACACACTGAAAATATAGCCTTAGTTTGCTGGCTGGCTGTTGAACCTGAGTTTACAGGGGCCACGATGGATAGAAACTAAGCTAGAAAAACAGTGTGTTGGGGCAGTTCTGTGTCCCACCCCAAATATACACAATCACTGAACTTCAATGAAGCTCGGAAGTTGGATCCACTCACATCTGCTGGAGACCTTCCATCTTTTCTCATGTCCTTGCCCTACCTGCTCCAAATAAAAGCTGGGTGAAAAAGACCTAGAGCCATACTTCCAGAAAGTTCAACTTCCAATTTTGTTTGCCACTCCCACAGCAGGTGCCTGGAAGCTCACAAAGTCCCTTCAAACAAGACTGGATCCTTTAGCAACTGGGACAATTCCCTGCAAGTTAGCTACATCTTCAGAGACAACTGCGACACTAGCCTGGGGTTTGAGGTGTCCAGATGGGCCAAACCAAATAGTACTTTATTAGTGGGGGAAAGCTCTAGACACCAGGATCACAAAGTAACCAACCAATTAAGCACGGACCCTTTCCCTTCTGAAACAGTACGCTGGCTTTAAAGCCTAAATGCCAGATTATCCTTTGCAATGCCTTTAGAAACTTTAAGACCACCTCAATTTCTAGGAAAATCAAACCTGAAAAAAACTGGCAATTTGTGGAAAAGACAGTCTCCTTCAGCAAAACCCTTCTTACCTACTGCAAAACTTTAAAATTCAACATTTGAGGTCCAACAAGATGGCTCCCCAAGTAAAGGTACTACTAGCTGTTAAGACTAACAACCTAAATTCAAACTTTAGAACTGACACAAAGGGAAAAACCATCTCTAGGAACTTGTCCTCTGCCTACACATGTGCTGAGGCACACTCAAAACCACATACACACACTAAATCTTGAACTATTTAAAAAAAATTTTTTTATTAATTATTCACTTTATGTCAAAGACTAACTACCTCAAGATTTGAGCAGGGTCTGATGAGACAGACCCAGCTTTTCTGGAAGAAGCAAGAGTACCCCAAATTCAAGTCCAACTTAGGTAACTTGGGACCCTGTCACAAAAAGCAAAATGAAGATACACAGATGACTTTGATTACAAGTACTTAATGCTATTGCCAAGAATGAAGGTTCATTCCCAGCACTTACAGGTAACCTAAACCACCAGTAACTCCAGTTCCAGGGACTCTGATAAGTTCTAGGGTACCTGGTGCCCTAGATATGTGCAATTATATTCATTCAGGCTCATAACAAACACATTAAGAAGAAAATCTTTAAAAGTCAAGAATGGTAATTAATACCTTTAATCTTAACACTTAGGAGGCAGGTCTCTGTGAGTCTGAGGCCAGCCTAGTCTACAAGAATGAGTTCCAGAACAGTCAAGGCTACAAAGAGAAACCCTGTCTCAGAAAAACAAAAAAATTAAATGGGTGCTAGGGAAATATATATAGTTGGTGGAGTGCTTGCTTGCCTAACATTCATGACACCCTGGCTCAGCTCCCTGCATTGCATAACTGGGTGTGAGGTGCACGGTGCTTCCAATTCCAGCACTTGGGAGGCAGAATTGGAACCTCAAGGGCATCTGCAGTTCCATACGTTTGAAGAGTCTGGGCCACACAACTTTGTCTCAGAAATAGGAATATTTTCAAAATTGAACTGGGTGCAGTGTCCTATGCTTATATTCCCAGGCCCTAGAAACATAAACAGGAAGAATTCAGCTTTCAAGTTTAAAACCAGCATAAGTAACAAAAGTGAGACTACATGTCAAAAACAAAAAAGAAATTCAAGGTTACTAAGTATTTCAGTAAGAAATTCAAATCAGAGAGTTTTAAGTAGATATGGAAGAAGACGTTTACGCAGCTGAGGAAGCTGTAGAGGCATCCCTCAAACCTTCACAAGGTTGAATGGGAACTCAACACATTTATCAGGGCTCCTGCTGTTTCTCTCTGGACAGCATCTTAAGAGCCTAGTGGCTTCTTGCTGTCTTTCCTGTAAGTGATCAACCATTTGCTGGCATATGATTTATATAGGTTTAAAATCAAACAATGAAAAGAACTAATCAAAGACTATTAAGCCACTGTATTAGTATCAAGGTATTCTTTAAGGTGTGAAGTAATGGGGACCAAATCCAGAGCCTTGTGCATCCTATCTAAGCACCCTCTCTTGAGTTACATCCCCAGCACCATTAATATATATTTGCATCTGATAAAAGGTAAAACTCTATGAATAATTCAAAGATGAAAAGTGATCCCTAGCTACTACTCAAAACATCTAACTTTGCCTCAATTAGCTAAAATGCAGTCATTGAGAAAGCAAGGTGGAATAGTGACTGTATTACACTGCTTCCAAGGTCAAAGGCCTTAAAGGCTTTCAAACTAAGGTAAAACACAGCAACAATGAATTGGCTCAGAAGCTACTGTGAACAAAACAGCTATCTATAAGATTTTTTGTTGTTGTTGTTGTTTTTAAATTAAGACAGGATTTCATGTACCCCTCATGTACCCCCACCCCGACTCTGGATCTCTAAGCCCATACTTCCAAAAAGTGCTGGGATAACCTGTGAACCAGTATGCTCAGTCCGGACGCAGGCAGACTTTTAAGGAAAGTAAAGAGAACTTGGAGAAGGCCAGTTTTTAACCCAAGTGCACATTCAACAAAGGAAACAGGAACTTGTACCAGTATATTCCACAGTTCCAAAGGTAAAAAGGGTTAGGGGCGAGAAGAGGAAGTATATCCACAACAATTCAGAAGAGCCTCAAACAAAAGAAAATTGTAAGTGTTGTTAAGGGGTCCTATATTCTAAGACAAAGCCAGAGTTTCTCCCTAACTGCAGACAAGGAACAATATACAGGCATTTTGACTATAATTTAGAAGTAACTCATTTTTCCTGACAATATAAGGCTCAAAATAGAAAGTAGAATTGAAATTTAAAAAGAAATTCTACCACTAGGTCAGTGCATTAAAAGTTATCAATTCCTGGTCACATTTTCCTTTTTTCCACAAACCTTCCTGTCTCTTCAACCACCATTAAAGACCTGGTAAATCTTTGTTTCTAAACAAAGTTAGCAAGACAAAGGCCCCTTTAACTATTGGCCAGTAAAAGAGCATGCAAGTATCTGAAATAGTGTAGTTTTACCAAGAGATTGCTCTGAACTTAACTCGACAAAATTGTCTAAACTATTAATTAATAAGCACCCAGAAAGAAACCCGTAACTTTCATTCCTTTGTAAACCACTGTGCCACCAGAATAAAACAAGGCTGAACACCAGAGAGACTTGTGTGAGCCTATGTGAGAGGATATCCTGAGTGACACCTGTTTTACAGCGGGAAGGGACTCATAAACAACTGGACCAAATGTACTTCATACAAACTATTCATACTATAACCTAATAAATGATAATAGGCTGGAAGTTCTGAGATGAGAGACAAGTAAAATTGTCTTTCAAAAGCTGTGCAACTGAACCCAAAGTAAGTAATAGAGATAACAGTAAAAAAAATAGTTAAGTTCGGCAGTCACACAGTCAATGGCAGAGTATTTGACTAGCATGCACCAAGGCCTGGGGCCTACTGAACAGACAGACACACAACACTCAAAAGTCAACTTCTATCTGCCTATAATAGTAATGATAAACGGTGGTTTCTGGTTAGAGTTCAGTTCTGACTCTCTTCCTCACAACCAGTTATTACTTGCAAGGTCAAGGAGATGCTAATAATATAGCATTTCTGAAATACTTACAAGTAGCCAGCTGCTAATTAAGATTCTTAGCTGACAGGTTAAGATGGAGGAACAATGACACCGAGAGAGGAGACAGGTGAACAAGTTTAAAACCAAAAGCAGTGGACATTTATTCCTCAATTTTTGTGCAAGAGTGTAAAGATGCATTTAAAAGATCCTGATGACTAGAGAGCATCAGCTATGGCCTTCAGGCTGGCCTGGCTTACAGTTAGGTCAGGAAAAGGGGTGAGCAGAGTTAACTTGCCTACTTTACATGTTTCTGGATAACAGTTGTTTACAAATTTCAAACTACATTTTACTAGAGTCAAGGGAAGACTTCAAAAAGCCACATACAGTACAATTTAAAACCAGTGAACATCCTGCAAATGTTAGTGCAAAGTAATTATGTAGACTCTCCAATACAAGATTGTGCTCATGTTTCCCAGTTTGGTCAGTTACTCTTTTATAATTACAATCACAGAGGCTTAACTTATCAAACAGCAATACCTTTGGTGTTCTATGTCCTATGTTACCAAGAGAATGTCACAGATTTTGGTGAAATGCTGCTCAGTTTCATTAACAAAGCAAATTTATTTAGTTTAACAGTCATGTTCCTGGAATGGTGCACATATTAAGTTTCATGAAATGCCTTTAAGCTTATGCCTCTATCTTGTTTAATAAAATTACTCTTATATCTTTTTTACTCTGTAAACTGGAATTGTTTCATGATTTTAAAATGCAACAAATATAAATGAGAACATTTCAGGGGT
>CM053764.1:8736887-8764034 GCA_028658305.1 Pachyuromys duprasi
TATCCAAATTTAAGTCAATAAGGAAAGCTTTCAGTCTCACACCTAGGTTACGCCCGGAGAACTGGCTTCTCACACACACACTTCTCGGCTAGGAGGCAATGTTGGTACAGAAGTACAGTATTTCTAGTTTGTTGTTCCAAGTATGTACAACACGCAGCACTGCTGTGTCAGGTAAACATGTGCACAGGGGAAGATGAGGCGTGGGCTCATAGAAAGCAGTCAAATGGAAACCAAAAGGACTTTCTCTTTCAGAGTTCCCCTAGCTTTATTTGTAGAGGTTATCCAATAATTTCTTTAATTACATCGCATACTTCTGAGTCCATTCCCGAGCTATTCTGTTGTACCTGTACATACACAAAGAGAACTCAGCTTAATATAGGTAAGGAATCATTAAGCAACACATTTCATTCTTATCCCAACTAGCAACTTTAAAACGCTCATGCAAAATCACCTTTCTCCCTCCTATTTCTTCATCCCTCATGCCCCTTTTTTGAGCTAGGGTCTTACTTTAGAGAGATGGCTGGCCTTAAACTATCTAAAATTAGGATGGCCTCAAACATGTGGCAATCCTCCTGGTCACTGCTGCTATTACAGAGATGTACCACCATCTGGCTTTACCTCTAACTACAAATAAGCCTATACTCACAATACAGTGAGACACTGCTTTTAAAACCCAAAACTAAGTCCTAGAAGACTCAGACTCAGGTTTAGCATTTGCTGGTATGTATCCCATTTTTGTTTGTTTTTGTTTTTCAAGATAGGGTTTCTCTGTGTAATACTCCTGGCTGACCTGGAACTTGCTTTGTAGACCAGACTGGCCTCGAACTCAAGAGATCCGCCTGCCTCTGCCTCCCAAAGGCTGAGATTAAAGGACTGCACCACTACCACCTGGCTCTCCTATGTTTTAACGGAGCTTCATTTTATGCAATTTGTTTGATTCAATAAGTCTCAATATGTAGTCAAAGCTAACCTTAAATCTGTGGTCTTCCTAGCTTTTGGAGGGTTATAGGTATGTGTCAACAAACCTGATTACTTACAATTTTTATTACTCTTTAACTTTACATTACATGGTCATTAAAATCATATAACAGCCTAATGGGCTAAGTGGCAAAACCAAGACAAGAGGTTCTAGAAACTGTCCCACAACACATAAAAAAATAAAAAGAATAATGAGTCATACACTCCTTGTGTCACAAAAATTCAGTAAGGGAGCTAGAGACAGCTCAGCGGGTAAGAAACTCACTGCTCTTATGAAGGACCATGGGGGCTGGAGAGATTGCTCAGTGTTTAAGAGATCTGACTATCCAGAGGACCAGGTTTCAATTCCCAGCACCCACATGGCAGCTCACAACTGTCTGTTAACTCCTGTTCCAGGGGTTCCAACACCTTCACAGACATACATGTAAGTCAAACACCAATGTACATAAAATAAAAATAAATTAAAAAAAAAAAAGAAACACGAACACAGGGGCTGGAGAGATGGCTCAGAGTTTAAGAGCACTGGTGCTCTTCCAAAGGCCTTAAGTTCAATTCGCAGCAACCGCATGGTGGATCATAGCTATCTATGAGATCTGGTGCCCTCTTCTGGCCTGCAGGAGTACATGCAGGCAGAACACTGTATACATAATATAAGTAAGTCTTAAAAGAAAAAAAAAAAAAAAGGACCTCACTCAGTTCCTGGCACATACATGGCAGGCAGGTCACAACCACCTGTAAATCCAGTCTCCAGTCTGGAGATCCAACTCTCTCCTCTGGACTCATGGGTACCTGGCACTCGTGGTATATAAACATATAGGCAAGTGAAACTTACATCTATTCATACAAATGACAGAAAGAAAAACTATAGGGTGGGTGTGGTGGTCCATTTTAGTCCCAGAGCTTGGAAGGCAAAGGAGAGTGGATATCTGTGACCTGAAGGCGAATTTGGTCTACATATGAAGCTATAGGCCAGCCAAGGGTATATGGTGAGTCTCCAAACACAACAAAAACAAAACCCTACAGAGAAATAAAATGACATACCACCCTTCCTATTACTAAAACAACTCATTCTGGCAGAGTTTACTCAAGTAATTTGTATAACAAAAACAAATGCTTAATAAAACATCCCAGTAACAAAATAAACAGAGAAAAGCTTGAGAAAAGCAGAAGGATTCAACATCACCCACAGGTACATAGTGAATCATTAGGCCAGCCTTGGCTACACGAGACCATCTCAAAACAAAAAGAAAAAGAGGACAAAAAACACAGGGATGCATCAGTACGTGTGGCAGCTCGTGCCTGGAAATATAGCACTTGAAGACTGAGGCAAGAACACAGTGAATTTGAAGGCAGCAAAGGCTGCGTAGCTTTGATGGACACAGCTATACCCCTAGCTACTGAAGAGACTGAGGCAGAAGGATTATTTTATTACAGGAATTTAATTAAGGCCAGCTTGAACAGCAGAGTGAGATTCTATCTCAAACACAACTAAAAACAACAAAAACAAACAAAAAAAAACAGGATTTCTCTGTATGTAGCCCTGTCCTGAACTCATTCTACAGACCAGGCTGGCTCAAACTCAGAGATCTGCTTGCTTCTCTTTCCCAGCAATAAATACATTTTATTTTTAAAAGGATGAATAATTCTACTCAACTTACCATGCTGCTTTAGGGTATCTTTCTGTGGATAAGCATACATATCCACAATTCTAGTATTAAACAAAATAGGTTCTAAAAAACTATTCAGCTATGTATAATATGTAGAATAAACAAATAAATAATGCAGGTAGGGTTGAAGATAAACACCATTAACCACAATACTTGGGAGGCAGAGGCAGGTAGATTTGTGAGTTCCAGGTCAGCCAAGGCTTTTAGTAGAATCTGGATTCAATAAACAAACAAACAAACCTGCAAGTTCTAGCAAGATGGCAGGGAGATGGCTAGCAGTTAAGAGCACCAGCTACTCTCCTAGACGTCCCTGGTTCAAATCCCAGCATTTACATGATACCTCAGGCCCATCTAAGGTCAATTCTAGGGAATCTGACGCCCTCTTTTAGCCTCTGTACAGACAAACATGCAGGCAATAGTCACACATAATAAAGAAATTTTAAATTCAGCCAGAATGCATGATTCTACATGGTATTCAGACATAAACAAACTAAGAATTAGTACCTGAATGACCATTCCTGGCGTAGCTCCACTAAGCTTTAACAACATCATCAAAAAACAAAAACAAAAACCAACCAGCCATCTGTGATTTTTCTGCTGTTTTGATTTTGGGCTTTTTGAGCTAGGTAGGTATCACTCTGTTTTCCAGGCTGGCCTCAAATTCACAATCCTCCTGTTTCAATAATTTATCTCTATCTGACTTTTTCTTTTCTTTCCTTACCCCAAGACAGAGTTTTTCTCAAGAGTTTTAGCCTTGAACTCATAGGTATCTGTTTGCTTCTACCTTCCAAGCACTGGAATCAAAGGCATGTGCCACTGATGTCCAGCTTAAATCTACAGCTTTCTAACAGATTTTAAGTAGCCGTATATTTTTAATTAATTAATCAACTAATTAATTAGAGATACTGTCTTACTATGTAGCCTGGAACTCAAAAGATCCATCTGCCCCTACTTCACAAGACCTAAAACCAAAGGTGTAGACCCCCCCCCCCACAGCTAACCTATTATGTTTTTAACTAAAAAATCTGGCTAGGTGTGGTGGCAAAAACATAGTGACATGGGTCTTTAATCCTAGCACTGAGAGACAGAGGCAGGCAAATTTCTGAATTCAAGGCCAGCCACACAGAGATATATGCCATCTTGAGAACCAAAACAAGGGGCTGGAGGGATGGCTCAATGATTAATAAGAGAACTGAATGTTCTTCCAGAGGACCTGGGTTCAATTCCCAGAACCCATATGGCAGCTCACAACTGTTTTTAACTCCAAAAATCTGACACCTTCACACAGACACATATCTCTGTGAAACAGGCAAAACACCAATGCATATAAATAAAAACTATTAAAAAAAAAAAACAACAGCAAAAAACCCATCTAATATCTCCTGTGTTGTTCCTATCATAATCTCACTGAAAAAATAAGTACATAAAAGCAAAAATTATTATTAGTTACTATCACTTTTGATACCCTGACCATTCTTTAATACTTTTAAATACCTACTTCTACATCAAATTGGTTTTTAAAAGAAATTTAGCACTTTTATGTCAAATGGCAGAAAAGTCAACTATCTTTCCTATTAATTTACCAAACTATATATAAGACACAATGACTCACTAGGCAAAGACAAACAAAACCCAAAGATGTATTTCAAAACCAAAGTACTATAAGAGAAGTTTTAGTAGACGTTACACTAGACAATTAGATATAAGTTTACTATCCTCTGTTTGTAACATTTGGTATTCAAACTCCTTTCACATACCCCCTTGGAAAGTTTACCTTAAACATCTTGCCTATACACAACTATGAAAGAAGGTATGAGGCAGCTCCACCCCACACCCGACACACTTCCCATCTGGAGGTGATACTTACTTTTCTCTATCTGTTTTGTAGATCCGAGCAATCTCAGGCACTAAAGGATCATCTGGATTGGGATCACACAACAGAGAACAGATGGACAAAAGTACTAGGATATATTTAAAAAAAAAAGGTATAGGTTAGTAGAATACTAAAGCAAAGGGCTTATCAGAGGCTGAGCATGGTCTTTAATCCTAGCATAGGAGGCAGAGGCAGGTGAAAAGGTGGATCTCTGTGGGTTCAAGACCAGCTCGGGCAGTATATTGAGACTTTGTTTCCAAAGGAAAAACAAACCACCACCAGAAAACCCAACCTGAAATGCCAAACAATGTTAACAATATAGAACTGGGAATGCAGGTACCTAGTGGTGGAAAGCTTGTGCAACTTGCACGAGGTTCTGTTCTGAGTTCAGTTATTAGCAGAACAAAAACTGCTCTTCTAAATCCTAAATTGAGAACACTTGTCGGTGCTAGTGAGCCTCAAGTTTTAGAAGCTCATATTCAGAGAAAATCGGCTGTCAAATTTCTAACAAACAGAATTAAGTTGTCTGATACAATCCTCCATTACACAGAAACTTCAAGGACAGTCTGGGATATAGGAGACTGTCTCAAAGAGGAAATAAAATTCAACCAGGAACAGTAGCTGACACTCGCAATCCCAGCGCTGTAGCAGTAAAGGAAGGCACACTGCTAGAAGTTGAGGCCAGCCTAAACAACAGAGTAAGAATTTGTCTTTTTTCACCCCCAAGACAGGGTCTCTCAGAGTAAGAACTTGTCTTTTTTTTCCCCCCCAAGACAGAGTCTGTGTCACCTTGGCTGTAGACCAGGCTGGCCTCGAATACAGTGATTCACCTTCCTGGTGAGTGCTGGGATTAAAGGTATGCACCAACATGCCCAACCAAGACCTTGTCTTAAAATACAAAGCAAGAACAAAAGCAACCTTCATCAACAAAAATAAACAGGGCACCAGTGAAACAGTTCAAGAGGTAAAGCCAAGCCAAGTTTGATTTCTAGAACCCACGTAAAGGCAGAAGGTAACTCCATGAAGTTGTTCTCTGATCTCCACACATGTGCTGCTGTAACTCCCTACTACATACAGGCACAATTATAAACAAATACCACCACCAAATAACATCATTATTCACTTTCTTGGTGGTAGCTTGTTTATTTAAGTCAAAACCTCATTCTTATACCAAGCTAGCCTCAAATTTGCTATGTAATCAAGAGTAACTTCAAACTACTACTGATCATTCCACCTGCTTTTGAATATCACAACAACCTGGCATCACACTAAGGATCTATTCATAAAAATTCAACTCTCTTCCATTGAATCAACAGATATTATTACTAAGGGAGACTGGGCTGAAAAGATGGCTAAGCAGTTAAGAACACTGGCTACTCCGAGGACCCAGGTTCAATCCCCAATACCTGCATGGTACAACGACATACATGCAGAAAAAAAAAACACTCACACATAAATAAGCTCTAATTTTGATCTTGGGCTGGAGAGATGGCTCAGCATTTAAGAGCACTGTGTGCTCTTCTAAAGGTCCCGAGTTCAAATCCTAGCAACCACTTAGTAGCTGACAATGGGATCTGATCCCCTCTTCTGGCATGCAAGTGTACA
This sequence comes from Pachyuromys duprasi, assembly GCA_028658305.1. Taxonomy (NCBI): domain Eukaryota; kingdom Metazoa; phylum Chordata; class Mammalia; order Rodentia; family Muridae; genus Pachyuromys; species Pachyuromys duprasi. Next base: position 8,743,011 of record CM053764.1, read on the forward strand.
TGCAAATAAACCACTCATATACATAAAAAAATAATTCCTTTAACAAAAAATAGGTCTCGGGGGCTGGAGAGATGGCTCAGCGGTTAAGAGCACTGTCTGCTCTTCCAGAGGTCAAGTTCAATTCCCAGCAACCACGTGGTGGCTCACAGCCATCTTTAATGGGATCTGATGAGCTCTTCTGTCACTCAGGCATACATGCAAATATAGTGCTCATATGTATAAATAAATAAATCTTAGTCTCCCGGCGGCCAATGTGCAAAGCGGGCACACGTGGCCCCTGCACTGGCTGCAGAGTTGGTATGGGCCCACTACGGGCCTGACATAGGGCTGCTTAAGCAGCGGCTCAGAGCCAGGACTGAAACTCCAAGACAGATAATCAGGATCCTGGGGGTATTGGCCCCCTTCAGCAAATGGTGGCCTTGGGAGCTGGGGCTGTGGTCACCTCTGTCTTCAGGACACCCTGGATGTGGTGACGGTCTGCCTTCGGTCTCAGAGGCCCTCGGTTGCAGGAGAATTGATGCTATTCCCCAGATTCTGGATTCTCTCCTATACCAAATCACTGTCCACTCTGCAAGCCCCAGGGAAGTGCCTCCTGGATTCAAGAGCCTACATTATCCACTGGTACCTTGGAAGCCTTTTGAAGATGTAAGGCATGAGGGCAACAGGGCCCTTTGGAACAGCCTCCCAGCCACCCTGGTGACGACTGCACTCACTGCCTATAACCAACTCACGGCCTTCCTGTGTAGTCAGTCCTTGAACTCTGACCTCTATGCACCCCTGGACACTGGAGCCCTTGCCCACATGTAACAGTCATCAACCCCTTGGAGCTTGTGCAGACCACGCTGCAGGCTCAGCATGTGTCATACCGGAACTGGCTACCTGTGTTCAAGCTGTAGTAGCTCAGAGGCGCTGGTGCTCACTGTGGCTGGTGTGGGGCCCCACAGCCCTTCGAGATGTGCCCTTCTCACTGGTTCAACTATGAGCTGGTGAGGAGCTGGCTAAATGAGCTAGGCATCCAGGGCTATCAGCTTTGTGGCTGGTGACATCTCAGGCAAGTGGCTGCCACCCTCACTCTACCGTTTGATGGGTGAAGACACAGTGACAGAGATGACACTGGGAGTTGTGAGAGTGAAGCCCCTAAGAGTTGGCTCCACCTGGCTCCTGTTTTGGAGAATCCAGGCCAAATCTGGCACCAGGGAACTCCGCAGGTTTCCTCCCCAAGGATCATCAAGGCTACGCCTTTGTGTGCCATCATGATCAGCACTTACAGAGTTTGGCAAAAAAAAAAGAAAAAAAAAGCTTCTTCCAGAGGCTCAACCAGGAACAGCCTCTGGACCACTGAAAGGTAAGGGACAACCAGCCCTTGCACATACGGGGACAGGAGCCTTCCCTCCTGGCCCTGCCATCCAGCCTGTCCTCACATTTTGACTCCTGCTGTTCCCCTTCCCAGGATCACCACTCACCCACCTCCAAGTTCAAGATCCAACCTGACAACTGCCCCTCCTTTGTGCCCCTTTATGTCTGCTGCACCTTGGCCTCAGGGAATCGAGATTCTCAGCCCCGTTCATTCCCTGTCTAAACGATGACCTTCTGTGCACGCACACACACACACACACACACACACACAAACCTTAAAAAGATAAACCAACAAAGAATAATAACAAAAAGCAGTTACTCTTCCCCCTTTTAAGGCAGAGTCTTACTATGCAGCCCTGGCTGTACTGGAGTCAGATCTGCCTGCCTCTCCCTCTCCAGTGCTGAGATTAAAGGCACATACCTCCACACACTGCACAAAAAAATCAGTTATTTCACCTTGATATCAAACAACTCTTCTATTACCTTTTGAAATAGTTAGTGCTGGAGACCACTGTGACCGTAGAATATCAAGACAAATGCTGCCATTACTGTTAATATTTGGATGATAAATTCTTGTTGTAAATGCAACCTGAAAAAAAAAAATCTTTATGGTTTACTAGTATCATACAGCGCATATTAAAAGCAATGATCATATTCCAATTACCTTAGGTGGTTTGAAGGGGTAATCTGTTGGGAAATGAATTGTCAAGAAAAATACTCCACCCTGATAGGGGCTGTCATTCTGTTGATGATAAGAAAGTAAGATTAAAAATGAATAAATTACAAAGGTAATTATTAAGGAATTAAAGTGAATACTTACTGGCCCCATTATTGTAGCCTGCCAATGAAACACTAAAAAAGAACAAGAAAAAAAAAGTGTCATGTTAACAACAGTCATGTTACACCTACATAGTAGAAACCCACCACTCCCTGCCTATTTAAGGTCTATTTACAAACAGTGTGATAATGACTATTTTCTATAGGTAGGATGATGATTAAGCCAATTATGAGTCCAAGCCATTAAAAACAGAGTATAGTAGTACATGCTTTAAATCCCAGCACTCAGAAGGCAGAAACAGGTAGGTCTCTGAGTTTGGAGGCCACCTGAATTCCAGGACAGCCAGGGCTGGTAGTGCTCAGTGGTTAAGCATGTACACTACTCTTGCAGACTAGAATTCAGTTCCAAGCACCTGAATCAGGTGGCTCATAACTCCAGCTCCAGGATCTGATGCCCTCTCCTAGTCTCCAAACATTTGTACCCATATATACTATACTCATACATCTCACATATCACCACCATTAAAACAACAAAACTACCAACAAAATAAAAGAACCCGGACATTTTTCTTGAGGCCAGCAAGACGGCTTGATAGGAAAGGCTTTACTATCAAGCTTGACATGAGTTTGAATCCCGGGATTCATACAGCCTCCACACATTTCATAGCATGTGCCATGCACACACAAAGTAAATATAAAGTATTTGGAACTGACCATGGTGGTATAATATGTCTACGACAATGTTGGAAAGGCTGAGGCACAACGCTAAATTTAAATTTATGTCTGGCTAACTAAAGGTTTTGTTTTGTTTTTTTAAGATTTCTTTATTATGCATACAATGTTCTGTCTGCATGTACACCTGCACGCCAGAAGAGGGCACCAGATCTCACTATACTTATTTGTGAGTCACCATGTGGTTGCTGGGAATTGAACTCAGGACCTCTGGAAGAGCAACCAGTGCTCTTAATCACCGAGCCATCTCTCCAGCCCTAACTAAAGGTTTTGAGGCCAACCTGGTCTACATAGTGCGTTCCAGGTAAGCCATGGCTAAATAGTGATTCTGTCACAAAACCAACCAATTAACTAACCAACAAACAAAACTTGTCTCAAAGTCATGCCTGGAAGATAAATTTGTTGACAAAGCCCAAGAGAAGGCCCTAAGTGCTATTTTAAAACATTTCTTTGCCTCTAAAGACTTCTGCCTGTCTCCCAGGTACTGGGATTGAAGGCAAGCAACACTATCACCTAGCTGCTTCCAAGACTTAATCATTCCTTAACACAATTGCAAAAAATATACTTCTTAAAAAAATAATGCTGGCTTATGGCAGAAAGGATCCATATATTCAAATTAGAAAGAACTGTTTTATTTTTGAGTGTGCATGTGGTGAATGTGCACACACATATATGCGTGTGTGTGGATATCAGAAGTTGATGTTGGGTATTGTGGTTTGAATAGGAATGGCCCCCATAGACGTGTTTGAATTCTTGGCTCATAGGAGGCTATTAGGAGGTGCAGGCCTTGTTTAAGTGGGTGTGGCTTTGTTAGAGGAACTATGTCACTGTGGATGTGGGCTTTGAGATATATATATATACTCAATGAGATAGTTTCTTCTGCTTTCAGATCAAGATGTAGAGCTCTCAGCTTTAGCTCCAGCACCACGTCTGCCTGCACACCATACCTGCCGTGACCGTAATGAACTAAACCTTTGAAACTGTAAGCCAGTACCAAATTAAATGTTTTCCAGGCCAGGAATGGTGGTGCTTGCCTGTAATCCCAGTACTTGGGAGGCAGAAGCAGGCGGATCTCCAAGTTTGAGGCCAGCCTCGTCTACTGAGAGTGTTCCAGGACAGCCAAAGCCACTCAGAGAAAAACTGTCTTTAAAAACCCTAACTAAAACAGGTATATCCGTATTATTCACTACCTTATTTTCATTATTACAGACAGGGTTCCCTACAATTTGAAACTGGCCTTTTCGGCTACAATGAATGGCTGGCCACTGAGCCCCAATTCACTTGTTTCTACATTTCCAACACTAGTTTCAAGTACACTTCCACATCCAGCTTTTTCTATTGGTGTTAGGCATATTAACCCATGTTTGTTAGCATTCTATAGAAAACACTTTACCCACTGGGGCATCTTTTCGGCTCAGAAAGATTGATGTCTTTGTTTTCCTTTTGTTTGTAGTAGGGAGTAGAGGAAACCCTGAATGAGTGAACTTCTGAGTGAACGTGCCTTGTGGACACAAGCACAACCGTATCAAGCAGTCTGTAGCCTCAGACATATGTGGCAAAAGTCTCCTCCAGGAGGGGGAGACTCAGAGGAAAGGCAGTGTGCAGATTATAGTGAGTGCAGAAAATGCTCACCATGGGAGGCAGAGGGAGGTGAATCTGTGAGTTCAAGGCCAGTCTGGTCTACAAAATGAGTCCAGAACAGCCAAGGTTACCCAGAGAAACCCACAAACACACACACAAAACCCAATACATCAAACAAAAAAAGTAGTTAGCTGCCACAGATAAGTAGAAATGCCTCATATGAGGTAAGGTCCAATAGTCTCTTCCATCCTTGTCAGGGAATACGTTAAGTTTCTCTCATATAAACAGATTTAAATTTTAAATTTTTGTGTCTACGCAGAGGTCAGAGGAAACTTCTGTAAACTGGTTAGGTGCCAGGGACTGAAGTGAGGTTGCTACCTGTGGAATCATTCTGCTGGCCCAGGAATTAAATTATTTTAAATTTTGTTTCAAAAAACAAACCAAAACTCACCTGTCTCTCAAATGTTTTCAAATTCCTGCATGTTATTTTTTGAGATTCAGGAATAATAAATTAGTACACAAATTAAATACTGAGGACTGGTTATTGCTGGAATGTTTATCCTGTGAATATATCTCCCTAGCAATTAAATTCTTCAAACTTTTAAACAATTAATCATTCAATAGATTAAATAAAACCAGTTGAGAAAATCATTTTGCGCTACTACACCTTTCCTGGTCCCACTATCTTCACCCAAGTCCCATAAAAGTCTTTTCTTAAAGCCTTGGTTAAAGAAATGAGTCAGCTAAGCATCACAGTGTTGTATGCCTTTGATCTCAACACTGAAGAGGAAGAGAGAGAGCTCTGAGTTGGAGCCCAACCAGATCTACACAGGCTGTGCCAGGCCAGTCAAGATTACACAGCTGGAACCCTGCCTCAAGAAAAAAAAAAAAAAAATCAAACAAACATAACCCCAATAACCAATAAGGCTAAAGCCACTACTAGGATAGTCATGGTCAAATGGGCAGCTAGATCTGTTTTTAAGTCTGGGCCTTCAATTTAATCCTTTTATGTAACTTAAATCTGTGTCTACTGTACTTCATGTAGGTTCTAAGAATAAGATAATAAAGCACTTAAATAATAATTTCAAAATACTGAAGTTTCAAGTATAAAAATTTCCAGTAGCTAAGTACTAATTCTTTGTTCTTAGCCTTCTGACAGGAATCATTTATTCTTGCTAAAAATCATAGCAGACTTAAAGCACACATGGGAGGAAAGGTGGAGAAGGGGAAAAAAACTGCTCTGATGACTCACACACATTTAATTTCAGCAGGAAGAAGAGGCTGAGGCAGAAAAATTACTCAAGAGTTCAGGGCCAACCTGGGCTCAGAGAAATAGTCTGAAAAGACTATAGTGTATCTAGGAATTATGGTTTTGAGAACTTAAATGTTTAATATCATTGTTGAATGTCTAGGAAATGTGGGTACACTACAGTGTATATGTGCCACAGTATATGGAAGAACGCAAGTCAGAGTACAATACAACTTGCAAAGTTGTTCACACCTTCCACCATGGGTTTAGAGACCAAACTCAGTAACTGCTTTCTTTTACCCATTGAGCATCTTACTGGTCCTACTTCTGAGAACCTCTTAGCAGCAACAGCAGTAAGAATACCTATTAGAATCACTAAGAGGTTTCCCTCTGGAGCCTTTATACTCCTCACTCTCTTTAGGTGGAAATACGAATATGGGGAAACAACAGCAGCATAGTATCTAACCCTGTTTCAAATGACAAGGGCTTTATAAACAGTTTGAGAAATTTCTAGAGGTTTGAAGTAGAAAGAACTCTAGAAAGAGTTACTGTCAAAATATGGACCCATCCCATAAGCATAAAATATCACTATTTTATTTTTTGAAATGGAGTTTCTAATAACAAAATATAATACACCTGCTTTGTTGTGCTCGAACCATGGACTCATACACACTAGATAAGTACTCTATGACTGACATGTTAAGCCTCCAAAACAACTTGGACAATAAGAATTACTATTATAACTTTGGTTTGAAAACTACAACCTGTTGAATAAGTTTTCTTTGTGTAAGCATTTTTTTCAGGTAATATTTTTATTTTCCCAGAATATTTTTTAATTTATTAGAATTTATTCACTTTGCATCCCAGCTGTAGCTCCCTTCCTCCTCCCCTCCCAATCCTGCCCTCCCTCCCTCTTTTCCTCTCTTGCCCCTGCCCTCGTCCACTGATAGGGAGGTCCTCCACCTTTTCCATCTGACCCTAGCCTGTCAGGTCTCATCAAGACTGGCTGCACTGTCTTCCTCTGTGGCCTGGCCAGTCTGCACCCCCGTGGGGGGAGGTGATCAAAGAGCCTGCCCTCGTGTAAACATTTAAAGGTGACCCTTAAAGAGAGAGAAAGGGTGAGACTGGGAGACTAGGGAGGCTATAGCTGGGAATAATCTACACTATTCAGGAAGTGGTGTAATAAATTTTTTTAAAAATTGGAAAAAAATAAAGGTGACCTTTATAGCTCAATAATTACTCTTTGGTATGACAGATGAAGTCTTAAAGATAAAACGGATAGTAAGAGTATTTATTTGTGAGTTTAAAATTAAATCTCCAGAGACGTATGTCTGAACTCACAGATCCCAAGAGGGTCATTCCACCAAGTTCAAAACAAAATAGATTAAATATCTTCAGTTTACTTCAAGGGGAAATATTTTTTTCCTCCTATCAGCTCATTGCAGAAAAGGGGGAAAAAATAGAACATTAAAATTTGAATAAAAGCACTGGATACAGCAGTGACACACATCTTTGATCCTAACACTGGGAAGGCAGAGGCAGGTAGATCTCTGTGAATTCAAAGACAGCCTGACCTATATAGTGAGTGCCTGACCAGACAGGGTTAGTAAGCCCATCCCCTCTGCAACCAAAAATTACAAGTCTCTCTCTTCTTCCTCTTGCCTCCATCTCTGTGTGTATGTGTTCCAGTGCTGGGCATAGGCCAGAGGATAGTATCGGATAATTCTCTTTTTATCATTCTCTGCCTTGTTGTTTTAAAGCAGCCCCTCTCCCTAAACCTGTAGTTTTTTTCAGCTAGAATGGCAAGTCAGTGAGCCCCAACTATTTTGTCTTAACATCTCACAACTATAGGTCCATGAGAGACCATATCTGATTTCTTATGTGGGTGCTGGAACTCAAAGTAAGGTCCTCAGGTTTACACAGTAAAATGCAAACAGAGGCCATCTCTCCAGTGCCTACCTCACTGTGCTACTAATTTAGCCCAGGCTTCTTGAGATTCTCTTATTTCAACTTCTCAAATGCTAGGACTATAAACCTGTGCCACCACACCCAGCTTCCCTCCCTTACTTGCAGCATACCTGAGCCAAGGGTAGTTGGATTTCTCAGTTCAAGGCCAGCCTGGCCTAAAATGTGAGTTCTGACAGCCAGGGCTACACAGAGAAACCCTCTCTCCAAAAGCAAGAAGGATGAAGGCAAGAAGGAGGAAGAGAAGGAGAAGAAAGGGTCTCACTCAGTAACCTCTGCCTCTCAATTATAGGAGAACACCACTACAGATGGTTTAAAAAAAACAAAAAGCAACAAAACAAAAAAATTTTTCTAGGCTTATATATATGTGACGTGCACAGGACTGTAGAGGCCAGGAGAGGGAGTTGGAACATCCGGAACTGGAGTTGCAGGATATTTACAACTACCCCTAGGTGCTTGGATCTAAACTCATGTCTTCTAGAAAAGTAACAACTACTCCTTGACTGCTGACCCACCCTCCAGCCTTTCTTGACCTTTTTCTTTTTGAACTCTAGTGTCATCTATTTCATTATAGTTTTGTTTCTAAAGATAAGGTCTCACTATATAGTACAGACTGGCCTTAGACTCACTTCTCCCGCCTAAACTTAGCAAGTTCTGAACTTACATACATATGCCACCATATTCAGGCTGTTTTATCTCTTTCTCAATGTTATCATTTGTAGCACATTAAGGTTTTTAAAAACAATTAACTTTTCAATTACTTAAAAAATAGAGTTCCAGACAGAGAGATGGCTCAGTGGTTAAGATGAGTGTCTACCCTTCCAGAGGTCCTGAGTTTAATTCCCAGCCACCATATGGTGGCTCACAACTATCTATACTGGGATCGAATGCCTTTTTCTGGCACACAAGCATACATGCAAATAGAGCACTCATATACATAAAATAAGTAAACTTATTTTATGCACTGGCTGTTCTTCCAAATTGCTGAGTTCACTTCCCAGCAACCACATGATGGCTCACAACCATCTATAGTAAGATCTGGTGTCCTCAGGTTTGTAAGCAAACATGCAGGCAGAATACTGTATAAATAATAAATCTAAGAGTTCTAGAGTAGCCAGAAAGACACAATGAGGAAAAGAAAAAAAAAAAAAAGAGGTGGGGGATATCCAAAAGAAAATATCCCAAAACATCTGGGTTTAATGACTCACACCTGAATCCTAGCATTGGGGTGGTTGGGACCGTAGGATTGCATGTAGTACATGAGATTATTTTCTGTCTTTAATATTTAATTTAGTATTACTGTATTAACCTGGTATTAAAATGTTTGTAGGCCAGTGAGTAAAGACATTTGCTGAAGCCTGACAACCTAAATTAAAGTCCTGGGATTCAAATAGTAGGAGAGACCTCTAACACACAGTAAACATCAAAAACAAATTTTAAGTTAGTCTAGCTAGGATGTTTCTCAGTAATAAGAATGATTGCCTAGCATATACAAGGCCCTGGGCTCAACCCCCAGTACTATAAATAATTTAATGAAATAATTATATAACTGCTTTCACACATATAAACCAGTACAATATAGTCAAATACAAACACACATATAATTACAATATCAGCCTTTAAGAGGAAAAGAGCCAGGGGTGGGTAATGGTTCTTTTACCTTAGGAAAACATCCAAAGGAAAGGATATGTAGAAAGAGAGCAGAGCAAATACAGATCATGCTGGCATTATTATATAAAATGATTGGATACACTGGAAACAGGCTCTGTTATGGGAATTTAGGCAGCAAGACTCCCCTTTCCGGACTAGAGATGGCTCAGAGGTTAAAAGCACTGGCTGTTCTTACAAAGGTCCTCAGTTCAATTCCCAGCAACCACATGGTGGCCCATAATCATCTATGATTTGGTGCCCTCTTCTGGCCTGCATGCACACATGCAGGGAGAATACTGTGTAACAAATAAATAAATCTTTAAAGGAAAAAAAAGATTCCCGTTTCCCTACAGCAAATGACCTCTTAAACCATACCTTTAAGAGGGCTCAGCAGCTGATGGAGCCTGTGGCCAAACTTAACTTGAGGTGTGAGCACACACACACACACACACACAGAAAAACAATCAATTAACAAAAAAACCTCAAGAAATACAAGTTTTCAAGACAAAGTGTTGTTATGCTGCTTTACTCTAATTCCATTTTGATACTTACTATCATCGCCAACAGGACCTGCTGAACACTGTGCTGGGGGATCTCGAGCCAGGTCATTCAATTCCTTAAGAGAAAACAAAGAAGAAATTAATTTATACAGTAAACTTACCCTAACAGTGTTCCCTGCCTTACCAGAGTAAGGCAGTCAGAGGAGCAGATAGTGACTCTTGGGTGTATTGAGTACTTGGGGGGGCGGGGCGGAGAATGACAGAATCTTACTACCTCTCTATCTATATAGCTCTGGCTGGCCTTGAGAGATACACCTGCCTTTGCCTCACCAGTGCTGGGATTAAAGATATGAACCACCACACCCTGCAAAGCTAGTTTTATGTTTTTCTTTTTTTCTTCCAAGAGTTTTGCCTTCATGAATGTACACATGTACATCAGGTGTCAGATCCCCTAAAATTGATGGTTTGGATGACTATAAGCCACCATGTGGATGCTAGAACAAAACTCATTGACAATTTCCAATGGTAAGCAAAATATACATAGCCCACGCAGAACAGTGGCACATACCTGCAATCCCAGCACTCAGGAGGCTGACACAGAAGATCTCCAATTTGAGCCCAGCCTGTGTGTGTGCACATGTACTCAGATGTTCATGTTTGGTTGCTTCAGCTGCTGAGCCCTCTTAAAGTTATGAGGTTAAGAGGTCGTTTGCTATACGTAAAGGGGAGTTTAATGCTAATTACTTACTAATTTCCCAAAAGAGAACCTGTTTCAAGTGCACCCAAATCAGTTTTTATACTGAGTTTGAACCCTTCTGGTTAAGATTCTGTCTAAAATACATAAAAAAGGATTTAATTACTGAATCTGAAAGGTAAAGTATTTTGAGCTAAGCAATAACACTAGAGAATAAACAATTTCTTGCTTGCTTTTTAGACAGGATCTCACAGGCACCAAGCTTGAATAAGGACAAGGAATTTGTAGGAACATTTCAGCAGGAGCCATTCATGGATGTGTCCTGCCATAAGTGAAAAAAAAAAAAAATTCATTATTTTGGGGCTGTTATTTTGAGATCTCACTATGTGCTCAGCTAGACTCACCTATAACTCCTATTTTCAAACTGATACTTTTTTTTTTAAACTTAGTCTCCTAAATAATCTAGGACTATAAATCCAGGCCTCCTTACCAGGCTTTCCTGTGTTCATTATTAAAGATCAGGAATCTTTCCTAGGTAGGTGTAATAGCTTACAACTGTAAAATTAGCACTCAGGAAGCTAACACAGGTATCTCTCCGAGTTCAAAACCAGTCTGGTCTACACAGTGAATTCCAGAACTACATAGAAATCCTACCTCAAAAAACCAGAGCTGGGATGTGTGTCAGTTGGTAAAGTGCTAGCCTAGCATGTACAAAGTCATGGGTTCCATCCCTGGCACTGTATACAACAGTTCAAGATTGTGTTCAATCCTAGCAAGAGGATCAAAAGTACAAGATTATCTACTACACAGGGAATAGGGAGCTCCAGGCAACTAGAGAGGGAAGGAAGAAGGGAGAAAAATAAAGGAAAGGGAGAAGAGAGGAGGAAAGAGAAAAGCAAAGCTTCGTAACTTTGTCAGCACTGAACTGTACCTTAGAGAAATAGCCAAACACACACACATGTATTTGTGTATGTATGCATTATGTATTTCTATACCTTATTTTATGGATTTAAAATTATACTTCATATTTACCATTTACTAATAAATTATGTATATATGTATATGGTTTATAGCATGAAAACCTGAAGTATGTATAAATTGTGAAACAGCACACTGGCTAATTAATACATATGTATCATCTAACTTTTACTGTTTTGTAACAAAAACACTTAAAATATACCCTAGCAAATTTCAATACATTACATTCTTAATTCCCTAATATCACAAATAAAATACATTACTAACTATAGTTAATATGTTGTACAGTAGAGCTTTAAAAAACTACATTATTACTGTGTATGTGAGAGAGTATGATGTGGGTATTAGGTAAGTGCACCTGCAACAGCACACAGGTGAAGAACCACTCCATGGAGTCTTCCTCTTCTCTCACATGGGTTCCAGAGATCAAACTTGCATCTTACCAAGCTTGCATGGCAAACACCTTTACCTACTGAGCCTTCTCTCCATTCTCAACAGATTTATTCCTCCAATCCTACACAAACTTTGGCCAGGGGCTAGAGACGGCTCAGTGGGTAAAAGCACTAGCTGCTCTTCCAGGACTGTGTCTGACTGCCAGCACCCACACAGCAGCTCACAACCATGTTAACTCTAGCTCCCAGAGACCCAACATCCTCTTCTCATCTCCGTGGACACTTGCACATACATGGTATAAAGGCTACATTCATACACATCAACTAAAAATAAATTTCTTTTTTTAAAAATAGATTTATTTATTTATTTTGTATACAGTGCTCTGTCTGCTCACCAGAAAAGGGCACCAGATCTCATTTTAGACGGTGGTGAGCCACCATGTGGTTGCTGGGAATTGAACTCAGGACCTTTGGAAAAGCAGCCTGTGCTCTTAACCTCTGAGCCATCTCTCCAGCCCCTAAAAATAAATTTCTTAAGATCTTAAAACATTAACAACAAATTTTGGTCAACTTCTTTCCACTCTCAAGCCCCTGGAAATTCCGATTCTACTCTACTTAAATGCGTTTGAATTTTAGGTTCCATATGCAAGTGAATTCTTATCATGGTCTGTCTGTACCTAGACTCTTATATATAACAGTAAGTTTTCCAGATTCATATATTATTACAAATCATAGGGTTTTCTTTTCAAGGTTGAACACTAAGCAGTCTAAGGCATACCAAAAAATTTTTTGGAACTATGGTTTGTAAACCCCATGCCTCAGTTTCCAAAGTATAGAGATTACAGATATGTGGCATCATGAATAGCTCCGTAACTTTTTAATTCCCTGGCTTTCAAATATCAACCAGTTTAGATGGCTGGAAACGCTGTCTAGATAGAATAGTCTTGCCATTCCCACTCTCCTTTTGTACATCCTCCATGTACCTTTAGGTTTCACCTAACTGCTGCCTTAGCTGACTCCTCCCCATTTATTTATTGTTAAGTACTATGGAAAATCTCAAGTTGCTTTTATAACTAAGTATAGTTCACATTTTTCTGTAGCTATAGTGTCTCTCTCTTAATCCAGTAACAAGTAGGAAGGAATCTGACCTCTAAGTCTACTGCACACTATGCAATGGGCTAGAGGTCATAGGAACTGCCCAGTTTAACATAATTGAGAAGCTAGAGAGATGGGTCAGTAGTTAAAGAGTACTGGTTACTCTTGGGGGAGGGGGACTGGTTTAATTCCCAGCACACACATGGCAGCTCAAAACTATCTATAACTCCAGTTCTGAGGGAGCCAATCCTCTTCTGACCTCTGTGGATACTAGACACTCACATGGTATACAGACATACATGAGACAAAATACATAATTTTTGTGTCTAAAATTAAATAAACCATGTATCTGAATTATACATATAAGTACCCAGGGGAAGGTAATACTGTTTTTTACTGACTACATGAACAATATCACCCTTCCCCACATCTGTTTTTGAAATGGCAGCGCAGGCTGCCCTTGGACTCTAGATCCTCCTGACCTCCACTGACAAAATGCTAGTATTGCAAGTGTGTACCACCGTGGTGGTAAACATTTTTAATGTAATCAAATTTATTTTTCAATATAACACGCAACTGGCAATGTTTTCTCCCCTTCTTTATTCTTTTGAGACAGTTCCTAGCTGGCCTGGAACCCAACTATGTAAGCCAGGTTGACCCTCATCTCACAGATACCCTCTGTGAGAATTAAAGGCATGGACCACCATGCCCAGCCAATGTTTTCTTTTTTTTCGTTGTTTTTTTTTTCCCCACCCCCTGACAGCGTTTCTCTATGTAGCCTTGGCTGTCCTGGATTTGCTTTGTAGACCAGGCTGGCCTTGAACTCAGAGATCCACCTGCCTCTGTCTCCTTAAATGCTGTGATTACAGGCATGCACCACCTCCCCACTAATGTTTTCTTTCTTGATTGCATTTTAGATTTAGAATTTAACAACTGCAGCCACGCTGGTCATGGTGGACAGCCAGGGCTACACAGAGAAACCCTGTCTCAAAAAACTAAACACAAACAAAAATCTATGGCCTCCTCCCAACAGAGAACCTGATTTTTATTTTATTGGGACAAGGTCTCTCTGTGTCACCTGGAATTCTATGTAGACTAGGCTAGCCTGGAACTCAAGAGAGCTCTGCCTGCCTCTACTTCCTGAATGCTGAGATTAAAAGCATATACCACGATGCCTAGGTACATCACAATTCTTGCAGACAGATAGGTTCTATGATGTGAGGTATGCAGACTGGTAGCTGAGGGTGTAGCTCAATGATAAAATAATTAACATGAGGAAAGGCTCAATCAAGCACCACCCAGTATGTGTGGGAAGTGGTGATGTGACAAGCTATTAAATATTACTTTCCTATACAAGAGGCTATGTTTCTGATTAATCAAAACTCAGAAAAACAAGAATTACAGTTCTTTAAAAAAAAAAAAAAAAAAGGAGCCAGGCATGGCCTCCCACTCCAACATTCAGGTGCAGGCAGATCTTTTGAGTTCGAGGCCACCCTAGCCTACAGAGTCCCAGGCCAGCCAGGGTAACACTGGGGGAGGAGTTGAGGGGGAGGGGGCAAATTTTAAATCTGAAAATGTTTTATAATAAATTAATCAAAACACCAACCGACAAACACACATACACACTCAACAGAGTTGAAGAGTTAGTTCGGCAGGCTTAAGAGCACTGCTGTTCTTGCAGAGAACCTAGGTTTAACCCAGCATCCATACAGTAGCTCCCAAATCTCTGTACCCCAGTCCTAGGGAAGCCAATATTCTTTCTTGTCTGCTTTCTGGCAATGAGCCAAAGTGCACATACATACATGCATGAGTTTATAGACATATTTTAAAAGAAAAATAGATTTCCACAATCTTGGCACCTATGGAGGACTGCTGGGAAAGGCAATTATGTCTAGAAGGCTGTGGTCCAAAAAAAAAAAAGTCTTTTTTTTAAGTTAGTTTATTTATTCATTTTGTATCCCTGCTGTAGCCCCTCCCCACTTCCCTCCTAATCCCACCCTCCCTTCCTCTTCTCCTATGCTTCTCTCAAAGTCATTTTTTGCTGGCTATGAGAACCAAAGAGAGCGCATAACTCTTAAAACTGAAGATATTTATGCTTGAGATGAAACTGAATTCTACACAGGCAGATGTGCTCTGTGTATAAAACAAAAAAAACAACACAGTGACTCCTGGAGGCAAACTGAACAAAACCAGAGCAATCTGGGGAAGGTGGCACAGGGCACAGCTCATGCCAAATTCCAAATCAACCCCTGCAAAGGCCACTAGACATGGATTTAAACTGATAAAGAGTAAATTAAAAGTGACTTTAAAAACCTTTACAAATTTAAATACATGATTATAGTCAAATCAGGTTACACATATCAGTGTTACTACAAGTAGGTCTGACCAACTGTCTTGACACCACTATTCTATTGCCACGAAGAAGCACCATAACCACAGCATTTAACTTGGGCTTGCTCACAGTTTCAGAGACTTGGTCCATTATTATCATGGCAGGGAGCATGGCAGCAGACATGGCAGGCAGAATGCTAAAGATGTTGCTGAAAACTACATGCTGATCCACAGGCAGAGTCCGCCATAGGCTTTTGAAACCTCAAAGCCCACCTCCAGTGACATACTTCCTCCAAAAAGGCCACACCTCCTAATCCTTCTAATCCCATCAAAAAAGTTTCACTCCCTGGTGACTAAGCATTCAAATATATGAGCATATGGGAACCAGTCTTATTCATTCCACCATACCAATTAACCTTCAAGAATAAACCCCCACTCTATATTTTATTTTGGTTTTGACTTTTTTTTGAATCAATAGGTTCCTAAAACTCAGTTTCACCTGCCTCTGCCTCCCAAGTGCAGGTGTCTACTACCCTTTTTTTTTTCAAGGAATGTTTAAAAACTATACAGTGCTACTTATAGATTCTGAAAGTGGTTTGTTTTTTTTTTTTTGGATTAATGCAGAAAGGGCAGTAAGCACAGGTATTATGTAGTATCACAGGAGCATGAAAATATTATAATGCAGCTAAGTGCTGGTGGCCCATACCTTTAATCCCAGCACTTGGGAGGAAGAGGCAGGAAGATCTTTGTGTTCCAGGACAGCCTGATCTACAGAATGAGTTCCAGGACAGCCAGAGCTACACAGAGAAACAGTCTCAAAACAAAGCAAAACCCCAAACAAACAAAAGAAAGTACTCAAAGTAGCAAGGTTGGAGAGATGGCTCAGCAATTAAGAGTGTATTGCTCTTGAAGAGGACTTCAGCTCAGTTCCCAACTCCCAAACACCCTATGATCATGAGCACCTAACTAGACATATACATGTAATCAAAATTTTAGAGCCGGGAATGGTATACCTTTAATCCCAGCAAGGCATCTAGCTATAAGCCATTCTCAGACTCCCATATGAGAAAGTGTGACATGTTTTAAGCAGCCAGTTTCTTATGTGGCAATAAATAGCTAATAAAAACAGGATAAATAAGCATTTATAAGATGGGAGATTTAATAGGAGACATCACCTTAAATGACTAAAGCAACTCTCAGTAATGGTTCAAAATGATAACAACAGACAGGATGCAATGAAAAGCAGCCAACTAAACAAATCATCCACCACCTAATAAAGTGCAGAGACACACAGAACTGAGCTTCAAAGACATTCCTGCCAAAGACAAACAAGTTAAACTTAAGATATGGAAACATGAAAAAAAACCTTAACTAACCAGAACTAAAGGAAGTATGTTGCACACTCCTATATTTCCAGCACTCAGGAAGTAGAGACATGAACTTGAGGTCATCCTCTGCTACTGAGCCATGCCCAAATCCAGCCCAGGTAACAGGACTCTACTTCAGGAAAAACTAAAAGAAAACTAGGTATTAACACGCCATCACACCAGCAGATTCCTTAGAAACAGCTCAAGAAAACTAACACTATTTGTACTAGAATTGTGTTTTATTTAGTTTTGATTTATCGAAACAGAGACAAGATTTCTCTGTGTAGCCTTGGCTACCCTGGAATTGCTTTGTAGACCAGGCTGGCCTCCAACTCACAGAGATCTGCCTGCCTCTGCATCCCTGAGTGCTGGGATTACAGGAGAGCACTACAACGCCTGGCTACACTTGCAATTCTTTTGTAGGTCTGAGTTTGTTTTAAATTTTTATAAAAATTTCATAAACAAAAAAACCCAAAGGCTGAAAAGGCAGTTTATTAAACTCTGGATAGTAAATGGTGTATTGTTGAGGACCTGGACCTGATTTGGTTCCAAGCACCCAAGTCAGGTGGCAGAAAACTGCCTCTAACTCCAGCTCCAGGGGTTCCAACATCTCTGGCCTCCTTGGGCACCAGTACTCACATGCATAAACCCACAAGTAACAAGACAGACACAAACACAGAATTAAGAATATAATAAAAAATAAAGTCCAGTAGGTGCACACACCTTTAACACCAGTACTTAGGAGGCTGAAGCAGGAAGATCTTTTGGGAGTTCCAGGTCAGCGAAGGCCACATGGTGAAACTATGTTTAATACTAACAAATATAGATGGCTCAGCAGTTAAGAGCAGTAGCTAGCTGCACTTCTAGAGGACCTAGGTTTGGCTTCCTGCACCTACATGGAGGCTCACAACTGTAAATCTGGCTTTAAGGGGTCTAATGCCTTCTTCTGGCCTCTTGGGGCACCAGACATGCACATGGTGCACACACATACATGCAAGCAAATGAAATAAGTATTAAGGGAATAAGAAGTCAGAAATGAGCCTGGCATACTGGTTCACACTTTTAGCTCCAGCTCTCAGGAGGTAAAGGTGGGCAGGTAGATGTGCCTTAAGAGGTCAGTTTGATCTACATAGTCAGTTCCTGGCCAGCCAGGGCAACATACTGAGACCCTGCCTCAAAAATAAAACATGACTTTTATGTTCTCTTAAACAGCCAACCACCTTTCCTTTAAAATTAAAAAAAAAAAAAATCTTTATAGGACTGCAGGATAGGTGGTATCCCTATGAAGATAAGAAACCTACGATTCAAGAAAACCAGTAAAGTTATCAGGTACGGTGGTATAACAATAAGCCTAGCATAGGTGGAGGACTAGGAATTCAAAGTTAGTCTGGGCTACATATACAGTTGAGTATGAGGTCAACATGGGCCACATGGAACCCTATGTTAGAACAAAACAAACAGGCTAGCATGGTAGAACATGCCTTTAATCCCAGTATTTTGAGGCAGAAGACAATGGATCTCTGTAAGTGAGCCTGAGGCCAGGCTACTAACAGAGAAATCCTGTCTCAAAAAACCAAACCGAGAAAGCAGGAGAGGAGAGAAAGAAAGAAAAGGAAGGAAGAAAAAAAGGGAAGGAGAGATGGAGGGATTTCTTTTGAGACGGGGTTTCTCTAATGTCCTTCTAACTGTCCTTGAACTTAGTATGTAGACTAAGCTGACCTCAAACTCAGAGAGAGCTACCTGCCTTTGCCTGCCTCCCAAGTGCTGGAATTAAAGGCATATACCACCACAAACAGCCCCAAAATATAACCTTAAAAAAAAAAAATAACTCAAGTAGGCTGGGCATGATATCCTAACACTTAGGGAGTTTGAGAGTTAAAGGCCAAACTAGGCTACAGACTGACATATTGCCTAAAAACAAATAACCAAATATATTTTAATATAAGGGCCTGATGCCTTAGGTTCAATTCCCTGATACTGTTCCCCCTCCAAATGGGGGGGGGGATCAATTCAACAGAAATTGTATTATTATTTTCCAAGATGAGGTTTCTCCGTGTAGCTCTGGCTGTCCTAGAACTTGCTCTGTAGACCAGGTTGGCCAGAGATTCACCTATCTCTGTCTTCCAAGTACTAGGATTAAAGGCATATGCCACCACTGCCCTTCTTCAAAGGAGAACTTGTTTTTTTAAGTTATCTTCAGGGGGCTGGAGAGGCCGCTCGGCAGTCAAAGGCACTCACTAGCTGTTCTTCTGGGATTAGAATCCTACCTCCTACTATGCAACTACAATTACAGATCAGACACTGTTCTGGCCGCCCAAGTACTGTATACGTGTGGTATGATACAGTCATAAATGTAAGCAAAACACCCATAAACATAAATAAAAATCAAAGAGAAAAAAAAGAGAAACTTGATTCTCCATTCATCCTCTTTTTTTTTTTTTTTAATTTTGTGTGTTTCGTCTGTATGTATGTCTGCGCACCATACATGTGCCTGAGACTGGAGTTACAGACAATATAAGCTACTGGAAACCAAACCCTGGTTTTCTAGAACAGCCAGTCCTACTGAGTCATTTCTCCAGCCCCTCAGCTCTAGTCTTACTAATCAAGTCATATAACCTTAAAATATATTGCAGTACTATTACAAGTCTATTTCATAGTATCTCACTTGACTCTGTACACAGAAAAAAAAATAGTACTTTATTTCCTTACATCATAAACCATCAAAACTTTATTTTTACAAAAAACCAAGTGTATACCTACAAAATGAGGGCTGTAATAGTTCTGTCAGCAGCAGGCACCAGTCAGGATTCCTGTCCTAAGAACTACCTAGGATATTTCAGCAGCCATCTCTCTTTATTATAATATCCAGAATTGTAAACTATCAAAACTAACTGTATCACTTAGAGATGCACACTAAAAGAGTATTTGTTTTAGTAAAATAAGCATTCTTCCAATACTCCTTATTTCTCAGTAACACAGTTATACACTGGGCAGATGAGGTAGAGCACACCTTTAGTCCCAGCACTTAGGAAGCAGAGGCAGGAGGAGCTTTGTCAGTCTACAGGACGTTCTAGGACAGCCAGGGCTGTTTTTGTCTCAAAAAACAAAAAAGTAACCCACACTCTTGGCTTTCCTGTTGGGTATGGACACGAACCAAGCATGTACTAAGAATATGTTCCAGGACTTGGCTATGCCCACAATTATTTTAAAGAATGGGCTTTTACTACTATGCTTCCCATGCTGGTCCTGAACTCCTGGACTCAGTCTTCAATTTAGCTAAAACTATATCCATCTAAGAATCTTTATCTAATGAGGGGAGGAAACTTTCCAGAAAACTGTATCATAAAGTTTATATTTGGGGGTAAGCTATGCCTGCTTTCTAAGGCAGGAAACCAACCAGTTATGCTAGCATCAAGTATTCCACAGGAATATTTGCTAATTTGTTTCATTATTTTGACAAAAATTACTGAATCCTTACCTCTAATAATAATGTGACATATAGCATAGATTTCTAGAACAGTATCATTTTTATTTTCTGAGATGCAGATTAGGCAGAGTAGCAAACATTTTACCTTAAATTGTTCCTATTATTCCTCTATAACCAGTATTTTTAAGTAATATTTTAAAATTTAACAATATTTGAACTGGCACAGTGTTACCCACCTTTATCCCAGCAGAAGCACGCAGATTTCTGTGAAGTTCCCCACCAGCTAAGGATATACAGTAAGACCCAGTCTACACATACACACACACACACACTCCCTCACACAGGGACTATCTTCTAATATTAGACCCACAGATCTTAGCAATGGCAATATTTAGGAGACAGGTGGTAGACGCACTATTCTCTCGCTCCCTCATTTTCCTCGTTCACTTTAGTTACCTGTGTGATCTTGAGTTCGAAACCTTTTAACTGAGAACTGTTTTGGCTCCTAAGAGGTCTTAGAAGCTTGCCTTAGATATAGACCAAGGATGTTGTTTTGCTTCAAAGTTATGCATACAAACTTTAAACCAGCAAGACACCATTAAAATATGCAAGGCATTACTGGGTTAAAAAAAAGTGTCCTAGGATTGAAACAGATGCTGAGACTCACAGCCAAACATTGGGCGAAGTGTAAGGAGTCTTGTGGAAAAGTAGGGAGAAGGACAGAGGACCTGGAGGGACAAGAGTTCCACAAGAAGCCCAACAGAGCCAACTAACCAGGGCCCAGAGGGGCTTGCGGAGACTGAAGCACCAAGGAACCACAGAGACTGGACCTAGGACCCTTACACAGATGCAGCAGATGGGCATCTCAGGCTTCGTGTGGATTCCCTAGTAAGGTGGCGGGGGGGGGGGGGACTCTCTCTGATATGGACT
>CM053764.1:8764134-8778132 GCA_028658305.1 Pachyuromys duprasi
CTCAGTCCTGGGATTACAAAAGTACCCGACAAAGTGCTAAGGATCAAACCAGGGCTTTGCACATCAGTTTGGCACTCTTACCTATTGAGTTTCAGCTCCAGCTCTAACAGCTTTTGTCAGTCTTCAATGTCTCAAGGAATCAAGATATTTAGCCTGTTACCTTTCTTAAAAACAGAAATTAAACCTGTATTTCAATGAGGGCACCTGCATCTTTACAACTAAAGGTAAAATGAAAAACAGGAAGTCAAAAAGGTCTTAAATCAAAGAGCCCATACAGTTCACAGAGCACATGAAGCCCTCTTCACTCAAAGCCTACTGGATCTTATTTTAGACATAATTTTAATAAGCTTCGTGGTAAGCACACAACAGATGAGATGCAGCCAACTGGAAAAGGGCTGGGGGTGGTGCTAGAAATGGCAAGCACTGAAAGCATCAAAACCAAAGCTAAAGACCTATAAAGTCAGCAGAAAAACCCAAACACAGCAGCAGACCAATGCCATTTGGTGAAACATTCAAATCCCTGCCAGAACCATACTGTTCATAATGTGCCTCTTTGGCAAATTTTGCCTAAAGTGTAGCTCAGGAATCTCTACGATGATGCCTATAGCATTACTATAGCTCAGTAGCAGGGTAATTGCTGAGAATGTACAAGGCCCTTGGTTCAATCCTCAGCACTGAAAATTTAAGAATACTATAAATATGGCCAATATAAACATGCATGTATGAAATTCAAAGAATAAAAAATAAGTATTTTCATTAGGCAGTGGTGGGGCACACCTTTAAATCCCAGCACATAGAAAGCAGAAGCAGGCGGATCTCTGTGAGTTCGAGACTGGCTTGGTCTACAGAGCTCTTTCCAGAACAGCCAAGGCTATACAAAAAGACCCTGACTTAAAAAAAAAAAAAAAAAAAAATGAGAAGTTTTTCTAAAAGCACTAAATTCAGACACAAATCTATATCTATTTATAGATAGTAAAAAAATAAGATACTCAGAGGGAGAAGAGGGAGGGAGGGTAGGACTGGGAGGAGATAAAGGAGGAGTTACAGTCAGGATACAAAGTGAATAAATTGTAATAAATAATAAATTAAAAAAATAAGATACTGAATTTCTAAAGAAGTCTTCTGTCAAATGTGGTAAAACTTTAAGAATTCTATTAGAACCAGATAAAACACTTAATGGCACCTGAAGTTGAAGGGGTGTTTGAGCAATTTTGTTCTTTTCAGAGACTGACAATAGGAAAGGCTAAAGACCAAGACTGATCATACAGACCAAGTCTAGGGATTCTGGTGCACATACATTGGACTGAGGCTAAGACAGGAATGGTCTTATCTAAATCCATTAAGCCTATCATTTAATATAAAATATATGCCACCCAAAAAGTATGAAAATCCTGACTTCTGCTTTTGTTTTCACAATTTTGACAAAAATAAAATAGGGTTTTTCTAGTCTCTGGCAGTCTAAGAGAAGTCAGCCATACTTGACTTTAAGAAAGGTTCTAGAACCAGGCAGAAGTGGCTGATACCTTCAATCCCAACACTTGGATGCAGAGGCAGGTGGATCACTGAGTTTGAGGCCAGCCCTCTCTACAGAGCAAAGTCTAGGATAGCCAAGGCTACACAGAGAAATCCTGTCTTGAAAAACAAAACAAAACTGTTCCAGGTTATTAACTGGGAATGGAGGAATATATAGATTAAAAAGTTCAAGCAGGTTGGGCATTGGTGGAACATGCCTTTAATTCCAGCACTTCCACGAGGCACAGGCAGGTGGGGATCTCTGTGAGTTCGAGGCCAGCCTGGTCTACAGAGTGAGTTCCAGGACATCTAGGGCTACCAAAGAGAAATGTAGTCTGGAAAAACAACAAAAGAATGCAGCTCAGGTGGCAGAGTTCTTGCCTAATATGTCAGAAACTCTGGGTTTAATTTCTCGGAGCCACTTAATACCTGACGGGATGGCACACGCTTACAATCTAGTTAGTATTCAGGAGGTAGGGGCTGAAGAAGCACAAATTCAAGGTCATGCCCTCATACATTTCAGAGCAGTCTGTAATACATACAACCCTGTATCAGGGAAACACTTTGGGGGCTAGAGAGATAGCTAAGCTGTTAAAAAAAACTGTGTATTGTTCTTGCTAAGGACCCAGGCTAAACTCCCAGCTCCAAAATGGTGGCTCACAACTATATGTAACACCAGTTCCAGGTGATCCAATAGGTATATACAGTGAGCATGAAAGTTACAGCTTGAACATGCCTGAAAGCAAAACACTTGTAAAGTAAAATGCATAAATCTAAAAAAATTAAAAAGCTTTGTCAGGGAGACAGCTCAGTTGGTAAAGGCAAGCCTGACAATCCCTAAGACTCTAAGACTCTTGGAAAGATGAAAAAATAGACTTCACAAAGTTATCCTCAAACTCCCATGAGGGCTGTGGTTGAAACATACTCAGAGAATTTTAACGTGAAATGATCATTTCTAGACCTCATTTTCTTTTTAAAGATTTATAAAAACTGAGAGTGTAGTTCAGTAGTAGAGTGTTTGCCTTCGCCTGGGTGAGATACCAGTTCAATCCTCAGAGGTGTGATGATACATGTTTGAGTCCCAGTACCCAGGAGCCACACCAGCCTGAACTACACAGTGACAGTCTATTTCAAAAACAGTAACAAAACAGGATGTAGTGGTACACACATTTAATCCCAGTACTGGGGAGGCAGAGGGGCACTCAGATCATGGAAAGGTCAAGGGCCCCACACAGCTGTAACTGTTACACAGAAAAGCCCTGTTCTGAAAAAACTAAACAAACAAAAAAACACAGCAACAGAAACTGTATTGTGAGGGCAAATGTTATTCTGAGATTTAAATGCATGTTTTGAGTCAGTGTTATCTCCCTCTCTAAAGATGTCTGTATAGCACAGATGTTAATACAAACACTAAAAGCTATTAACTGGATGGTTTAATCTCAGCACTCTAAGGGCAGAGGCAGGTGGGTATTCTAGTTTTGATGCCAGCCTTATCAACACCATAGTAAGTTCCAAGACAGCCAGAGCTAGTGAGACCCTACCTTGAAAAAAAAAGAAAAGAAAAAAAAAGCCAGAGTGGTGGCACATGCCTTTAATTCCAGCACTCAGTTGGCAGAGGCAGGCGGATTTCTGAGTTTGAAGTCAGCCTGGTCTACAGAGTAAGTTCCAGGACTACACAGAGAAATCCTGTCTCCAAAAAAAAAAAACAAAAACAAAAAATCAATTATGTATGTATTTCTGCAAATTATCACACACCAAACTCAACTTTCTCTCCCAGCGTGGGTGGGGGGGAGGGCAATCTTTTACAGACCTAACAGTAGGTCAAACTTGAGCGTGGGGGGGGGGAATCTTTTACAGACCTAACAGTAGGTCAAACTCGTAAGTTCCCATTTAACTCCAGAAGACCTACTGACTACTGAAGTCTTAGAAATTATACATATACACATTACATGAAAGTCTAGCTCTTAGGTTTGTTCTTGTCCCTTACATGGTTTTTCAAGAAATCTTTTATTAAAGTTCATGTCTTTTAGCTTCATTTTAGTACAAGATTTACTACCTAAAATCTACCCTTTGAATTCTGAAAACTAAAACAAAAGTTGGTAAGGCACTAATTCAAACTAAGGAAAGAATTCCACATTCAAAGTCTTGAATAAGCAAAAAATGACCAATTGCTGAACTGTGTTCCAACCTGCATTCTGCATTTTTACTTCATTCTCTGTTCTTTTATATCCTTTATCCTATCAGTCCTTATGGGTAGTCCCAGGCCCTACCACTTAGGAAAAATGTAAAGATTTAATATGGCCCATCTGAGGGCCAAATAAAACACCAAAAACTCACCACTGGGTTACTTCCTATGTCCAAGAAAAAAAAAAAAAAACATAAGTGATACTAAAAGGTTAAAAATACTAGGGGAGAAAAATTCTGAAAGTTTAAGAAAAGCCAATGCTCTCCAAATAGTATTAAATCTTATCAATAACTAAATGGATAACCTCTCATTTAAAAGGACTAAGAAATTATTTCTAACCAAAAATGGAATAAAATCTTTTCTAAGTTAGGAGTCTCCATGAACACAGCATCTAATTTCAGTGTTAAAATCATTTTGGGAGAAGTCTGTGAAAGGGATTCTCCAGTGGTTTCAACGTTCAGTCTTCTTCTACTCTACCAATGTCTTCTACTCTACCAGATAAACAGTTGTGCACTACATCCATCCAATCCTGAAAAACCGAAGGATTAGTTTCTGACGACATACGGCAGCCCCAAAGAATAAAACGCTTCTCCATTTAACTCCCTCCTCCCTCCGGAGTCTCTCTCCCTCCGGCATCTTCCCTCTGATTTCTTCCTAATCCACTTTCCAGACCAATAAGGGGGTAAAACCTTACTGTGCAGCGAGCTGCCAGGAGTTAAGTGAACTCAAGGAAAACAAGTCGTGGATCGAACAAATGGGCCCTACGGTCGGCCTGCCTAGGTCCTCGATCTCAGGGAGCTCAGTGAAGGGCGCCAGAGTAGGGGTACACACTGGGCGAGCAGCCCTACCGACCTCAGCTCACAGGGCCGCCCAACGCCCCACCCCTACCCTCCCCCCGCGCCGCCCCAAGTCCCTCACTCGGCCGGACAATAGCCCTAGGGAGCAGCAAGTCCCAGGCTGGAGGGAGGCCTGGAAAGGCGTCGGGGAGGGAGGCTGCGAGAACAAGGGCAACTTCGGCCTAGGCTAGCGCCCCGCGCCCGGGCCTTCCCGGGCGCCATCTCTGGAAGTGGGGTGTGAAGGCCGCCCCGTGGGGCCAGCGCCGGCAGAGGGAACCAGACGCCGCGAGCCCGGCGGAGGCGACCGCGAGAAGTGCAGGCCACAGCGGGCCCGCCCAGCGGGCCCACTCCCACAGCAATCCCCCGGCCGCTTACCTTGTGGATTCTCTTCAGGGCCATGGTGGGAAACGGTGGCGACGGCCCCCGGGGTGGGGACGGGGACGGGGGAGGGACGGGGGAGGGA
Organism: Pachyuromys duprasi; assembly: GCA_028658305.1. Classification (NCBI taxonomy): domain Eukaryota; kingdom Metazoa; phylum Chordata; class Mammalia; order Rodentia; family Muridae; genus Pachyuromys; species Pachyuromys duprasi. Next base: position 8,769,131 of record CM053764.1, read on the forward strand.
CGAGGGGGCCTGAGACCGCCCGAGCGGTCGCGAGTCGACCGGAGAAGAGAGGGGGCTCCGGAGCGCGGATCCGACGAGCTGAGGGCCGAGGCCCACTCAGCTTCTGGGCCTGCCGCAGCGGTCACCGCATCACCCGGCGGCGGCCCCTTTATGCGCTGCCGCCACAGCCGCCGCCGCCGCCGCCGTAGCTGCCTCTTCCCCGTAGGCTCAGCGCCGCCTCCTCAGCGCCGCGGATCCCTCCGCCTGAGAGGAAGAGCCCCGAGCTCCGGGCTCGCCGAGCGCCCTACGGCCGCAGAGCCGGGGAAGCCTGCCTCCCTGCCTGGTGCAGGTGGACTAAGGGACGCGCGGGCGGGCGGGCGGCGCCGCCGGGGTGGGGCCGCCAGAGCGCGGGGTGGTCCCAGGCCGAGGGGCAGGTCGGGAGGATCCGGGATTGGCGGGCCTGGGAGGGAGGGCCGGACCGCGCCGGCGGCGGAAGGATACGGGCCGCCCCGGACAGTACCTTACGCGCAAGCGCCGGCGCCGGCGCAGCCTCGGCCGCAGAAGGGATGACGTCGCGAGGCACTGAGAGGAGATCTCGCGAGAGTGTAGGCGCGGGTTCTAGCTGCTCCTCCGCTAAGGCCCGAAGTCGGCCTCTGGTTCCCTGAGTGTGTGCGTGCGCGACTTCGAAGATCAATAAACGCTTAAAGGCACGTGTTTTTCATATTATTTAATCACCAGCAGACTCTGAAGGAAGAACCTAATCCCACTGCTACTTCCCTGAAAGAGAAAGGGACTTTTCCAAGGTCACACAAGTCTTGTCTATTGGCAGTGTTAGTTTCTCACGCTGACCACCAGGCGGAAAGGAGGGTTCTAGTGCTGAGAGTCGGTCCCGACAAAGACCCGGCTCCACAGGACCCGAAGGTTCTCTCCGCAGCCACTGTCACGCTTGCCTTAGGAAATATGCCATGTAGAATATGGAAAGGATTTTTGACAAGGTTATACAGCAAGTGGCAAAGTCCATCCGCTCTCCTCAGGGAGAAAGGTGGACCCCAAAGACAAAACTGTAGCCAGTCACCCCGAGTCTGTGTGTTAGAGGTTCTGCGCGAGGGGGAACATTCTTTAGGCCCAGATCTTTTTGAAATGTGATGAAAGAGGCTCGAAAATGCCTTCAGGTCAGATTTTTAATTTTTTCTTAATGATAAAATTCTTGTAGGAGCTGTTGATGGCTGTGGGTAATGGTGCTTGCTGCCAAGCGTGACAACCTGAGTTAGATTCCTGAGACCCCATGGAAAAAGGAGAGAACCTACTCCAACTTTTTCTTTGACCTTCACACCCACACACAGGTATACACGCAGGCGTGTACTTAGCTACACAAATGTAACTTCAAAAAAGAAAACGTGTATTTAATAGATCCTTTTTTGGGAAACCCTTAAAAAGCTGTTTCCAGGTGCTGGAGAGATTGTTCAATGGTTAAGAGTACCCAAGTAGCTTTTGCAGAGGACCAGACTTTGGTTTCCAACACCCATGTCAGAATCACAATTACCTGTGGCTCCAGGAGATCCAACACCTCTGGCTTCTGCACCCAGAAAAAAAAAAAAAAAAAGGTTTTAAGCTGTTCCCAACTTTATTATTAAAAATAAGGGTTTTGGGTTGGGAGAGATGGCTCAAGCCACTAAAGGCTAGGGAACTGGCCTTTAGATAGGGAACTTATTACAGACCAAACTAAAGATGCTAGCAACCTCCAATTTGGTGAACCAATGAGTTTTATTGGGGGTTACTTCCAGGAGCAGGGATGATTCAAGCGCAGCTGCATTACAAGAAGCCCACCCAAGCATAGGTGACAGCTCTGCAAAGCTGGAACCCTGGAGCTCCTTCATGATTTGCAGGCAGCTTGGCAATTTGGAGTGTCTCCTAGGAAGCTCCCTGGTCTTTGCTTCTTACAGGTATCTTGTCTGGTGTTCCTCTTCCAAGCAGCTCAGCTGGTCTGTCTGCTCCTGAATCATTATGTAACTGAGGTAGCCATTCCATAAGACCTGAGATGGTCACCTGCGTGCAAGTCATGCTGGCTCACTATTCTTGTTGTTTTCAGCAGACACCTTCTGTTTTGCTCAGTTAAACCTTCTGTTTTGCTCAGTTAAACCTCCTGTTTTGCTCAGTTAAACCTCCTGTTTTGCTCAGTTAAACCTGTTTTGCTTGGTTAATTTTCCTGTTTTGCTTGGATATGTTTACTTGGAAACCTATATAAGTGGTTTACTCTGTAATAAAGATGGCACCTTGATCAGAATACTGTCTTGGTGTCACTTCTTCGTGTTCTCTGTCTCTTTTAATTCCCAGCCCCTTGTGCAGGTGGTTACTATTGGTAGTCGCGGGCGACTACATGTAACCTTAGTTGGGGAGCAGCCATGTGCATCTGGCCAGTTTCAGGGCTTATTCACTCTCTAAGTTGGTTTTGAGACAGGGCCTCACAATGTAGTCCTGGTGGTTCTGGAACCTACTGCTATGTAAACCAGGCTGGCCTCAGATTCACAAAGATATACCTGCTTCTGCCTCTGGAGTGCTGAGTTGCAGGTGTGCACCCCACAGCTGGCACTTTCTGAGCGTTAAAAGCACTTTACTTTAGAATTCCCGAGTCTTAATGTGCTGCCTTAACATTTCCTGGATCTTTTTTGGGGGGTGGAGGGGGAGGCACAGTGTTGAGATAGGGTTTCTCTGTGTAGCCCTGGATTTCTTGGACTCCATTTTGTTTTGTTTTCTTTTTTTTTTTTTTTTTGGTTTTTCAAGACAGAGTTTCCCTGTGTAGCCCTGGCTGTCTTGGACTCAGTTTGTAGACTAGGCTGGCCTAGAACGCACAGGTATCCAATGGCCTCTTCCTCTGAGTGCTAGGATTAAAGACATGCACCACCGTCCATCCTGGACTCTATTCTTAGGCCAGGCTGGCCTCAAACTCACAGAGATCTGCCTTCCTTTGCCTCCCAAGTGCTGGGATTAAAAATGTGTGCCACCACAGCCAGATGAAGTTCCTGGATCGTAATGAGCTTCTTAGGAAATTGCTATGCAACTTTTAATTAGGGTCTCAGTTTGCCCTCAAAATCCTGGCTCTTCCCCTGTGCGCTGGATTGCAGGGAATGCTCTCACCTTTGTCACCCCCCCCCCAGTCTAGACCCTAAGAGAGAAGCCATCTTGTCTTGGGCACATAGCATTAATGCAACTCCCAATGACTTAGGGTTACTCCCATAAATTAATGTATCCCTCAGCCTTCATCAGGGAAGCTTCTATTTGCAGAAGATGGTAATTAACACAGAGAACCGCAACTGGCCAAGGTACAGAAAATAGGAGACTTAGGAGTGCTCAGCCCTAAATGAATCATATATACCTCACCCCCTCCTCCTGAGGCTTAGGGATCATTAAAGAATAGAGGGAAGAAAAAGTAGAAGAGTCAGGCAGTAAGTAGATAACTACAAAGAAAACAGTGTCTCTAGGTACAACAAGATATAGCTGCATGTATGAACACATCATGTCTATGATAGCATGTACAATACCTGAGCAAACCCAAACAGATCAAATCCCAACACAGAGGAATTGGCCACAGAAATTTACCCTTAGCTGTGGAGAGCTACTGACAATTGTTAGCTGATGGGAGATGGTAACCACACATCCAAGAATATTTGGGCAACACAAATTGGTTTTGATGGGGAGGGGAGACACACACTGAGTGAAAGGGGAAGGGAGAGTGAATCTGGGAAGAATTTTGGGAAGGGAAGGAGTATGTTCTAAACACATTGCATGGCCTAGTGTGAAGTTATGGTGGTGCATGCCTATAGTCCCAGCCCTCCCGAGTCAGAGGCAGGTAGAGGTACATAGAGCTCTGTGAGTTCAAGGACGGCCTGATCTACATAGAGAGTTCCAGGACAGACAGAGCTACAAAATGAAACCCTCTCTCAAAACAACAAATGAAAACATTGTATAAATTTCTCAAAGAACTAATAAAACTTTTAAAATAAATAAAACAAAAGTAAAAAGTAGTATGTCATCTTTATTTTCCCAAGAAAGCTTCTGTTAATCTAAAATAAGTAAAGGGTAATGGTTGGTATAGAGAATGGGCTCAGTTGGTAGAGTACTCCCTACCATGCATGAAGCCCTAGGTTTGACCTGTAGCACTACATAAAACAAGGGTGCTGTATATTTCTACTTCTGGTGCTCAGAAGATAGAGGCAGGAAAATGAAAAGCTCAAGATCATCCTAGGCTACATAGTAAGTTCAAAGCCAGCCTTGAATATATGAGATGTCATAATGACAGAGATATAGTAGGTAGCCAGTGGTTAATCCTTACTGACCCTAGTAGCATTTCCTTATCCTAAACTAGACATGATATTGTTGCATCAGAAAGCTATGCAAATCAGGCCACGCTGGTATGTTATAATCCCAGCACTCCACAGGCAGATGCAGGAGTATCTTTAGTTTGAGGCCAGGCTGTCTCAAAACATGACAGTAAGAAAGGCAGGTGTGAGCCAGGCCTAGTGACACAGGCCTGCAATCCCAGCACTCAGGGGAGGCAGAGGTAGGTGGACCCTTGTGAGTTCGAGGGCAGCCTGATCTTCAAAGTGAGGCCAGGACAGCCAAGGCTGCACAGAGAAACCCTGTCTCTAAAACACAAAAACAAAAAAAGGCAGGTATGATACACACCCATAATCTTTCACAAAAAGCTGAAGCAAGAGGGTCTCAATGAGATGGAGGCCAGTTTGAGTTATTGTGATGGGTGATGTTGGCTGTCATTTGGAGTACATCTGGAGTCAACTAAAACCTAAGCAATTGGGCATGACTTTGAGGGGTTTTCTTGGTTGAATCATTCAAAGTTGGAAGAGCCACTCTAAATCTAGGCTACACTATGTGGTGGCAGCCCACACAAAACCGTGATGGAAAAAGGAAGCTTTCACTTTTTGCCTGCTTGCCTTCACTCTCACTGGCCAGTTCATCTAGCCTGTTGCTGGGCCATTCCTTTGCTTGTAATTAGAATGTACTTCTTCGGGATTACAATGTAGACTGCAGCTCTTTAGGAATCCTCCAAGACTCCAGCACCAGATTGGGATTGCTGAGACATCTAGACTCAAGGACTGAACAACAGTAGAATCTTAGATTCTTGGCCTTTCTGTTCAGATACAGCTATTGTTAGACTGCCCAGACAACAGCCTGTAATCCACTAAGTCACTGCAATAAACCACATATCATTTATATATTTATATATGATAAAGATGTATCCCTATTATTTCTGTTGCTTTAGAGAACCCTGACTAAAACACCTATGTGGTGAGACTCCACATTAACAGGGTTTTTAGAGTCAGTGCCTGGACCCTGGCAGCTCTAACAAGCTAGGCTTAGTCCCCGTCGTCAATAGACCAGAAGAGACAGTAATGAAAAGCAGAAAGAGATGTATTCAGGTTAGCAATTTTTTTCTAGGTACAAACTAACAGGTCTAGTAACCGTTCCCCCCCCCCCAAGTCTATCATCAGGGTTTTGATTTGAGGCTTAGGTTTAAACAGAAGGAGGGAAATGTGCGTACGTAACTCAGCAGTCATAGTCATCATCTGCCTCAACCCATAACTGACCTGTCACCATCTCAATCAGTGTGGTCTCCTGCACATGCTTTTGCCTCCCAAGCGCTACAATTAAAGGCATGAGTCATGACACCGTTATTTTTTTTCACCCAGTTAATTTTTTTAAATATTTTACTTTATTTTATGTGTATGGGTGTTTTGCCTGAATGTGTATCTGTGCATCATAAGCATGCCTAGTGCCTGTGTCTAGTGCCCAAGGAGGCCAGGATAGGGTATCCAATCCCCTGGAACAGGAGTGACAGAAGTTTGTGAGTTGCCATGTGTGTGCTGGGAATTAACCTGGTCCTCTGGAAGAAGAGCCAGTTTTTTAACTGCCTAGCCCTCTCTCTAGCCCTTATTTTACTTATGTATTTATTTTTATGTTGAGACATTATCTCACTCTGTAGCTATTGCTAGCCTAGAACTATGAAGATTAGGATGGCCTTGAATTCAGATTGCTAGGATTAAAGGTATTTGCCACCTATAATTTTTGTGTGTGTGTGTGTGTGTGTAATTCTGGCTGTCCTGGAACTTGCTCTGTAGACCAGGCTGGCCTTAAACTTAGAGACCTGCCTACCTTTGCCTCCTGAGTGCTGGGATTAAAGCTGTGCACCACCACTATTGCCTGGCTTATTTTTATCTTTAATTAAACATACTTGTGTGTGCTTGTGTGGGGGTCTGTGCATGGTAGTGCAGGAGTTCAAGGAACACAGATGGGTCAGACTCCCTGGAGTCACGGACAGTGTAAGCTGCCCAGTGTGTGAGCCCAGATGCTAACAGGGTCCTCTGAAAGAGCAGTACATGCTCTTAACCCCTGAGTGACCATATCAGCCCTGGCTCCCTTTAAAAAAAAAAATGTGTTTGTGTGTACAAAGACCAGAGGAGGTATGAGGTATCCTGCTCTATGGCTCTCTACCTTATTCTACTGTGACAAGGCTCTCAACAAACATGGCACACCTCATATTTTGGCTAGACTGGCTAGACAAGGCCTTAGGGATTGATTTGTCCATTCTCCCAATACTGGGGTTACAGGCAAATATGGCCATACCAAACTTTTATAAGCCTCTTTTTAAAAAGTTTTTTAAATTATTTATTTTGGTTTATGTATATTGGAATTATGCCTTGCTTGTATGTCTGAGCACTTCTGTGCCTGGTGCCTGGAGGCCAGAAGAGGGTATTAGATTCCCTGGAACTAGAATTGCAAATGTTTTGAGTCACGAGTTTGGTACTGGGAACTGAACCTAAGTTCTCTCCTAGAATGACAAGTGCTCTTAACCACTGAGCCATCTCTCCAGCCCATGTCTTTGTGGGGGAGGGGTTGTTTTGTTTTGTTTCGTTGAGACAGGGTTTCTCTGTGTAGCCTTGGCGTCCCAGACTGGCTTTGTAGACCAGGCTGGCCTGGAATCATAGAGATCTGCCTGCCTCTGCCTCCCCGAGTGCTGGGACAGGCATGTGCCACCATGCCCAGCTAATCTGAGGGTTTTACACATAGCTTTGCCTTGAAACTCATTCTGTAGCACATTCCGACCTTGAAATCAGAGAAATTTGCCTGCCTTTACTGAATTTTAAAGGCGGGAGCTATTAAGAGCGCTGGGATTAAAGGCACATGCCACCACTGCCTGGCTTCTTTGTCTTTTCTTTTTCTTTTTCTTGTTTTGAGGAAGTCGCTTTATTGTTACTGGAAATTCTTTAAAACCCCACATGTCACCTTGGAAACTGGGATTCCCTTATGAGGACCAGGGTCTTGCTTTTTTAATTAATTTTTTGTAGATTTGTTAATTTTATTTTATATGTGTTAGTGTTTTGCCTACATGTATGTGTGTGTATCATATGTTTGCCTGATGCCCACAGAGGCTGGGAAGGGCATCGGATCCCCTGGAACTGGACTTATGGGTGATTGTAAACTGCTCTGAAAATCAAACCAGTCCTCTGTGAGAGCACAAAGTGCTCTAAGCCACTGAGCCATCTCTCTGGTCTTGTTAATAAAAGAATTTAATAAGGGACTCAGAAGAAAGTTTGAGAACAATTTTTATTAGAATTTAAAACAAAAACCCCAGAGCAGGCAGGTTGTAAACTTGAGCAGGTGCCAGAGGAAGATTAACGGGAAACAGCCGTGCCAGTGAGCTGCGGTGGCGAGACCAACGCTTTAGAGAAAGAGCAGGGCCCCGTGTTAGGGAAAGACTTCCTGGAAAAGACACACCCGTCTGTCTGCGACTCTGAGAATCACTTCTAGGAAGGAAAGGTACACTACCTCCCTGAAGGTACAATTATTCTTCCTATCTCTTTAGCCTGGCTTAGAGAAAAATCTCTCTCCCTGAGGGGTAAGTCCCTTAGCCAGATGCTTATCTAGCCTAACTGGAATGTTGGGACTCCAAGCAAACCAGAAATTCCATGTCTTGATCAAGAGCAAAGAGTTTTCCTGTAGTGGGCCTTCAATGCTACTGTAACATCACCACTTGGCCTAGGCTTACCTCAAATCCTGACACCCCTTGTGAAATTACAGGAGATTGCCACCTTATCTGTCATCTCCCAACACACCATCCCCTCAAGGCAGGGTCCCTTAAGTAGCCCAGGCTAGAACTTGCTGTGTAATGGAAGCTGCTAGTCTCAGATTCCCTCTGTAGCCCAGGCAGGTCCTCCAGCTCCGGACCTTCCTGTCAGATCAGTCTCTGGAGTGCTGTGAATACGGGTGGGCTCTATCACACAGGGCCGGGCACACCCACGCAGGCGTTGTTGGTGGTAACGGCTGTGTTGCTATTGTTCTTCCCCTTCATAATTTTTATTAGCCTATATTGTACAAAAGAATGTGTTTCTTTGTGGAATTTTCATGCAAACATCCATCATGGTTTCACCACAGGGTCGTATTTTCTTCCTCACTAAGCTCTCATTCTCCTCCCTGAGGTGAGCCTTTCCTCTTCACTAATAGTCTCCTCATAACTTTAACGTTTTGTTGTTGTTGTTGTTTTGTTTTGTTTTGTTTTTGAGCCTCTACATACAAAAGAAAGTGACAACGTTTCTCTTCCCACCCAGAGCCTGGCTCATTTTCTTTAACACAATGATCTCCAGTCTCATCAACTCTTCTTTAAAAGACATGATGTTTCTTCTTTCTGGTTGAGTAAGACTTCATGTTCCGATCTAAGGGACAGACCCAACAAAGTGCCACAAAGTCAACCCGTGTGACAGATCTTGGCAGTTAGTGATGAAGTATCCTGATGTCACTAGGTCCCTGGGGCAGGGGGTGGCAATGCCTTGTTGCTAACATGCCATGTTATTATTCTTACAGATCCAAAAGATTAATCAGGCCAGGACATGGTGGTACACGCCCTTAATCCCAGCACTCAGGAGGCAAAGGCAGGAAGATCACTGTAAATTCAAGGCCAGCCTGGTCTACAAAGAGAATGCAGGACAGCCAAGGCTACCCAGAGAAACCAA
>CM053764.1:8778632-8811897 GCA_028658305.1 Pachyuromys duprasi
CATTGACCCCCCCCCCCATAGGTCCTCTTTGGCATGCTCCTGTTCTGTTGCTTGTTTTTCTCCTCCGCTCAAGGTCCATCCCATTTGTTCATTCAAACAAGCATTGATCATTCCTCCTTCTTGTATATCCTCTCTGGGTGCGTAGATTTCAGCTTGAACTTCCTATCCTATAGGTTTATATAAGTGAGTATATACCATATGTTTCTTTCTGCTTTTGGGATACCTCACTCAGTATGATCGTTTCCAGGTCCCACCATTTGCCTGCGATGTATGTCACTTGTAAGGACCAATTTATGAATAAATGAGGCTTACAACAGCTCTTATATGAAAGAGGTTTATTGGGTGGATATGAAGAGAGGGAGAGCAGGACATGATGGGGGAAAGAGAGAGAAGGGGAGTGGGGCGCCCCATAGAGAAGGCTGAGAGAACCAGAGAGAGGCCACATGTGGGATTGTTCCTTTAAGAGGCCACCTGGCTGGGTGACACAAGATGACGTCGTAAGTTGCTAGGTAACCCAGAAGCTGGTTCTGTTTCAAAATACTAACCTCACTCACGTGTTATTGTCACTTTGGAAATATCCTTCTTGCAAACTGATTTCAGTTCCTTTCACTGAGGTAGCAGTTAGTGCATTTGAGTGCTCTATGTAGTGTAGGGCCCTCTTTTGTTGTAGTGTCTATTTTTTGTTTGTTTGAAGCAGGGTCTCTCTATGCAGTCCTGGCTGGTCTGAATTCACTGTGAATCCCAGGCTGGGATCTGTTTGCCTCTGCCTCCTGAGTATGGATTAAAAATGACCCAGTCTGAGGTCATTTTTAAGAGCGTTTGTAGTTGTTTCTTTCCTCCCTGCTTCCAGAAACCTCTGTCAGAGTTTGTGGGAGAGGCAATGAGACCTGTGAAGGGGGCAGGGACCTTCTTTCAGACCCGGGTGTTACCTGCCAGCAGGGTGAAGGTAGGGAACAGTGCAGGATTCTCCTCTGGCCCGGCTTTGGTTCGGAGCTTTTGTTAGCCTGCCCACCCTCCCAAACCTTGCTCCCTCCCCACTTCTGAAGCGAGGGCCTCACTTGCCTGGAGAGGGAAGTGTGAGGGCTGGGTAGGGGCCTACTTGGGGCTTAATAATCATCACAAAGGCCTTTTTGACTAGGGCCCCAGGATCCCTGGAGGCTTGTTCAAGGCATTTTCCTCCTCCGGGAACTTCAGGCTTTCTTTGATCCCTCCATTCACCCTGAGGCAAGGCCTCCAGAAGGCGGCCAGGTATTACATAACAGTGGTTCTCTGGCCTAGCTTTCACCTCATACTGAATTAAATTTTAAGTACTTGGTGACAATGGTTAACAGCCACATTTTGAGTTACAGAGGAAAGTAGGCTGCAGACCCTTTACTGCTCAAGTGACCAAGCGCCTGGCCCCCAGCTCCAGTGGGCCCCTCTTTCCACCTCTACTGCCCTCTGGCACCCCAGTCTCCTCAGCCCTTCAGGGTTCCCAGTTCAGTACGCTTCATCATCAACATTGTCCCTCTCATTGTTCATGGCACCCGTAAGGTCACAAAGGGATAGTTTTCTCATTCCCTCTCTATCCTTTTCTGAAGCTTCTGTTATCAAACTCCTTGAAGGCCAAAGATCAAAGATCCCTTTTGAGGTGGAAGGGCCCTAGCAATGATTTATTAGCCCTGGTCAGCGAATCGGCCTGTTCTGAAGATTCAAGTCCTCTTTTGTCAGGTTCTCCCTTTCAGCGTGCGCAGCTCTAGCTCTGACCCCAACACTCCAAGCTAGTAGAGATGGGGATGGGAGCAACAAAAAGCTCACCCCAGCCACTGGCAAACTCTTTGACTATGGCAGAAACCACTTAAACTCTCTTCTGCCCCTTATCTCCGGCTGGAAATAAAGATGACACTTATCTCTGCTGCCTTTGGTAAGACTGAAACTAGATAATGGCATACTTGCCTAAAAGTTAGTGATGGGAGAAAGGGATGGTTTCCATACCAGTTTAGAGACACATGGAACAGCCTTCACACCTTACTCCTTCGATACACATTTCTCTGTTCCACTAACAAATCCTTCCTTGCCAATGTCAGTCCGCATTCAGGGAAAGCTGCTTGCTATGGCTAGCTGACTGAGCCCACGTTGTTTTTCTAGTTTCCTATGCCCAGGCTCCCTAGAAATAGTGCCCAGGCTCCCTAGAAATAGTGCCCAGGCTGGCTACTTGCTCACCCTCTCTACCTCCCACTGCTTTTGTTTTTATGGGGTTTTGAGGGGGAGGAGGAAGGTGGGTGGAGTTCAAGACAGTGTTGTTTTCTCTGTGTAACAGTCTTGTTTGGCTGTCCTGGAACTTGATACATAGACCAAGGTTGTCCTTGAACTAACTCAAAGAGATCTGCTTGCCTCTGCCTCCCTAGAACTGGGGTTAAAGGCATGCACCGCCACTACCCACCTCCCATCGGTTTTATCTCCGCCCTAACTAGACTCTCAAGGGCTATTTGTATTTCCTTCTCCCAGCATTAGATTCCAAAGGAAATTCCAATACCTTGGGGACTATTGCTTCAGTAGTCTGATAGTCACAGAAACACAAGCGTCTCTTTAGAATATCTTTAGTCCTGCCGGGATGGGTAGGTCACGCCTTGTTCTCGTGGTTTCCTAATCTCCTCTGCTAGACTATGAGGAAAGAGAACAGGATGTTGTTCTATCTGGCCATCTGGGGGCATCGCTCTGCTCAAGTCCAGCTGTCTGGCTTGTGAGTTGCTGAGTACTGGGCTGCCATAGTGAGGACGTCTACGTTTCATGCCCTTGACCTTTCTGAAGTTAGCCTGTGAGAAGGGCTCTCCTAGGACAAATGGAAGGCAACATGGCATAATCAGAATCTGTGTGTGCATATGTAACTGTCAGACCACCCAATTGCAATGTATGTTACCAGGTACGGGGGGGCGGGGGGGGAAGGGAGGAGGCTACAATGTAAAGGGAAAATAGCAAAGGCTATCTAAGGCAATGCACCCTCTGCTGGGGGAGTAGCCTCTGGATGGGAATTTGCTAAGCTAATGTAGATGTGGATAAACATGGCATCCTGGCAGAAAGCTGTGCTACACCATTCCTCTATTATGAGAGTCTGAAAACAGTGGAGGCTTTGATGATCTGGAAGGACACTGGGCATGGGCATAGTAGATTACTTACAGGTAGGTATCTGCTAGGGTATGGACTCAGTCCTTGTGGGGTCTGTGTGCCTACATGCTCCATCAGCGCAGACTGCTATGTCTGGCTGGCCTAACATTAGTCTTCTTCTGGCTTTCAGGGTATCAGATAACAGATAGAGGACTCACTAGCACCCATTTCCACAACTGGACACACTTATTAAATGAGTCTGCTGCAGTTGACTTAGAGAGCCTACAAATCAGTTTTCCCAGGATCCCTGACTCAGTCCCTCCTGAACACGTTATGGAAGTGTGTGTTGTTTCCCCTTCATTCTTTCTCAGTATCCCAGATAACTCACCTTGCGATCACCTGCCACTGACCCACCCTTCCCAGAAGTAGGACTGCTTCTAATCCCTAAAAGTTGGCACTTAGCTCAGTGGCAGAGCATTCTTGGGATGTAAGAGGCCCTGGGTTTAATTCAAATAATGAGTACAAAACCAGAATATTCAAAAACCATGAAGCATGCTTGACACCTAAGCATATGTGGCCATTCTCCTTCCAGGGTTTGTTTGTTTGGGGTGGGATGAGGTGGGGTGAGGGGTTAAGACAGGACATCTCTTTTTTTAAATGATTTATTTAATTTTTATTTTATGTGCATTAGGGTAAAGGTATCAGATCTGTTACAGACAGTTGTGAGTTGCCATGTGGGTGCTAGGAATTGAACCCAGGTCCTTTGGAAGAGCAGACAGCACTCTTAACCACTGAGCCATCTCCCCAGTCCCAGGATATCTCTTTATGTAGATGGCTTTCCTAGAACCCAGCTGGCCTTGAACTCACAGAGATTCATTTACCTCTGCCTCCCAAGCTCTCGGATTAAAGGTGTGAGCCCCTGCAGTTTTCTATGAATCTCACAAGAAATCCACTTACAGTAAATGACAATATTTAACCTACTGTGCTACCCTTGTGACCCATGGTTTTATCAGACCACAGGGATCTATCAGATCCAAGGGATCGCCAAAGCAATCTCCTTTATTGAAAAAGCAGAAGATAGAAAAGCTTCCTAGCAACTCTTAATGTGTACACATGGCCACTGTGAGCCACTTAAGCAAGATTCTCCCCTGAGAAGCTCACCTGTCTGTCTTTTCATTTCCCCCAAGTAACTCTCTTTCTAGTACATCCATGCCTACATCTATGTTAAAAATCTCCTCTTAATGAATTATGCGTCTGCTTCATAGCAGCTCATTCTGAAATTCTTTATGACAGTGATGTTAAGAATCCTGGCTTGGGGCTGGAGAGAAGGCTCAGAATTTAAGGACTTTGGCTGCTCTTCCAAAGGTCCTGAGTTCAGTTCCCATCAACCACATGGTGGCTCATAACCATCTATAGTAAGATCTGGTGTGCAGGAAGAATGTTGTATAAATAATAAATAAAACTTAAAAAAAAATCCTGGCTTGGCCAAGCATGATGGTGCACGCCTTTATCCAGCACTTGGGAGGCAAAGGCAGGCAGAACTCTGTGAGTTTGAAGCCAGTCTGGTCTACAAAGCAAGTCCAGGACAGCCAAGGCCACACCTGTATCGAAGAAGAAGAAGAAGAAAAGAAGAAGAAGAAGAAGAAGAAGAAGAAGAAGAAGAAGAAGAAGAAGAAAAGAAGAAGAAGAAGAAGAAGAAGAAGAAGAAAAAAAAAAAGATTCTGGGGCCTGGAGAGGACTCTGGCTGCTCTTCCAAAGCTTCTGAGTTCAGTTCCCAGCAACCACACGGTGACGCACAATCACCTATAAAAAAGAACCCTTCTGGGCTTCTGGGGCTGCAGAGGTACCTCAGCAGCTGTGGCATTTACTATGCTCCCAGAGGACCGAGGTTTTATCAGCACCCATGGCAGGCAGCCCACCGACACCTGGAGCTCCTGCTGCTCCTTCTGAGATCCTTAGGATCTTGCCCAAGGGTGGTATGCACATGTGTACACACAGAGACACGCAGACACAGACACACACACACACACACAGAGGCAGGTCTCTGTGAGTTCCAGACCAGAGTTACACAATGCGACCCTGTTTCTAAAAAACTAAAAATACAGACAAATCAAATCAAATCCTACGGTGGAGGTCAATGAACTCATGGGCAGGAGAAATGGTTCTATGGTAAAGTGCTTGCTGAGCAAACCTGAGGACCTGGGGTTTGAATCCCCCAGCACCCAATAACATTGGGGCAACCCCAGTGCTGAGGGCAGAGAAAGGCAGATGCCAGTAGGGCTGGGGGCCCCCTAGCCCAGCTGAAATGGCGAATTTTGGGTTAAATGAGACATCCCCATCTCAACTGTGGTGAGAAGTTTAGTGGTTAAGAACACATACTGTTCTTACAAAGAGCATCCAAGTCGGGGTCTCACACTTGGCTGTATCCATTCCTTTAGGGAAACCACTGTCTCTGGCCTCTGCAGGCGTCTGCATCCATGTACACATGCTAAATAAAATGAAGAGTAATATAAGACACCCGAAGTTGACCTGGCTTCTATATGTGCACACACAAGCGTAACACACACCACCAACACCAACCCAGACCATTCCGTGGGGCAGCCCCATGACCTACCACTGTTATATATGGGTTATTTATATTATATATATATTATAAACGTTTTATTTTCATCTCATTTTAAGGTAAAGTAAGACACTGGAAGACAGTCTCGTCGATTCACAGCTGAAGACTGTCCGACAGGACCTACTGGGGGACAACAGAGTCCACCGTCCTTCCTTCATCTGCCTACTTGTCTATTTGACGACAAGTGCTCCCAAGGACACGGCCTGAAGCCCAGGGCGCCTGCGGATGCTGAAGGAATCCTGGAAAAGCAGAGGCGTGAGCGGAAGCAGTCAGCAATGATGCGAGCCCAGGTGGTGCTGGGGTGATGGCCCTGGCAGCGGCTGAGCGAGCTACAGCCGCCGAGTCTCTTGTGCTGAGAGCAGCGCCATCTAGCGACTCAGCACCGAGCGGATGAGGTCACTGCCAGGAAGCATGCCGGGAAAGCGAGCCATGGTTACGATTTACCAAAGGGCAGAGGGAGGGATACGCACCTCCAGGGACTCTGTTTATCTGGATAATGTCCTTTGCGGGGAACTCTGACCACATCAATTGTAGGGCCTCCCGAGTCTTGGTCGTCCGACAGAAAGTTGCTAAAACCTTGCATTACAATCCTCATCTTCCAATGACCTCTGGCAACTGCCCAGGTCACCGTGATTAGACCCGGTCAACCCCCTCAGATTCCGCAGCGGATCCCTTCTTCCCTTCTTCACATCTTCCCACTTCCCACGTTATTCTTGTGTCCATTACATCTCAAGGCCAAGGTACTGGGGATGGGGTTGTCCTTTAAATGTACCCCCACGCCTAATTGTACTACTCTGTTCTCACTGCCTCTCCTCATCCACTCCAAAACCACACCAGCCAGCAATCAGGTCCTCTTTACTATTTCCTGCCCAGCAGCTGGAGGACTGATCCTTGCAAAGATTCTTTGTTCTTGGAAGCAACGCTCTGGGACTTTCTGTGCAGGTTCTGGTGCAGATCCACCAAACATGTTTGGGCCAGGTTGCCATGGTGCAGATCCTCCTGTAGCTTGCTGATCAAGAGCACCTAGGCTCTCTCTCTCACCTGCGTGCAGGTTGCCTTTTCCAAAGAAGGACACAGTCTGCTCCTTTCAGTTGAGTTGAAAGGCCAGCCCCATCCTGCTGTCTTGAAGTCCTGGGCTTGCTCCTAAACCAGTGGCGTTTTGCCCTTCGGCTTTTCTGCTCAACTAAAATCTACGCTCTTAATGGCGGCACTAGGATTGTCTTATTCACAGACTGAGGTGCTTGCCACAGGGAAGGGATTCAGTAAATACTTGTTGAGGATGGTATGATTGACTATCTGGGCATATTTTAAGCTCAAGGCAATACATATGAGGACCTGGCATCAGGGGTGAGGGCAACAAAACCCAGGAAGTGATTTGGGGATAATGGACTGAAACAGTTTCCCTCAGCTATCACTCTGGGGTCTAATTTGGGGACACACTTCCAAGGATGACTAGGAAAGCGTAGGTCCACAACTCAGCTCTCTTTCTCTATGGCACTGAAGCTGTATCCTCCTGTGCTGGGGGTTCTGAGTCCCATCTGTACCGTCCAGGGCAACTGGAGAGAGTATTCATACTCCAGAAGCGCCTTATCTCTGGTTTTTGAACTATCAGAGTAAAACCAAGCGTAGTTCAGATATATAACTCATGGTAGCCTGGAGGAATGAAAGCCAAAAGCCAATCTCAGGCTAGGGCCAGAATCTGTCCAGCCCGCGAGGCTGGTGCCAACAGGTATGAGCCAGTAGCTGCATTGTGAAGATACCACAGACTCTGTCCTCAGCCTTCCTCTGCTCTGTCATTAAACATGGTGTCACTTAGTTGGGGCTTTTGGGCACGATTTGAATTGGGCCCTAAAGAGATAGCAATGCCAGTGATGGTATTGTTTGCTGTTTGTTGTTTTTATATTTTGGACACAAGGTCTCATATAGCCCAGGCTGGCCTCAAGTTTACTATGTAGCCAAGGATAATCTTGAACTTCTGATCCTCCTGTCTGCACTTCTCAAGTTCTTGGATCATAGTGTTGCTCTTTCACACCCTGATGAGTGAAGCCAGGGCTTCATGCATGCTAGGAGAGCACTATACCAACTGAGCTAACTCTCCAGCCTCTCCCTTCCCCCTTTTTGATGTTTGGAGACATGGTCTTAGTCTGTATAGCTCAGCCCAGGCCATCCTCACTACATAGCCTAGGCTGGCCTTGAACTTGTGGCAATACTCTTAACTTCAGCTTTTCAAAAAACCAGGTAGTGGGCTGGAGAGATGGCTCAGAGGTTAAGAGCACTGGCTGCTCTTCCAGAGGTCCTGAGTTCAGTTCCCAGCAACCACATGGTGGCTCACAACCATCTATAATGAGATCTGGTGCCCTCTTCTGGTGTGCATACAGGCAGAACATCGTATACATAGTGAATAAATGAATCTTTAAACACCTGGGTAGTTCCAGATCCTATTTGCTGTCTACCATGTACTAAGCCTCTTCTAAGCACTTGGCAGTTAGTTTCTATCACATTTCCAGCAGTCCTTTATGGCCAAGGAGAAGGTTCCCAGAAGGCCAGCCAGCCCACTCTCTTGGAGAGATCTTTATAAAGCAGAGTGGTTGGGGGAAGGGATGCAGGTGGGATGGGTGGTCATGCATTACCTAGTTTAGGGCAGACAATAGTCTTTTGGTTGGAGGGCATGGGTGGGCTTCAGAGTCCACAGAATGTGTAGCACCTCCTGCCTGGCAGGCTGAGGGACCTTGCTTTTTCCACTAAACAAACAGGGATCCTTTCATCTATGTTTACCTCAGGGAGTCCACTGCTACAGCTCACGGAACTAGGGCTGGGAGTCCTGGCTCTGAGGCAGTCGCAGTCTGGCTGTGGAAAGCTAAGTTTCTGCCTTCTTCCTCCTCACCTTCCCCCCCTCCCTTCTTCAGTCCCTCTTGCCTTCCTCCCTTCTTTGGTGAGGGCTCATGCATGCTGAGCACATGCCCTACAAAGGAACCACACACCAGAGACCTGTCTGAAAGGAACATAGCTCAGGCATCCCATCAACCCACTGGGCTGTATTCATAGCTCCTGAGCAGGACTGACCCCAGATGCAGGTGCAGCTTTAATTAACTTGTCCTTTCCTCAAATAGCTCTTTGCCCTGCCTCACAGGTGTGCCTGGAACAAAGAACAGGCACTGTCGGGGGACCGAAGCAACCACCAGAGGCTCACCCATGCGGGTATGCCTGAGCAGGTCAACTGTCTTGCTCCTTCCTGTGGTCCTGATTGGTTGCCCAGTGGGCCTCCAGCCTGGGGGCTCAGCAACCCCTTTTCATCTCCACTCTGTGCTCAGTCGTTCTTTTACCCCTCAAAGAAGAGGGTCTTTCCAAGCCAGACATTGTACTAGGCCCTGAGGAATAAACCTGAACCTGAAGGACAGCCGGCTGTTAGTGTGACTGGCCACCAGGTGTCAGCAGTATCAGGCATCTCCCAGGCCCGAGAAGAGGCAGGCTAATGGGGAAATGTGAATTGAGTTTGGCCAGCTGTGTTCCACCGTCCTCAATCAGAAGCAAGTTCCTCCAGTAGAAAAAATAAAAACACCCACCCCCACCCTCCCACTACATCCTTGTGACTTCCTTAACAGTTCAGCTGACCTGGGACCTCGGGCATGCAGAACCTCAGGTCAGTTTGGAAGCTTTCTGTAGCCTGTGCCTCACAGAGCTCACCAGGCTTTCTGCAAACCCACTCAAGGCAGCGTATACTATTAGAAAGCATTTGCTAATTTCCAAGCAAAATCTGACACTCATTTTAGCTTCTCTTATGCATGTTGTCAACGGTCAAAAGAGGAAGGCTCTTCTACATCCCCAACGTTTGGTTGCTAGGGAGCTCTGAGTTTCTTTGTCACTAGTAACTAAAGAGGGCTTACTGTGTGTCCGCCTTGGGACACCAGCAGGTTAAGTTCTGTCCTCCTATGGCTTAGAGTCAGTCCAAAAGCCAGTGATCAGTGGGTGGGCATGGCGAGCCATACTTGTAATCCCAGCACTTAGGAGGTTGAAGCTGAGTGAATAAATCTGAGGCCATCCCAAACAAGCAGGAGAGATGGCACAGTGGTTGAGCATTTGCGTTCCACTCCCTGCACCCAAATCAGAGAACTCACAACTTTTGGTAACTCCAGCTCCAGGGACTTCATTGCCTGTGGCCTCCCCAGGCACCTATATCCATATCTACACATAATTAAAATAATAAAAATAAATCTTAAAAGTCTGGTGATCTGTGTTGATGGTGCATGTCTTTAATACCAGCACTTGGGAGTCAGAGGTAAAGAAATTATGAGTTCAAAGCCAGCCTGGTCTACAGAGCAAGTTCCAGGACAGCCAGGACTATGTAAAGAAACTCTGTCTCACACAGAACAAAACAACAACAACAAAAATAAAGCCTGGTATGATGGCTGATGCCTGTAATACCAGATCAGGGGAGGCAGAGGCAGGAGAATAAGGAATTCAGGACCAGCCTGGGTTATATTCTGAATTTGAGTCCAGCCTAGGCAACATGAAAACTTGTCTAAAAATAACGAAACAAGTCAGGGAGTTCTTTCTGAGTTCAAAGCCAGCCAGAACTATATAGTAGAATCCTTTTCAAAACAAAAACAAAAGCCACATCAAAACAGAACAAAACCCAAAAAGGGATCTGGAGAGTGTTGCTGTGGGGGCTGGAGAGATGGCTCAGCGTTAAGAGCACTGACTGCTCTTCACGAGGACCTGGGTTCAATTCCCAGCATCCACATGGCAGCTCACAACTGTCTGTAATTCCAAGATCTGACACCCTCGCACAGATATACATACAGGCAAAATATCAATGCACATAAAAATGAAAATAAATAATTAAAAAAAGAGTGTTGCTTTCTACCCATAACTTCTGTCTTAGAGTTCTCTTGCTGTGAAGAGACACCATGACCGCAGCCAACTCTCATAAAGGAAAACATTCAGTTGGGGCTGGCTTACAGTTTCTGAGGCTTAGTCCATCATCATCATGGTGGGAAGCATGGCAGCGTCCAGGCAGACTTGGTGCTCTAGGATCTGAGAGTTCTACATCTTGATCTAGAAGCAGAGTGGGTGTGTTTCACACTGGGCCATAGCTTGAGCATTTAAGTCCTCAAAGCCCCACCTCCAGGGTGACACACTTCCTCCAAAAAGGCCTCACCTCCTAATAGTGCAACTCCCAATGGCCAAGCATTCATGAATCTTTGGGGGGGGGGGACACATACCTATTCAAACCACTACCACATCCATGTAACAAGTTAGGCCTGGTCTCTCACATGCCTGTAATACCAATGCTTAGGGGATAGAGACAGGAGGGTTCATGGGGCTTTCTGCCTGCCAGACTGCTAAAATACAAGCTATGAATTCAGGGAGAGTCCTGTCTTCAAAGAAGGAAGTCAGAGAATAAGAGAGGGCCCCAGATGCCCTCATTTGCTCCTTGCACACAGGCCTATTCACATGTGCGTAGACCACACACATACACCATAAAAACACTTCGGGTTGGCACAAGCCTGGCATCCCAGCACTTGGGAAGTAGAAGAGGCTTGAGGAGGCTTCCTAGGAAGGTCTCTCTGCAGACAGATCATGGAATGTTTGTTGTTGTAGAGAAAATGAGACAGACTCCATCTCAACTGACTGAGTCTGCTTTATTGGAACAGTGAAGTGGCTCAACCTTTCTGAGAGATGAAGGTTGAGCATGCTTAGAGGCACACACACACACACACACACACAGACAGAGAGAGTAGCTACCAGGAAGTTACAGCTATTTTTTGTGGTTTGACTGGGAGGAGGGTGGGTTGTTTTCCACCCTGGGCATAGTGCTCGCACAGCCTGGGGCTCATCCATGCTTCATGGCCGGGGCCTATTGCCCAGTAACCTGATTCAGTTCCTCATGACCTGAGGCCACTGAGCTACACACCCAGCCGTTTTTAACTTTGGATTTCGAGATAGTCTCCTTAGGTTGCCCAAGCTGAACTCACTCTGTAGTTCTGACTGGCCTAGATCCTGAGCTTAGCCTTCTAAGTAGCTGGGATTACAGGTCTGCACCTCCAAGCCAGGAATATATACATGACTTCTTTTCTACTTCTTAAAGATTTATGTATCTATCTATCCATTTATTTATTTTTTGAGACAGGGTTTCTCTGTGTAGACTTGGCTGTCCTGGAACTCACTCTGTAGACCAGGATGGACTCCAACTCAGAGACCCCCCTGCCTCCACTGCCTAAGTTCTGGGACTAAAGGTGTGCACTATCCAGCTTGTAGATTTTTTTAAAAAATTAAATTTAGCAATTACACTTATTTTTTTACTAGTGTGTGTGCACACACACGTGCACACACATACAGGTGTGGAGGTCAGAGAATAACTTCTGGGAATCAGTGCTCATGTGGGATCTGGATCAAACTCAGGACTCAGGTTGACAGGCTTAGTAATGAGCGCCTTTATATACTGAGCTATCTTCCTGCTCTTTCCTGCACTGAGACAGGAGCTCTTGTAGTCCGAGCTTTTCTGGACACACCTTGTAGCCATTGACCAACCTTGAGCTTCAGATCATGGCTTGTAATGTATTACATGCATTATATAAATGCGTGTAAATGTGGGTCAAATCATTCTTTAAAAGCTAGCAAGAAGACCAAGAGGGGTTAGAGGTGCAGGGGAAGTGAGGGGAAGGGCAAAAATAGCTTTGTGAAGTGCGAAGTGAAAGCAGAGGGAAGACTTAAGGGCAGCTACGGGAAAGGGTAGGAGGAGAGAGGGAGTGAGGAGATGAGGAGGCAGAAAATCTTCCCTACATTGTTTGACAATGCCATAAGGAAACCTGTTGTGGGTTACCTACCAGAGAAGACCAGTCAGACACTGGCGTAAGCCAATAGAAAGTCTTTATTAGCCAGTCAGCAACTACACTGGCTGTTCCGGATCACAGTGTAGCCTGAGCCCTTCTCAGGGTAAGCTTTCAAGCACATAAACCACATCCTGAGTTGACATTCTTCAGTTAACAGGAACAGTGAGCCAGAAGTGGAACAACAGAAGCCAAGAAGCAAGGTTAGTACATTCAGAAATTTTTCTAGAACTATGGGCTTGGATGGATTGGGTCTTTGTTTTCATTTTGGCAGGTGGTGCTGTCTGTGTGCTGAATTTTGTGGCCTGAATGGTACTTCCATCATGGTGTCAGCTGTGCTAAGGTCTGGGGCCTGTTACAAAGTCCAGTACCTTGAATGATAACTCAAAAAATTAAAACACCACATGATCTGAAAAGAAAACCTAGAAAAGGCAGAAGTTAAAGGTTGAAGGATACTTTGGAGATCAGCAAGAGCTAAGACAAAGAGGAAGAGAAAATGTTACTCAGTGGGCAAAGTGTTTCTATTTAGGGTGATGAAAAAAATTATGAACAGTGGTGATGACCGAATCAAACCACAAATGTGATTTCTACTGCTGTCAGAAATTGGTCTTATGGCTAAGATCAAGTATAATTTACGCTACTTAATTATGCTTTGTAGACTAGTCTCACTGTCTTCCAGCCTTGACTTTCTAAATGTTAAAATCTTAACATACATAATCAGACCTGGCTAAGGTCACAAAGCTAAAAGAGACAGAAGAGAGAGTGGATCACAGGTCCACTAAGGTCACTGATATTAAAACTTCTCCAATGTTGGTATCCTGCTAGAATTAAGTGATGCTGAGATTGTGTGAGCCAGAGTACCTCTGAGAGGCCAGAGGCCACTGAACACATTCATGCTTTGTCAGGACAAATGTGTAAATGAGGCTATTTTTCTTCTAAGAACATCAATGATGAGTATCAGAGAAGACGAAAGAACTGGCCTGGAAATGGAAACAAGACCTGTTCGGGCTAGTACTTCTGAGTGTCTGGACAGAAAAGCAACTACAAAAAACTCTTAGCCAAGGTTGAAAGTAGCAGCCTGTACACAGACAGGAACTTGAAGCTAGCTTCCCTCTCTTGTTAGTAGGGCATTATGTGGCCAAAGACAGGATGCATGTGTTTACTTATTTATTTTGGATTGCTGAGACAAGTTCTTTTTTAAAAGGTATTTACTTTTATGCACATCGATGTTTTGCCTGCATATATATCTGTGTGAGGGTGTCCAATGTTGGAGTTATAAGCAATTGTAAGTGGCCATGTGAGTGCTGTGATTTGAACCTGGGTCCTTTGGAAGGGAAGTCAGGGCTCTTAACCACTGAGCCATCTCTCCAGCACCCGGGACAGGTTCTTTTTCACTCCTGGCTATCCTAAAACTCACTCATTATCCACTAATGACCTTGAACTCTCTGCATCCACCTATTTTCAAGTGCTGGAGTTACAGAAGTATGACCACTGTACCTGGCTAGACAAGTGTGCATTTCACTGTTCTTCTCTCCTTACAAATCCACCAGGATTAAACAATGGATGCTCCACCCTAATGGCCTTCTCTAATCCTAATCACCCCTGAAATGCCTTGTCTTTGTACATCGTGCTTGGACTAAGTCCCCACTTAGCCCGCCTTACAAAGGGGATGAAACTGCAACCCTGGAAAGGAAACCACATTTAGACCATGCAGCCTCTCAGTGGGACATTTTTGGGACAACTTTGAATATAATTTGTGAAACAATCAGCTCATTGGGTGGGCTCCCTAATCCAGTCTGACCAGGTCCTAAGAAAAGGAAACACCATGTGAAGATAGACACGCAGAGCACAGCAGGTGATAACAGAGGTGGACAATCAGTTCTTGGCCAACCAAGGGGAACCCAGGCCTGCAGAGGTGAAGGAAGCAAGGAGATCTCTTTGAGCCCTCAGACCTTGGTCCCTGGCTTCTGGCCACCAAGCTTTTGAGAGAATACATTTATATTGTTTGTTTGTTTTTTGAAACAGTGTTTCTGTGTGTAGCCCTGATTGTCCAGGAACTCACTCTGTAGACCAGGTCTGCCTGCCTCTGACTGAGTGCTAGGATCAAAGGAATGAACCACCACCTCCCGGCTGAGAGAATAAATTTATGTAGCTGCCAAATTTTTGACACTTAGTATAGCAGCCTTGGAGAGGGTGTAGCCTCCTGAGTGTTCTCTTCAACATTTCCCTCTCCTACTGGCAAACCCCAAGGCTTGTACCTCTCCTTTCAGAATGGTTTACACCAGCTGGCCCCAGCTCTCTGTTAGTTCTTCCAAACTCGTCTTAAATGACACATTTGCAGTGAAGCCTGAACTTGAGCACTCTGTTTACCTACCAGAGCAGCAAGTCAAACACATCTTTGGCATCCCGCATTGTGCACGTAAACTAAGTTCTTATTTGGATAGTTATGTTATGCCCATTTGCCCAGCTCGGTTGTTGAGGCCTGACATAGTGGATTCAGCAGCAGACCTGCTCCTGCATAGCGTAGTCTCTGGGAGGATGCACTCTGGGACGCATGGTTACCATACATGCAGCAGTGGCATAGTGGTGCGCATCTGTGATCCCAGCATTCGGGAGGTAGGAGCAGGAGGATCAGGAGTTCAAGGACATCCAGGACTACATAGTAAGTTGGAAGACAGCCTGGCTACATGAGATCCTGCCTCAAAACAAAACAGAACAAAGCAAAACAAAACAAAAGTAAACCTGTGCAGGAGTTCCTGGCAGGATGTGTAAGGGACCAGGAAGTGGCGGCTTGCCCCTCAGCAACTGTATTTCTCTTGCCCCCTGCACAGGAACTTTTGCTGAAATCAGTCCAAACCAGCTTGTAGCCACAATCCATTCCCTAAGCTCTGTTGGCTTCCTTGTTTCCTTGGTCTCCATCATTCCCTGCTCCTGACTGCCAGGCACATCTCAATGTTCCTAAGGGACCTGACTCAGTTCCTTGCATGACATGCATTTACTCCATTGCCCAGAGTAGTGGATGAGTGAAGGGGGCAAAGCAAGCAGAAAGCAGTGCGATGTCAAGAAGTTTTCCTTTAATTGGATATTAAAAACAAAACTAACAACAAGCATATTTACTTACTTATTTAGTGTGTATGATATTTTGCCTGTGTGTACGCCTATATCACTTGCATGCCTGGTACTGGAAGAAACCAGAAGAGGCATCAGATACCCTGAAAATGGAGTCAGGGCTAGTAGTGAACCACCGTGCTGGGACTCTAACTTAGATGGTCTAGAAGAGCAGCCAGGGCTCTTAACCTCTGAGCCACCTCCCCAGCCCCTTTTTACTGAATACTTTGTTATTATTGCTCATTATAAAGACTAGGCTTTCCTGAAACTCAGCACAATCCTCCCGCCTCAGCCTTCCATGTGCCAAGATTACAGGCACATGCCATCGCACCCACCCTTCTGTTCAACTGTATACTGTGTACATCATAAAAACAATTCTCTTTCCATGTAGTGAAGCAAGGGAAAACAGAATAAAAATCACCCAGATTCCTCCTGCAAGGAGACATCATCTTTCTCGTGTTGTCTCTACTCAGCCCTTTATGTGTGCCGACTATGAGGAAGAGAAAGTGTTAGGAGTTCCCTGCAGTTTAAGAACATTGTTTAAAAAAATCCCAGAGACTTCCCAGAAAGCCAACGTATTCCTGGGGGTTAACGGGTGTTGGGTGCCTCTGAATGTCGGTCTTTTCCTGTGTCTGCTTCTGATATGGGAGGGGTTCAGGACAGGACTTTCTTGTCTGGGAAGGAATGAACTACTCCTGCCCATGGGCAGGAGCAGACAGTTTTCTACCTGTGCCAGGGAAACTCCATGACCCACGGCCCTGGCATTTTCCATCTTCTAAAATAAGGCACAGAGCCAACTGGCTTCTGAGAAACTCGTCAGGCTTCAAGGTCTCACTCACTGGGGGAAAGTTATTGTACTTCTTTGGGCTCAGGTCACCCTGTGTAAAACAAGGATAAAGAGCTGACCAGATGGCTAGCAGGGAAGAGATGCTCGCTGCCAAGCCTAAGGTTCTGTGTTGGATCCCAGGTACCCACAGGGTAAAAGAAGAGAATGACTTGCTCAAGTTGTCCCATGCCCTTCCTTCTCTCAATAACAACAACAAAAAAACAACTGTAATTGTAAAATCCAACCAACCAAACAAACAAACAAAACCAGGAGAGAATTAGAACCACCTGCCGAGGAGGTGCTGGGAGAACTGGATTCCAAGCCCTTGGTGGTCTCCACCAAGTCAGCCCACTTAGTGCTAGCACCTGCCCACTTGGCGATTCTGAGCCAATCTTAAATTACAGGCGTGGCCATTTCCTGGAACAGAGCACACTCCTCTCCCATGCTGCTTCAACCAAATTCTTTGTGTAGGGCCCAGTGGTTTCAGGAACTAAAGTGTGCTGTTTACCCTCTGAACCTCTCCTGCCTCAATGTCCCAGGAATCAATAGTAGAGGGTTTCGTGGCATCTGGAAATCCTTTGGGGCTGTGTCACCTTTGGTCCTACGTGGAATCCTGCAAGGTGTTCACTGGAGCGTTACATCCTGGGAGCCAGAGTTCAGGGCTGTGGCTGCTGGTGAGTGGCTGACTTTCTGAACACCCTCAGTTCAGGATTAGGAAAGGGCGATGGAAGGGATTTCTCAAGTCTCACTCCCACTCAGACCTGTCTTATCAAGGCTGGCAGGGTGGGGTGCGGAAGTGCTTTGGCAGGAACACACTTCTCCCAGAGGACCCAAAACTGATCTGGCAAAGGGGCCAGCGCTGTGGTTTTACTGCGGAAGCTGCAGTGGTTTTTCACATTTCATTTTTCAGTCTACACATCAAGAGGCTGCTTGCCAGTAGCTACTGTGCGGCTCTTCGTTGTCTCTCCTGTTCCAGGAACACCTCAGTCTAGGAGGCAGAAGGTAGGATTAAAAATGGGACAGTGCTTTCCTGGTACTCAGCATAGAGCACTTTAAGGTCTAGGGCTTTGAGTGTCACTTTCTTCTTTCTTTATCTCACCTGTGAGGAAGGCAGGGCTTGGTGGGCCTCATGTGCATGTGCTCTGCTAACAATAAACCTCTCCTAGACAGGAGCTCTGGGATGCTGTGTGTCCAGGACATCTCCTAGAGGTGTCTCTAAGAGCAGCCTGTGGGAACAGCTGGGCAACAAGGTATTGGAGACTCAAGGAAGTGACCAGTCAGGACCTCAGTTGCTGAAGGGCAAGAGAAGACCAGGAGCATAGCTGTGGATTTCTTGATGCCCACAGATGCCATACTCCAGCCTGCATCCATCAATTCCACAGCCCAGAGGCCACCGCTCCAAACAGGCAGCCTTGGTCTTCCTGGCGGCCAGCCTGGTGACCCTTTGGGTATTAGGGGAGTCTCCAAGTCACATTCTGCAGTGCCTGGTATTCCACCTAGCCTCCCTGCAACTTGGACTACTGTTGAAGGAGGCCTGCTGTTTGGCTGAAGAGCTGTACCATGTCCACTCCAGGTAACCCTCTGCAGTCCCTATGGAGACTGGGTACCCAATGAGTAGCATACCCTTGACTGCTAATCTTGGCCTTCCCTGAACATCGTTGGCTGAGTTGGGCTGTGATCTGAGGTTGGGCTGTCTCTTGCAGGTACCAGGGCAGCTACTGGAAGGCTGTACACGCCTGTCTGGGCTGCCCCATCCTCCGAATGGCCCTGCTGCTACTGTCCTTCTATTTCTACTGCTTCCTCCCAACTACTACTGGCCTGCCTCTCAGTTGGATGCTTGCCCTCCTGGGCCTTTCACAGTCCCTAAGCATCCTTCTCGGCCTCCAGGTATGATGCAGGAGAGGTGGATGGTGTGGGAAGATGGGACAGTGGCTAGTGTTGACCTGTCTGAGCTCAGTGCTGATACTAAGACCAGTTTAAAGGTTGGAGATCTAGGTGTAGAGCTATGAAGGCTTGGGTTGGTAGGGATGGTGGGTTCAATGCCATCAGTGAAAGGAAGCAGGCAGCAGGTTGGGAAAGCTTCCTTCGAGAGAAGGGCTCTTGAAAGCTCCCCTCCCCCTGACCCTGAAAGTCCCTCAACCCTTCCTGCTGTCTACAGAGCCTGGCCCCAGCGGAAGTCTCCACAGTCTGTGAAGAAAAGAACTTCAATGTTGCCCATGGGCTGGCCTGGTCATACTACATTGGATACCTGCGGCTGATCTTGCCAGGTAGGCCACCTTCTGCATCTTCACTTGTAGACGGCAAGACACACAGCTTTTGCTACACTTTTTGCTATGCTTCTCAAAGCATTTCCATATCTGCCATATAATTAAATTCCTAAAGTATCCCTGTCCATGTGATGGGTTTTAGTATGATCTTTGAGAAAGGAGCTGAGAAACCTGGGGTGCTTTAAAACACACTATGTATTTGAGGAGGACTTTAAGTTTCGGATCCTCCTACATCTACCTCCCGGGTCCTGGGATTACAGGTGTGAGCCACTACACTTGGCTGGTTATTATTGTTGTTTTGTAATTAATTAATTTGTTGGCTTGAGGATTGAATCTGGATATGCTTTCTAGTAAGCACTATACCACTGAGCTACCTTACCAGCCCAAGGATACCGTTATTATGTTTGGTTGATAGTAAGTAAGATTATGTTAAAAGCTAGTCCGTGCTTTGCCCACGATCATCTATGAGATCATCTATGAATGTTTGCCTTCTACTTGCCTCTCCTTGCCTTTGTATTTTGTGTATGTATGAGTGTGGGTGTGTGGAGAGAGTCAGTCAGAGGCAGGGTCTGCTGCACGCAGTCCTCCTGTCTTTGCCTCTCAGATTCACTCCACCACATTCCAGCATTTGACACAGGTTCTGGGGATTAAGCCCACAGTGTACTTTGACTTGCTGAGCCATCTCACCAACCTAGTCTTCCTTCCTTTCTTCCTTCAATGTACATTGGTGTTTTGACTATATGTATGTTTGTGCAAGGATGTCAGATCTGAAACAGGAGTTAAAAACAGTCCTGATCTGTGGTGTGGGTACTGGGACTTGAACCAGGGTCCTCTGGAAGGACAGCCAGTGCTCTTACCCACTGAGCCACCACTCTAGCCCTCTTCCTTTCTTTTGTAAAGATGTGCTTATTTGTTGTAACTAATGTCTGTGAATGTGTGTGCCTAGTACCCATGGAGGCCAGAAGAGGGCATCAGATCCCTTGGAACTGGCCTTATAGATAAGTGGCCACTGTATGGATATTGGAACTGGAATCCAGGTTCACTGGAAGAGCAGCCAGTGCTCTTAACTGCGGAGTTTTCTCTCCAGTCCCTGTTTATTTTATTTTCTTGAGACAAGGTCTCATTATGTAACCTTGGTTAATCCAGAACTCTTGGTGTAGATCAGGCTGGCCTCAAACTCAAGAGATTCACTTGTTTCTGCCTCTCAAGTGCTGGGATTAAAAGCATGAGTCACCAAAGATTTATTTTTTTCTTCTTATATACGCATGGGTGTCTGTCTGTAGATATGTGCACCTGGGTACAGGTGACCATGGAGGCCAGAAGAAGATGTCAGATCCCCTGGGGCTGGGACTGGTGGTATGAACCATCCAACATTGCTTTTGGGAACTGAGCTCAGTTCCTCTGGAAGAGCAGTAAATGCTCTTGCCCATTGTGCCTTCTGTATAGCTCCATCATTTATATCTTAGATAAGGAAAGCGTGGCTTTGAGAGAGCAGTGACCTACCTATTGTTACATGAATGAGTGAGATGAGGAGACAGAATTGGAATACAGGGCTGTGTGGCATCAGCACACTTGGCCACTGTACTGGGGAGCTCATGTGGCTACTCTTTGACTTTCAACCCAGGCTGTGGCTCTCCTCAATCTTTTGGGATGCCAGGAAGGCTTTGGAGCCAGTTGTCTGACAGTATCCACCCGGGAATGCTGAGAATGTCAGTTTCTCAGGGTCCAGACTGCTGTGGTAGTGGTGGTAGGGACTGACAGAATTTCAGGGGCCAAGCATGGGAGCACATTCCTTCCTCTGCCTTCTCCAGTGCTAGGATTACAGGTGTGAGCCATCACACACACACACACACACAGTGGAAAGGGGAGGTCCCTGAATATTCTCTCCTTCCCCCAAATCTTCCCGTACAATGAGACAGGTCAGATTCCCCAAGTCTCCTGTGCCCACACGCTGAGAAGGCTGAAGACCTGGGTCTCAGCTCTTGACGGGGTGGGAGACAAAGTTAATGAGATGGTTTCTTGGGCTTCCCGAATGCAGGGCTCCAGGCCCGGATCCGAATGTTCAATCAGCTACACAACAACTTGCTGTGGGGCGCAGGGAGCCGGAAGTTGTATATCCTCTTACCGTTGGACTGTGCGGTGCTTGATGACCTGAGTGTGGCTGACCCCAACATTCGCTTCCGAGATATGCTGCCCCAGCAAAGCATAGACCGTGCTGGCACCAAGAATCGGGTTTATTCCAACAGTGTTTATGAGCTTCTGGAGAATGGGCAACCGGTAAGTGTACAGAGCTGGGCTTGGGGAACCCTGGATCCCTAGCCACACACTGGTAAGAGCTCATGACTCTTTTCCTTCCTTCTTTCTTTCTTTTTTTTTTTAACTTTAACTTTATGTATATATTTATTTATTACAACTTATTCACCATGACTCTTTTCTGAGCCTGCTTGCATAGCTGGTCCCAGGACAAGGCAAGATTCAGGTCGGAACGACTCTGAGGAGTAACATTTATGGGGCATTTACTAGACATGCGCACCAGAAGGCCACCTCATTAAACCTCACCACCAATCTGCGGGGCAGGTGTGATCCCTGCTTTTACAATGGAGGAAAGTGATGCTCGGGGGCACAATAATGAAGGCTGTGAGAGCATTTGAAAAATTTGCTGTGGGTGTGGGAAAGCCCCAACCAAACAAAGCAAAATCCCCAGAGCTCTCCCCAGACTCCATTTCCCAGAATGCAACGCTTCTGCATCACGGGAGAAAAAATCTGTGAGGGGTTAGCCCAGCCCAGACATGCGGAGACCTCAGAGACCCCAGCAAGG
Source organism: Pachyuromys duprasi (assembly GCA_028658305.1). Classification (NCBI taxonomy): domain Eukaryota; kingdom Metazoa; phylum Chordata; class Mammalia; order Rodentia; family Muridae; genus Pachyuromys; species Pachyuromys duprasi. The sequence continues at coordinate 8,800,189 of CM053764.1, forward strand.
CAGTCACATCCCAGGACTCTCCTTCTGCAGACTGAAGGAATAAGGCCACGGCCCACAGGGTCCACAATTCATCTGTCAGGGTGCTGGCTCAGTCTAATCTTGTTCTCACCTCCTCCAGGCAGGTGCCTGTATCCTGGAGTATGCCACCCCCTTGCAGACCTTGTTTGTCATGTCACTGGACGGGAAAGCCGGCTTCAATCAGGAGGATCGGCTTGGGCAGGCCAAACTGTTCTGCCGGACGCTTGAGGACATCCTGGCCGATTTCCCCGAGTCTCGAAACACCTGCCGCCTCATTGTCTACCAGGGTGAGAGACTGATAAGGCGGGAGGCCAGGAATCAGGAATCTCCCAGACGGCCAGAGAAGAAGGGAGCAGCATTTATGGGCTTTCCCCAGTGGTCAGAGGGGCCGTGCCCTGCCTTTTCCTCCTCTGGCCGTCTTCTCCCACCCGAATGTGGCCAGCCTCGACTCTGCCGCGCCGTCAGTGTGACCTTAGGCATGTCTTTGCTCCTTTCTGAACCTGGTCTCAGAAAGCAGGAGGGTGGGCTTCCATGACCTTAATAACTATTGTAGCTCTGGGATCCCCCCAGAAGTGAGGGGCAGGTGGGAGGGGGGCAAGGAGGCTTCTAAGGGTCCGGTTGAGAGTGAGTAAGGTCCTCACTTGAACCCGCCTTACATCTGCGTTCCAGATCCCGCAGAGGGAAACAGTTTCTCGCTGTCTCAGGAGGTTCTCCGGCACATTCGTCAGGAAGAAAAGGAGGAGGTTACCATGAATGGCCCCGAGTCCTCGGTGGAACCTTGTTCCTCCATGCTGTCCCAAGAGCCGAGGCTCCTCATCAGTGACATGGAGCAGCCTCTTCCACTCCGCACTGACCTCATCTGAGGCTCGGGACAGCTGTGCCCGAGCTTCTTCATCCTCCTGACTGGGCCTTCTCTCCACGGCCAGGAGCCTCTCAGAGATTGAGTCCCACATTCTCCAGCAAGCCATTTCATCTCTCTGAGTCTCAGCCTACCCCACTGTGAAATGGGATCATAATGCACACCCTGCTCTCCTGCTAGGGTTTTTGTGAGGACTATCTGTGTAGAGGTTTGGTGTCAGTTCCCGGCAAATTTAAGAAATAGGCCATGTATTTCCCATGATGCCTTAGGCATTCTCTGCGCTTCTTTGACCTGCCTGGGTGGTACCAGCAGACCTCTGACCCTCCAGCTTCTGGCCATGTGTGCTCAATGGGAGCTTCGGTAGATGGAGAGAGGGAGGCGGCCAAGTCTGGAGTGTTTGTTCTGTTAGCTGTATGCAGTCACAGTGGGCTATCCAGCTGGGCTGCCTTCTCAGTAAACATAGCTTGTCTCAGGTTTCTAAAATGGCCTCTTGCGCTTCCCCCAGTACTGGTATTTGTGTGACACTAAAGTACTTACTCACTGTGGTCTCCTTGTAGAGGCCAAGTCAGGAGCATTTGTTCTGTTAGCTGTCAGTCACAGTGGGCTATCCTGCTGGCTATCTTCAGTGAACATGGCTATTCTCAGGTTTCTACTGTGGCCTCTTCAGCTTCCCCCTAGCATTTGTATTTGTGTGGCACTAAGGTACTTACTTTCTGTGGTCTCCTTACAGCATGTCCCTTGTACGTGGTCTGTTTGTGTGTGTGTGTCAAGTTTAATAAAATTTATTAAAGATAAAGATGGCTCAGAGGTTAAGAGCACTGGCTGCTCTTCCAAAGGTCTTGAGTTCAATTCCCAGCAACCACATGGTGGCTCACAACCATCTAGAATGAGATCTGGTGCCCTCTTCTGGCATGCTGGCACAAAGGCAGGCAGAATACTGTACAAATCATAAGTAAATAAATCTTTAAAAAGAATAAAGTGGAAACCAAATGAAGAAGACACGTGCACCAACTTTTTGGCCTTGGCATAAAGGCGCACATATGTGCACAGACATGCACATAAACACGCTTCTTACCCTTAACTAAGTATGATTCTTTTTTATTTACTTTTAAATTTTTTCCCATTTATTTATTTAATCACGTTACAGCTTGCGTGAAGGCCCCTCCCTCTTCTCCTCCCGGTCCTCCCTTACTCCCTCCCCTGCCTCCTACCCCTGGCCTCACATTGTGCTGCTTGAGCACGCTGACTCTTTGCTGCTGGGCTGTGATAGCTATGAGACGGTGAATGCATCACTCCTGATATCTGCGTCTGGCTGCGTGTGCAGCACACTTCCTGCATGCCTTCTCTTCCTGCCACAGGGCAGTAGGGGATGGGTGCCATTTCAACCCAGACAGGGCCCACTATTCACCCTGAGGGCACACCCCACCTTTGCCTCCAGAGTCCTTGCTTCTGGTGGCAGGCTGCAGGAGCAGGGCTGAAGCAGCCAGCACACAGATGCCACAGTGGTCCACAGCTGTGTCCCAAGGAAGGGACCATTCCAAGAACAAATGAGAGCTGTGAAAGGACCGGGGAGGGCGAGTGTGTGAGGAGATAGGACGTCCTCTGGGAACACTGGACATGGTCAGGCACCAAGCCTACCTATGCCATTGTAACAACATTGTGGTGGCACTGTCACGGCCCTCTGGGAGGGCAGACAGTCCTTCCTATGCTTCACCCAGACTCGACATGTGTCCTCCCTCTATCTACCTTTATTTCCATCACAAGGGCTCATTATACCACTCTGCATTTCCTTTCCTTATTTGTTTGTTTGGGGTTTTTTTTTTTTTTTTTGAGACAGGGTTTCTCTGGGTAGCCTTGGCTGTCCTGGAACTCATTCTGTAGACCAGGCTGTCCTGGAACTCAGAGATCCGCCTGCCTGTGCCTCCTGAGTGCTGGGATTAAAAACATGCAACACCATCACCTGGCACACAGCTACCTCTTAAGCAGTCACAAGGAGGTGGGTTCATCTCTGCACACATTTTGACCCCATTCTGCTCCTCCTCCACTTCCCTGATTCCCAGCCTCTCTCATTCTATGGGAGGCAGGGCCTTAATGCTGACTTATCCTGAAGAGCGCCCCAAGGGTCGAGTAGCCGTGTCTGTTTCCATGGTTTCCTTCCTTCCTTCCTTCCTTCCTTCCTTCCTTCCTTCCTTCCTTCCTTCCTTCCTTCCTTCCTTCCTTCCTTCCTTCCTTCCTTTCCTTTCCTTTCCTTTTCTTTCTTTCTTTCTCTCTCTCTTTCTTTTTTTAAAGAAAGAGCCTTATGGGACTGGAGAGATAGCTCAGAGGTTAAGAGCACTCTCTGTTCTTCCAGAGGTCCTGAGTTCAATTTCCAGCAGCCACATGGTGGCTCACAACCATTTATACCCTCTACTGCCCTCTTCTGGCATACAGGTGTACATGCAGATAGAGCACTCAAAATAAACACAATCAGAAAGAGAAAGAGAGAAAGAAAGAACCTTACACTAGGGAGGCAGAGGCAGGGGAATCTCTGTAAGCTTGAGGCCAGCCTGGTCTACAGAGTGAGTTCCAGGATAGCCAGGGCTAAAACAGGCAAACCCTGTCTTGAAAATAAAAAAAGAAGAAGAAGCTTTACTGTGTAGCCCACGCTAGCCTAGAACTCACTATATAAGACTAATTGGTTTTAAACTCAAAGATGCATCTGCTTCTTGAATGCTGGAATTAAAGGAATACACCAGCATAACCAAACCCTCCCCTTTCTTTCTTTCTTTCTTTTTTTTAACTTTTTATTGACTCTTTGTGAATTTCATGTCATGCACCCAGTCCCTCTCATCTTTCTGTCACCTCGTATTTGCCTTCTGCCCTGGCAACCTCCTCCCCAAAATAGAAAACATCTCATTGTGGAAGCTGTAGTGTGTCACAGTGTGTCCCATAATATACTCCTCTGTCCACACATCTTCACTTGTAAATGTTCGTTGCAATGATTCATTGGTTTGGTTCGAGGTCTCTGGCTTCTATGATGACATCAATATTGGACTTTCACAGTGACTCCTCCCAGATGTCCTGTTGTTACCCTGTGTCGTGGAGATACTGCAGCTTTGGCTCAGCAGGACTGTCCCTTTCACATGCCCTAACAGTTCACAGATTTTGGGGTGGGCCAACTCAAAGCCCTGGATCTGGGCCTGGGTCAGTCCACTGGCTCTTCCTTATCCACACCACTAGGGTGAGCTTTTCAGCATTCCTCTGGATAGGCCACCATTGGTAGGAGGCTGGGCCAGCTCTGGTGTCATGCCCTCAAGCTGGCTTACCCACGGCTATGCCTCCAGAGCCAACTCCACTGTGCTGCCGGTCAAGGCGTGGGGCCCAGTCTCCCAGGTGCTGTAGCTGGCAAGGGGCTGGGCCAGCTCTCCTGCTGTCACGCCCTGGGGCCTGGGGCCTGGGGCCCTCAACGTCAGGGCCAGTGAAGTGCAAAGATAGACCTCCTGCTCTCATGACCTCAGGACTAGCTCCCCTGAGTACCGTAGGTGGCGAGGGGCAAGGAGGGGAGGGCATCACACCTGTGCCCACTCCACCTTACACCTTACAGAGAGTGGGGGGGACAGTTCTCCCACACTTAGGCTGACTGGGCAGACTCACCTGTGGTCCCTCCTCTACTGTGCTGCTCAGGTGAGGTGCAGGGCCCACTCTCCCAGGTGCTGTAGCGGGTGAGGGACAAGCCCGGCTCACCCACTCTCATAAGCCTGGGGTCAGGTCTCCTGACTGCCTCTCCCTCAATAACAAGAGTGTCATGTAATCTAGGCCCTCAAACTTGCTGTATCATTGAGGATAACCCTAAACTTCTGATTTTCCTGCCTCCGTCTCTCAAGTGCTAAGCTTTAAAGGCTGTGTCGCCATGCCCAGTTTACGTGGTTTGTGGCTGTGTGGGAGTGGGGCTGTGGGCACCAGAGAAAGCTGTGCCTTTCTAAAGAGCCCCCGGGAGGCCCAGCTTTGTTCTGACCACAGGCTGAGCTGTGCCATTTCCTTACAGGGATGGACCCCTCCATGCCCCCTCCTTCCCCAAACAAGTTCCATGACATTCCTTTTCTTTTCCTGTTTTCCCACTGGCTGGAAAGTTCTGGATCTGGAAATGATTTGTAGTACATTTTAGGCTTGTTCCAACAGGCCCATCCTCACACAGAAAATAAGAGGAAAGAAGAGCCCTCAAACTTCCCACCACATCCTAGGATGTCAAGACGGAGCTGGGGACACTCAAAGCCCTTGGAGCTCTAAGTGGAGGTTAGGAAGTCCAGGGGCTTTGGAGGTCATCAAGGCCAAAGCCTAGCAGCCGAAGGTGCCCTCCAAAGGCGGAAAAACAACAGAGGTGCCTCCTTTCTGAGGACCCTGTGTCTCAGGGAAGACACCCCACAGTTCCTTGCCTTAGTTCTCCCTGGGTCCATGGTGTGTGAAGGCCTTCTCTGTAGAGCTCTGACATTCCTTCCTCAGGGATGGGATCTTCATTTTACTCCAAGAAGGAGGGAGATCAGAGAGGTACAAGAAAGAAACAGGAATTCCAAGGATGATCTGGAGGTCCCCCGGGACAGGGGGACTCTGTGAGGTGCCTTGGGACCATGTCTCTAGGCAAGGTCCTCAAATGGCTTTTCACCAGGAAGCTTTCTTGTTAACTATGACGACAACTCCAGCTGGGTCCAGAGGCCATCTGTAGCTCCCACACCCAGGCTCCAATTCATTTTTCAGTCCATTTCTTGTTTCGAGACCAACCACATTAACTCCAAATCACCCTTCTACAGATATGTGACTTCATCAATGCTGGCCCTGTGCCCATCTAGGGCGGGGCCAGAGTGAGGAATAGGAAGTCCCCGCTGGGTTTCTCTGTAACTGTCCTGTAGGCCTAGCAGCCGCCAGCGGGTGAGGCAAATGCCGTCCTCTGGTTTCAGGGCTGGTGGCTCTGTGAGGAGAGTGGCATGGCCCTGATGCAGCGCAGGCCCAAAGTGAACTGCCAGCACGATGCAGATTGCTAGCAGGACGAAGGCAGCGATGATGACAGTGAGCAGTGGCAGCCCGTCCCCTCGAGGCAGTTCCTTGACCTCACTTAGCATCTCTTCGGGCCGCCTCTGTGGCTCCTGTCCCAAGGAACCCAAGGAACCGTTCACAAGTGGAGAAGACTGAGGATAGTGGCCATCCTGGGGGAAGAGGAGAGATGACAGAGAGAAATTGACATGGGCATGAACATACCAAGAGAGAGAGAGAGGGATCTGAGAGACAGAAAACCCCAGAGAAAGCAGTTAGAGAGCGGGGAGTGAGGAGGTTTAAACACATTTATAAGGATCCGCTGAAAGACAAGGACAGTGGGAACTGTGGGGATGAGGAGAGGATACAGACAGACACAGAAATGAAGATGGAGACAGTGAAAGGAAAACAAGCAAAACTCCCGGGAAGACAGGGAGTTAAAGTCACTCAGAAAGGGCCAAAGAGAGGAGCTTTATTACAGCCTGGCATAAACAGTGTGTCCCCAAAGTCTCTTCTCATTGCTACCTCTGCCCAAGTCTTCAGCAAAAGTCCCAGACAGATCCTGTGCTGCGCTGGGAAATCTGAGTACTCTCTGGGCTGCTGCCCCACATCCTGGGCAACGGGCAGCAAGCAGCTGCTGCTCTGAGATGTTCTGGAGAGGGGGAGTCATTGTCTGGTCTCAGAGGCTCCCCTACTCTAGGTCACTGGAAAGCAAGGGATAGAAAGAGGGACATGAACCCCAGAAATCTGGTGTGAGGTGGTATGTGTGCCCACACTTCATCCCATAAGTATGCTCCCCACCCCCAGATCTGGACGCCAAGTTCTAGAGGCAAAATAGGGCTGGGGTTGGGTGTAGATTCCTGCCTGTGCCCAGGGTGGGTTGAAGAGATCCTGCCCCTGTCTACCCTGGCCAGGATGTCTGAGGACATAACCCATGTCATTAGAATGTCACTACCCTGCTAGCTGTTGAGTGGGGGTGAGGGGAATCTCAGTGGGGAAGGCACGCTCAGAGTTAGTGAGGTGGCTTCCCTCCCTCCAGCCATCATTCTATAGTACCCTGGGAGTTGCTCCCCCCCCCCCCCCCGCCGACTCTGAACCCTCAGCCTGGCCCACTCTGTAGAAGGCAGTTGGTGCCAAGAGAGGCTGATGAGATGAAACTATTTCCTTTAGTCCCTTAGTCACACTGTCCCTAGATTCTGTCTCAGTACTGCTGTCTACGCAGGGCTGAGATAGGGTGTGCGTGTGCGTGACTTCTGGGTGTAAAAAGGGAGAAGGAAGCTTAGGTTGGGAAGCGTATGAAGCTCCTCTAGAGAGTCAGGCCAGCCTGGCAGGAAGGAGTGAGCAGAGTCTACCTGTTGCATCGTCCGGGGCTGGCGCAGAGTTCTCTTGGGACTGGATACCAGCTGGGCAAAGGAAGAGAGAGCTCACTGCCCTAGCTCAGCCCCTACCCGGAGCTGCCACGTCTGCGGGGCTCCTGGGCACACACCCTCTGCACACACCCTCACTGTTCTTTCCCGCGCTTGTGACTTCCGGGAACATCTAGGCGGCTGTGGGCCAGCCTTTAGCTCCCACAGTACCTTGATCCTCCTCCTAGGCACTTCCTTTCATACCTCCTGCAGCTTAGGAGCCCAGGTCGTCCTGCCCACTTCTTCTCCAGCAGATTCTAGACCGTGTGGGGCACTCCACCCTCCCTAGGACCTGCCCACTCTCCTACTCCCTCCCATTTCCTTAAGCTAGGGTCCTTTGCTCTTTTCTTGTTACATGTAACAGCTCAAGCACTACAAAGTATAGATCACATACACTACATAATATATTGAATGTAACGCCTCGAAATCTCTATAGCCCAACAGCTCTGTCTATCCGTTTTTGCTTTCCATACTTATTTCTAAAATGTTAAGAACTAATTTTCATTTTCATTTTAAAAATTTATTTACAATTATGTGTAATTATGTGAATGGGTTTGCATATATGCATGATGTGTAGGGGGGCACTTGTGCCGTGCAGGTATGTGGAGGTCAAAGGACAGCTTTGTGAAGTTAACTCTTTCTATCCACCTTTATGTTGATTCTGAGGATCAAACTCAGGTCACCAGGCTTGCACAGTAAGTGCACTTACTTGCTAAGCTATAGCATTATCATCATCATTATTATTATTATTATTATTATTATTATTATATTATTATTATTGACGAGGACTCTCTGGGTAGCCCTGGCTGTCCTGGAACTGGCTATGCAGACCAGGCTGGCCTCAAATTCACAGAGATCTGCCTGCCTCTGCCTCCTTAGTACAGGGATTAAAGGCACACACCACCACTGCCTGGAAAATCCATCAATTTTTCTTTCTTTCTTTCTTTCTTTCTTTCTTTTAATGTTATGCATCAAGGAGAGTTCTATTTTATATAGATTTATTCATTTTTATGCATTAAGGATCTTGCCTGCATGTATGTCTGTGAATTGTGTCATGTTTGGTGCCTGAGGAGATTATAGGCATCCGGTCCCCTGGAACTGGAGTTACGGATGGTGGTGAGCCATCGAATGGGTGCTGGGAAAGGAACCTCAGTCCTCAGCAAGAGGGACAAGTGCTCTAAACCCTGACTCATCTCCCAGTCCCTATTTTTCTGTGTGCTTGTTTGTTTTTGTTTTTCAAGACAGTGTTTCACTGTGTAGCTCTGACTGTCCTGGAACTTGCTCTGTAGACCAGGCTGGCCTCAAACTCACAGAGATGCACTTGCCTCTGCTTCCTTCATGCTGGGATTAAAGGCATGTGCCAACACTCCTTGTTTCCTCCCCTATTATTAATGGACACATTATCATTGTACGTACATATAGAACATAGTGTAGCCTCGCCCTCCCTCTCCTTTGAAATAGGGTCTTACTGCATAGATCTGGCTTATCTGGAACTTATCCTCTTGCCTCTGTCTCCAGAGAGCTGAGATCATTGTTACAGGCGATGGTGTGCAGCCAATGCAAGGCTTTTATACATTGTACAGATAAATAAAAATCAGATGAGGGCAGCTGGTGTATCTATGACTGCAGGCTTTTTTTTTTTTTCAAGAGTGGGGAGGTTGAGGTCATGGGGGTAGGTAGGGATTTTTCTGCTCTACGCCACAAACCTGCTAGCCAAATTCTAAAAGAATTCTACACTTTACTATAAAGATTTGTCCTAAAATGTTACCAGTAAACTAGAAATCCAGGCTGACAAGATGGCTCATCTGGCAAAAGCACTTGCTGCCAACACGGATGACCTAAGTTTCCAGGTCTCCAGGATCTACACGGTAAAAGGAAAGACTTGACTCTTACAAATTGTCCTCTGAAACACATACACACACACACTCTGTGGAAATATTCCTCCTCCCAGTTTATACCCAGAATAAGTTTCACCATACTTTTTTTTTCATTTTGGTTTTTCAAGACAAGGTTTCTCTGTGTAGCCTTGGCTATCCTGGACAGGCTGGCCTCAAACTCATAGCAATCCACCTGCCTCTGTCTCCTGAGTGCTAGGATCAAAGGCATATACCACCATGCCTGGCTGAAAAGCAGTATTTTCTCTCTGGGTTCTTTGGTTTTGTTTTTTGTTTTGTTTTGTTTTGTTTTTGTTTTTGTTTTTGTTTGAGACAGGGTTACTCTGTGTAGCCCTGCTCTGGCTGTTCTGGAACTCACTCTGTAGACCCAGCTGGTCAAATTCAGAGCTCCACCTGCCTCTGTCTCCCTAGTGCTGGGATTAAAGGCGTGCTCCGCTATACCTGACTTCTCTCTGTTTGTTTGTTTTTTTTAATTGACTGATTTGTTTTTGTTGTCTCATGTAAATTAGGTTGGTCTCAAACTCACTATGTGGCTAAGACTACCTTATGCTCCCTCTCTGCCTGTCCCCATCTCCTGAGTGCTAGAATGGTATACTGGTCGTATACCACCATGACCAGTTATTGTATTTTGTTTAAGATGGTTTCATCATGTAGTTTGAGGCCGACCTCAAACTCAATATTCTCCTGCCTCAGTCTCCTGACTACTGGAATTAAAGAGTTGCCCTATCCCTCCTGGCCTAGTTTTTCCAAGATAATTTTTTGTCCGAACTAGCTGCCCACAACCAGCCATTCTTCATCGTGCCCTGAATACATGCTGGCCTCTCTATTCATGTGGAGACCAGTGAACTCCCACAAGACCCCCTCACCTAGCGACTGGCAGCAGTAAGTGTTAATAGCTTTTTGGCGTTTTCTCTCTTAGCCAAGCTTCCGGTATCCTGTCACCTTCCTTGAGCCCAGGGCTATTGACCTGACCCTCAAATTAGAGGCCTCTATTGATCATTTCTCCATGCAATGGAGGTTCCCACTTTGGTCCTCTTGGATCTTAGCCAGAGGGAATCTAGACTCTTTCCCAAATCAAGACTTTAACTTCTGGATTTGGGAGAGGAAATGAGGGCTTTCTGGAAGCAAAGTGTGACCCAATCTTCTCCATCACCTTCCCATGTCCACACCCAGCATTGCAGCTGCCCCTCTCCCCTTGCTGGCTAAACCGTAATTAATCATCTGGTCTCATTAGTTTGGGTGTCGCCCCTTCCTGGAATGTATTATTCCGCTCCTAAAACTAGAATATCCTTCTGATTTTTTCCCCTGTAAACTCTACACAAGTGTGTTTCTTACCTGTTCCTAATATTTGTCTTTCTTTGTGTTTTTGTGTGTATCTGATGCGTGTGGACATGTGTGTGTGTGTGCGTGTTCGTGCGTGTGCATGTGGTCCTGCTTGTGACAGTGGATCGTGAGGACCGCCTCGGGTGTCGCCTCCCACTTTGAGGCAGAGGCAGTCTTGTTGGCTGCTGCATCTCCCAGGCTGGCTGGCCTGAAAGCTCGCGGGGACTCTTGTCTCTGCCTCCCACCTCACCTAGGAGCGCTGGGACTATAGAACTGCGCTGCTACACTTGGTTTTCTGTGGCTTCTGGGATTTTAAACCCAGGTCCCCAGTGAGCCGTCTCCCCAGTTAGGCTAGAGGACCAGTGAGACCCAGGGTTCAAATGTCTCTGCCTCCCCTTGTATTGGGATTACAAACAGGCCACTTTGCCTGCTTTTTTTTTTTTTTTTTTTTTTTTTTTTGAGACAGGGTTTCTTTGTGTAGCCTTGATTGTCCTGGACTGGTTTATCTAGACCAAGCTGTCCTCAAATTCACAGAGATCTGCCTGCCTCTGCCTCCCTGAGGGCTGGGATTATAGGAGTGTGCCACCGTGTCCGGAAGGTTTGCCTGGCTTTTTATGATGGTGTTGGGATGGAATTTAGGTTCTCATGCTTGCAAGTCTACTTCTTTACCCACTGAGCTCTTTGCCCCGCCCACCTCTTGTTTTTCTATTAGGAATAACAAGCTGGCTTGTAAGGTTTTCCAACAATGCTGGGAGTCCCGTCTGGACTGAGAGCCCTGAGTGGGGAGAGGAATGTGGAGAATTCAGAGTCCACAGAGCATGGGCAGCTTGTGGGTCGAGCTCAGAGCTGGGTCCTTGGAGAGGAGAAGGCTTGGGAGAAACACAGGTGCTGTCGGGAGCAACCTGAGGGATCCCTCAGAGAGGAAGGTAGCATTGGGGTCAGCTGCCACCATTGGTCATTGTGCACAGAGCGCAGAGAGACCTAAGAGGCCCTAGCCCATGCTCACAGCCTGGGCCGCTCAGGCCTACATCCTCAGCTGCCCGGCGGCTCTCTCAACTGGGGCCCCTGGAGCAAGTCCCAATCTGTTTCCTTCTATTCTTTGACAGGAAGCTCCTGGAGAGCCTGTCCCCGCCCCCCCCCCACCCCCCATCTCGCCCAGCACTCCCTCTCTCTTCTCCGTTATGGACAGAGAAGACACCGAGGA
>CM053764.1:8811997-8926961 GCA_028658305.1 Pachyuromys duprasi
GAGCCATGCGGCTGGGTTCAGCAATCCTTGGTTTACTCCTGCTCCAAGGTAAGAGGCGCTTGCCACTTTCTCCAGCAACACCCCCCCCACACACACACACTGCCAAACACCCCCACCCCCAACATACACACACACACACATGTTCCCATCCAGGGCTCTGCCTGAGAAAGGGAAATTCCAGAACCTTTCCATGGAGGATGGAAATTACTGCCCTGGTAAAACACACATTGTTAGGTTCATTACAGTGTTTTCTAGGGTTCCCCCATAGAGTCTGGCCCCCTGAAGGGTGGCAAGTGGCTGGATCGATGCATGACGGAACCTGGAAGATTCCTTCTAAGGGGTATACAGGCAGGAGAAGCCTGTGGCTTCCCTGTCAATACTCTCCACTAATCCAGGTATCGCGGTCACTCTGTGGAAGATTCTAGCACAAAGTGGTCTGTATTTTGGGTTTTACAGGTGACCCTTTCTTTTCTCCTTACCTGTGAAGAATTACAACCTGTGAATTTTGAATGCTGACTTTAATCTCAAATCATAGCAAGAAGGCTTCTGGTTAAACACAAAGACCTCTTTACCAAGGAGGGCACACACAGCCCGGGGGCTGGATGAGAGGGTCTCCCAGTCATTGCTGGCAGTCAGGAATGGGGGCCTGAAGCAGGATTCTCCAATTAGGGAGCCATTGCTGGGAACCATGAGAAGTCCAGGACGCTCTGATTCACAGGGCAGCAACTTCCCTTTGTCACCCCCCCCCCCCCCCGCCCCAAACCCAGTCCTTTGTGGAGGATGGCTGAGGCTGTGATCTGAGCAGTAGGAAGATAGGCCAGGGTGCTCCAGACAGCGTTGCCTCCTGCCAAAGCAAGACACTTCTCTACAAGCCCATGGGCTGGGATCCATGCTGCCAACTTGTCCTGTCTATCAGTTCCCACAGGGGAGAATCAGAGGCTAAGGTCCCGGGGGGCAGGGGGAATTACGAGGGATTCCACAGGCTTTCTAAATGCACAGGTCTTCTAATTGGCTGCCTAGACTCTCTTGAACCAACTGTCACCCTAACTTGCCCAATGTCTCCGTCCACGAGCTCACAGCAGATGTCTGCCTCATTTTGGCTGAGGAATTGTCTGGAGCAGATTCATGCCGACAGAGGGGCTTCACTATGAAGAGAGCCAGCCAGTCTTTAGATCTGGAGAAGTCGAGAGAATGGGGCAAAATTTTAAATGTCTAGCACAGATTGAACAAGGGTTGTCAGGGGCTGTGGGCTTTGTATGCATGTTCTTTCCCCTCAACAATTCATGAAGCTGTGTGTGTGTGTCTGTTATGATGCTGAGGATCCAAACTAAAGCTTATATAAAACTATACCTCTAATCTCTCACACTTCAGAGAACCCAGGTCCAACTCATATAGTGAGTGAAGCCAGCACTTCAAAAATTCCCTGCCTTGTGTGTGTGTGTGTGTGTGTGTGTGTGTGTGTGTTGCTAGGGATTGATTGATCCTAGGGCGTCCCTCACACATGCTAGGTACTCCACCGCTCAACTACGTCCCCAGGCCCTACAAATCCATGCTTTTAAGCATTTAATTCTGCAGCTGAGGAAATTGGGTTGGGGGTAGACATAGGCAGAGCTAGGATGGAAGGAAGTGAAGCAGGTAGGGTTTAGGAAGTGGAGGTAAGGAAAACTAGAAATGTTTGTGGCCATGGCTCATTGGCTGCCTGTACCTCTCCTGGTACCTCTCCCAGAGGCACTGGGCCTACAGAAACACACCCCTCAAGTCCTCCTCTGCTCACAGCAGACTATAGGTGATGGGCTGGGAAGAGTGAGGCAAAGAGTGGACGGGCCTTTATGGCTTCATGCTTGTGCCCTAGGAACGCCTCAGAAATGTGTAGATAAGTTTTTAGATCTATTCAGAAAGGCAGGCGCACTCTGATTGCCCATCCTCCCAGCACCAAGATGATACATATGACGTGATTGAACAGGAAGCAACTGTCTTCAGAGGTGTTGAATGAAAAGGGTTAGCCCAGGCTCATCCCTTCCTAGAAAGGATTCTCCCTAGCGTGGGGTTCCTGTTTCTCCCTTCTGGAACCTCTACCTACAGAGGAGCTGGGATCTGAGAGATCTTTACCTCAGGGTTGGGTAAGCTTGGCTTGGAAACAATTCCACACTATCCACGTGATAGCTCCATGGAGGAACGTAAGGCCTTAAGGAAAATAAACAGAGCAGAAGGCTGCCACAGCCTGGGGCGTGCCCCTGAAATTCAGCTGCCTCAGTTCTTCCGGGGCCTGGATCTGATGCTTCCTAATGAAGAGAATCGAAGGGAACAGTAGGTCAGATGAGCAGCCTCATCCAGCCTACATGGAGGGAGCGGCTCCTGATGGGCGGCTCCATTTCCCCATGTTGTTTTCCTTTCACATTGTTCATAGGTTTCAAGAATGATTTCATTGTGGAAAGTGAGCAAACATAACCTGACCTTCCAGGTTCCCCCCCCAACACACACATACACACTGAAAGCATGCACATAACTACACAGAGGCCCACAGACACATGTGTACAAACAAAATGGCCAACAAGGCTACAACTAGTAACTGCTGGTAACCTCCTCCTCCCTGGGTTTGGCCCACAGCAACCATTTCTTTTTCTTATCTATTTATCTATCTATTATGTATAGAGCGTTCTGCCTGCATGTAGGCCTGCAGGCCAGAAGAGTGTACCGGATCTCATTATAGATGGTTGTGAGCCACCATGTGGTTGCTGGAAATTGAACTCAGGACCTCTGGAAGAGCAGCCAATGCTTTTAACCTCTGAGCCATCTCTCCAGCCCCCCCAGAACAACCATTTCTAAACTTGCCTCTGCTTGTGAGAGTGAACCAACTGTTCCTTTCATAGCTTCCTCTCCTCCTCGGTATAACCTCAGAACTTGTTTCCTGTGCAGGTCTTTACCTCCGGTGGGGGAGGACAGAAGAGAGAGAGAAAGCCCCAAACCTGACCCCATTTTATTTACCTTCCCCTCCCTTCCCTTTGAATTGGAGCCAAAATGGCAGTCTTCACAGGAGGAAATAAATGAGCCAGTAGTGCATAGGCTTGGAGACCTAAGTTTCTCTGTGTTTGTCCAGATGGGTCACTACTTTAAATAACCATTTCCTTGGGTCAGGGTGGTGATATACAAATGGAGGATTGAAGGCTCAGTAAAAGACCCTAGGACTCTGAACCATGAGGAGATGGTGACAAGTCCTTATCCTTTAAACCTCTGCCAAGTGTGCATGCTTTCTAGCATCGGGGTTTTAGACAGCCAAAAGCCCTACTTTTCCTCATGGGCTCTGCTTGGCAGAGTTGCCAAGGTAGTCTATATTGTTGTTTTGGTTGGTTGGTTTGTTTGTTTGTTTTGAGACAGGGTCTCTCTATGTAGCCCTGGCTGTTCTAGAACTCACTATGTAGACGAGGCTGGCCTTGAACTTGAAGAGATACCCCTACCTCTACCTCCCAAGTACTGGGATTAAAGGCATGAAGACTGGCCATGCCAGCCATAGTCTATGAGTTTTTTGCTTTCTCTCACAGGCTACAGCTCTCAGGCTACAACAACTCAGACCTCTCAGGGTAAGATTTGGGGCCTACTCCAGTGCTTGTGCCTAAGAGCTTAGGAAGGTATTAGAGGGGGGAGCTCTGGTCTCTTTTTCACTGACTGCAGGTGATGGGAGCTTGGGCCATAGGTCTCTGGGCTCACTCAACTGGCTGAGTCTAACATGCCTTAAAGAGGGAAGAGATGAAGACTCGGAGATAGAGGAGGGGAGGGAAAGAGAAAAACAAACAACAAAGTAGCTTCAGAGAAGAGAAGGGCCCAGAACCAGTGAAGGACGGGGGTACCGGCCCCTCAAATGATGTGTTTCAGGGCATCTCAGGAGTCTGAGCTCCCAGCCAGCTTCTCTCAGCTCAGGTGAGTGAATGAGTATGGCTGCTGAGAAGCCCACCTCTACCCTCCCATGCCCACCCCCAGCCATTGAGACCTACTTAGAGCCTGGGGGTTCTCAGATGGGCAAAGGGGTGTGGCATCAGCAGACCTGCCCTATACCCTCTCCCCGTCTGCTTCTGTCCTTGCAGGAGATAAATCTTCCTCAGAGCCTGGCAGCACAAGGTCTCTGCTCAGTATCGTCACCCCAGGTACTCGGCTGTTGAGACAGCCAGTGATGTCCAGAGAAAGCCCAGGAGGAGCGGGACACAGTTTTGCCTCAGAAGGAGAATGTAGACCTGTGGCAGAAGGGACAGGCAAACAGGGCTTCACACTGGTGAATCCAAAGCAGGGGAGCAGGAGCGGGTGACCAGGATCCACCCAAATGGCAGCCACTTCAGACTTCAGCTCTCCGGGGGCCCTTTCCTCAGGCAGCGGCCTCAAGAATTGTGCCTGTGGAGGAGTGAGATGAACAAGTGGGGATTGTGGGGTGGGAGGCAGGAAAGATGCGCCCCATGCAGAGCAGACTGCAGAGGGTCAGAGCTGAGCCTGAGAACAGCTCTTTTGGGGATCTGAGGCAGTGATGAGGAGGAAGGCTGAGGCCTGAGTCAGGGGCATGATGCTCGCCTAGTATAAAAGAAGTCCTGGATTTTATCACTGGTACCACACACACAAGAAAAGAGACAGGATATTTTGAAGTAAGGAACCCTCCCCGAGCATACTCTGTTGATGCTCTGAGCAGGTGATGTCTGCTTCCCAATCCACAGAAATTCTACAGAAGGCTTCTCAAGGCTCCTTGGTGTCAAGTCAGCCTGTGACGCCGAGGTCAAGCACCATGGGTAATCACTCCCTTTCTTTGCCTGGCTTGATGTCCTACCAGCCACAGAAGCACACACTGGGACCTGGTGAGTACTCAGGACAGGCAGGCAGGAGGTGACAGACCCTAGGCAAGTCTGGGTGGGTTCCTTCCTTTAGTCAGGTGGCCTCTGTGCTGGAATGAAGGTTCTTAAGTCTAGAAGCGACACCAGTGGTAACCAGTGGGAAATTACAAGAAAGCATTTGGGAGAAGTAGAAACAGTAAGTTGGGCCTGGTCACAGTGAAGGTTAAATAATCCTGAATTTGGGACTGAGAAAAGAATGGACAGGAAGGGAAATGGGAAGGGGGTTCCCAAATACAGGGTTGGGAAAAGGCTACACCCTTCTCAGGGTATGCTGGAAGGAGTGGGGATCCTACATCTTGGCCATTTGCTTCAGATGCAGGCACAGGGGCCCCAGAGAGCAGCAGCAGCAGCAGGAGAGGAGGTATGCAGTGAGACATGCCCATAACCCTTTCTTGCAAATCATCTTTTGGTCCTTGGACATTTTGCATCCCCAGGCTTATTTAGGAAGTGAGTACTGATAAGGAAAATAGGATAGCAAATACATCTGAAATACGTGGCTTGTGCAAAGGAAGAGACACATGACATTGTTCTATCCTTCTAGCATGTAGGTCATAGGGATTGAACTCAGGCCACCAGCCTTGGTGCAATCACCTTTACCTGTTGAGCCATTTAGCCAGCCCAAAACTTGTGCCCCTTATCTGGAACCCTGGCTTTTTAGGTCAATGTGTTCTTTCTTCCCATCTTCAACTGTTGGCAGGACATAGATGACTCTACTTTGTCTAATATGGCTTTCCTGTTTCTGCAGCATGCATCCTTTCTTCTGGGCACCACATGGTGGGGGGAAGCATCTTAAACTTTCTTGAGTCCTCCAAAACCAGCAATGTGAACAACCAGCTGAGTTATCTGTGTAGAAATGTGAGATCTGTAACCTCTGCTTCAGGGGTCTAAGTTGGTAGCAGGGAGGAAGAAGTCCTGTTAGCTCTCTGCAGGGTCTCAGGGCATCAGGAAAGAAGTCGATCCTCTCTGCCAGTTCCTGCCAGTCTCTTCACTGATGTACCGACTTTATTTCAGACGCATCTCTGAATGCTACTCCCAGTCCAGCAACCACCAGCCTGTGGAGCAGGAAAGACGGGACCATACTGCCTACCCCCACATCAGAGTCAGTGCTCACTGTGGCTGCCTTTGGTGAGAGTTGGCAGGGAGGATGGGACAGGAGAGGGGATTCCATCTCAGGACGGACTTAGACTCTGGTCAGGAACACAAGTTCAAATTTCATCTGTTCATTCTGTAGCAGACTTGCTGATGAGCAAAGCCCTGGTGGAAAGAAGTATTCACTGGCCTTCTGGCCAGCTCTTCTTGACTCTCTTGAGCTCCAGGTTCTTCTGGGGGATGGAGCTGGGTTAAGTAGTCCACCATGGTTAGCGGTACCAGACTACTCATTTTCCCCAGAGAAGCAGTATCCACTTTATTCTCAGAGTGAATATATAGTGCGTGCATGAGCACGCATGTGCCCACAGACACACGCACGCACGCATGCACGCACGCACGCACGCACTCTCCCGGGAAGGGAACTCTAGACTCACCCTTAATGTCCAACCTCTTCCCCATCTCTCCCCTGCTCAGGTGTTATCAGCTTCATCGCCATCCTGGTGGTTGTAGTGATTGTTCTAGTCAGTGTGGTCAGTCTGAGGTTTAGGTGTCGGAAGAACAAGGATTCGGAAGGTAATTGTCTTGAGCTGGGCTCCCTTGACCCTTGCTGAGGGTTCCAGGCACGCGGCTCAGGCTGATGGCAGCTGTGCTGAGGGAAGAATGGCACAAAGTGGTACTTGAGGAGTTGGGGAGGTGGGCCTGGGTGGGCTCTAGTGGGAAGGCTGGATGTCTGAGCTACAGCGTATGGCCCTAATCCGTGCCCTTGGGATTTTACAGATCCACAGAAACCAGGGAGCTCAGGGCTATCTGAAAGGTAAGGTTTGAGAAGCTTACGAAAGAAATCTTCTATCTGATCCCAAACCCTGTACTCCAAAAAAAAGACAACTCTCTCTGCCTTATGTACACACTCCACACCCATACCCACACCTGTGCTTCCCCACCACATACCACAACTATCCACACCACTTGGAGACATATGCCCCACAATCTTCTGGTCTTCAGTGAAGCTGGAGCAAACAGGCAGGCTCAGCTGAGCAGGGAGAAGTGAGGTTCTTCCACACCAGGGCTTAGCTTCTGTTGCTTCTTCATGAAAATGTAGATTCTGACATAAGATACACCTCTCTAAGCTGAAGAAACTTATTGAAAACCTACTCTGAAGTCTGGTGTGGTGGCACATGGCTTTAATCCCAGCAATTGAGAGGCAAAGGCAGACAGATCTCTGTGTTCGAGGTCAGCCTGGTTCTCAGAGTTCCAGGACAGCCAGGGATACACAGAGAAACCCTGTCTCAGGAAACCAAAAAGTACTTGTATGTACCATACAAGTTATGGTATTATCTCAAATCTTTACAACAATTCTTTTTTTGTTCCCCCTGAAGTATGAAGCATGCTTTGGAAGCTGAAGCATGACAAATTCTAACTTGGTCAAGACCAAACAACTAGTAGATAGAAAAAAACCAGGTTTTTTGTTTGTTTTGTTTTTGCTTTGTCTTGTTTGGTTCTGTTGACAGAGGGTCACAGAACGCAGGCTGCCTTTGAACTTACTATGTGGCTGAGGGTGATGTTGAGCGCCCTGTCTTCCGACCTCTAACCTACCAAGTGCTGGCCTTATAGCTGTACACCACTAACCAGACTGGAAAAGAACAGAAACAGACCAGGTTTAAATAGAAGTCCCTGGATTTCAGAGCACATTCTCATTTTGTTATGAGTGCCCGCACAGCTCCTTCACTCCCCATTGCTGTGTCCTCTCCCCCATCCCAGCTGTGCCGCAGCCAATGGAGAGAAAGACAGCATCACGCTCCTCTCCGTGAAGAACATCAACACCAATAACAGCAAAGGCTGCACCTCTGCGGAAAAGGTACATTGCAAATTTTCTTTCCTTCCTCAAACTCACCCGTCTCCACTCATCACCTCACCTCCGACCCCTCAACCCTATTTTCAGGCTCTGGTTCCTTAGCCAGAAAGGCTAAGGTCATGACTGAAGACCCAGGCTCTTCCCTGTTGGTTTCCTACCTTGCCCCTTGCAAGTTCACCCTTCCTCATTATACTTATGCTTTTCAGATTCTATAAAAGTGACCTTGAGCTCAGGGTCCAAATGTGATGCAGCTGTCCAGTGATCATGAGGAAGAGAAGAGATGAGATTGGTGAACGCAGCAGATCATATATAAGTTATTTGGTTATGTGTCTGCTCCCAGCTCTAAAGGACATGAAATTCCTCTTGATCTAGAAGCAACCTACTACGAGAGAGACTCCTTCCCACTTGGAGGCCACTCTAGACATTCAACCTGCCTCCTTCCTCCTCAGAAACACAGGGATGAGGAGTCAATAGGGCAACATTTAAGGAAGTAATAAGGTGGACTGGTCCAGTCTACTTGAATTAAAGTTATTTTCTGGGGCCGGAGAGATGGCTCAGAGGTTAAGAGCACCGACTCTTCTTTCAAAGGTCTTGAGTTCAATTCCCAGAAACCATGTGGTGGCTCCCGACCATCTATAATGAGATCTGGTGCTCTCTTCTCTTGTACAGACATACCTGCAGGCAGAACACTGTATAAATAATAAATAAATAAGCCTTTAAAAATTATTTGCTGACCTGGAATCCAATTTCTTTTGAGGTTTATGTTCCCATCTACCTACCTTCCTTTCTTCCTTCTTGCTTTCTTTCGTGTGTGTGCACGCATACACATGCACGTGTGCTAAAGTGTAGGTATATGTATTTTGTGCATTCAGGAACCTACAGAGATTAGAAAAGGGCTTGGATCCCCTGGAACTGGAGTTACAGATGCTTGTGAGCTGTTCTGTGGGTACCGGGAATCGAACTTGGGTCTTCTTTTAGAGCAGTAAGTGCTCTTAACTGCTGAACCATCTCTCTCTCTCTCTCTCTCTCTCCCCCCAAATATATATATATATATATATATATTTCTTTGCAGCATTCCAGCAACTTCAGTGTCTCCTTTTCTAGGCCAGACCTGCCTGTGTGTTTCTCTTCTGTGGGTAGTCCTGAAAGCTTGTAGACTAGAGGGGACTTTCTTTTAGGTTTGCCTATTACCTGTCTTTTTATTTATGAATTTCACTATTTTCTTGTTTGTGGTAGTGGTATTAATACTCCAGTAAGCATTCTACTGATAAAGTAATTCCTGAGGCATACTTTGTATTTTGAAACAGTTTCACTAAGTTGTCCAGACAAGCCTTGAACTGACTCTGTAGTTTGCTGGGGTTTGAATTTAACACCGCCCCCCCCCCCCGTCTTAGCCTCCCAAGTATCTGAGAATACAAACCTGTGTGACCAGGCCCCGGTTTTGTTTGTCTTATTAGGTAAGGTAGCACTGAGTAACCACCTCAGAGGAAGAAACAGAGGCTGTAATCAGTGACCAGTCATCATCAATAATGAATGGAATCAGGCCATCAAAATGGCTCCATGGGGTGGGGGTGCCTGCCGTCAAGATTGGTGACCTGAGTTTGTCTCCCAGGATCCACAGAGTGGAGGGAGAGAAGCAGCTCCTGCAGGTTGTTCTTTGCCTTCTACAGGTGCCCCCACACATAAAGACGCACACACAACAAACAAGCAAGAATTCATATTCTAATTAATTAATTAAGTTTTTTTTTTCTTTTGGTTTTTCGAGACAGTGTTTCTCTGTGTAGTCTTGGCTGTCCTGGACTCACTTAGTAGAACAAAGCGATTTGTCTGTCTCTGCCTCCCTGAATGCTGGAATTAAAGACAGGTACCTCCACACCCAGTGAGATCGGGTGCTTTATTCCCAGGATTTCGGAACAGAGGCAGGCAGATCTCTATGAATTAAAGGCCAGTCTACTGTACATAGCTAGTTTCAGGCCAGCCAGATTTACATCAAGAGAGTTATTGATGTAATATTGTTATTATTATCTCAAATAATAATAATTGTCTTAGGGTTCTATTGCTGTGAAGAGACAGCATGACCAAGGCAGCTCTTGTAAAAGAAAACATTAATTTGGGGCTGGGTTACCGTTTCAGAGTTTTAGTCCTTTGCTAACATGGTGGGAAGCATGGCAGCCTCCAGGCAAACATGGTGCTGGAGAGGGAACTGAGAGTTCTATGTCTTCATCTGTAGGCAGCATGGCAGAATATGGATGTGTTTCACACTGGTTGTAGCTTGAGCATTTAAGACCTCAAAGCCCCGCCTTCACAGTGATACACTTTCTCTAAGAAGGCCACACCTCCTCATAGTGCCACTCACTATGGTAAAGCATTCAAACACGAGTCTATGGGGTGATACCAATTCAAACCAGCACAATGATGATGATGAATATCAGGCACTGTGTTTACATGCATAATCTTAGCACTCTAAGAGGCCTAGGCAGGAGAATATTGAGTTGGAGGTTAGCTTGGAGCTACACTGTAAGACATGTTTACAGAAAAGAGGGGTGGGCTGGAGAGATGGCTCTGAGGTTAAAAGTACTAAGAACACTGGCTGCTCTTCCAGAGGTCCTGAGTTCAATTCTCAGCAACCACATGGTGACTCACAACCATCTATAATGAGATCTGGTGCCCTCTTCTGGTGTGCAGGTATACATACAGGTAGACTTCTGTATACATAATAAATAAATCTAAAAAAAAGAAAAGAAGAAAAGAAAAGAAGGGCAGAAGAGATGGTTCATCAATTAAGAATGCTCTTCTAGAAGTTACATTTCCAGCACAAAGGTCAAGCAGCTTGCAACCATCTGTAACTCCAGCTCCCGTGATCTGACCCTTTTTTCACCTCTGTGAGCAACAGCCACATGCACCACATAAAAATTAATCTTAAAAAAATTAAAGACAGCATACATCTTTAATCCCATTACTCTACAGGCAGAGGCAGGAGGGCCTCTGTGAGTTCAAGGTCAAAAGTTCTGGCCATTCAGACTGCATAGTGAGACCCTAAAAATAATTTTACTCTAAACACAAGAGTAGGAGCCAAAGATAGTCCCAGGTGACTCCAGGCACATCTTTAGTGTTCTGTGGATTGCCTTCTGATTCTACTGGCCAGGAAGAATAGAGAAAGGCACTTAGGAAGTAAGACTAGTCAGAAATTACAGCAGGCAGCCCGGGGTCCCGCTACCGCTACCCAGACCACACTTCAGAGTCACAGCGTTTTTTCCCAAGCTCTGGGCTACCAGAACCAGTAGCCCACTAGCATGGCTGGCTAAGGTTGGATGGTGGAGGTGAAGGGCCTCAGGTTTCGTTCTACATGATCATGTTCCCTTACTTGTACAAAAACATCCATTAATAACCCTTTGTGGGGCTGGAGAGATGTCACCTCAGTTGAGGGCACTATCTGTTCTCCGAGAGGTCCTGAGTTCAATTCCCAGCAACCAGATGGGCTCACAACCATCTATACCCTCTACTGCCCTCTGGCATACAGGTGTACATGCATTTAGAGCACTTAAACGTAAAATAAAATCTTCTAAATTTTTTTTTAAATAATAACCCTTGGCATGCATATCTCAGTGTTTCAGAGTCCATTTCCCAAAATACTCATCCTGTATATCAATGCTACAGTATTTGCTTATTTAATTTTGAGACAGGATCTCCTCTATCCCAGGCAGTCTGGAACTCAGAATGTAGCCAAAGATAACCTTGAACGTCTGATCTTCTTGCTTCATCTCCCAAGAATAGCTATATACTACCATGCCCAGTTTTATGCAGTTCTGGAGATCAAACTCAGGGATTCATGTGTGTTAATCACCTGACCTAGTCCTAACACTACTCTATTTTCTTTCTTTCTCTTGTGTGTTATGGGTATTTATGTGTGTGGGCACACATGTTTGTAAGTGGAAATGCACATATGTGCATTTGCATGTGGAGGCCAGAAGTTGATGGGCCAGTCTTCCTCACTCTGCACCCTCTGCATTCAGGCAGGGCCTGTCCCTTGAACCCATTGCTTCTGATCTAGCTAACCCAGCTGTGCTGCTCACCCCAGGGGACACCCAGCTTCTACTTCCCTGACGCGGGGCTCACAGGTACGCCCCCATGTGTACCCAGTTCATACGTGGGTGCAGAGGATCCCCAACTCTAGCCCTCCAGCTTCTGTGGCAAGTACTTTTACCCACTTGAGCCATCCATGGCCCTATAGGACAGTATTTTTTTTTAAGAATGTTAGATACATTTTATTTAAGTTGCACTAACAAAAGCACATAGTAGCCGGAGGCAGTGCCTGTGATCCTAGCACTCTGAGAGGCAGAGGTAGGCAGATCACTGTGAGTTCTAGGACAGCCTGGTCTACAAAGCGAGTCCAGGACAGCCAAGTCTACACAGAGAAACTCCGTCTTGAAAAAGCAAGCAAACAAACAAAAAGCACAGAGTAAAATCCAGTTACAGTACAAAAATCTATCACGGGCATAGAACTTTCTAGGCGACATAACAATGTCTAGAAGTCTTGGTTTGGATTCTGTTAGCTTTATTATCATTCTGCCATGGACACGAGGTTCAGCTGCTTAGCGTACTGAACTAATCAGGTCAAGGACTTGGGTGAATTTCACTCTGGTTAACTCACATGACTTCATTACAAAGCTACAAATTTTCCCCTGACTCTAGACAATGTGCTGCAAATGCGAGCTGTTAGTCATAAGGTATTTATATTTGGGAGGGGGAGGAATGAGCTGGTATTAATATCTCTGAGGCTGCAAGGCCCTCACTGTGCTGCTGACACTGCAGTACGACATCAGCTACGATGTTCCTGTTGCTAAGTAACGATACTCTGGGGAGGGGTCCGGGATGAACCCATTTAACGCTAACTATGTTGAGGGGGGGTGTCTTTGGGTACATACTTTGTATGTAAACGCAAAAGTCCATCTCTGACAGGAAATCCGAGTGCAGTCCTCTGCTGCTCCTGTAGCTTCCCTAAGCCTACATCTCTTCCTTGATGTCTAGACAACAGGATGGTGGCCATTTACAAGACAATTTCCTCCCTTTTTTTATACAAGACTATGCAGTCCTAAAGCAGGAAGTTGGCTTTCTCTTTCTCTGTGTGTGTTAGAATATCATTTTATTTATTTATTTGCTTAACCTATGGGAAAGCAAGCAACACACCAACTCCGGTACACAGGCTCTGACTGAAAGAAGGAAAATTTACCCAGTGTCTTCCTTTTCTCAGGCCTGGAAGAGGCAAGCCTCACATCAGTATCTCTAGCAAATAGTTTTGAAAGTGGATAAAGCTGACAGAAAACTGGCTGTTGGCTTCCTTGCCCTTACTTTGGCACATAATTTCTCAAAGCTAGGCTACCTCTACTAAATTCTATGTAAATTTGCCAAAACAAAACAAAATAAAAACCAA
Source organism: Pachyuromys duprasi (assembly GCA_028658305.1). Lineage (NCBI taxonomy): Eukaryota > Metazoa > Chordata > Mammalia > Rodentia > Muridae > Pachyuromys > Pachyuromys duprasi. The sequence continues at coordinate 8,825,238 of CM053764.1, forward strand.
CCAACCAGCCAGCCAGCCAAACAGAAAAAAACAAAGACAAAAACAAAACCCAAAAAATCTTGTAGTCCTGATTGCCAGTGGACATTTTTTTTCCTTTTTTGTGTGTGTAGAAATTTTCCTGGATTTGTGGATATGTCCTTTTTCCTGCAACTTTTGCACCTATTTCCTTCCTGAGAACTGGCTTGGAAATCCCAGTTCTCTTCCCTATTTCCCTCCAAGAGGTTCTTCTATTTTTAGTTCTTAATTATGTGTGTATGTGAATGCAGGTGCCCAGGAAGGCCAGAAGAGGCTGAATGATGCCCTGAAGCAGGAGTTATCAGTGGTTGTGAGCCGCTGACATGGTGCTGGGACTTGACCTCTGCAAGAGCAAGCAGTCATGCTTTTAGCCACCGGACTGCTTCTCCAGCCTACCTCAAGGACCGCCTTTGCCTTTGCTGCCAGGTGCTTTCCTGTGGCTTCTCCTCAGACAAACACAGCTGTTGACTAACGATACTTGTTGATTGCTGAATATAAGCAGCGACTGGCACAGAAATGTTCCCAGTGTTGGACCCCTGACTTGGTCCAAGTGGATAAAGTCAGAGACAGATGAATCCAGAAAAGTCAGTGGAGGCATAAAAGAGCAATGAGTATATTTTCATGTAGTTATCTGAGAAGGTTGCCTACCACCGCCGCCGTTTTTTCTTTTACTGGGAGGTTTCGGAGATTGGGGAGAGAATGTTCCTCGGGTAGTTCATTTTCCAGTTTTGCCCACAGAGATAACATATATACATATATACATACAAATACATATACAGTGTTCTTTTGCCTGCACACCAGAAGAGGGCACCAGATTTCACGACAGATGATTGTGAGCCACCATGTGGTTGCTGGGAATTGAACTCAGGACCTCTGGAAGAGCAGCCAATGCTTTTAACCTCTGAGCCATGCCTCCAAAATCCAGACTTTCTATGTGAGCCCAGCTCTGAATAATGACATGAAGATTTATATTTATTTATAAGAGCTTTATGTCTTAGCTTACGGTTGTTCCCAACCAGCTCTTATAACCTATGTTTAATCTATGTTCTGCCACGTAGTTCTTTACCTTTCTTCAGTTTAATATGTCCGACTTCCTCCGTGTCTCCTAGGTGAATCTTCTCCTCTTTCTTTCCCAGAGTTCCTATCTCTCTGGAAGTGCTGCTTATTCTTTCTTGGCTTTGCTATAGGCCTTTCAGCTCTTTATTCAAACAAAACATTGAGACAGGTGATGCTTAACAATACCAAAATCCAGCCTGACCTCAGCTCTCTGCTGGTACAGATATCAGCATTTGAATGATACAAAATCTGCACAAAAGCCTCACTCCAGCAAGTTTAGGCCTTAATCTAGGACCTTCCTATTTCAACCTCCCTGGTTCTGCAGACATGTACCACCACATCTGGTGGGTTTTTGCTTTTTTGTTTGTTTGTTTGAGATGAAGTCCCCTGTATACCAGCTTGCCTTGAACTCCTGATTCTTCCATTTCCTCTATAGTGCTTAGACTCAGGTGTATCACTATGCCTGGCTTATCCCTTGACCTTTTTGAAATCAGAAGTGGGAAAGATCAATAGCTTTAGTAGCTGGAGACAGGTTCTAGGACACAGGGAAAATCAGCTACCTATCCTTTTTTGACAGTGTTGTTCTTTTTATTCCTATTTGTAGTAATAATGATTGCCAGATATACAGGCATGGAGACCTAGTTAGAAACATTGGGAGACTTTATGACATGCCTCATACAGATGCTACATTACCAATTTACAAGTTAAATCACAAAGAAATGGCTTTTGTTCTGTTATGCTAGTATGTAGTACTGGTTAGCATTTATTAAATACCAGACCAAATGTTACATACGCTCTAAGCATCATCTTATTGTATCTGTCAGCAATGCTAGGCTAATCTCTTAACCATTATTCTGTTTCCCCTTCCTAAGTCAGATGACAGTGCTCAAACATCTGGACAGCTGCTACCTTCTCGATAGTTTTGGAGGTAGGGGGTAGGGCACAATGCCATCTTTAGGTGTTCTGTTTGTAATTGATATTACAAATGGCACAAGCCGTTAAGGGTCAATTGATTTCTTTCTTTCTTTCTTTCTTTCTTTCTTTCTTTCTTTCTTTCTTTCTCTCTTTCTTTCTTTTTCTTTTAAGAGACACAGTTTCTCTGTATAGCCCAGGCTGTCCTGGAACTCGCTCTGCAGACCAGGCTGGCCTCAAACTCTTGAGATTCACCTGCTTCTGCCTCCTGAGTGCTGAGATTAAAGGAGTGCATCACCACAGCTCAGCTTTTATATTTTATTTATTTTTTACTTTTTTTTTTTGCTGGTTTCAAATATATGCTTTTCAAAGTCACAAAATATAAAACAGAACTATTTTGATTGGAGAATAGTAATTCAACCTTTCCTGCTGTGCTTCCTTTTCCTTTCCAGCTCCTCATAGAAGGTCCCAGAGGCAGCTACATGCTGAAGCTTAAGGATCCCTCAGCTTGGGTGGTGAGGGCACACACCTTTACTCTCAACACTTGGGAGGCAGAGGCAAGAGGATCTCTATTAGTTCAAGGCCAGCCTGGTCTACTGAGTAAGTTCAGGACATCCAAGTTTACACAGAGAAACCCTGTCTAGGGGAGGAGGTGGCAGGAAGTGTACTTCAACTTAGTAATTTCCAATCAGCTCTAACCTCAGTTTATAAAAGACTGAGGTCAAAGCAGGAGAAAGGAGTCGGTCAGTGCCACAGAATGATTTGTGGCAAAACCTCAACTAAAAACTATATCTAATGTCTGAGCTTTTTCCGCTGAAAGTCATTGGTCTCCTGGCATTTCCAAGAAGTCATGAATTCAGCTCACTAGGGCTATGACAGTAGAGAAGTGTTAGAGCCACATGTCATCTGGGGCTTTTACCCTTCTGTCTGGGTTCAGGGCTATGGATCCCCAACCCACTTTCCCAACAGCCTAAGTAGCTGGTGGTTGACAGAACTATTGTTTGGTTTCCTTGAATAAAATCTAAGTGAACTCCAGATAATACATTTTTTTTCAGGAAATTTTCTGAAATCATGATCATTTTATCCTTTTGTAGAACTGATCTTTAGCTTGGTGATTAGACTGGGTTTGGTGATCCCAACCTAGTTAATTTCCTCTGTGAATGAGCAAGGTAGTGACAAGACCAGTGATTCCCCTGTGAAATATGTGAAAGAGTTGCTTTGATTTTTTTTATTTTGCTAGACTCCATAGAAAAACAGGGTGAGGAACAGTAGGAATACGCAATCCTCATTTTCTCTTTACAAACTTCTCAGAACTGTTCCTTCAGAAACGAAAACGGGCCAGAGAAAGGACTGGGCTGGGAAAGAGAAACGCCTCACAGGCTCATGAGTGTAAAGGGGAGGAAGAACAAGGAATGGTAAAGCTCTGATGGCAGCTTCCAAACTTGCTTCCCCTCCCCCATCATAGTCCCTGTGAAGCCTGTGGAGCTTGGATGGGAGGAACCTGAGCTACTGTCTAACCACATTAAATTTACCCCATTTTTTTCCTTCATTCTTTGGGGTGTTAAACCTCCCAGAGTTGAGTTTGGCCAAACCATCTTTCTATCTCTAGGTCCTAGCACAGAGTTTGCACAGAATAGGCACTGGTGGATATTTAAGAGGGACATTCCTGAGGATGTAAACGGTCACCGGCTGACCTAAACGGTGCGAAGCCGTTGCCCGTGGGACCTATATATGTTCTTAGGATTAGGCAGGACAGAAGTCACCATCCTCAGCTACAGATGAGTCTGAGTCAGAGCCAGTTACCACACTGAAATGAGCCAACTAAATCCCACAGGCCTCGTTCTTGGGGTCCCGTCTCTCCCCACATCAGCGTCTCTGAGTGTCGCGCGCGGGCCCCGCCGGGACTTGTAGTCACGTAGACGCGCTGCACACGGACTAAACTACAATGACCAGCATGCCTCGCGCCTCGCGCCCCCTCTCTTTCAGTCTCCCGGACTTGAGAGGCTCCGCGGACCTGCTGACTGAAGACCGATATGGCGGCCACTCTGGGCAGTGGGGAGCGCTGGACCCAAGGTACCGGGTCCCCGACTGGAGGGTGGGACAAGGCAGCGTTCCGGAGAGATCAGGGATGTGACTCCTCGGATCTTAAGGCGAAGATCTGGGCCAAATGGAGGCTTGGGGGAAGATGCTAAGTCTGGATAGGGTTCGGGTTGCGGTGGAGGACGGCCCAGGGCGGAGGCTAGGAACGCTGGCTCCCGCTGAGGCTGTGGCCCTGAGCTCAGTCACCGGCTACGGCTCGGCTCGTTGCCTCCGGGCACCCAACCCTGCCCCGGCCTTGCCCTGTACAGAGCCCGCGGCTGCCTAGCCAGTCTTGACCTCCTGTGACTCGAGGGCTCTTAGGATGCCGAGTTCTGTAACTTACCTGCCCGTATGGATAACTCTTCCAGTTTAGCGATCTGACTCTCAGTCCCGGTTTGAACTTGTCCCTTCAGGCCTCTTCAGGGCCAATAGGCTGTCTGTCCTTTTCCATCCTACGGTCAGGCAAAAAGTTTTGATCCCAATACCTATCACGTGTCCTGCATTATGCTGATTCTGCAGGGGGAATTTGACAGACGCGGGTCCCCGAGGTCACAGAACTGTCAGTCCACAGAAAAGAGTTTGACCGGTTAACAGCTATTTACAAAACACGGCCAGTAAGTTCCTGGGTTACCACAGCAAGGTTGGGGGTTCGGGTTGCTCACTGTCAAGGTAGCCAACACAACCTGGGTATCAAGAGAAGCTTTGTGGAGAAAACGTTACGTGTAAAGATGACAGATGCCTTACAGTTAGCTTGGCTGCCTTAAAGGAAGAGTGTCGAGGGAGTGTCATTGAAGGATATTAAGTAGGAAAGAAAGTCACTCTTAAAGCCTTTTCAGGTCTGACAAGACAGGAGTGAGCTGTCCTGGCTGGCACTCGTATTGAATCCTCTTGCACAAAATTGTAATTTTTGTGGGCAGGAGTTGGCCTCACCCATATAAGACCCTGGCATATCTAGCCCAGAATCTCAGTTCATATTAATTATATAAGTTTTAGTTTATTATTATTAATTTAAAGATTTATTTTATCTTTAAATTAAAGATGCCTTTAGAGGCCAGATCCACCTGGAGCTGGAGTCACAAGAGTTGTGAGCTGCTGTGTGGGTGCTGGAAACCAAATTCAGGTTCTTACAAGAGCAGTATTCACTCTTAATTGCTGAGCCGTCTCTCCAGCACCTATAGATCCTAGTTTAAAAGAGTTGAACTTCTCCATTCTTTTTGTTTGTTTTGTTATGGTATTTTAGGTCTTGTTTGCTTTTGAGACAGGGTCTGTCTATGCTTTAAATTTTAAGGGTTAGGAGGCATTGCAAGCAAAGTATTGTTTTATGAGAAATGGCACTTCTGGCCATGGAGCACAAAGAAACGGGCCTCTCTGTACACTCTACTAAAGGCAGGGTATTGGGTGGAGATGCCGCACAAAGCCCCTTTCTGTATCTAAGTGAATTTGTTGAATGAGCATTGTAAGTATGGTGAAAATTTTGGGCTTTGTGTTTCTGATATTTAAACTTTTTTCTTGGGCACATCCCATATTTTCTGCATAGTATCCAAGGGAAGATGTTTGTTGGAGTTTTGAATGGATGTCTTTAGTCGTCTGAAGACACTTCTTCACACTTCGTTGTGCTTATCTACAAGCTTCCTCCCAGAGAGTTAAGGCAAATAGCAAAATTGTAGATCTGGGCATAGTTGCATAGGCTTGTAATTCCAAATCTAGAGAAGCTGAGGCAGAAGGTTCATGAATTTGAGGCCTGCCAAAGGTACATAGTGAAACCTTGTCTCAAAAAATAAAAATAAAAATCTTAGGTTGGATTGACCCAGAGGTTGACTTGGGGGTTGCTTTGCAGCTTACATTGATGCAATCAGAAGAAACAAATACCCAGATGACAGACGACCTGAAGGCCCTGATCCCTGTGGTTGCTGTAACTGCATGAAGGCACAAAAGGAAAAAAAATCTGAGAATGAATGGACTCAGACCCGGCAGGGAGATGGGAACTCTACTTACACAGAGGAACAGTTACTTGGGGTACAAAGGTGAGCCTGTAGCAGGATAAATATGGGATTTTGCATAAAGTGCTTAGAAGACTGTCCGTTTCAGGATGGGCTATGTAACTACTGACCTGTGTCAACACCATTTTTCTTTAGATTTGTTATTTTATGTGTGTGGATGTTTTCTCTGCATGTATGTCTGTGCACCATGTATGTGCAGTGCCCTCAAAGGCTGGAAGACGGCTTTGAACACTGGAATTGGAGTTACAGACAGGCAGTTCTGAGCCACTATCTGGGTGCCAGGAATCAAATCCATGTCCTCTGAAGGAGCAGCCAGAGCTCTTCACCATTGAGTCATCACCAGCCCACATTATCATATTATTGAAAGACACTAGCTTCTTGACTTTAGATGAAAGACTGGATAGAAATGGAATATTGGAGCACAGTGTAAATTGTCTAGTCTGCTTTTAAGAGAAGCAGTGAAAAATAAAGTAAATAAGAAACTAAGAGCTGGGAGTGTGCCTCAGTGCCTTGTCTTGAATGCATGAGACCCTACGTTTGATCTCCAGTACATTTAAATATAAAGAAGATGTTCTTAGCAAGGTGTGGTGATCCAGGCTTGTAATCTCAACTACTTAGGAGACTGAGAGAGGAAGGATGTACAAGGTTAGGCAAGCCTGGGATTACAAAGGAAGTTCAGGTCCATACTGGGCAGCTAGGGAGACCCAGTCTCAGAATAAAAAAGTGAAACAGGACTGGGGTTATAACTCACTGTTAGAGTGTCTGCCTAGTATTTCAAGACCCTGAGTCCAGTACCGAGAGCTACAAAACAATCAAAAAAGAAACTAGATTAATCCCAGCACTTGGGAGGCAGAGGCAGGTAGATCTCCATGAGTTTGGGGCCGTCCTGGTCTACAGTGTGAGCTCCAGGATAGCCAGGGGTACACAGAGAAACCCTGTCTTGGAAAAAAAAAAAAGAAAGAAAAAAGAAAAAGAAACTAGAAGGTAGGCATGGTCGATATGCCTATTGTAACAGAACTTAATTTAAAGCAGGTATATCTGAGGCTTGAGGTTTGAGACCCCTAGCAACAAACAAACAAACAAAACCAAAAAACAACCTAAAAAAGAAAGGAAAAGAGAGAGAGAGAACCCTCACATAAAAAGAATAAAGAAGAGCTGGGCAAAGTGGCACACATCTGTAATCCCACCACTCCAGCGACAGAGGCAGGTGAGCTCTGTGAGTTCAAGGCCAGCCTGGTCTACAAAAGTGAGTCCAGGACAGTCAAGGCTACACAGAGAAATCTTGTCTTGAAAAATGAAAAGAAAGAGAAAAAAAGGAAGTATAAAGAAAATAATGTGAGTAGATATAAAATAGAAAATAATAACTAATACCCAATAAAATCATAAGTTGAATCTCTAAATGTCAACAAAATTGAAAAACTTTTAACTATACTGTCCCGGGGCGGGGGGCGGGGGAACCAATACTCAAATGATTAAAACCAGGAATGAAGCATGCCTGGTTGTGCAAAACTATAACCTCAGCAGGAATAGGCAACTTCCAGGCTAGCCAGAGGTATGTGGAGGTCTGCCTGCTCCTCAGCACATGGACATACACAAAATCAGGACTGAAAAAAGAGGACAGTACTTCAGGGCTTCTCTGTGTAGCCCTGGCTATCCTAGAACTCACTCTGTAGACCAAGCTAGCCCCAAACTCAGAGATGCTCCTGCCTCTGCCTCCCAAGAGTTTTGATTAAAGCAGTAGCTCTGCCCAGCTACTGCTCTCTCTCTTTTTTTTTAATCTTGTTTTTAGGTGTCTCTGTGTGGGTGTGTGCAGGTACCCACAGAGGCATGAAGAGATACGGTATCAGATCCCCTGGAGATGGAGTTATAGGTAGCTGTGAACTGTCTGATGTGGTGCTGGGATTGTGAGTTCAAGGCCAGCCTGCTCTGTATAGCAAGTTCAAGGCCTGCAGGAGCTATAGAGTGAGAGACCCTCTCTCTTTGTTGTTGTTTGTTTGAGACAGGATCTTTCTGTTTGCTGGAACTAGAGGCATGCACCACCATGCCGTGGGAGACTCTGTCCCCAAAACAAACAAACCAAAAGTAAACAAATAGAAGAGAGGAAGATCACATGGAGATGGAATGACTCAGAGTGGCCAAGACAGTTTTAAAAAGAGAACAAAGTAGGCCAGATGGTGTGGCACATACCTTTAATCCCAGTACTCAGGAAGGCAGACAACCGGATCTCTGTGAGTTCGAGGCTAGCCTGATCTACAAATTGAGTCCAGGACAACCAGGGCTATACAGAGAAACCCTGTCTTACAAAAAAAAAAAAAAAAAAAAAAAAAACTGAAGGGAGAAAGAGAGAAAGTTGGAGAAGTAATGCTTTAATTTTTGTTTTGTTTGTTTTTTGGGACAGGGTTTCTCTCCTGAGTGCTGGGATGCCTGTTTGGCCCTTAATTTTTAGACAAGGTTTCACTTTGTAGACAAACTGATTCCAAACTCCCAGTAAACCTCCTGCCTTAGCCTATCAATTGCCAGCAATGCTAGGTGATATAAGCCACCAAGCCTAGCTCTAGTCCATCAATGGTCAACAAAGTGCCTAGACATTTTAACAGAGAAAAGAACAGTTGATTAGCTAACTGAATATGCACATGGACAGGATGAACTTGAACCTCAGCCTGATGGACATACAAATCAGTTCAAGGTGGGTGTGGGTGATGCCTTTAAATGTGACGCTTAGGAAGCAGGGGCAGGAGGATCTCTGTGGCAATGGGACAGCTGGAGCTACACAGTGAGGCACTGTTTCAAAGAGACAAGGGTGAGAGAAAGGAAGAGAACCGAACAAATAATGACCGAGAGGAGACGTCTGATGTTGATCTCTGGTCTTGATACAAACATACATAAGCACATATGTACATCCATACATACACTCAAGTCAGTTCTCTGCTACATGGAGAGCTGGAGCCCAAACTGAACTACATGAGAGTCTATCTTAAAAAACAGCAAGACCAAGTGTGGTGGGGCACGCCTTTAATCCCAGCACTCTGGAGGCAGAGGCAGGCAGATCTCTGTGAGCTTGACAACAGCCTAGTTTACAAGCTTTGTTTTTTCGTCCTGAGTTCCGGGGCAGCCAGAACTACAAAGAGAGACTCTGTCTCAAAACAACAACAACAAACCAAACAAAACCCCTTCCCATTTCCCCATGGGAAAAGCACACACACAATGTCGAAAGCTAGCCTCAAGGTTGCCTGTGAGAGCACCCTACATTATCAACGTGGGGAGCAGAGGCAAGAGGGCTAAGCCTTAGCTGCATAGTGAGCTCAAGACTGGGCTACTTGAGAGACTGTCTCAGGACAAATAAGTCAGCCAGCTGGCTCTTCTAGCTTTGCAGTCCTCAGATTAACTTTCAAGACATAAAGGTTCTTCTGCCCACTTCTGTGAGCATAGGAGGGATGGAAGAGTATACCCAGAGGACCCGTGTAGACACTGAGGTCTGGGTAGGAAAATTTGAATGTTTCATAGTGGGTTCACTAATTTTCTCGTACTTTGTTGTGGGGCTCACAGGCTGGAGGGATACGTTATCTGGCTGTTGTACATATGCTTTGTAGATATGCATATTGAAATGTTTTTCTTTTAAGAATCAAGAAGTGCAGAAATTACTATGAAATTCTGGGTGTTTCTCGCAATGCCAGCGATGAAGAGCTTAAGAAAGCTTACAGGAAGCTTGCCCTCAAGTTTCACCCTGACAAGAACTGCGCTCCTGGAGCAACAGACGCCTTCAAAGGTTTGACCTTGAACCCATGCCCATCTGCCCTTGTGATGTTGATGGTAGCAAATTTGTTTGTTTTTAAATTTTTAACTATATTTACCTTAGTAGGGGCACCTTTGTGAAAGTCAGAGAACAGCCTTTGAGAATCAGTTTCCTTCCACTCTATGGGTCTCAGAACTCAAGCTCAAGATTGTCAGGCTTGGCAGCAAGCACCTCTTACTCACTTAGCCATCTTGCAGGCCCAGAAGCAAATAATTTTAGCCTTCTCTGCAGATGGCCTCTTAGGCCACAAGCAAGTTATTTTTCCTTAACACATGCTTTTGTTTTGTTTGAAACAGCGTCTTAATATTCCTGTACCTGTCTGGCCTCAAACTCATGGACAGTCCTGCTTCTGTCTTTCAAATTTCGGAATACAGGCCTTGCACCACTAAGCCTGCTTTTTTACATGCTCTTGTGTGTGTGTGTGTATGTATGTGTGCGTGTGTGTGCATGCTCGCATATGTGTGTACATACATGCTGTGCTCATGTGTATGTCCATGTGTGTAGAGGCCAGAAGACAAATTCAGGTGTTGTTTTGCAGATGCCATCCACCCTTGTTTTTGAGACAGGGTCTTTCACTGGCCTTCACATAGGCTGTGCTGGTCATCAAACCTCATAGTATCTCTCTTAGCAGGCTGGGATAGGAGCTCATACCCACAGAGCCTGACTTCTTAAATGGGTTCTAGGGATTGAGCTCAGGTCATTATGCTTGCAAGACAAACATTTACTTGTTTGACATCATTTGGCACTCTTTCTCTCTTCCTGCCTCCCTCCACCTCTCTCTTTCTTTTGAGACAGGGTCTCGGTATCTAGCCCTGGCTATCCTGGAACTAGCTCTGTGGAGCAGGATGCCTTGAACTCAAGAGATCTGCATGCCTCTTCCTCCCAAGTGCTGGCTGGGATTAAAAGGCCTTTGCCAGCACTGTTCAGCTTGATACATTCTGGTTTTGTTTTTGTTTTTCTGAGAGAGGATTTCTCTGTGTAGCCTTGGCTATCTTGGACTTGCTTTGTAGAACAGGCTGACCTCAAACTCAGAGATCTGCCTGCCTCTGCCTCCCCGAGTGCTGAGATTATAGGCGCACACCACCGCGCTTGGCTATCCAGTGATATATTCTTTTTTTTAAAGATTTTATTTATTTATTTATTTATTTATTTATTTATTTATTTATTTAAAGATTTATTTTATGTGTATGAGTGTTCTATCTGCATTTACACCTGACAGAAGAGGGAATCAGTTCACATTATAGATGGTTGTAAGCCACCATGTGGGTGCTGGGAATTGAACTCATGACCTTTGGAAGAGCAGTCAGTGCTCTTAACCACTGAGCCATCTCTCCAGCCCTTATTTATTTTATGTATGAGTGTTCCGCATGTACATCTGCATGCCAGAAGAGGGCATCAGACCCCAGTATAGGTGTCTGTGAGCCACCATGTCATTGCTGGGAATTGAACTCAGGACCTCTAGAAGAGCAGCCAGTGCTCTTAACCTCTGAGTCATCTCTCCAGCTCCCCCACCCCCCCAGTGATACATTCTTAATAGTAATTTTTAATAGTTCCCTCTTACCCTCATCTACCAACATTGATGTTTTTTTTTTAAAGGAAAAAAAAGTTGGATTTTTTTGTTTTTCATTTCTCTAACACCTTTTGGGGGCTTGAAAGTTGGCTCAGCAGTTAAGAGCACTCACTGCTCTTGCGTAGGACCTGCACTCCAGCACAATGTGCCTCCCAATCATCTCAAGTCCTGAAAGATCTGATGCCTTCTGGCCTCGAAGGGAATCAGATGGGGACATGGTACATATACATACATGTGGCAAAACACTCATTCACAAAAAGTAAAATAAATAAATCATAAATAGATTGTTTCTAGGGGCAGAGGGTCCGTGGTTCATACACTGACTGGTCTTGCAGAGGATAGCGCTTTGGTTCCCAGACCGTATGTCAGGTTGCTCTCAACAGCCTGTAACACAGGGAGTCATTGTGCTCTTTGTTGATGGGCCATCTCTCTATTCCTGGGTTTCACTTTTTTTGAGACAATGTCTTACTATGTAGCCCACAGCTGCCTTGAACTCCAGAATCTCTCATCTGAGGCTCCTGGATGCCAGAATTACAATTGTGCACTGTAGGGCCTGGCTCATGTGTCTTTATTGTACTAGAAAAGAAACCAAAACAAAAAGACCCACAAAACTTTCTGTATTTTGCTATTTTGAAGAAGAAGAAGAAAAAAAAATTGACTTAAACATCTTTTACATGTATTTTGTGGGTGTAGGTGTGGGGTGAATAACGGCCAGAGGACAACTTGCTTCTCTCCTTCTACCACGTGGGTTCCAAGGACTGAGCTCAGGTCGTCTGGCCAGGTGGCAAATGTCTATACTCACTGAGCCATCTTGAGGTACCTGAGAAAAATTTAAGTTATTCTTGGGGCAGGAGAGATGGCTCAGTGGTTAAGATCACTGGTTACTCTTCCAGATGACCCAGGTTCAATCCACAGTACGTACACAGTGGCTCACAGCTGTCTGTCACTCCAGCTTCAGGAGATTTAACACCCTCTTCAGGCCTCTGTGGACACTGCACACATGGTGTACACATAGACAGTCAGGCAAAACACCCATACACATAAAAGGAAATAAAATTCTTGTTTGCTTGAGAAGATGACTGTGTAGCCCTGGCTGACCTGGAATGTACTATGTAGACCAGGTTAGCCTTGAACTACCAAAAAGATCTGCCTGTCTCTTCTTCCCAGGTATTGGGATTAAGGTGTGTGCTACCATGCCCAGCTAAAAATATATCTTTTTTAAAAAAAATTATTTATTTTTATTTCATGTACATTGGTGTTCAACGTCATGTATGTCTGTGTGAGGGTGTTGGATCCCCTGGAACTGGGGTCACAGATAGTTGTGCGCCACCATGTGGGTGCTGGGAATTGAACCCATGTCCTCTAGAAGAGCAGTCAGGGCTCTTAACCGCTGAGCCAGCTCTCTATCCCTAAAAATAAGTGTAAAAAAAAAAAAAAAAAGGCCCAGTATACCACGAGGCCAGCTTCTCTCTTGTGAATCTAGTTCTCACAGCATTTTGAAGAGGTGTGAGGATCACTTACATTCTCATCTCTTTCTGTTGTGAGCCCAGCCTTTAATGGCTGAGCCATTTTTCCAGCTTTCTACCTTCTCACAGACCATTGCCATTTTGGGGAGGTAAATCTGTTGCATTTCAAGGAGTGTGGATGCTTAAGCAACCCTGTTTAGGTGTTTTTGTTTGTTTTTCAGCTTAGCTGTTTTTATTGATGCAAACATTAATAGAGTTTTGTAGAAGAATCATAACAAAGTACTCCTTCTGACTGTGTTTGTGATTGTGTTGACACCAGCAAGGCACCTGAATCACAGAGCACAGGGAGTGTCTGTGTGTGTGATATGGCTGTGAGTACAAGCACACATGTGCTACAGTGTGTGCATAGAGGGCAAAAGCTCTTCTACCTGCTTATTTTGGCTTTTCTGAGACATTAGCCCAGATTATCCTCAAACTTGCCATGTAGCTAAAGGTGGCCTCCTATATCTCAAGTGCTAGGATTACAGGTACAATGTTCGGTTCTTGCAGGTACATTTCTTAGTTTAAAAAGACTTTTTTAAAATGAGCTTAAATAAGGCTTTCGAGATCCTGTTTATTATTATTATTCAAGCAGATGGAATTTTACAGATTATTTTACTTAGATAGTTTTTGTTTTGTTTTACTTCAACTTAATAGTACTGTGAACTGTTTCAATAACTGCTACTCTTTTCTTTATTTTTGGAAGTGGGGGGTGGTTTGAGACCACCCCCTGACTGTCCTGGAATTTACTCTGTAGATGAGGCTCTCAGGCCTTGAGCTGCGAGACCTGCCTGCCTCTGCTGGGATTAAAGGTGTGTGTCACCATACCTGGCTATAACTGCTACCCATAAGTGAAATAAGAACAGTGGTCTGTGTGTGTTTATCAGATCCTGAGCCACACACAGTAAGCATGCTCCTTACCTCTGAGCTACAGCTCCACCCTCTAGAACACATTTTTAAAAGAATTTTTATTTATGTGTATGTGTTTACTTATGTCTGTATGTACATTCTGTGTGTATAGGTGTCCACAAAGGCCAGAACAGGGTGTTAGAACCTCAGAAACTAGAGTTACAGGCCACTGTGAGACACCTTTTGTGATGCTGAGAACTGACCCTGGGTTCAATACAAGAGCTCTTACCCTCTGAGCTATCTCTCCAGCTCCCTCTAAATCCCATTTTTGAATAATAGGACTGGTAGGTGTTTCTCCAACATGTCTGAAATTATTGGCAACCTGAGCTAGGGCCAGGGTCTCAACTTCAGGACAGCTGGGATGACTCAGGAACTCTCAGTTAATACTCACTTCAGTAGCAATTCCTGGTTGTTGGATTCTAGCATTGTTTCTGGTTTATCAAGACTGAGTGATCTCTGGGACAAGTCCTTTGAGGGAACGTTGTAGTTTGCTCTCTGGAACTCTGTGCGGCTGTCTAGCGCTGACTCTGGATCTCAGCTGCACCTGCAGCAGCTACTGCTGTCGCAGCCACCCTCAGCCACAGACAAAGACATGTTTATGTGCTGCTTCTTGTTGGTTGCAGCGATAGGAAATGCCTTTGCGGTCCTGAGCAATCCTGACAAGAGACTCCGCTATGATGCGTATGGAGATGAACAGGTGACCTTCACTGCACCTCGAGCCAGATCTTATCATTATTACAGAGATTTTGAAGCTGACATCTCTCCAGAGGAACTATTTAATGTGTTCTTTGGGGGACATTTCCCTTCAGGTTGGTACCTTTTTTAAAGTTTTGCCTGCATGTATGTCTGTGTACCTTATGCATGGCTGGTGACAGAGGAGGTCAAAGAGGGCAACTCTGGAACTGGAATTACATTTGTGAGTGGCTGTGGGTGTTGGGTACTCTGGAAGAGCAGTGCTTTAAGCCACTGAGCCTGAAGTTAGTTTCTTAGTTATGATTCTTTACACCATTTATTTATGGATCTTAGCAAACTCTTGAAGATCTGAACGGAAAACATGGGTGCTGGAGAAACGGCAAGAATTTGGAGTGAGCTAAATATGAGTTTGATGAAGTCTCTAGCCTCCAGTTGTGCATAATTTTGGCTTTTCACCGTAGTCACCACCTGAAAAGTGGGGCTGATATTTCAGGGTTGACAGGAAATTCAAATTATCAAACACGAGTGTGGGCATTGGACACACACACTCACACACCCTGCAGCACTGTAGATAAAACCCAGCGTCTGACTGGTTTTGAACCCCTTGTGTAGCCCAAGACAGTCTTCAACTGGCTGTCCTCCTATCTCAACCTTTAAAGTAGCTGTGATTCTAGACTACACTGCCAGGCCTGGCCAAAGGATTATGTTTTTACTTTTTATTTTTCATGAATTTTTTTAAATTGGGACTTATCATGGGTGAGAACAGTCCTTAGGACATGCCCCTCAGGTGCGTTATCTATAAACAATTTATAGATCAGTAATAAAACTGTTTATACATCAGTAACAAAATATTTATTTACTTATTTTATGTATATGAGTGCTTTGCCTTCACACACATCAGAAGAGGGCTTCAGATACTGTTACAGATGGTTTTGAGCCACTATGTGATTTCTGGGAATTGAACTCAGGACCTCTGGAAGAGCAAGCAGTGCTCTTTACCACTGAGTTATCTCTCCAGCCCTAAATGCCTTTTACTAATGTCATCACCAAATTGCAATTGCAAAAAAAAAGTTAGACCTCTCCTCAGCACAAATACTAATAGGGAAAAGAGGAGGCTAGGGAGAGAGGGAGATAAGAGAAAATAACAGATAGATGTGAATATAGTCAAAGTTTGTGGATATACATGCATAGTAACATAACCCTAGTGTCCTTTGAGATGACTTAGCAGATAGAGGCCCTTCCCACCAAGCCTGAAGACCTGAATTTGATCTCTGGGATCCACATGGTAGAAGGAAGGAAACAATTCCTGAAAATTGTCCTTTGACATGTGCTTTGCATACATGTACACATATGCACGTATACATGTGCATGCATTTGCAAACACATACTGAATAAATGAATAAATGTAATATTTTAAAAAGTTCTTTAGGAGCTAGAGAGATGGATCAGTGGTTAAAAGTACTTCCTGTTCTTTTTTTCATTTTCTTTTTTTTTTTCTTTTTTTTTTTTTTTTGTGTGTAGGGTGGGTTTTGAGACAGGGTTTCTCTCTATAGCCCTGGCTGTCCTAGATTCACATTGTTGGACCAGGCTGGCCTTGAACTCACAGAGATCCACCTGCCTCTGCCTCATGAGTGCTGGGATTACAGGCGTGCACTACCATGCCCAGCTCTGGATGTTCTTAAAGAGGACCGAGGTTTAGTTCCCAGCACCCATGTGGCTCACAACCAATTGTAACTCCAATTCTAGGAGTCACAGCCTCTCCTGGCTTCTTTGGGCACGCCATACACATGATGCAGACATAAATGTAGACAAATGCCCATACACATAAAATGAATTAATTTTTAAATGTTCTAATGAATTACTAGCCATAGTGGCATATACTAGGTAAGTGTGTATACCAGCACTTGATGGGTGAGGAAGCCAGGGCATCAGGAGTTCAAGGTCATCATTCAATACACAGCAAGTTAGAAACCAACAGGACTTTGTGAGTTGCCATTTCAAACAAAACATAACAGAAACAAAGAGAGGAGCCGAGGCTCCGTGGTTACGAGCACTGGCTGCTCTTCCAGAGGACCCTGGCTTGATTCCTAGTATTCACATCTGTGACTACAGTTCCAAGGGATTGGCCTCTACAGGCATGCATGCAGTATATATACATACATGTAGATAAAATAAACATGAAAACATAAATCTTGTTGTTTTTTGAGACAAGGTCTCTCTATAGAAGCCTGGCTATTCCAGAGCTTAAACTCGGTCTGGCCTCAAACTCACAGAGATCTGCCTGCCTCTTCTGTGAGTGCTGGGATTAAAAGTGTGTGAAACCACACCCAGCAACATAAAATAAATAAATCTTTAAAGGACAAATAAAAACACATAAAAATGGGTCAGCAGTTAAGAGCACTTGTTCTTGTAAAGGACCCGGGTTTGATAGCAGCTCACAACCATCTGTAACTCCATTTCCAGACAGATCTGATGCCCTCTTCTGGCCTCCTTACATATAGCATACATATAGTACAGACATACATGCAGGCAAAACACCCTGTTTTAGTTACTGTTTTATTGCTGTAAAGAGACATCATGAGGAAAGCAACTCTCGTAAGAGAAAGTATTCAATTAAGGGCTTGCTTCTGGCTTCAGAGGGTTAGTCTGTTATCATCATGGTAGGAAATAGACGGGCACGGCGATCGAGAGTGGCTGAGAGCTCCCCACCTGATCTGCAGGTAGGGACAAAGACTGATCCTGGTGTGGGCTCTTGAAACCTCAAAGCCTACTCCCACTGACGTACTTCCTTCAACAAGGCCATGCCTCCCAACCCTTCCCAAACAGTTCCACCAACTGGGGCCCAAACATTCAAATGTGTGAGCCTGTGGGATTCATTCTCACTCAAACACCACACACCCATATCATAAAAATAAAACATCTTTAAAAACAAAAAGTCATGGTGAAAACCATTTTTTTTATAATCAATATGTGCAGCAAAACAAAACCCATGATACACATCACAGAGAGCTAGAAGTTGAAAAAGTTCAATGCCAAGAAAATAAGTTGAATATTTTAGTGTTGCTAGGGATGCAACCCAGAGCCTCCAACATGCTAGGTCCTATAAACGGAATCATATGAGTGGCTAGTAAAGATGTCAGTTAATATTGGGCATAGAAGCAGACATAAGTATGTCAGATAGGATTCATGGCCAAAATGCTCTCTGTCTTCTGGCCTTTTCAAGTTTTCCATAAAGTCAGGAGATTGTTGGACCTGCCATGCCCAGGTGGCTCCCTTGGTGCACCTACTGCCATATTTTTCTGTTGGATCCAATAAGCAGATGCCCTGATTTCAGCCTCAGGATCAAGACCTTGAAAAAGACAAAAAAAGGAATTGCCATCTCATGAACGTTCTCTCCTACTCTTCCTCCTTCTTCCCCTCTTTAATCATGTCTCTTTTACCAGGAAATATTCATATGTTCTCAAACGTGACAGATGACAGTCACTTTTACCGCAAACGGCACCGCCACGAGAGGACACAGACACACAAGAGAGAGGAAGAAGACAAACCTCAGGTGCGTGGGGAGTGGAGATCATACACGTGGCCATAGTGAACCTGCTTTTGTGGGGTGAGGAGATCCACTCATACGGGCCAGGCTGACCTGCTTCATCATGCCTAGCTTGTGAGGCTGTCATGATTGAACTTTTTTTTTTTTAACTGCAGAAAATAAGAATCCCTTTAAAAATATCCAGAACTAGCCAGGTTTTGGTGGGTACACCATTGATATCAGCCCTCAGGAGGCAGAAGCAGGCTGATCTCTGTGAGTTTGAGGCTAGCCTGGTCCACAGAGAGAGTTCCAGGACAGCCAAATCTACACAGAGAAGCCCTGTCTCAAAAAACAAACAGGGGGTAGGAGAGATGGTTCAGTGGTTAGGAGCACTGTCTACTCTTCCAAAGGACCTGGGTTCAATTCCTAGGACCCACATGACAGCTCACAACTGTCTGTAATGCCAAGGGATCTGCCACCTTCACACTAATGCACTAAAAATTAAATTTTTTTATTTAAAAAAACAAACAAACAAAACAAAACAAAGCAAAAAAAAAAAAGCCTCAAAATTTCAGAATTAAAAGGGGTTTAAAGTAAGAGAGCAGAGGAGTCTCAGAAAGCTCAAAAGGCAAGCAGTAGCACTGGGGTTGAACCAGCTTGTCATCTTGCCTTAACTTGCTGAGCTGTCTTGGTGGCCTCACATGTATGTACACATTCAAAAAGCAGCAATAAATACTATGCCTCTGGCTGGTTCACAGTCCTTGAGAGAATATGTCCTTTCTCCAAACAGTAGTTAATAAAGGAGGGGATGAAGCTCGACCCTATATTGTCAAGGAAGAATGTGATCATCTCTGGCAGAGTTAGATGTCATCAGTGCCACAGGGCAGCTGTGACTGAGTAAGAGACTTAACACCAGCCACTCCTGGAGCCCAGTCCCTGTGTAGCAGAATGATCTAGAGGCGTAGGGGACAGAGGATTAAGGACAGTCAGTGCAGATTGGAGGGGCTTCCTTTAGCCTCTCAACAGAGAGAAAATGTGTTGTTTGCTTTGAAGATGAAATCAAACCTTTTTTGCAAACCTAGGCTTTGGGGCCGTTGCTGTGCAGTGCATTAGTAATAACCCATTTCCTGTGGGAATCTGTGCGTTCTCAGGCACTTCTCTGCTCTCTTCTGCAGTCACCGTATTCCGCATTCGTTCAGCTGCTTCCAGTTCTGGGGATTGTGATCATCTCTGTCATTACTCAGCTGCTGGCTGCCAACCCCCCATATAGCCTATTCTATAAATCGTAAGTGGAATATTCCTAATTTTTTGTCAGTAACAGTCTAAAAGGTGAAAGACTTCAGGTTTTGCTGATTCATGCTGACATTTAGTTTCACCTTCCACTGTGGTTATTATTTCAAGGACTAGCCATTCAGAGTTTCTCTAGTGTTTTCTGTGGAGGTGATAAATACTAAATTTAGGTACTTAGAAACAATTAATGTAAACTAAAGGGAACAGTCCAGCAGTAATAATGTGGTGTTAGGAGAGGGATTATTCTGTTGCACAGTGACACCCTCTGGTCAGCTGCAAAACAGTCAGAATTGAGTTAGAAGGATCAGCCTAATAATTTGGGATTCATAGCAAATCTTCCTCGCCATGGTGGAGTTAGAAAGGGCCCTAATGAAGGCAAGAGTGCTGGTTCACATCTGCAGTCCAGCACTGAGTAAGCAGGGACAAAGGGTGGCCGTGACTCCAGGCCAGCCTAAAGAAGAAAGGGGTGGGCAGAGAAGGGAGGAGGAGCGAGGAAGGGAGAGAGAAGGAGGCAAGAAGGGGGCCGGTTGTGATGAGTAGGGCTGGGATGGCAGATGGACACTAGGGCCTGGTGCTTTTAAAAAATTCTTTTAATTACAAGGAAGGGCTGGAGAGATAGCTCAGAGCTTAAGAGCACTAGTCGCGTTAGCAGAGGCCTGGGTTTAATTCCCAGCATTCACATGGTGGGTCACAACCATTCAAAACGCCAGTTCCAGGGGATCTAATGCCCTCTTCTGGTGTCTGCAGTCATCAGGCATGCAGATGGTTCACATACATACATGCAGGCAAAATACTCATATACATAAAATATAAATTAATTAACAAAAATTGCAAGGAGGGACATTTGTTACCCATAAGTGATGTTTGGGATTCTGGAACTTTTCAGAGAGTATATAAATTTGAGAGCCCCGATGTGGGTGATTGGTGGGTGGTAGGTGGTTGCTGTTGGCTGCTGTTGGTGCTGTTGGTTATAGTTTGCTATGTAGTCACTAGCAAAGAAATGAGAAGAATAAATTAGATAGTCTTACATTCAGGATTAAACTTGCCCCAAGGAATTTGATGCCCCTAATCAGCAGGAAGTAGTCTAATGATAACATTGCCCCTTTCCCTTCTATATTTTTTCTCTCCTGTATAGTGTGAGGGGGTTGAAAAGGTGGGAAAGGGTAGAGAAGGGTGGAAGAAAGAAGAATGTAGCAAACGCCAGCCACAGGTGACTCATGGTAAAGAATAAACTAATGATAAAGCTGCATTGGTAATCATTATCAGATTGCTTGCTTGGCGTGTACAGTAAAGGCTGTGTCCTGCTTCACTAGTGAAATAATACATGTTGGGAGATGATGGCAATCCTGTTTAGAGGCCAGAGCCAAGAGTAAGAGTGCCAGACACTGCAAGCTGATGTGTGCCACTCTGTTTCAGAACCTTGGGCTACACCATTTCTAGAGAAACACAGAATTTGCAGGTGCCTTACTTTGTGGATAAAAACTTCGACAAGGCCTACAGAGGGGCTTCTCTTCGTGACCTGGAGAAAACAATAGAGAAAGACTATATTGATTACACCCAGACAAGCTGTTGGAAGGAGAAACAGCAAAGTAAGTAAGGCCACAAGGCTTTCACTGGTGGCCATGACATCCCTCTGTGAGGTCTCCCAGCTTCCTGATCCTGCTAGTCTGCTGGTTTGGGTCATGAGAACAAGTACCCACTCAGATACTATAGCACAGAAGGATTGGGAAAGTTAGAAACTCAGGCATCTTTGTATTTACCTGTTGTATTCTCTTCTTCCTCATGTAGAGGGATGGTAGGGGGGCTTACTACATAACCCTAGCTGACACAGAACTCACTGCATGGACCAGGCTGCTCTCACAAAGATCTGCCTGCCTCTGACTCTACTGTAGTCCTGATTTTCTGATCCTCCTGAGAACTTAGATTATAGATATACGCTAGCTCTCCCATCTTAACATCTGTGTCTTTTTCTGGAGAGATGGCTCAGAGGTTAAGAGCACTGGTTAAGAACACTTCCAAAGGTCCTGAGTTCAATTTCCAGCAACCACATGATGGCTCACAACCATCTGGTACCCTCTTCTGGCATGCAGGCAGAACACTATATACATAATAAATAAATCTTTTAAAAAAAATTACACATAGCTGCGCCTAGTGTTGCACACCTGTAATCTCAGCACTTGGGAAGCAGAGGCAGGCGGATCACTGTGAGTTTGAGGTTAGCCTCGTCTATCTACAAAGTGAGTCCAGGACAGCCAAGGCTACACAGAGAAATCCTGTCTCAAAACACAAACACCACAAACAAACACACACACCCCCTAAAAAAAACAAAGAAGGAGGGAGAGGAGAAGAGGAAGAATAGGAGAAGGAAAGAAGAAAAAAGCAGTAGTAATTGTTGCACCTGGCATGGAGTTTGGTGGCCCCTCACTTCTCATTGCTTGTGAGTGCATGGGACAGGGGCCTTTTGGGTCTGGCTTTTCAGTGGCCGGAGTATGAACAGATCTTGTTTCTCTTTCCCTCACAGAGTTCAGTGGGTGACAGTGTCTGCATTTGCTTATAGCCTCAGCTGTTACTGGGGAGTGCTGATAGGAGTGTTAGCCCTGTCTCAGCCAATAGCTTCAGTTTTCAACCCCACTCAGCCATCCCCTCAAAACACACACACACGCGCGCACACACACACACTAACTACATTTTGGCTTTGAAAACTGGGCTTTGATTGTTTGTTTCTGTTTTCAAAGCAAACCTTAACTCGTCTTTTAAACTTTATTACTGAACATCTTTCAATGTGTAATGACACAATTAGGTGGTCTTTGGTCCTGGTGCGTATAAGCCCTCGATGACCTGTCATGTGCTCCTACCCCCACCACTGAGATAACCTGCCATTCCACTGTGTTCCTAAGGCACTTTGTTCTTCCTGTTAGTGCAGTATTGCTCACTAGCTTTTACACGTGGGTTCCCTGTGCAGGACTCCTGGCCCTGGGGAGCAGACTGTGTCATGCTAATTCTGTGTCCTGAGCTGTTCTGGGTTCAGAACAAGTGCTCTGGGTTATTAGAGAAGATCCCCACGCTGGAAATGAGTGGGCTGATGAGAATGTAACAGATCAGTGTTGCTGTCCTCCTATCCCTTTCCCTCGGGGAACTTGCCTCTGCCTTCTGTTTCTTCAGGTCAGAGTCTAGCTCTCTCCTCAGATTAGGGGCAGTTAAACAGGAGGAGGAATTTGCTTTTACATATCTCACTGTAAATTAGGGTTTGTTTTTTGCTGTTGTTGTTCATTTGGTTGGTTTTTTTGAGACAGTGTCTCACTATGTAGCTCTGGCTCCCCTGGAATTCATTGTGCAGACAAGGCTGTTTAAATTAGGTTTTCTCTTTTAAAAACCAGGGAAGAGCTGGATGTGGTGGTGTAGGCCTATAATCCCAGCAAGTGGGAGGCACAGATAGGAAGATTTTGAGTTTAAAGTCAGACTGAGCTACATAGTAAGACTCTTGTCTTGGGGGGAAAAATTAGGCTGGTGAGGTGGGTCAGTGGGTAGAGGCAATTGACACTAATTGCCTGACCTGAGTTCAATCCATGACTCAGAAGTAGAAAGAACTGTCTTCCAAGCCTGGGCACGGTGGTACACACCTATAATCCCAGCTCTTGGAAGGCAGAGACAGGCAGATCTCTGTGAGTTCAAGGCCAGCCTGGTCTATAAAGTGAGTCCAGGACAGCGAAGGCTACACAGAGAAAACCCTGTCTCAGGAGAAAGAGAGAGAACTGACTTCTAAAAGTTGTTCTTTGAGTATCACATACATGTTATAATACATGCATGAGGGTGCACACACACATACACACACACACAAATAAATAGGGGCAATTAAACAACAACAACAAAAAAGGCCAGGTACTGGTGGTGAATGCCTTTAATCCTAGCACTTGGGAGGCAGAAGCAGGCAGATCCCTGAGTTCGAGGCCTGGTCTACAGAGCAAGTTCTAGGACAGCCGGGGCTGTATGAGAAATCCTGTCTTAAAAGCCAAAGGAAAGAAAAGAGAGAGAGGAAAGAATTGGGAACGAATTTGGTATATAGTTTCATCTCAAACTCACAGAGATTTACCTGCCTCTGCCTCCAAGTGTTGGCTTAAAGGTGTTCCCAGCATGGGGAAAGAATTTAGGAGCAAGAACCTGTGTGGATCTGAATCAGACAAAAGGTACAGTAATACATCCTAAGTGTCCCTTTTATGCTGGGCACCAGAATGGTTTGAATTTATTGCTTTTAGCAAGAACTACATGAAATCTGTATTCTTTGGGCCCTTACACACACAAGCACACAAACATTAACCACACACACACACACATATACACACACGTGCACATGTGCCATACTCTGCTCTGGCATTAAGATGCTGACTATGTAAAGAGGTTAAAGACTGTACTAAAAGTGGTGCCTAAGCTTTTGGTCCCCACTACATGAGGCTTGTTCAGATCTGTGGCCCTTTTCAGGTACAAGTGAAATTTTGATGAGAGCTAGACCTGGTAGAATAGGCTTGTAATCCTATCCTGTAATTTCTTGGGAAACTAAAGCAGGAGGGCCTGCCATGGCTTTAGAGTGAGTTCAAAGCTAGCCTGGGCAACTTAGTAAACCCTGTATCAAATGTTTAAAAAACAGAACTGAGGGTAGGGCTCAGTGCTAATCATGCCTAACGCATATGAAGCACTAGGATCTATCTTCAGTTATAACACACACAGCCAGGTGGTGGTGGCGTACACCGTTAATCCCAGCTCTCAGGACACAGAGGCAGGCAGATCTCTGTGAGTTTGAGGCCAGCCTGGTTTACATTTCGAGACCAAGACAGCCAGGGCTACACAAAGAAACCCTGTCTTGACTGTCTCAAAAAACCAAACACACACACACACACACATGTAAGCAGATCCATTGAAAGAGCCTGATGTATGCAACTCGCCAGTTCTGAATGGAGGTTGTCACCTCATTCCCCTGTAAAATCTATTCCCAGTATTTAAACACAATGGTTCTGAGGAGCCTCCAACACCACCCAAGTGCCATTTGAGAGCAGGCAGCACCTGCCCTCTGAATCCAGCAGCAAGTGCAGCCAGAAAAGTTAAATTTAGCACGTTGAGGTTGTAAAAATAAACTCACTTGAGAACAGAGTTCAGTCTTGGCAAAATACCAAATGGAAATTGTATCAAGGCTAGGCATTGTCTTTGAAGATCTTACGTATTCTTTTCATTTGCTTTTCCTTGGAGTGCCTATTATGGGTGATATTTTATGATTAATCCTTTACTACGGATGATAATAGTCCTGTCTACTCATTCATGGATAGATCTGCATATTATACATACTGCCCCGGAAAGTGGCCATGCCACCATGCTGGGCAAGATTATTGGAACGGGCAAGACCTGCCTTCTGGTCTGGTCCAGCAGAGCTGAGTGAAGAGCTGCCCACGAGTGAGCACTTCTTTCCACACCCCTGAGCAGATAACAGAGCTGGTGGAAGCCTAAGCTTTAAAGTAGGGGGAAAAAATTCATTTCCTACTGAGAGCTTAGAATAGTGAACACCTGATTCCTGGTGAGAGCCAAGCTTGAACAGCCTCACACACTAGACTAAAGGGCAGTGTCCCGGGGACAGGTCCTGGATAGTTACAATTGAAGGGAACACTTTGTTAAGAGGAAAAGGAATTTTCCTGATTCTGCTCCTCCCAAAGCCTTTTTATTTTATTCATTTTATTTTGTTTTAATTATTTTTTGTTTGATTTTTTGAGACAGGGTTTCTCTATGTAGCCTTGGCTGTCCTGGACTCACTTTGTAGACCAGGCTGGCCTTGAACTCACAGAGGTCTGCCTACCTCTGCCTCCTGGGATTACAAATATGTGCCACCATGTCCGCCTACCCAAAGACTTTTTTTTTCTTTTGTTTTACTTATAAGTTATTGAAAAACAAACAAAACAAAAAAACCAACCAACCAAACAAAAATAGTTCTTGAGTGTTGGAGAGCTGGCTTATGGTTAAGAGCACCCACTCACCCACTGTTCTTTAAAGGATTCCAGTTCCAGAGGCTCCAGCCTCCTCCTCTGATATCCACAGGCTCGCGCCTGCACACGGTGTAAATGTATACACTCAGGCCCTCACATTTATACATAAAATACTTTAAAAAGATTTATTCATTTAATTCTGTGTGTGAGTATCTTGTCTGCATGTATGTCTCTGCACCATATGTGTGCTTGGTACCTGCCGAGGTTAGAAGAGGGCATTGGATACCCTACAACTAGAGTTATGGATGGTTGTGAGCTACCGTGTGTGTGCTGGCAAACTGAACACAGGTCCTCTACTAGAGCAATAAGTGTTCTTAACCACTGAGCCACCTCTTCATCCCCTAAAACATTTTCTAAGTTATTGAGTGTTAACAGAATTTGTTAGAAGTAACATACTCTTTGAACAGACCCTTGGCTTGTGACATGGCGGAAGGAGAGCAGGCACATTTCTTTGAAGCGCTGACCTTGTGCCTGGCCACTACTCCAAAGCAGGTTATCTGACCCAGTTTCACTGAGCTTTGTGAAATCAATCCATGTCTCATGTGAAAGGTATCTTTCTTCAGCTTGTTATAGTGGTTGTCAGGACAGAAAATATTAAGAATCATTAGTGTCTAATGCCTTCTGGATGAGGACTTCAGAGAATGAGACACATAAAAGGTCAACACAGCATAAGGAGCTGGATGGTGGTGGTAGAGATACACGCCTGTAGTCCTAGCACTCTCAGGAGGCAGAGGCAGGCAGATCTCTGAGTTCCAGGACAGCCTGGTCTACAGAGTGAGTTCCAGGACAGCCAGGTTATAGAGAGAAACCTGTCTCTAAAAACAAAAACAAAAAACCAAAACAGCAGCATAAGGAGATGGTTCCGGTGAAGGCAGAGCCATACGGAGATGGTTCCGGTGAAGGCAGAGCCGAAAGGAGATGGTTCCGGTGAAGGCAGAGCCATGTCTGTTCTGCAGCTGTGGCTCTGATTTCACAGAGGCCTCCTGCAGAGCCTTCTCACATGCCAGAGAAGCCCTAGAAAGGAGTGCTGAGCACGCAGTGGGGCAAAGGAGCCAAAATTTAACACTGGAATGCGGTACACAATCAATCCTCCACGAAGCCCCTTCACCTGCAAGGTCCTGGCTATCATTCATGT
The DNA here is from genome assembly GCA_028658305.1 of Pachyuromys duprasi. Taxonomy (NCBI): domain Eukaryota; kingdom Metazoa; phylum Chordata; class Mammalia; order Rodentia; family Muridae; genus Pachyuromys; species Pachyuromys duprasi. The sequence continues at coordinate 8,851,744 of CM053764.1, forward strand.
GGGCACCCGCACCAAGGCTGAGAGCACAGTGTTCTGCAGCCTGGCCAGAGCCTAGGCTCTGCAGTCCTATCGCACAGGGAAGATGGTCGCGCTCATCTACCCTCACCCTGGAGTTCTGTGCTTCATCTGCACTTTGGGCCTTACTTGGTGTAGATAGAATCATTGTGAGCAGAAATGCCAGGCAGTGTTTTATGTTGATAGAAAATTATGCAGAAGTTCATGGCTATTGTTCCTCCTGGCTGAATGCTAAATCCTATGTCCTGGTAGTTTGCTGATTAATCAGACAGTTTCATCTTGTTTCGCCAAGAAAAACAAAACATGTCAGCAAGGTGATTAAAAATGGAAGGCATTTTTTCAAAGTGATTAAAATAGCATTTTCACAAGCATAGTCCTTTAAAAAAGCTGCCTGCTGTTGGAGACTTTCAGAATCCACGAAGCCCATTCAAGCATGCCATCCTATTAATATGTGATACACATGTCTCCAAAGGTGCATTTCAGGAGCTCCCTCCCCACCCCCCAAGAAGGAGCAGCTTACAAGAGAATAAAAACCTAGACCAAACACCGTGGAGTTGAGAAACACAGCAGAGATTATATTCCAGATAAAAATAGAATGGCCTTCTCTATCATGAGGAGAAAATGGAATTTATTTGTTGAAAGAGACAGGCAACTGGGCCAAGATGATTTGACTTTTGGAAGAGCCATTTGAGTTGGTAACCCCCATATGTGCTAAGGGGGTGAAGACTGCCGCCAGCCTGCTGAGATGCCCACCTGCCAGAGTAGGCCCTCTGTCATATGTGACTCCTGAGGCTGCGGTGCTGAGGGAAGAGTGTAGCAGCTGTCTTTACCCAGATGACAAGAATAGGCGATTGGGCTCCAATCTCTCCAACTGCCCTCCGGTCACCACTGACAGCAAGGCTGTGGCGATCTCCTCTCTCTGCACATGTGCATGCTTCCCACGCCTTTGCCAAATGCTTGTTGATAAAAATGAAGCCTAGTACTTCTATAGCATTGCACCAACTACATGCTCTCAGGTCCCAGAAGGCCTTAATTCTCAGACCCAACAGGTATCTCTAGGGTAGAGGAGTAACCGTTGCCCAGATGGATTAGAGCAAAGTGGCATGATAGCAAGGCCGTTTGAACCTAGGAAGACTGAAAGGAAGAAGGGCCTCAGCTGTAATGACCCTGTTGTGTCTTTCAGAGTCGGAGCTGACCAACTTGGCGGGGCTGTACAGAGATGAGCGGCTTCGGCAGAAAGCGGAGTCGCTGAAGCTGGAGAACTGTGAGAAACTTTCCAAGCTCATCGGTCTCCGAAGGGGAGGCTGAGAGGACCGTGGCCTGCTCGGGGTGGGCTTTCTTACCTGTTACTTTTACATTGCAAATTCCTCTGTCTAATACAAGTTAGGAAATGGTGAGCATTCTCCTACCTGCTGACTTTGTTGGGCAGAGCTGCAGCAGATGGAGCCACGCCTGTCACCATCCGGCTCTTTGCCAGGCCTGGCTCCCAGGGCAGGAACACTGTTTAAGTTACACAAATGGTAAATTTTGGACCCAGCTCTTCCATGAATGTAGGTCAGGGCATTCCAGAGAAGACCCACATTTCTTTCTTCATCCTGTCCGCAGCAAAAGCCTACTACCGAGGCACTTCTAGGCATCGCCAGTGCCCTTCAGGGTATTGATGGTGTCTACCAAGAATTAGACCTCTCCCTGTTGCAGAATCACCATCTCCCCCAATTTTCAGTTTTTCCATTCCCTAAAGACAACATAGAGATATGGAACTATTTAGGCAATTCTTCAGTGTTGTCCAAATTTCTGTTGAGTTAGGAACATGAGCAAATTGCCTGATTTGATGATTTTTTTTTCTTTTTTGAGAGAAGGGCTTACTCTGTAGCTCAGACTAGCCTGGCACTCACTGTATATTCCAAGCTGGCCTTGAATTTGCAATGATCCTGCTGCCTGAGTCTCTTGAGTGCTGGAATTAACAGGTATGAGCCACCATACCGAGTGAGGTTCCTTTCATTTCCTTAATCATCTCTTTCAGAAGGTCTAGAAAGTAACACCTGTTGAGTAGGCTGGGCATGGTGGCAAACACCTTTAATCTTAGCACTCAGGAGGCAAAGGCACGCTAGCCTGGACTACATAGCAAGTTCCAGACCAGCCAGTTACATAATGTGACCTTGGCTCAAAAAAAGAAACAAAAACAAAAAACAAACAAAAAAAAAATCTGTTGACCTGTGAAACAGCTCAGTGGCCAGTTCCTCAGCAGCAGGAAGCAGGGGTGAAGGAGAAGGTAAAATACAAGACTGTCAGGTCCTCAGTGTAGATTCCCCAGTGCGTCTCGGAACTGGAGAGCATTCTTTGTGTGTCACTTCCCCTTTAAATCATCATTTAGTATTGTAAGTCATATGATGAGCACAAGTATGCACAGAAGTGCAGTAGTCAGACCCAAAAGGAGGCAGAGACACGAAGGGAAGAGAGTCTTATCTGTGGCATGGAGGGCTAATGTCAGCCTTAGTTGTCACTTTGTCTGAGTCAGTGCCCTTGCACATCTTTCATTCATTCAGTGCCTACTACAAAGCAATGGCTTTCATGTGAGTTTTTGTTTTGTGGTTTTGGTTCTGTTTCTTTCTTTCTTTGTTTTGTTCTTTCTTTCGTTCTTTAAAGATTTATTTATTATGTATACACTGTTCTGCATGTACACCTGCACACCAGAAGAGGGCATTAGATCTCATTACAGATGGTTGTGAGCCACCATGTGGTTGCTGGGAATTGAACTCAAGACCTTTGGAAGAGCAGCAGCCAGTGCACCTAACCTCTGAGCCATCTCTCCAGCCCCTGTTTCTGTTTTTTTACTTAGGTCTCCTCACAATTTGTGAAGTCAGTGCATTACCTCATTCATGAATCAGAACCCTGGCCAGAGAGGATGAATAGTTGGCCTAGGTCATATGGCCAGGTAAGGAAGGAAGTACAGAATGTGAAAGATCATGCTCTTTCTCAGGGGCTTCCAGCTAGGTTGGCAAAGCAGAGATTTCTCCCCGGATGCCTCTGTCCTCCAGGACCCCTCTGCCCCCAACTTGTGTCCTTCCCATGGCAGTCCTCCATCCCTTCCGGACTGCTTCCCTGCTGGGCTTCTAGAAGGACCAGAGCTGGACAGATGGCTCAGCCATTAAGGCTGTTCTTCCAAAGGGCTCGGGTTCAATTCCCAGCACCCATGTGGCAGCTCCCAATGTTCTGTAACTCCAATTCCAAAGGACCTAACTCCCTCTTCTGGCCTTTACAGGCACTGAGTACACTTGGTGCACAGACATACATGCAGACAAAAATACCCATATATATTTTCTAAAAACAGGACCCTTAGGCCAGGCATGGTGGTGCACACCTTTAATCCCAGAAATCAGGAGGCAGAGGCAGGTGTATCTCTGTGAGTTTGACACTACTATAAATTGAGTATCAGGACAGCCAGAGCTACACAAGCAACCGTGTCTCAAAAAACAAACAAACAAACAAAAAACAGTGCCCTTGATACAAATCCTTCAGAGGCAGAAAAAGCAACTCTTTCTATTACTAAGTCATTGATTACCTAGGCTGTGTAGTTGGGCCTTCTTTTGGAGGGCTGAGTCAGACTTGAGTTCCTGAGCTGCCGAGATTATCAAGACTGAATTTGAACAGACCAGTAGGTGACTGGTTTATAGTTCATGTATTTATTCTTTTCTTCTTAGATAGGGTCTCATGTATCCCAGGCTGGCCTCAAAAACCTTGACTTGGTTTGGGGAATAAGGGGGGGAAGGTGGTTTGAAACAGGGTTTTTTGTTTTGTTTTTCTTTGTGTGTATGTGTGTAGTTTTGGCTGTCCTAGAATTTACTCTGTAGACCAGGCTAACCTCGAACTCAGAGATCTGCCTGCCTCTGCCTTCTGAGTGCTGGGATTAAAGGTGTGGGCTACCACCACCACCTGAAACATTGAACTTTGGATCCTCCTGCCTCTACCTCCTGGATCTAGAGTCCCTCCTGGCTTATGTGGTGCTGGGGAGTGAACCCAAGGCTTTGTGCATGCTAGCCTGCTGAGCTATGGTCCCCAGACTTTGTCATTTTTTGAGAATCTCTTTAAGCTATGAATAGCAGGGAATTTATTTTGTAAAATGTGCCAGGCGTGGTGGCACATACCTTTAAACACAACCCCCTGGATATAGAGGCAGGTGGATTACTGTGAGTTCAAGGCCAGCCTGTTGTACACAGAAAGTTCAGAGTGGAACCCTGTCTTAAAACATACATTTTAAATGTACCCATGAACCAAACAAACTTACGAAAAGTTCCTAGACATGAAAAAGTAAAAGCTGTCCTCTCCCAGCCTCAGCCACAGCCAGAAAGTGGACCATCATGAAACTGGTCTGCCAGGGTATAAACCCCTCTGCCTAGATGCCCTTGAATAGTTCTGCAGATCTCATGGCAGTGATTGAGCTACCTGTAATGATGACACCAGAGACAATAATTCAGCTGCATTAAATGTCACATGGATTGTCTGTTCTTATAGCCTGGTAGCACTGTTTCCTGGTAGACTACAGTACTTGGATCTTGTTTCCTCAAGAGAACTGTATTTGCTTCTGTTAACTTATAGTTTAAACTATTTGGCACTCTCTAGAATAGTGTTGCACTCTTAAGTCCTTCCTTGCTTATACTTTAGATACGTTGTGTGCTTATTGGTAAAACAAGCTTTGTCCTCTTGCCTACATCTTTGGGGAGATTTCCTATCAGTGTAAACTCTTTAGCCATGACTGTTCTTGCTGTCACTGTGGCTCCCAGCTTGAGATACAGAATGGAGACTGTGATGGGAGTGAGGTTAAGACACAGGGCTCAAGGCGCACACCGGATCAGCAACTGCCATTCAAATGAGGTGCTGTCTTTAGTGAGAGGGAGACAGAAAATCCTCCTTGTAAGGAACAGTAGAGCTTGAAGGAGCCTGTGACCTTGTTCATCACCCAAGCCAGGAAAACATCTAAGCTCCATTGATCAGCTCCAGGCCGACAGCTTGGGACAAGTGACCGGTAAGAAAATAGCATTGCTGTGCATGCTTCTGGGAACTGTTAGAAATTACAAGAAATGCCGAACCCTGCTGGTGCCAGGAGCCAGCAGGCTGGCTGAGCTGCGTGCAGTTTTCATTCTCAGCTTTACTCTCCTCACAACTGGCACTGCCAGGAGGTACCGGGGAATCCCAGCAGATTCTTGTTGCAACTGGCCCACGTGACCAGTCGGCTGTCTCTGCATGCACTGCTCCTCACAGGAGCTGGCATTTAATTTTTTTCATTTAAGGTGTTAGATTGCTGTCCTAATATATTATTTTGGGAAGGGCCAAGTTACTATACATCTTAATGATTGGGCCTGCACTGTTGATGCCTCATGCAGTATCAAGTAACTGTTATATACTGAGTCTACATTTGCATCACACTCAGTTTTTAGAGGTAGAGATAGAAGTGCTCTGTGACCAGAGTGAGGAATGACACATGTGAAATTAGTTGGCAGTGAAAATTGCTGAGAAATCTGGTCACCTGATCCATTGCATCTAGAGCGAGTGTATTTTACAAAGTGAACATTAAACAATTTTACATACAAAATGCGACCTTGTGGCTTTTCTTTGTTCGGCCTTTGTTTGAAGTCCTCAGGTACTAAATATGCTTGGAGCCACTATGGACTAAAGATGGTACTGTGAAATAATTTGTGTTTAAAACAGTACATAATACCAATGGCATGGATTCTACATTTGTTCATTTTGTTTTGTTTCAAGACAGTGTTCTGAGCCAGGAGCAGAGGCATGTCTGTAATCCCAGCACTTGGGGAGGCAGAGGCAGGCACATCTCCCTGAGTCTGAGGCCAGCCTGGTCTACAAAGTGAGGCCAGGACAACCAAAGCTACACAGAGAAACCCTGTCTCAAAAACAAAAACAAAAACACAACAACAAAACCCAAAGCTAAAAAAGAACAGGGTTCTGCCTGCCTCTGGCTCCCAAGTGCTGGAATTAAAGGCGTGTGCCACCACTGCCTGGTTAAGGATTTCTTTTATATTTTTCCCTTTTAATTGTTTTATATATGTAGATATTTAACTACAAGTATGCATGTGCACCATGTGTCTGTACCCTTGGAGGCCAGAAAAGTGAGTGAGTTGTGAGCCATCATGTGGCAGAACCTGAGTTCTCTGCAAGAGCAATAAGTAGAGGCTGGAGAGATGGTTCAGTGGTTAAGAGCACTGTCCGCTTTTCCAGAGGACTTGAGTTCAATTCCTAGTACCCCCATGGAGGCCCATAACCATCTGTAATGAGATCTGATGCCCTCTTCTGGTGTGCAGGTGTACATGCAGGCAGAACAGATCATACATAATAAATAATCTTAAAAATAAAGATTTATTAAAAAAAAAGAACAGCAAGTGGGATTTTGTTTGGTTGGTTGTTTTATTTTTTAACATTTTATAATTTATACATAAAATTACAGCAACAAACAATATAAAATGACTTACGTTAAAAATAAAAACAACAAAATAGAACGCAGTTCCATTTTGTTGTTGTTGTTTATTTATTGGTTTCTTTTTTTTTGAGATTTATTTATTTATAATTTATATAGTATTCTGCCTACATGTATGCCTACATGCCAGAAGAGGGCACCAGGTATCATTATAGATGGTTATAAGCCACCATGTGTTTGCTAGGAATTGAACTCAGGACCTTTGGAAGAGCAACCAGTACTTGTAATCTCTGAGCCATCTCTCCAGCCCTATTTATTGGTTTCTCTGTGTGGGCTGGCTTAGACCTCGCAGAGATCCGGCTCCCTCTGCCTCTTGAGTGCTGGGAGTAAAAGTGTGAGCCGTTCTTCCTGGCTTTTGTGGCAATTCTTTTTTGTTGTTTGTTTTCGAGGCAGGGTTTCTCTGTATAGCTCTGTCTGTCCTGGAACTCACTCTGTAGATCAGGCTGGCCTCAAACTCAGAGAGCCTGCTTCTGCCCCCTGAGTGCTGGGAGTAAAGGTGTTCACTACCACCTGGCAGTATAGCACATTCTTTAAGAGAGGTTTGGGAGGGCTAGAGAGATGGTTTGGCAGTTAAGAATATATACTGCTCAACCAAAGGTCCCAATTTAGGTTCCCAGTACCCACAATGGGTGGCGCACAGCCACCTGTAACTGGGCTAAAGACGTGTGCCACCACCACCTGGAAAAACTCAAATTTAAAAAATAAATTCATAATCCAACAACAATGAAAAACACACAATTAATATAGATTTTAACTATAAGACAAGAGTATGAGCAAAGCATTTAAAATGAACTCAACCATTTAATAAAATCATATCCCTGTAAGAAATAGATCTGGTCTTAAGAAAACATATATGAAAGGCTTAAGTTGGACAGTTTATTTTTTATGAGAGTTAAAACATGTTTACAAAAGAACCTGTTGATGAAACCAGTTCCTATCTTGAAATAATTGTATAAGACAACATGACATCTGAAGCCGAACAGCTAGGAGCCACCTAATCTTTATTTCTCTTCAATGAAAAAGAGATGGTGGCTGGGGTGTGGAAACAGCCGAGAATAAAGACCCCACAGAAAGTGCCTGTAGGGAAGGATGTGGCTTTAACTGAACCAGAGTCACTTTCTTTTTTTTTTTTTTTAAAGATTTATTTATTTATTTGATGTACATGAGTGTTCTATCTGCATTTACACCGGCCAGAAGAGGGAATCAGTTCACATCATAGATGGTTGTGAGCCACCATGTGGTTGCTGGGAATTGAACTCATGACCTTTGGAAGAGCAGACAGTGCTCTTAACCACTGAGCCATCTCTCCAGCCCCCAGAGTCACTTTCATTAAGGATTCCATACTTTCATTAAAGATTCCATACTTTCAGATAGCAATGAGCATACCACAGTCAATCTAGATCAAGACTAGATTTAGCATCAGAAACATTGGTGTTACCTAGCTCTTTTCTGGCTTTGTTCTCAGTGGCCCATGTTTAGCAAAATCTTGTTTTAAAAATATCATTCATGGGGTTTAATATTTCCAATTAGTTACATCTCTCCCTTGAACCAACATGGTCTTGAGACTCAGTTCAGCAGAATCTAAGAACTTGCCTGTGTTCCAGTGGGCTAGGCCAGAAAACAAATGATACCCAACCTAGGACTCCTAGAGCAAACACCTAGTGTAGTGGTTCTCAACCTGTGGGTCAAAACCCTCACAGGGGTCACATATCAGAAAGCCTGCATATTAGGTACTTAGTTACTATTACAATTTGCAACAGTAACAAAATTATAGTTATGGAGTAGCAATGGAAATAATTTTATTTTGGGGTCACCACAACCCGAAGAACTGTATTACAGGGCTGCAGCATTAGGAAGGTTGGGAACCACTATGCTAATACGTCCTGACTGATTACCTAGCATCACTCTAAACTTTAAGCTTAGAATTCCACTACAGGAACCTGACTCACCTCAGCAGCAAAACTATGGTTGGGAGTCACCAAGATCTGTACTAAAGGGTCACAGCATAAGGAAGGTTGAGAACCACTGTCTTAATAGTTTTCATTTGCCTTGGCAAAATCCCTAGTGCCAGGATCATGGGTGTTCTCTACCCAGCCTGAGTTTTTACCTCCAAAACATCCCAAACCCCTCTTCTGATACCATTAGATGCACACTTCCAAACTTCATCTACTTGCACTGCAGTAGCCTTACCTTCTTGCCTAGATTATTTCGGGAGCCTGCTTTTGTCCCCAGCATTTAAAATCATTAATGTTCTAATCATAGCCAACATTTTGTTTTGAAGTTTTATTTTTGTTTTTGAGATAGGGTTTTTCTGTGTAGGCCTGGCTGGCCTGTAACTCACTCTGTAGACCAGGCTGGCCTGGAACTCAGAGATTCATCTGCCTGTGCTTCCCAATGCTGGGATTAAACGCATGCACCACCCCTGGATAGCTTGTTTTGAGGATTTTTATTGTTTATTATGTGTGTCTGTGCATGGGTGAAGGGTGATCACAGAAGAAAAGAGGTGTCAGATCCCATGAAGCTAGAATTCAGTTTTTGTTTGGTTTGGTTTTTAGACAGGGTTTCTCCCTGGCCGTCCTGAAACTCACTTTGTACACCAAGATAGCCTTGAATCAAACTCAGAGAGTCTCTGCCTCCCAAGGGCTAGGATTAAAGGTGTGTGCCCCCACACCCGGCTTTACAGGTGGACAGGTGGTTTGTAAGCTGCCCAACCTGAGTGATGGAAACCAAACTTGAGCAGTACTTGCTGTTATTTCTCTCACATCACCATCCCTGCATGAGCGTGTGTGTGTGTGTGTGTGTGTGTGTGTGTGTGTGTGTGTGTGTATGAGAGAGACTGGGAATTTAATCCAGGTCCTTACACATGCTACATGCTTGCTAAGTGCCCTGCCGCTGAGCTATGTGTAGCCCTGGTTGTCTTGGACTCAACTCACTCTGTAGTTTGAGTTTGAGGCTGGCTTCAAGGCATTAACAGCCAGCAGCCTGGTCTAAAGGGAGTCTAGGACAGCCAGGACTACAAGAAAAACCCTGTCTCAAAAAAAGAAGGAGGAGGAGGAGGAAAGAAAGAGAGAGAGAGAGAGAAAGGGAAAAAAAAGGAAAGGAAAGAAAACAGAAGAGTATGGGAGAGTCAGGGCGGGAAAGGGGTATAGCTCATTTTGATAGAAGGTGCGTTTGATCCCAGCACTAAAAGAAAGATGGTGGCCTGGGGTCTGTGTCTCCATCCCTGTGGCCCAAAGAACCCAGCAATAGGCTGGGGTATACTTTTCTGTTCTCTTTTGTTTCTGTAAAAGGCAGATATTTTTAAAAAATTTTATGTGTATGAGTGCTTTGCCTGAATGGATGTCTGTGTACTATGTGTGTGTGCCTGGTGCTTGCAAAGCTTAGAAGAGAGTGTCAGATCCCTGGGACTGGAGCTATACATAAGTGCTGGGAACTGAATCTAGGTCCTTTGGAAGAACAGCCAGTGCTTTTAACCACTGAACCATCTCTCTGAGGTAGACATTTTAAAAAGGAAATAAAAAGTATTTTTATGTAAAATATTGTTTTTGATGTAGCTCAGTGAATACTTGTCTAGCATACATCTCGAATACAGGAATCCTAAGTTCAGTCCCCAGCACTGGACACACACATATGAACCTACATGCCCCATTCCCACCCTACACAAGGCCTTCAGGCATTGGCAGTTCCTATTCCTGTCACTCTAGCTGCTTTCCCCAGTCCACCCACTAGGCTGAGGACCATCTGGTCCTCAGCCTGATCTCCCTGCTCTCAGCGCCAATCTACCAGTTATCGATGAGCACTCACTGTTTCTTTTCCTGTCATTTCTAACTTATTGTTTGAGGCAGGGTCTCTGTTAAGCTCAGGCTGGTTTCAAACTCAAGAACTTTCTGTTTTAGCATCCAAAGTAATGAGTTTACAAGTATCACCATGATTGGCTGAAAATTGATTTTTTGTTTTTGGTTGGTTTGGGATTTTTGTTTTATGAGAGAGGATCTATGTAACCTTGACTGCCTAGAACTTGATATGTAGACTAGGCTTGTCTCACAGAGATCTTCTGAAATTAAAGGTGTGTGCCACCATTGCCCAGACAAACCCATTTTTCTGTAAGTTGCCTCTGTCATAGTGTTTCATCACGTCAATAAAAAAGTAACTACTTACATTGACTAGATATTCAGTGAGACCAGCTTGCTTCAAGCCCCTGCTGCCATGCCTTCCTGCTGTGATAGACTGTCCCTCCAAAATGTGAGTCAAAATAAACCCCACCTTTCTCTAGATGCTTTTGTTAGAACCACTCTGTCATAGCAGCAGGTGGCTAATGGAGGCATCCTCTCCCAAGTAGGAGCTCAAAACCACAGTGTCACATCACACTGAGTCTCACTGAGCCCAGGTTGACCATAAGCCCAGAATGCCTCCTGACATAGAGACTGTAAGGATATCTGACCAGGGTGACCAGCCTTCATGCCCACACTGGATCCACGGTTCTCTCCTAGCAACTTTGCCCCAGCCCCAGAGACTGATAACTAGCTCCTCCTGCCCTTCTGGGTGTTGTCCCAGAGGGAGCCTGTTTAGACTGATGGGGATGAACATTGAGTGCCAAAAACATGAAGTCACGTCAGGAAACCTCTGGGGCATGGAACAGAGCACGGTTCCTGGGGAATACTGAGCATCACTTCCCTGAGGGACGCTGGAGCTTTGTCTGAGGTAACTCAGGTGAACGCTCTAATTTACTAGACAAAGTTCTGCACAGGCTCTGTGTCAAGGCCACAAATGTGAGGTGGCTTTAGGTACATGCCATCCATTGCAGTAACCACTGGCTACATGTGGCTATTGGAATTGTGGGCTGAGGATGTAGCTCAGAAGTAGAGTGTATTCTTGAAATGGAAATTATAACTAAAGTTGGCTAAAAAAGAAAAGTGGGGGCTGAAGAGATGGCTCAGTGGTTGAGGGCACTGACTGCTCTTCCAGAGGACCCTGTTTCAAATCCCAGCACCCACGTGGCAGCTCACAACTGTAACTCCCAACATCTGACACTCTCACATAGACATACATGCAGGCCAAACACCAATGCACATAAAAGTCAATTTAAAAAAAAACAAAAGCTTTAAAACTCCTTAGGCAGGGGGATGAAGAGATGGCTGAGTTGTTGTAAGCATGCATTGTTTTTCCAGAGGATCAGAGTTCAGTTCCCAGCACCAGTGTCAGGTGGCTCACAACCACCTGCAACTCTACCTCCAAGGGATCCAACTCCTCCGGCCTCCATGGGCACCTTCGTTCACATGCACACATATGGGCTTGCACGCACACGCTCCTATACAAACACAACTTAAAAAAAAATCCTTAGGCACAGAGCTGGAGACATGGCTCAGAATTTAAGAGCACCTGCTTTTGCTGAAGGCCCAGGGTCAGTTCCCAGCACCCACAAAGTGGCTCACAGACATCCGTAACTTCATTCCAGGGAATCAGAGGCCCCGTTTCTAACATACACAGACACTAGGCAGATATTGTGCACAGACATACTGCAGGCAAAAACATTCATATACATGCAAATAAACCTAAATTTTTTTTTTCTTAAATCCGTTGGCACATGGGTCATGTTTTGAGAACCAGGTATGGCTAGTGTCCCTACAGGACAGACAGACTGCAGAATACATCCACTGTTTGGAATGTTCTACTGAAAGTTTCTCTAGCCCACTTCCCCACGGCCATGACACCGCTTTGATTTTTTGTTTTTTGAGACAGGTCTCACTCTGTAGCTGTGGCTGTCCTGGAATTCACAGAGAGCTGGGATTAAAGGCATCTGCCACCAATGCCTGGCTTATAAAGTTTTGCTTTTTGTTGCTGTTTTGGAGACACAGTCTTTTGAGTCCAAGCTAGCCTTGAACTTGCTATGTATGCAAAAATGACTGAATTTCTTCTACCTCCAAAGTGTGCTCTTTTGATTGAGCTTCTGTGTTTTTGTGGGTTTTGAGGGAGGGCTTTCATGTAGGTCTGGATTGAACCCACACTCCTCCAGCCTCTTGAGTGCTGAAGTTACCAGCCTGAGCCACCACGCCTTTCATTTGTTGCTACACTATTGGGGATGAAATCCAGCCTGTTTCTTACCGCACAAGGGCTGCACCCACTGAACTACACGCCCCGGCCTCAAGAGGCTTCAGAGGAAGTCTCCGCCCCCGGTTGCCAGGGTGCTCTGTGGCGTCGTATTCTCATTGGCCGACGACAGGCGAGGCACGCTGCCGGAGGCCATTTCCAACGAGCTGGCGGGGGCGAAAGATGGCGACGCCCCTTGGGTGGTCGCAGGTGGGCTCTGGTTCTGTGTGTCTTGCCTTCGATCAACTGCGGGACGTGATTGAATCTCAGGAGGAACTGATCCACCAGCTGAGGAATGTGGTATGGAGCAGAGCTCGGGGAAAGGCCTCACCGGACGCCTCACCGGCGGGGGCGGGGGCGGGGCCAGGCCCTCCTTGGATGTAGGGGGCGTGGCTGGGCTACATTGGGGGCGGGGCGTCATCCGGCACGCTGGGCTCACGTTTTTTGCCAGGGGCGGAATCAAGAAGAGCTGGGGTGACTTCCTGAACTTTAGCTCACATTGGTCGAGGTTCCCCACTCTGGCTGCGTGCTGAAAGGACTGGTAGAACTTCAGTGTCCCCACTTTTAGGGGTGACCTCACTGGCGCCCCAAGGCTGTTTGCACACAGAAACCAGATCATTCCTTAAGCCTCACTCTCCAGTGTCAGATGCAGTGCGAATGCAGACTTGGCCTTTCTCGGTACTGATTTAAGGGCCTCCAAACCTTTCTGTGTCCATTTGTTTCCAAGCTCAGCTAAGGGAAGCCAACCATTGGCGTCACAGGTTATCTTGGTGCTGGCCAGCTTGGAGATCGTGGTTTTTGTTTTTTTCTATTTTGGTAACCATGCTGAGATGTGTCTCTATCTCAAAAAATACAAACTGGCTCCACATCTATTTTTTTACTCTATGGGTTTTAGACACTGTCTTCCCTTCTGGGCAGTTAGATTCTAATCGGATTATAAGAGGTTATTCTGTGTATTTCAACGAAATGTGGGCTGCCATGGGCACTGAATTACCTTCAATTCCCAAACCCTTGGCAGCTCACTTTGGCGTGTGTATTCCCACCATCTGGAACACTTTTTTCTCCACTCCTACTTAGCAGTCAGATCTTAGGATTAATGTCACTTTTTCTGAGAGAAATCTGACCTTACTAAAGCCGGGTGCGGGGGTCATTTTGTACCACAGTCCCTTGTGCCTTCACCCACGACATACAGCGTTAAGGCTGGCTTTGAGACATCTCCATGAAGGTGCTTGCTCCATGCAGGCAGCACATAGAGCTGGGCCTCAGTAAATCTGTGAAACTAAAGTCTTCTGCCCTACTATGGCCTGTCCTGGGTGCCTTGGACATCAATCCATTATCCATCCTTTGCCCTGGTCATTAGGGGGCATCCCCCTCCCACCCCAGCCCCTTCCTGAGCGAGGCTCTGTTGCAGATGGTTCTCCAGGATGAAAATTTTGTCAGTAAAGAAGAGTTCCAGGAAATAGAGAAGAAGCTGGTGGTGAGTAATGGCCTCTGTGGACTCCTAACCATCTCCCACTTCCCCAAGATCCCTGTGGCTGGGCAGAGTCCTTGAATGTTGGCCTTTCAGAACCTCTAGCCCTATAATGAGGCAGAATCTTCCTTCACCCTGGCTTCAGCATACGGTCCTGAGGAAAGGGGCTAGTTGAGGGGTCCAGAGACCCGAGGCGGCTTGGGATAAAGAGCATAATCACCTCCCCTGCAGGAAGAGAAAGCTGCTCATGCTAAAACCAAAGCCCTCCTGGCCAAGGAAGAAGAGAAGTTACAGTTTGCCCTTGGAGAGGTGGAGGTGCTATCCAACCAGCTGGAGAAGGAGAAGCTGGCCTTTGAGAAAGCGTGAGTAAGCCTCCAGGAGGGGCCTGGAGGCCAGGGGCGGGGCCTGGAGGCCGGGGGCGGGGCCTGGAGGCCAGGGCGCACCTGCCTTCTGCCTGCCCACCCTTTTGTTTTAATTTCCCTACTTAGGCTCTCCAGCGTCAAGAGCAGAGTTCTGCAGGAGTCTAGCAAGAAGGACCAGCTCATCACCAAGTGCAATGGTAGGCGGGAGGCCCGTGCTGTTAACATACACGGGTTCTTTCCCAACAGCCCAGTGTCATCAACAAAATCAGGGTTCTACCCCAACTTCTGCCCCCGGCTGAGGATACAGGCAAGTCCAGGCGGGTCACACCTTCGAAAATGCCTTCAGGGACCAGGCAGGCCACGGAAGTGATGGAAGCCATCGATCGGTGTGCGATATTCTTCACAGCCATAAAGGAACGGGCTTGCTTCCATTTTTCTTGAAACATACAACCTTCTTACTCCACCTTTTGTTTTTTCCCATTTTTGATAAGTGTTAGAAATAGTGTGCCCTGTTTATTACCTTGCTTGGAGAGGAGCCACAGAGCAAGCACAGTCCTACTGGGGAGCTGATCTTAGACCAGGCTCAAGGGTGAGGACTGGGGTAACGAGACCCATGCTCCTCCCATGGGAAACAGCCTAGGATTGCCAGATCTTTAAGAAAAGCATCTAGAAGCCAGGTGCTGTGGTACACTGTGTTCTAATTCCAGCATTCAGGAGGTGGATGCAGGATTGGGGGTCTGAGGTCATCACGAGCTGTGTAAGACCTTGTGTCATAAACAAAAAAGGATTTAGAAGCTGACTTTGATGGAAACTTCTGACTTGTCAGTGTAGGCAACTAATTTGGGCAGTTTTAAAGTACTGTATTCACTGAGTAAAAGATGTCTGCGCCACTGGATCTCAGGTGCTTCTGTGGAGCGCTCTGAGCTGATGGCACATCTATGCCTTTGGGAACACCTTCCATTTTCAGAAAATGCTACACTCTTGTTACGTAGCCTAAAAAGTAGCTGTGAATTCCATGCACACTGTCTGTTCATTCTCTGTATCAGAGCTTGAATAGGCCAGAGACCAAACCCATAGGGTTAAGATCCCTTCTGGTGAGGCCCACCTTGGGCCCTTGGGCAGCCCTCACCCACCTTCTGTCACTCCGGGTGGGCACTCCTGAGAAATGCCGATAGGCTGATCTCTTCCTCAGGGCAAGCAGGCTTGCGGGCATCATAGCATGGCCTCCTAAGCCTAACCGTAGTCACTGTCTCATACCCACAGTATTCCTCCATCCCTGAGTCCTATCCATCTCCCTTAGCACCTCCCCTACCCAGAGAACCCAGGGAACTGGAGATACCGCCTGGTATAGCCAGAGACATCTTACCTAGGTCATTTCCTCCCATCCCTATCAGCCCAGGCCCTAAGGCTCTACATGTGTTATGGAGTCAGGGTCTGGCTACCTCCCCACAGACTATCCTGTTCCTTTTCCATGGGCCAGAAACCCTCACCTAAGCCAATATGGTAATGTGAGCCTCACTGTAATTAATATCTCTGCTGGGCCCTTTGCAATTTGTTTTTCTTTTCTCTTTTTTTTTTTCTTTTCTTTCTTTTTTTTTTTTTTGAGACAGAGTTTCTCTGTGTAGCCCTGGTTGTTCTGGAACTTGTTCTGTATACAAGACTGGCCTTGAACTCAGAGATCCACCTACCTCTGCCTCCCAAGAACTGGGATCAAAGGCGTGTGCCACTACACTCCTGCTGAGCACATTTGTGTTTTGATATTTATATAGCTAGTTTCCTTTTTTTTTTTTCTTTGAGACAAGTTCTCTCTGTGTAGCTCTGGCTGTCCTGGAAGTCTGTGTGTAGACCAGGCTGGCCTTGAACTCACAGAGATTCCTCTGCCTTCAAATACTGGAGTTAACAAGTCTGTACTACCATGCCCAGCTAGTCACACAGATTTCTAGTTCCCTTTCCCAGAAGAGTTTTAGATGCAGCTATTCCTGAGTATCCAGATGACCTTAGGAGTCAGGCTCTGTGACTCAGCTCCATCATGCAGTGAGCCCCTTTCTCAGCTCTTCACTGAGGTTTCTTCGCTCTTTTCCACACTGTGGCCCTAGGACCAGATTTCCTCTCAGCTGCTAAATGTACCAGCATTTCAGCGTGGCCCGAGCTCGTGTTGGAGTTGCCTCTTTTTCTTCTTCCTTGTATGTGTGCATGTCTGTCTGTACGTATATTCACGGTCCAGAGGTCAAAGTCAGGTGCCTTCCTCAATCACTTTCTACATTATTTAAAATTTTATTTTATGTGTATGAATGTTTTGGCTGTATGTATGTATATATCTACACTACATACATGACTGGTGCCCATGGATACCAAAGGAAGGCATCAGATACCATGGGACTGGAATTGCAGACAGTTGTGAGCTGCCACATGAGTGATGGGACTTGAACCAGGGGCCTCTGCAAAAGCAGGTAATGCTCCTAACCACTGAGCCAACCTCTTCAACTACCTGACATTTTTTATCATTCACTCATTCATTAATTTGTTTATTTAGTTATTGGGACAGGGTTTTTCTGTGTAGCCGTGGCTGTCCTGGACTCACTTTGTAGACCAGGCTGGCCTCAAACTCATAGAGGTCCACCTGGCTTCTGCCTCCTGAGTGCTAGAATGCACCACCATGCCTGGCTGGGCTTTTTTGTTGTTGTTATTGTTTGTTTGAAGCAGTGGTTTACTATTACAGTGTGTGTGCACATCCCACAGTACTTGTGTGGAGCTGAAATGAAAATTTAGCCTTCACTTCCTCCATCCACTGTGTGGGTCCTGGAGATTGAACTCGAGTCATTGGATTTCATGTGTTGAGCCATCTCACACCTACCGACGGCCTTATTTCTTGTGAACAGGTTTCACACAGAACCTGAACTTGTCAGTTTTGGCTAGACTGACTGGCCAGCAAGCCCCAGGGATCCTGCCTTCCCCAGGCACACAGCCATACCCGGCTGTTTGTGTGGGTGCTCAATATCCAGATTTCAGTCCTCCTGTTTGTTGTGCAAGTACGTTCCCAACTGAGTCATCTCCTCAGCTCCCTCCCATGTAAATTGTATGTGTTCCTATGTGGAGGGGTGCACGCGTGCATGTGTGTATGTGGATATGGAAGCTGGAAGATAACCTAATGTCATCCTGAGGAATGGTACCTACTTAGGACTGGCTCTCCCCTGGCCTTCGGCTTACCAGTTTGGCTATACTGGCCGAGAGAGCCCCAGGGACCCTCCTGCCTCCTAAGACTAGGATTAGAGGAAGTACATGCCACCACACCCAGTGCTTTCACATGGGCTCTGGGGACATGTTCCTGTGCAGATCATGTTTGTGAGGCCAGTGTCTCACAGTCCAAGGCCTTCTCTAATTCTCACCCTCTCCCTCAATTTCTTTTATATGCCTGAACTTCAATGATTTTGTTTTTTTAGATTTGTATATATGGGTATATTATCTGGAATGCACAGAGTTACAGAAGGTTAACTATCACACGGGTGCTGGGAATGGGGCCCAGGTCCTCCAGAAGTGCAGCCAGCACTCTAAACACCAAGTTCATGCTCCAGCCTCCCATCCCCTTTTGGAGATGAGTGCATGTGTACCCCAGGCTAGCCTCAAACTCGCTATGGAATGGCTTTGAACTGACCCTCCCGCCCTCACCTCACAGTGCTGGGGTTCCTGTCATGTACTACCACACCTAACATTTCCCTTTTTTCTCTTTAACGGAGCGTGCTGGGAATTGAGACCAGGGCTGAGCGTAGACATGCTTCCTGCCAGTGGACTTTGCTCCCAGTCCTGTACAGCCTTGTAGTCTGGGAATTTTTTTTCCCCATTTCCAGTGTTCCATGAAGGACAGTTATATAAATGAATGCTCTCAGATTCTTATTAGCCACCTTGGATTTTGACCCAAGACACAAAAATCTTTTTATGTAATGTGTGCTTCATTAGGAGGGCTTTTCCATCGCTGTCAGACAGGAATAGGGACTATTACATATGAGGAAACAGGTCAGAAGGAAACCGCCAGCCCAGCACACTAACCCTGCCTGTCAGCATGAGCCTGCCTGTGAAGTAGCCTCCCCTTTCTCTGAGCATCGCTTCCTGCCTGTCCTTTGCCGTTCTTTTTTTTTTTTTTTCTCTTATCAAACTCGGAGCCCCACAGTTGCTAGACGCGTGTTGTAGTAACACACCACACCACTAGTGCTCAGCTGCTGGGTCTTTATTTTTATCAGCTCATTCATTCATTCTGTTGAGACAGGGTCTCAGGGAGCCCCGGTTGGCCTCAGACTTGCCACTGCCTTCAGAGTGCTGGGATTAGCAGTGTTGTGCAGCCACCCTTGGTTTAGTGTCTGAGTTTTGTTTTTGTTTTTTAGATTTATTTTATGTGTATGAGTGTTTTACCTGTATGTACACGGTATGTGTATCTAGTGCCTGTAAGGTCAGAGGAGGATGCCAGGAACTCCATGTTTAGGAACCACCTTGTGGGTGCTGGGAACCAATTCAGGGTGCTCTGGAAGAGCAGTCAGTGTTCTTAACTGAGCAATCTGTCCAGCCTCTAATTTCTGACTACTAACTCCTTTTTGCGGGAAGTTAAGCACACATCTGAAAGCGTCAAGGACCTCATCTCCCACCAGAGGCCCAGGGCTGGGCATCTAGTCTGCCTTTGATAGGTCTGGTAGAACTGGGATGGCCAAAGTCTCAGGGAACATCATGTTCACTGAGCTCACAGAACACAGATCTGTAGTGTTTTAAGCCTTGGGGATGACAGTGAAGAAGATAATAGTCTCTGGCCTTGTGGACCTTATGCCCTAGTTGTGCAGACAAAACAGTGATGTGTGAGACACTGAAGACATGGGCACACGGGCAAAGGGGCAGGAAATGGGTTAGGAAGTACTGGGAGGAGTTGAAATGTCTAGACCAAGGTTCTAGCAAAGGAGGTATAAAGCCTGAGGCCAGAGCTCTGGCAGGGCCCTCTGCTTCCCGCCAAGGATTTTGCCAATCCTCACCTGCGTGAGCTATGAAACCACTGATATAATCATTGTCCCAAAGACCCCACAACTTTGCTGATATGACAGACTCACATCAAGAACACCCATAATCCTACCTACTCAGGAAGCTGAGGCAGAAGGACCAAAAGTTTGAGGCCTACCAGGATGAGAGTAAGTTTAAGGCTAGCCTGGTCAACTTAGTGAGATGCCATCAAAGCCAAGGAGAAAGCAGATGTGCATGGTGGTGCACTTGGGAGGCTGAGGCAGGTGGATCACTAGCATTTGAGGCTAGCCTGGTCTACATGGCAAGTTCCAGAATAGCCAGAGCTACATTTTTTTTTGGGGGGGGGGTCTCAAAAGAGAGAATTTGGAATATGGTATGAGGCCTTGGGTTCAGTCAATACAGAAAAACAAACTCATTCATGCTAAGGAGATGGCAGCTGTTGAGGGAGAGCCCCTAGGCAGGGAGAATGAAGTTCTGAAAAGCCCCACAAGGGAAGACCTCAGTTCAGGAGGGCCTGAGAGATGGGAACCACTCCTTCCCCTGCCTCTCTCCCCCACAGAAATTGAGTCTCACATTATAAAGCAAGAAGATATACTTAATGGCAAAGAGAATGAGATTAAGGAGTTGCAGCAAGTTATCAGCCATCAGAAACAGATTTTCAGGTGAGGGTCCCGGGGCCAGGCTGGGGGTTGTTGACGGAAGTGGGTGCCTGACTTCTGGCCCCTACCCAGGGCTGTCAAGCCTACGACCGGCCGGCTCCGTTGCAGGAATCACATGTCTGACTTCCGGATCCAGAAGCAGCAGGAGAGCTACATGGCCCAGGTGCTGGACCAGAAGCATAAGAAAGCCTCGGGGACACGTCGGGCCCGTAGCCGTCAGTGTCCCAGGGAAAAATAAAATGCTTACTTTCCTGTTCTCTAGCTGTAATGCCCAACTTCTACCTTCTCTGTTCTGGGGAGATCAGCTCTTCCATCCCTGTGGGTCCATTCACCAAGGGAGCTTGCTCAGTCTGCCTCCTACAGCAAATCAAGGCACCAAAGGGGGAATGGAGGACATGGCTAGGGTCATCCACCTAGGTACCCTGCTCAAGTCTCCAGCATCTGCTGCTGTCCTTGTTTGGGCTGGGATAGAGCCGATGGGAGTGAATGGGAAACTGGATGTTTTTGGTCTAATAGGGACTACAGCTTGGTTTTGCTGGTTAGTCCTTCACAGCCCCAATTAGCCTAATCATACCCTACCTGGACTCCAATAAATGTGATTCTCAGGGGTTGGCTATAGGTTAGGATTAGGGCAGAATGGAGTGTATGTGAGCCCTGACCAGAGACTCCAAAGACTGGATTCCAGGACCACAATGAACCCAAGAAACCAGAAGCCAGCAAGTACTAAGAATATGTTTATACTACCATACAAACCACATCTGCGCCTTCTTACACTTCAGAACAACAACAAAAAAAAAACACGAGGGAGGGAACTGACGAGACTTTAAAGCCGAGGGACACAGGGAAAAGAGCCTGCTCAAGTTGCTCAGGCAGGTCTTGACAGGACAAACCGCTAAATCTGCTCAGAAGCCATCACTGAGTGTGCCACTAAGTGATCTCGGGAACACAAGAGCCACAAAACCAGAATTTGTGCTGGGTCACTGTGAGGGTGAGCGCAAAGGAGGGGCCAGCGCTCTGGCACCAGGGCCAGCTGGGGCCTGAGTCATAGTAGGACCTTCAAGCCAGAAGCTAAGGGCAAGTGATGTCCAATTGTCAGAAGACAATGACAGCTGGTGGCTGCTTCCCTACGAGGGAAGGAATGAATGTTCTAGAGGACTGGAATAAGAGCCTGTGGGCCCAGGACTTGAGAGGGAACCCTACAAGGTTTGGTTTGTCGCCCAGGTTGGTTCTGGGTGCTAAGCAGCTTGTGAAAGCTAGCTAGGAACCATCCTCACTCCAGCTCTTCCCAATGGGCCTAAGAGCAATGAGTCTACCAGCACCTTACCTGAGTTAGGAGAGACCTCCGATTCTCCCTACCCCACTAGAGGTAATGTGGGGGTGTGGAGAAGTTGAGGAAGCCACAAAGGAGAGTTTCCTCGTGATGTTAAAGAATTGGGGCCTGAGGATATGGAATTTCAAGATCACACACCCTGAACTGTATCTCAGGTAAGCCCCTTGTAAGGCCACTTTTCTCACCTGTGATAAGTGGAGTTGGGCCGAGCTGCTGGTTCATTTCTAAAACTAGACCTGCCTTCCTCACAAATGCCCTTCAGCCAAAATCTGGAGAGCGCCCCCTCACCGCCCCGCGCCCCTTGAATTGCTCCTGTGCTGGAGAAAGTTAAGCATAGAGACTTCACCCCACAGAGCCCACAAGCTCAGGTCCCTGCTGCCAAGGCCACCGGCCCAAGCGCAGACGCTGGCTCTTTAAGACAGTCTTGACCCCGCGGCATCCAGGCGGGGCGGGGCAGTAGTGCGGGCGCCGCGAGCGAGCGAGCGGAGGCGTAGGGCAGGAGGCAGCGCTCGGTGTCCTGCCCGCCATGCTGACGGCGCTCGTCCCGCCGGCCCTTCCCGGGCTCTCAGGGCGGCTGCCTGGCCCTGCGCGGCGTCAGGACTCGTCCGGTTCTTCCGGCTCCTACCACACAGCCCCGGGCTCTCCGGAGCCCCCTGACGCCGGGCCGGACGCGGGAGGCCGGGGGACTTGGCTCTGGGTGGCCCCCGGGCGGGGGGCGGGCGCGCAGCCCGTGCTGTCCGTCAGCGCCCAGAATAGCCGCCGGCAGCAGCGCTGCGGCTCGGGTTTCCCGCGAGGCCCGCAGCCGCCCCGGCCCCAGCTGCGCGTGCTGCCGTCGGGGGAGATGGAAGTCGTCTTCGGCGCGGGGCCCCTGTGCGGCCGCCCGGACGCGGAGGATCCGGAGCCGCCCGCGGCGCCGCGGACCCCCGACGGGGGCTCGCGCTGGGCCACCTACCTGGAGCTGCCGGCCCGCGGCCCGAGCCCTGCCGCCCCCGGCCGGTTCGAGTGCGTGGAGGTGGCCCTGGAGGAGCGCCCCGCGCCCGCCAGGCCGCGCACCGTGCCGAAGCGTCAGATCGAGCTGCGCGCGCGACCCCGAAGCCCCTCGCCCGACGGCCGCGCGCCGCGCCCCCGCCTGCTCCTGCGCACCGGCTCCCTGGACGAGTCTCTGAGTCGCTTGCAGGCTGCCGCGGGCCTCGTCCAGACGGCGCTGGCCAAGAAACTGGCCGCCGGCCACGGCACTTCGGGGTCCACCGGCACACGGGAGCTCACGGAGCCTCAGGGACCCGCGCACAGCGCTCGCGCGGCCCTCGACGACGTCAGGTCTCGGCCGCCCCGCGCGCTCGACAGTTCTGCCTCCGCCAGAGCCCCGCGGCCTTGGCCTAGCCTCCGGGAGCGAGCGATTCGGCGGGACCGGCCGGCGCCCGGGACGGAGCCTCTGGGTCCAGTTAGTTCCAGCATCTTTCTGCAGTCAGAGGAGAGAATGCAGCCGGCTCCCAGGCAGGAACCCAGGACCCAGCTTCCACGAGAGACTCCCGATCGGACTGTACCGAGGGCCCGGAGTCCCCCTTTCCATCCCAGAGGCTCCCGGCCGGTTCCCAGTAAGGTGGTGAGGCCCAGGAGCCCGTCTCCCCCACAGCAGGCTCCGAACGGGGCCGTGCGGGGTCCTCGCTGCCCGTCCCCCCGAAACCTCTCACCACCTCACAGGACTGTTTGGAGAGTGAGTAGCCGGTCCTTCCCCGGAGCATCCTCCGAGAGGGAAAACCAGAGCGCCGCCTTCGAGGACGCGGGCCTCCGGAGGAGCCCTTCCCCTCCACCTCCTCCCCACTGGACTCTGGGTGTCCCCGCAGTGGAGAACCCGGGTCCCGAAGCCCCTCTGTGGCGGGCCCCTCACTCTCTCGGCGGAGATGCAGCAGGCCTGGACAGGGCCCCCTCCCCGCCAGCCCTGCTCCCACGGGACTCACAGCCTCCTGTCGAATCGGACAGCCCACCGCCCCGAGAGACGCGGGGTCCTACTGTGCAGGGCCCGTCGACGGTACCGCGTCCGAGAGCTGTGAACGGCCTAACCCACGAGCTGGGGCCACCTACGCCGTCGTCGCCCAGGACCCCGGTACTCACAGCGGCGCAGGGCCTGCTCGCCCCGGCGAGCGCGGACGCGGCCTTCAGAGGCGCGCCGCCGCCTCCGGGTGTGGATCCGCCGGGACCGCCCCCGAGGCGTCTCGCGGGCGTCTTGGACGACGGCGTGTGCCCAGAAGCCTTGGGCTCGGGGGAAGCGGCTCCTGGCCGTCCACGCGCGACCATCCCGCGGCCCCGAGACATGCGCAAGATGGTGAAGACCACCTACGCGCCCAGCTTCGCCGCCGGAACCCCGGGCTCCGGGCTCCACGCGCCCGCAGCTGACACCAGCGGGGAGGAGGGCGAGACATCCGAAACGCACGAGCCCCCAGCACCGGAGCCGCCCGCCCCGGCTCATTACACGTCTGTCTTTCTCAAGGACTTTCTGCCAGTAGTACCTCATCCCTACGAGGCTCCCGAGCCTTCGCTGCCGGCAGCCCCTAAGGATGCCCCCCAGCCCAGCGGGGCCCCGAGGCGGAGGGCAGAGAACAGCACCGCGAAGCCCTTCGCGCGCAGTGAGATCCGCTTGCCTGGCGCTCTGGCCTTGGGCCGGCGGCGGGAGAACACCCCGGCTGTCCCAGGACGCGGTCCTGGGGGAGAAAACCCGGTTGCCGAGGCCCAGCGCCTGCTCCGAGACCGGGAGGGTCGAACCAGCCCCCTAGGAGGCGCTTGCACCTCAACCCAGTGTTCGCATTTAGGACCTGGAGGGACCCCGCCACCCCTTCCAGGCTCCCCGCAGGCATGTCCAAACTCGAGCCTTGGGGCAGCACCCGAATTGGAGACACCGCTTGCGGCTCCTGCAACTGCGGTGCCGGCACCCCTCCCTCCGGACCCTCAGGCGACGGCGCCCCGGGCGGCTGCTCCCCTCCCGAGAGCGGCCTCTGCCCCTCCCACCGACCGGCTCCTCGCTCCAGCAGCCTCCCTAGGGCTGCGGAGGCCTCCGGGAGCCACGCCCGCGGGGAAGGTCCTAGTAGACCCGGAGAGCGGTCGCTACTACGTCGTGGAGGCGCCGAGGCAGCCAAGGCTGCGGCTACTCTTCGACCCCGAGAGCGGGCAGTATGTGGAGGTGCTGCTGCCACCCTCGCCCTCTCCTTCCCGGCCGCCACGCCAGGCCTACGCCCCGCTGGCCCTAGGGCCCGGCCTCTACCCGCCTACCTACGGGCCTATGCCTGGCTCCTCTGTGTCGCCGCTGCCCCCCAACCTGCCGGCCCTTGGTAGACTCCAGCTTCCCTGGGCCCCTGAAGCTGGGCCCCTGGAGGGAATGTACTACATGCCCTTGAGCGGGACCCCTAGTCCGGTTCCACCGATGCTCTTCTGTGCCCCGCCCTCCAGCTCCGGTCCCATTCAGTCCAGCAAGGGTTCGATGTTTCCTCTGTGAAGCCTCAGTCTAGACCCCCATGGATTTGGGTTCCCTAGAAGGCTTTGGAAGTTCCTGTTCCCAGTCTCTTAACTTTTTCTCCCATCAAGTTTTTGTCCAGTACCAGCCAGTCGCCAGACCAGAAGGGACCTTAAGAGAATGTTTCTGCTCCCTGGGCTGATAGCGCTGGAGATCATCAGCAAATGGCTGGCTGCCTCTCCCCGCCCCCAACAAAAATGTGTATCCCCTTCCTAAACCTTCCCAGGGTGTGGTGTTAATTGTGTATGCGTGTGTGCAGGCAAGCTATCGAGTCAAAGTGAGAAGGCAGCCTAAGTGGCGGGGTTTCCGGAATAGCGGGTGTGGAGGCGGGGCCCAGGGCCTGTGGTGAGCGCTTTGTCTCTCGCTAACACTGGGCGGCGGAGTTGAGTGGAGCAGGCCAGTGGGTGCTGCTGAGATGGAAACGATGGATGGACAGCCATCAAGTCAGGATTTGAGCTTTGTCCTGGGAGGCTGTGGAGAAAGGAGTGTGGCGCCAGGCCAGCTTGGGCCTAAGCCTGAGAGCTAGGAGGATGGTCGGTGGAGGTGAAGACGGGTGTTGTGTAAGATGTGGAGAGTTAGCCTGGAACTGGAGCTGAGAGGACAGGGTGAGATGGCCCAGGGTTGCCGCGGTCTCTGCGAAAAAACAGGACAAGCAGCTCCTTGGCAGAAAGGCCTGCAGAAGGGTCTAGGGAATGAGGAAGGGGAGTGAAATTATTCTTCTGTGGGCTTTCTGTCGCTAGGGGTGACTAGGGAGAAGTGGTGAATTAAAGCATGTCAGGTGATCAGTAATCGTTTATCTTGGCTGGCCATTGCTGGATGGCAGGGCAGGGAGGACAAGAATCTAGAAAAACAAGTTGCCTTAGTTTTGAGAATTGTAGTTGTTTAACCAAAATGGAGGGGCTTTTAGGATGGCTGTGAGAGCTGGGCGGTGGTGGTACACATCTTTAATCTCAGCATTTGAGAGGCAGAGGCAGGGGGACCTCCGTGAGTTCCAGTCCAGCCTGGTCTACAGATCGAGTTCCAGGAAAGCCAGGGCTATTATACAGAGAAACCCTGTGTCCTAACAAACAAACAAAATGGTACGACCACAGCTAACAGTTCACAACAGGGAGCCTAGATCCTCCTTCAAGCCCCAGTGTGTGTCTTCTGTCGACCCTTGGAGCTGAGCTAGCTCATCTTGTCCACCCAGGCAGATGTCAGACTCAATCACCAGGATGACAAGAGGGAGGAAGGTTGGGCTGTTGTCACAAGGGGGGTTGCTGCTGGTGGTGGGAGGGTGGGTTAGAGCCAGCAAGAGAAAGGATGTCCCTATATGGAGTGAACCAAGGGGTCCTGACGCTTTAGCTGGGTCCAGCGTCCACCCTGGGGCCGGCCCCTCCAGCTGCTCACAGCAGAGACCCCAAGCCTGCGCTCCAGCTGCCCTGAGCCTGAGGTAGGCTGAGGGCCTAACGACAGTTTCTGTGAAGTGGAGGGCGATCTGCGTGTAGTTTTGGGCCTAAAATGGCTGGGCCTTGCTGGAAGGGTGTGAAGGAAGAACGGTTCCCACTAGAAGCAGTGTCAGGGCTGGCTTTGACAGCTTTCTGTTTCCAAGCCTTTGCAGCAGCCAAGATGCCTTGGAGCCTCTGTCAGCCTCGTCCTAGACTGGAAATTGGCCAAAATACGGAGTCAGAATAACCTCAGCATCTCTACCAGAGACGTTGGTCCCAATGGCATAGAGGGGCTAGGGACCGGGGTCAACCCTAGAGAGCCTCATCTCGTCCTGGTTGCAATAAATGGCTGACCATGGAAAGCCTTGGTGCCTGAAATAACTACTGGTGTATGGTCCTAATTTCCTGGTGCTACCCTTTTAAAACAAAACAGAAACCCACTTTTGCCTGGCATGGTTGTACACACCCCTTTAATCCCAGCACTTGAGAGGCAAAGGCAGGTGGAGCTCTTTGAGTTCAAGGACAGCCTGGTCTATAGAGCAAGTCCAGGACAGCAAAGGCTACACGGAGAAATCTTGTCTCAAATAAATAAATAAATGAATAGTACTTAACAACATATTTATTTTCTGAGTGTTTGCCTGCATGTGTGTGTACCCCATGTGCATGCCTAAGGCCCGTGAAGGCCAGCAGAGGGCGGTCACTGCACTGGAACTGGAGCCACAGACGGTTCCAAACTACTCTTTCAGTGATGGGGACTGAACCCAGGTCCTTAGCAAAAGAAGAAATTGGTTTTTGTTGTTTTTGTTTGTTGTTTGGGGTTTTTGAGACAGGGATTCTCTTGGCTGACCTGGAACTCGCTTTGTAGACCAGCCTGGTTTTGAACTCAATAGCAATTCGCCTGTCTCTGCCTTCTGAGTGCTGGGACTAAATGTGTGCACCACCCTGCCCAGCTGGAAAAATGATCGTTTATTTATTTATTATTTTATTTTATTTTTTTTATTTTTGTTATCAATCACAGGTTAGGTACTTTGCATCCCATGCACAGCCCGCCCACTCCCTCCCACTCTCCCCAACCCTCCCTCATCTCCTCCCGCCCACTCCAAGTCCACCAACGGGGGAGGACCTCCTCCCCTTCCATCCAACCCCAGCAAAATGATCGTTCTTAATCACTGAGCTTTCTTAATCTTGCTGCCTCTCTCTTTCTCTCTCTCTCTCTATCTGACAGGGTTTCTCTGTATAGCTCTGGCTGTCCTGGAACTTGATCTGTGGACCAGGCTAGCCTCATGGAGATCAGCCTGCCTCTGCCTCCCAAGTGCTGGGATTAAAAGTGTGTGCCGCCACCACCTGGCTATCTTGTTGCCTCTTAAACAACCCTCACAAAGCCCCCATGCCTGGCTCCGGCCTTGGTGAAGGGGACCCTAGAGTTGAAGAAAGAGACCATATATGCTGTCATACACTGTGGTCTCCCAGACTCACTAAAAGTGCGAGAGAGCCCTTGGCTAGCAACCACAGCCATGGCCACAATGCTCTGTGTGGTTGAGTGACCAATGGGCATTGGGACCACTCTCAATACAGCATCTCTAGCTGGAGGGTTTGTCTCTTCTCTCTGGGCTTTCATATCCCCTGCAGAAGAATAAGCAGTGTAACCAACCCTCTCACCTGCAGGATGTTCAGCACAGTCCCCACCCCTTGATCAGGTTACAATGTGACATCTACCAGCCACCAATTGTCCTCCCCCGCCTCAGCCCCTCTCCTTGCATCTTCATCCCCTATGTGTGAGTCAGCCGGAGCCAGGGTCCCTAACTACAGACACTGTGTGCATGGTACGTGGCATTATCAGGACCCTGGGGGAGGGGAAGAGGTCCAATGAGGTGTCAGTTCCCTATTGGCCTAAACCACAGATAATTCGAAAGCACATCTGCACCACAGTCTCAGCAGCTCTATGAAGTGACTCCAGAGGCCATGAGGCTGCCCCTGCTGTTGCTGCTGCTGTTTGGGTGCAGGGCTCTCCTGGGGAGCCTTGGGGATAGGGCCTCGCTCTCAGCTACCGCCCCTATGCTGGATGATGAAGAGAAGTACTCATCCCACATGCCTGCCCACCTGCGCTGCGATGCCTGCCGGGCTGTGGCCTTCCAAGTAAGTCATGCCTGTCCCCAGCCGCCGTCCCTGCTCAGACCACTCCATCTACCTTGGGCCCCCACCACTGGCCTTTAATCCCCCGGCCCTCAGCCCCAAGCAGTGGTCCTTCCAGGTCACTGCAGCCCCCGTGAATCGCCAATGCCTCAGTTTGCTCGCTTGCTTGGCCACCCCTTGGTGACCTATGTTGTCTTGTCACCCAAGGAATCGCTCATCTTATATTCCTCCCTGTTTCATCTCAACACCCTCCCCACGCCCCTGAGGCGCCTCTGCATGTGTATGTATGTGAACCCACCATGCTTGCCCCTTCCAAGCGCGCCTGTGTGACCATGCATCTGTGTGTACTCAGGGGGAATGAGTACATGTGCTATTAAAGACCGGGCCCTGGTTATTGTGTATTTGTCGATTATCACTGTTGTTATTATTATTAGCTTTTCTTGTTCTCATGGTTTAAAAATAGCATGTGCTACTGGACAAGTGTGCCCTGGAGGAAGGGTCAGATCTTTTACACAGCATTTCCTTTTCCTCCAGCCCCAGAGAAGTAGGTCCTGCCTGAATTGGCCCAGCCGGGCCTTCGGGCCTACAAAGGGGCAACTGCCGCCCGCCTCCCAGGTGCTTCCGCCGCCCACCAGCATCTCTGCCACCTCATAATCCCAAGAGACTTGGGTGTCTGTCCTTCTCTCCTTCCCCCAATCGGCCAGCAGTCCCAAAGCCCTGGCTCTCAGCACTTCCTCATTCCAGATGGGGCAACATCTGGCAAAAGCAGAGGCCAAATCTCACACTTTAGACTCCAGTGGACTGCAGGAGCTGAGTGAGTCAGTCTACATGGATGCCCTGGACCGGACCTGCTCTCAGGACTGGCAGTCGTGAGTTGCCAGCCCAAGCTCTGCCGCCTTCCTTAAGGGGAGGGCCTGATGGGTAGAGAGCTCCGCCTTCCCCCACACCCATTCCATGAAGGCTTTGGCCTGGGGAAGGGTTGGCTGGGCTGAAGTCTGGCCTAGAGTTGCTGTTAGGAATATGGGGGTGGGGGGCAGGTGGTCACAGAAAGGTCACTGTGAGATCCTGGGCCTTGGACTTACCTATGTCTGAGCTCAGCAAATGTCCAGTATTGGCTCAGAACAGGAGAGAGTCCCTCCCTGGCCCCCCATTGATCCTACACCCCCCTTGCTTCCCACCGCCATCAGCTATGGAGTCCAAGAAGTGAACCAGGTGAAGCGTCTCATGGGCCCAGGACTTAGCAAGGGGCCGGAGCCAACAATAAGCGTGATGATTACTGGGGGACCCTGGCCTAATAGGTAATGACAGGCGCCTAGAGTCCTGATTTGCGCCCTACCCCCACCCCCAGCTGCCCTGTGGGCAGGTGAGGATTCAAGGTGCCTGTTGCTCCCTCAGGCTCTCCATGACATGTTTCCACTACCTGGGAGAATTTGGAGAAGACCAGATCTACAAAGCCTACCGCCAGGAGTCTCTGGAGTCTCTGCTCTGTGGGGGCGCACAGGGGTCCTGCTCGCAGGAGACCCAGGCCCAGAGAGAAGAGCTTTAGTCTGAGCTGCAATGCCTCTGGGTCTTCCCTACTTTTTTCTTCTTTTGGAGATAGGCTCTCGTCATGTAGCTCAGGGCTGGCCTTGAACTTGTCCTGTAGCCTGAGCCTGGAAAGCAAAATGACTCTCCTCTGTGCCTGGGCCCCCCTTCCTTTTGGCAGTGATGGTAGGGAGGGATCAGGAAGCCTGCTTCTTCCTCCAGCCTTCTCTGGAGCACCGGGCTGGATCCACCTTGCTATTCTCAAATAAAGCTCAGTGCCCTTGAGTCCTCTCTGTGGAAGGGTTTGGGGACGGGAGGGCGGGGCAGACGATGGTGTTTCTGTTGAAGCCCTTCCCATGAAGGCCAGATTCATATCACTCCCCCACCCAGAAGAGAGTTGGCATGGTTGGAAATGTGAGCAAGTTAGGAAAGGATCTAGTCGGAAGGGAAAGTGCAGGCAGCCACCTTGTGGCCACCTAGGCATGGGCTTCTTGCTATCCACCCATTTAGACAACGGAGGGTCAACTAAGTAATGAATGCAAATGAGGACATGGTGTTCCTAGGGATGAGTAAGGAGGAGGGTTTTGTTGTAGGTATGAAGGAGGGAACAGGCAGAGGTGTCTGGAAGAGTCTGACCTGGGCCAGGAGAGGAGGTGGGGCAGGTGGGGAAGGAAGTGAGGGTGGGGGCCAAGAGGACCAAGAGAATGCGCCAGGCAGAAATGGCAGATTTATAAAAGTATGAGAAGCTGAGGGAAAGGAAGCCTAGCCCCTGGGCTGAAGAGGTTTAGGGTAGAGGTGTGGTGAGAAGTGGAGGTCTATAGGTACTGAATGAGCCTTGTCCTGGGTTTCTTTGGGACCTGGCAAGTAAAAAGAGTAGAGGCTGGACTGACTTTGAAGGTAGGAAAAATGTTGGCTGCTGGAGGAATTGTGGTGTTCCAAGCAAGCCCTGGAAACTGCTCTGGACTCCTAGTATCTTTGTGAGAATCAATTCATTAAAGAATTGTTAGGGTCACAGAATCCAAAACAACCCAAGATGGCATAAGGGTCCAGCAAAGCAAGGTCTTTATTTGAGATAGGTGGCAAAATCAGTCAGGGACAATAGCACAGACTTGGGAGCTGGCTGTATCTTTGAACATTCATCCTAGGATTTAAGCAGGAGTCAAAAACGTATTGTGCTCAGGCCGCTCCTGATAGATCAGGGCCAAAGAACAGACTAGGGAGCTTGAACTATGACCCCAACCCAGAATGTTATAGACTTTTAAAGCTCCAAACCACAAATATCTGTGCCAAGTTACAGTCACATTTTTTTTCCATCAATCATTTGTTCTTTCATGGTTAGGAACAATCATTATGTTTTGGGGGAACAAAAGAAGAATAAGGAGGAAGTTGACTAGCCATCTGGAAAGCTCCCCTAGGGCCCAGGAACTTGAATTTAACTTCACCTTATGATCAAAATGGAGTCTGAAAACAAAATGACAGTTCTAAGAATAAGTCTCATTTGTTTGATACCAACAGAATAAAAACACGGCAGCTTCCTCTTGGATTAATTTGATTAAGATCAAGCCTAAGTCTAAAGTCGTCACTTCTCTCCCTGTACCTTCTGATTGTCCACAGTCTGTTTTCCAGCCTGTTTGTAATCTGTGTGTTGTTTGTGTGTGCTTAAACTGTGCCTGTCCCTTACAAAGGGCTTGACTCTATATTTACAGTTTGTTTTGAGACAGGGTCTCACTATGTAGTCCTGGCTGGCCTGGCACTCATAGAGATCCGACTGCCTCTGCTTCCCAAGTAAGGCAGTGCACCACTAAACTGAGCTATGAGGAATGAGGGATTCTTGATAGAAAATTTTAACGGAGTTATATGAGGGAAAAGGTCACTCTGCTTCTCCCAGCTGACTCAGATTAGTAAATAAAGCTGCCAACCGATGCCATCAGCCCACATCAATGTATTGTTTGTCGTGGATATTTGTTTTGAGGTTCCTTTTAACCTGTTGACTGTTTTCAGTAGTTACCACCACAAATACACACACACACTATTACGGGACAGGACATTAAAGAATACATAATTTAGAATTAAAGCTGTGCATGGCTTGGGCTGTAAAAGCTGATTGCATGGGAAATCCAGGGCAAGTAGTTTCCAGTGCTCTCCTAAAGGTGGGTTAAGCTGAAGCAGGCTGAGTGAGCACACAGTAGGATAGCAGATTAACTACGTAGTCGCAAATGATCTTAAGGGTGTTATTAACTTTTCTGTGAGGGTTGCCAAAAGTTCAGTTTATTGGGGGTCAAGAAAGAATTAAAAGGCAGGGGAAAAGGTCTTGAATAAAATAAGCAGTGGCAGAGAATTCTGGACCACTGTAAAACAGCAGCAGACAGAACCAGCAGCTGAAGAGAGCCATTTACTAAACGTAAGGCAACACACGCGCAGCAGGCGCAGAGAAAAAAGACCCTCCGAAAAGCAGAGGATGCCCCAGGAAGCTGAAAACCTCATCTCTGAAGAGTTTTTTCTCCCTTAATCTAGGACTGGTCAGTTTGAAGGGAAAGACAGGATGGTTGACTGGGCCACAACTGTTTGTCCTGATCCAGGTTCCAACTTGTTGAGCCAGTCTGTTATCAAGAGGCCTGCTGGCAAGAGAAAGAGTTCACAAGGTCTTGATTTTAAGCTGCCGGGCTTTGGTTTAAGGCGGATGAGGAAGAAGCCAGCCATCCGGAAGTTCGCCACCTTTATTACCTAGTCATTCTGTCCTCCCTAGCTGTCGGCCTACCATGGAATATGTCTGTTAGGAACATAAGTGAAACCATTTTGTTTGGCTTGGAATAATGTAGAGCCTGCAAGAGAGGAATCAGCCACAAGGTTGGCAGCTGGGATACGGGCCCCAGCAGGCTTTGACATGTTTATAAAACAACCCTACCGTGGCATTGAGAGGCTAATGAAGCAGCACCAAGAGGTGAACCCCGATGGTACAAAACTCATGCCCACTGGACAATACAAAAACACTGGGGATTTGGAAGTGACCCGAGGACCACTGTGCTGCCGGACTGCTCAGTCAGTCCCAGCCTCTGTGCAGACACCCATGGGCAAAGGGGACTCAGACTCTGGCTTTGGGGACTGCCCAACACCATTGCGGAGTTCACACATACCCTCCAGTCAGCACTAGCCACTGGCTGAGGCTCCGCAGGGCCTTCTGGGCCCTGCAGCACTGCCCCTCTCCTCTTGCCACAGATGAAGAACCGCAGGGCGAATGCCAATGGAGCCAGCAAGCTGCCGAAAGGTTCCAGCTGGAGAATTCCCTAGTGGAACATTAGCTGCCCGATGAACCGTTCCAGCATGTGGAGATATCTGTGTACATGGGATTGCTGTAACCTTTAGAGTAGCCTAGCATTGTAAAGAACATTTGTGTGACTAAACCGAGCAGATCTGAAAGGCAAATATGGTGTGGGCATTCGAACTGCTAAGTGCCTCTGAGCCTACAGGGCAGGCTCTCTGCATCATCTAAGCCCTAGTCCCTCACTGTCCCAGCCCCTAGAGAGAAACCTCCATGGCCCTCACCCTAGAGAGAAACCTCTGAAACCAGAAAGCCAGGGCCCAGGTTGCTGGCTGGACCCTTAGGAGTGTCAGCTGTGGGTCTGGGCAGATGCTTGTGATGAGGGCCTGGGGTGATCCTGTCTGATGTCACCAGGGAAACCGCGCATTCCTGCTTGGTTCTTAGTCTTGTGTTTTGTTTGTTAGTATTTTAGGAAGGTGGGGTGGGGAGATGGCTCAGAGGTTGGGAGTTCTCAGTTCAGTCTCCAGTGCCCATACCGTGGCTCGCAATCATCTGTAACTTCAGTTTCAGGGGATCCAGCACCCTCCTCTGACCTCCTCTGGGACTAGGCATGCACATACAGACAAAACATGTACACACATAAAATAAAAATGAATCTTTGGAGGTGACCTGAGGACCCATGCTACCTAATCAGGCCGCTTGTGCCTCTGTGCAAGGGGGAGCCCATTGTCTAGGGGGCTTAGAGAATGGCCACTGTGTAGTTCTGGCTTTGTTTTGTTTTTTGTTTTTTTATTTTGAGATGAGGTCTCACTGTGTAGCCTTGGCTGGTCTGGAACTTGCTATGTAGACCAGGCGGGCCTCAAACTCACGGAGATCTATCTGCTTCTGCCTCCCAGGGGCTGAGATTAAGGTGTATACTACTACACCTGGCTCAAAAATAAATAAACCTTAAAAAATTAAGAATAACTGGACTCCTTCCTAGCCAGCTGTAGTGATATGTGCCTTTAGTCTCAGTGCTCAGAAGGCAGAGTGGATCTCTGTGAGTTCAAGGCCAGCCAGAGCTACATAGTGAGTTTTGATCAGCTATGGTTATATGGTGAGACTTGTAAAAGAGGTTTTGGTTTCTCTGTAAGCTCAGTTATGTTATGTAAACATGTTTTTGTTTTAACCCCAAGTGTGAGATTTTAGTTGGGCTATAGTTTGTCCACAGCTGCTAATTGTCTCCTGCAGGTCATGTTTGGTTGCCAGCTGGTAACTGCCTTCCAGGTGCAGCACGTGGAGAGGGGCGTGGCCTAGGACTCTGAGAGTATAAATATGAGAGCCCAGCGAAGAAGGGGCTTGTGGTGTTGGAGTGTGGCTGGCTTGTAGCAATTTGGAGAAACCGGAGAGACGGACAGTGCGGAGCACAGTGGCTTGGAGAGGACTTCCGGCTGCGTCTGCTGTTGACGGAGTTTGGTATAGAGCCCTAGACCCTAAACAGCTGGGAGAAGTAAAGGGGTCCTCTCTTCCCCACGTAGAGTCGGGTGGCTGGAAAGGAGATTGAGGCCTAAACACCCCAAATAAAGTTGAGTTTTAAAAAAAGAGTGCTAAGGGCTGGAGAGATGGCTCAGAGGTTAAGAGCACTGGGCTGCTCCTCCAGAGGTCCTGAGTTCAATTCCCAGCACCCACATGGTGGCTCACAGCCATCTATGCAGGGATCTGACGCCCTGTTCTGGTGTGTGTGCAGGTGAACTCATCTACATAAAACAAATCAATCCTAAAAGAGAGAAAGAGTACCACAGAGACTCTATTTTGATATAAAAAAAATTTTTACATGTGCTCGGAAGGACACTTCAGGACAATTTTATCAGTTTGAGAGAAAAACAAGGCAGAAGAGCTATAAATCTCAGAAGCTGCCTGTGGAGGGAGATGGAAAAGAGGGAGAGACAGATGTTTTAAGTCAGGGTCCAAGAGAGCAGGTAGGTTCGCCAGTGGAGGAGGTGTGCAAGCATTTACAAACCAGAGCAGAGTTAGATAGGGATTGATTAAAGCAACATGGAAATAAAAGCAGATGGGCATGCCCAGAAGCAAAATTGTTTTTTTAATCAGAATAACTGAAGTGTCGTAGCCTCTCCTCAGAAGTGAGACTGCGTCTCACTGTGGGATTTAGGGCTTTCAGAGACTGGCAGAGAGATGACTGTTGTTAACAATAATAATAATGAAAACCCCAACTGTTCTATTTTAATAATTAGACGCTGGGGTGAAAACCTGCCAGCTCAGACAGGCAGAGAAATCACCCAGCTGACCTTCCTTCTCAGCTCAGGTCTGGGTGGAAAAAAATACAAAGGCTCACTGGTACAACTGACAGCCCAGGAGGAAAAGGCCAAAGAGCCAGAAGCTACAGAGCTAAAGCCCCTTCTTCTACACATGGTCTTAAATATCCCTCAACTCAAAGTCCCTCCTTAACCCCTGTCAGCTGATTTCTTGCTCCAACTCTTGACCTAGCGTTAACTTTATTAAGTCTTGTGTACAGAAATCTCTCTCTCTTTTATTAAATCTATTTACTTTAAAAAATTTATTTACTTATTATGTATACAGTGTTCTGCCTGCATGTATGCTTGCTTACCAGAAGAGGGAACCAGATCTCATTCTAGATGGTTGAGAGCCACCTTGTGGCTGCTGGGAATCGAACTTAGGACCTACAGAAAAGCAGCCGGTGCTCTTAACCTCAGTCTCTCCAGCCCCAGAAAACTCTTGGGTTAAGGGTGTGTGATAGGGTTCAACCACACCAAAGAAACAGGGTTTTGCAGTTCACAGTCTTGGGGTTCACAATGGGATCGGGTGACCGTGGGGATATAGAGTGCATCGGCAGGCCAGTTCTCTGAGATCTGGAGGTGGTGGATGCTGTCAGGTTTGCTGTGTGGGTCACCTTCTCAGAAGATGGCTGCCCAGAACTTCTCAGTCCATGTGAGGTTTTTAGGTAATTAACCTTCCCCAGACGTCAGAAAAAGCATGCGTAGGCTTTGGCTGGTATCCAAAAGGGTGTGTGTGTGTCTGTCTGTCTGTCTGTCTTATAATCTGGGTTAGGACTCAGAAAAGTAGGCAAGTAGGCGGGTTCAATGGTGTGAGTGATCCCACTATGGAAGCCGGCCGACTTCTGGGAAGGGCGTTGTTTAAGGGAAGGGTGGCCTTAGTGAGTCGGCCTTCCCAGGGGGTGAGCCAGAGGATTGACAGCCCAGCTGGATTAACTTGCATCTACTCAGTGTGTGTGCACTCATGTGCTTCCATGTGGAAGTTGCAGAGTGACTTGCTGGAATCGGCTTTCCCCTTTCGCCTTGTGGATCCAAAGGATCAACCCTAGCAGCAAATGTCCTACCTTACAAATTACCCTTTTTCTTCTTTTGAGACAGGTGTCTTAGTGTTCTATTGTGAAGAGACTGCATGACCAAAGCAACTCTTATAATAAATCATTTGACTGGGGTCTTGCTTACAGTTTCAGAGGGTTAGTCCATAACCATCATGGCAGGAGGCAGAGAGGTATGGTGTTGATCTGCAGGCAGCAGGTAGAGACACAGCAGGCTGGGCATGGGCTTATGGAAACTCAAAGTCCACTACCACTGACAAGCCTCTTCCAACAAGGCCATGCTTCTGTAGCCTGGTGACTAAGCATTCGACTATATGAGCCTATGGTAGACCATTCATATGCAAACCACCAGAGAGAGGGACACAGGGAATAGTTTGGGAAACCTCAAAGCTCACCCCCAGTGACATATCTCCTCTAACAGGGCCACATTTCAAATCCTTCCCAAAAGGTTCCTTTCCTGATCACTAAGCATTCAAACATGTATGCCTATGGGGGCCATTCTTCTTTAAACCAACACACAGGGTGTGTTAGGGTTATCTAGCTAGCTAGCTATCTAGGAAGGGCATGTTAGTGATAGGATAAAAGTTGCAAGTGAGGGGTGGTACCTTGGTGGGCCTGCAACAAGGTGTACTCATGCAACAGATCTGGTGTAAGAAGTTTATTGTGGAAGGGGGAGAGTGATAGAGGCAGACAGGAAGACAGAAGGAATGGGAGAGAGATAGGAGAGGGCGGACAGGTCTGGGGTTGCGGGGGCCCTTTTATCTGCAGCACATCTCCACGTGGTGGTAGAGGTGACCACATAAGCTGCTGCTAGGCCGCTGAGAGCAGGGCAGTGGGGTCGCCTGAATCCCAGCTAGTCCAACAATGGCTGTCTCTCAAAGGAAGGTCCAAGAATCCAGTAGTTTTTTAGTCTGAGGCTAGATGTCTTCAATATCTGCCAGAATCCCAAAGTAGTAGGCTGTAGTGGCAGGGAAGAAATGAACTGCCAGTGAGAGTATTTCTTCCATGTCCTTTGTATATGCTGCCAAGAGAAGGTGTGGCCCAGATTAAAGGTGGGTCTTCCCACTGCAAATGATATAGTTAAAAAAAAATCCCTCACAGGTGTACCTAACCCTTGAGTTTTAGTTAATTCTAGGTATAGTGAAGTTGACCGCCAAGAAAAGCCATCACACAGGGTCTCATCATGTAGCCCAGGCTAGCCCGAAGCTCACCATGTAAACTAAGCTGTCCTTGAACTCACAAGGAGTGTGAGCCACGCCAGCTAGGCCTGGACTCACTCTTAGGCGGAGAAACAATAGGTAATGGTCT
Source organism: Pachyuromys duprasi (assembly GCA_028658305.1). Taxonomy (NCBI): domain Eukaryota; kingdom Metazoa; phylum Chordata; class Mammalia; order Rodentia; family Muridae; genus Pachyuromys; species Pachyuromys duprasi. The sequence goes on from CM053764.1 coordinate 8,889,652, forward strand.
AATCTTTGGAGCAGATCAGAATGTGGTCTCCACCCCACATTCTTCCTAGAAGCAGGTTTAAGGATTGGTGACAAATATGTTTATCTTCCTAATGTTGCCAGAGAAACAGGAGGTGGGGTCCAAAGCTGACCAGGAGGGAAAGGTCTGTCCATCCTCAGAGGCCTCTGAGGTTACACCATATGTCGGTGTTTAAAAGATATCACTGTGGGAGGGCTGGCATCTGGGCCCATGCTGGGGGACACATTTTCCAGCCTTTTATTGCAGGAGAGCTGGAGAGCTGGTGAGGTCTGGGCTCCTCTGAGCAGTGGGGGGTAGGGGCTGCATTTCTGCCACCTGCAGAGCGCTGGGAGGAGTTGCAGAAGGCCCAACAGGTCAGACTACTTTGAGAACCAGGAGAGAGAGGAACCGAGGTGCTGAGGAAAAGGAGCTGGAAAGGGAACTTCTTTCAAGAGGACATGAAGCTACTGCCCAGCTGGAGAGCCGCGCTGCCCATGGGCCCATGGCCTGGCCTGTGCCCCTGTATCCCAGCCTGGCCTTGGGCTCAGCAACCCAGAAGTAAAGGTAGTGTCTGGGGTGGTTGGGTCCTCAGGCCCAGTTCTAGACAGCTGAATCTGCCCTTGCTCCTCATGACTGTTCTGTTAGCTCTCAGGCTCTAGCCTCTGCCAGAGAGACGTGGGTACAGAGTAAACACCAAGGAAAGTGGTCAAAAGGTCCCATGTTCAACCTAATGTCCTGATATATTTATTTACTTACTTATCTATTTTTTTTACCCCTTTGAAATATGTGGGGGTTTTTCGTTCTATTTTATTATCTAAAGATTTATTTTTCTTTCTAGACAGGGTTTCTCTGTGTAGCCTTGGCTGTCCTAGGTAGACAAGGCTGGCCTGGAATTTACGGAGATTTGCCCTTCCTGAGGGCTGGGATCACAGGCATGTGCCACCACACCTAGCTAATCTGAGGGTTTTACTATGCAGTTTTGGCTTGAAACTCACTCTGTAGACCATGCTGACCTTGAAATCACAGAAATTTGCCTGTAGCTGCTGAATTTTAAAGGCGGAGCTATCTAGATAGGGTCTCAGGCAGCCAAGGCCCCTGGAGCCTGATCTTAAACTCCTTTTCCTCTTCACGTCCCTTGTGCTGCGATTACAGGTACGTGTCGTCATACCCAGCTTTTCTGTAATTAAAAAAATAATAATAAATTATATTTAGTGTGTGTGTGTGTGCCTGTGAGTGTGTAAGTGTGTGAGTGAGTGTGTGTATAATAACTTGTGAGAGTCAGTTTTCTTCCAGCTTGTGGGTCCTGGAGAGAGGACTGAACTCGGGCATCAGGTTTGGCAACAAGTGCCTTTCCCTGCTGAGCCGTCTTGTCAGCTCTCAATCTTTATTTATTTGTGATTAGTTTGTGTGTGTGTTGTCTGAGTTTGGGTATTTGTGCCAAAGGGGTACATATGGAGGTCAGAATACAACTTATGGAAGCTGGTGCTTTCCCTCAGGTCCCAGAGGTCAAACTGAGGTTATCAGGTTTGGTGGTCCACACCTTTACCTAATGAGCTACCAGTTCCTTTTTAGACAGGGATTTGCTATGTTAGGAATTATTTTTTAGGGTACAGTCTTGGCTGGCCTAGATGGAACTCGCTATGTAGGCCAGCCTGGGCTTCAACTCACTGTGATCCGCCTGCCTCAGCCTCCTGAGTACAGGGATAACAAGCATTAGCCATGAGACCCAACAAAATTCTTTTTTTTTCTTTATTATTTGTGCAGTATTCTGTCTGCTCGTGTGCCTGCACCAGATCTCATTATGGATGGTCGTGAGCCACCATGTGGTTGCTGGGAATTGAACTCAAGACCTCTGGAAGAACAGCCAGAGCTCTTAACCCCTGAGCCATATCTTCAGCCCCCAACAAATTTCTTAATATTTTTGCAACAAGGGCCCCCTTCTCATTTTCTTTCTTTCTTTTTTTTTTTTTTAAGATTTATTTATTTATTATGTATACAATGTACTCTCTGCATGTACACCTCCACGCCAGAAGAGGGCACCAGATCTCACTATAGATGGCTGTGAGCCACCATGTGGTTGCTGGGAATTGAACTCAGGACCTCTGGAAGAGCAGCCGTCTCTCCAGCCCCCACCCCCACCCCCACGCCCTCTTTCACAGAGTCCCACAAACTGCTAGCTGATCCTGGCTAACGGTGCGAGGAGTCCTCACGCTGACCCCGGGCAGCTGGGGCGTCGGGAATGTACGTGGGGAAGGGTGGCAGGGAGGGCGGAAACCGCCCGAATTTAACATCGGTTTTTTCTGAAACCCTATATCCTGCCTGGCCTCGGTGATATCACTAAGTCTTTTTCAGCAGTGAAAGAGTTAACACACAGGGCAGCCACAGAAAATACTTGTGACAGTGCATATACAAATACAGATATTGGCATTTGATCGTGTCCCCGGAAAGAACAGGGATGATGATAAGATTAACTTCTGTTAATACAGGGCTTCGTGATGAGTCATGCCCTGTCCCTTTCCTCGCATGTCATCCCGACTGTCCCCTCTTCACCCTGTAGACTCTGTCCCTCCCTAGGGAAACAGGAACAGACCTTGTGCCAGGCCTGGATGCGGGTAGGATAGAGAATGCTCAGGGGGTAAACCTTTACCACTGGACCAGAGTCCTTCCGTCCGCTGGAGTCCCCCTTTCGCAATCTGGAGCTATGGACCTGGTTACAGATTGACTTCGAACAATGTCTGATGTGTGGAGTAAAGTCCTTCTTGGCCTTGGTAAAGCCCTCCTCTTCTTTCCTCAGACGGTTCTCAAACCTGTGTCTTAGAGATGAGGGCTCAGGAGGACCCCGAGAGACCAACGCAGGTGCTGGGGGAAGGGGGGGCTGGGCAGGGGACATAGCAGATGGGGGCTGGGCCTTGCTGGCCTTTCTGGGGGGGCAGAGACAAACTTCTAACGCACTTAACAAAAAGTGGCCAGTCCTGAGCTGTAAGTGGCACTCCGGGGAAGGGGCTGGAGGGGAGGGGTGAAGGAGCCTTGGGTTTTGGGGATGGCTGACAGGTCAGTAGGGACTGGGACTCCCCTTCCTGTGGCACTTCCAAGGAGAGGTAAGGGGCACAGCAGGGGGTTACCTCTAGTCCAGAGCTGCCCAGTCTGCCACCTCCCTGTCTTCTGACTTAGGGGCCTCACCAGAAAGCCGAGGACTAAGGCTCTAGAAGCCTGGAAGCTGCTTTCATCCCTGAAGCAGGGTGGAAAGTGGGAAGGGCCACCAGCTGGGGAGGGTGGCTGCTCCAGGCCACCTCTCCCCCCCCCCCCCTCAGTGGATGGGAGGCTACTGTGGCTGAGTGGGCAGGTTTGGTCAGTTCCTCACTCTGCGCTGAGCTGCAGCTCTCTCTCGCCCCAGCATGAGTTCCCGGGTTCAGCAGGGGCTCCCGCCAGGGACCTGCAGACATCCTTGCCTATGGAGCCCAAGTTTGAAATGTTGTACAAGATTGAGGACGCGCCGCCGTGGTACCTGTGCACGCTGCTGGGCTTCCAGGTGGGGTGTTTTCTTCAAGGCCTCCCCAACCCTCCATAACCCGCCCTCCCCCGCCCCACTCCCGTATTGCAAACCCTCTCTGGATAACAAGGTCATTTCAGGCTAGAGAAAGCGAAAGGGTCAGTACAGTGAGTGCCACCAAGCAGCAGTGCCAAAGAAGGTTAAGTGGCCGGGAGGGTTGTGGGTGGCATACGCCGGGCAGGAAGGGGCTATCCACAGAAGCCACGGGGCGCGGGAGAGAGGGGGGTCCGGGGCGGTGAGCAGTAGCTTTCTCAGATCCCTGGGAGAGGGGATAATGTCATGGTGCGCAAGCATCCATCAGTATGGGGCCCAGACCTGGGTGCCCATTTCCATGTGAGCGATGTGGCGCCACTTCTCCAACTCCTCTCACCCAGCATTACCTGACATGCTTCAGTGGCACCATTGCCGTGCCCTTCCTCCTGGCTGAGGCGCTGTGTGTGGGCCGCGACCAGCACATGGTCAGCCAGCTCATCGGCACCATCTTCACCTGCGTGGGCATCACCACGCTCATCCAGACTACGGTGGGCATCCGGTGAGCTGCCCCTCCCCAGCCAGAAGCGCACGCCCCCCAGCCCCTACCTAGCCAGCCTCGGCTCGGGGGCTCGGGGAGGCCTGATGGAGGCCCCGGAAGTGAAGGTGTGCTCTTTCCCTGTGAGCCGGCTCCCAGCCCCTGGCTCAGTGGTGGAGAATGGGATCAGTCGCAGGCGGCCCTCGGATTCAGAAATGGGGCGGTCCGCTTTTGAGCCCGGGGCTCTTCTGGGCACTGAGAGGGAGGGCTGAAGACAGCGCAGGGTTTGAACTAGCGGAGCGCCTCTGTGGCCCTTCCTCTAACCTGCACCCTCTCCGCCCGCTCCTCCGCGCCCCAGGCTGCCGCTGTTCCAGGCTAGTGCCTTTGCGTTTCTGGTTCCGGCCAAAGCTATCCTGGCGCTGGAGAGGTGGAAATGTCCTCCGGAAGGTGCGTTCCGCCGTGCTCTGTGCGGGGTGACAGGCTCGTGGGTGTGAGCGCCAGGGTTGCTCACGGCCGTGCTCTCCGTCTCTCCCCAGAGGACATCTACGGTAACTGGAGCATGCCCCTGAACACCTCCCACATCTGGCATCCTCGGATTCGGGAGGTGGGTAGAGAGATTGGGTTTGGAGGAAGGGCTAGATGGGCGGGCCACTGTTGAACTGTGTTCAAGGAGGTGGCCGACTTCTGCTGCTGTCAGGTGGAGGTGACTTATAGCTCATTTTGCCTTTTTAGGTCCAGGGTGCAATCATGGTGTCCAGCCTGGTAGAGGTGATGATTGGGCTGATGGGGCTGCCTGGGGCCCTGCTCAGCTACATTGGGCCTCTCACGGTCACCCCCACGGTCTCCCTCATTGGTCTCTCTGTTTTCCAAGCTGCTGGTGACCGAGCTGGCTCCCATTGGGGCATTTCAGCTTGGTGAGCAAGCAACAGCACTTTCTGCCCAGTCCTAGGCTCTGCTTCCAACCCCTCCTTCCTGCCCTCCCATCTGTTTCCAGTGCCAACCTGGCCTGCCAGCCACTCCCTTCTTGTGTCTGTGTCCGCAGCGCCATTCTACTGATTGTCCTGTTCTCCCAGTACCTGCGCAACCTCGCCTTCCTGCTGCCTGTCTACCGATGGGGCAAGGGTCTCACTCTCCTCCGCATCCAGATCTTTAAGATGTTTCCGGTGAGGAGCTCCCACGCGCTGGCATGAGGAGGGCGCAAGGCCTGACCCAGGGCCAAGGAAGGTCGGGCAAGGGCAGGGGTTCCGGCCAGGGGCTGTGTGTCCGCCGGGGCTGCGGAGGCCTGCCCCAGGCCCCCAGCACCTGCAGCACCCCCGTGCCCCGCCCACCCTAGATAGTGCTGGCCATCATGACCGTGTGGCTGCTCTGCTATGTGCTGACCCTGACGGACGTGCTGCCGGCGGATCCCACAGCCTATGGCTTCCAGGCTCGAACGGATGCCCGAGGGGACATTATGGCCATTTCTCCCTGGATCCGCATCCCCTACCCGTGTAAGCAAGCCTGCTTGGTCCCTTCTGCCTCCAGCTGAAGCTCCTGTGGGATTCCTGGTGATTCTGGTTTAGCTAACGCAGCACTAGCCCCGTCTGTGGATGCCACCGAGTGGTGGTTTACCCCCAAACCTTATTCTTGATCCGTGTATCAGTGAGAACCCCCTACTAGTCCCTCTCGCTTTCAAATAACCCCACCTCTTCCCAAGCTACCACAGTCCCCTCAAGAACTGTTTCCCCCAACCCAGGTCAGTGGGGCCTACCCACGGTGACTGTGGCTGCAGTTCTGGGCATGTTCAGTGCCACGCTGGCGGGCATCATTGAGTCCATCGGTGATTACTATGCCTGTGCCCGACTTGCCGGGGCACCGCCCCCTCCAGTACACGCGATCAACAGGTATGCCCACACAGTGTCTGATCCTCAGGGGCCACTGTGAAGGCAAGTGTAGGATAGGACTGGGTCCCCCCGTTAGAGGCCTGGACAAGAAAGTCGACATCCATGTAAATGCTGGGAACTTCTGAGGCTCTGTGTCCCAGGAAACCAGATCTGTTCTCATGCAATGGCTAACCACGCTGTGAGGTCAGGACCCTTAATCTTCCTCCTAGTACAGATGAGGAAAGCTCAGACCTGTCCACAAGAGCAAGCTGTGGGGCACTGAGGGCTGGCGCTGACTCCTAGCTTCCAGACTATAGGTGGTGTCAGCCTGCACAGCCCCAGAGCAGGGCAGGCAGCTGGCGAGGTGGCAGTGCAGACTGCTGACGGGGCTGGACCAACACCCTTCTCACCATTTCTTTGTTTTGAGACAGGGTTTCTCTGTGTAGCCCAGCTGTCCTGGAACTCACGATGTAGACCAGGCTGGCCTTGAACTCACAGATCCATCTGCCTCTGCCTCCCCAGCAGTGAGACTAAAGATGTGTGCCACCACCGCCCGGCTCACTCACCGTTTCTTTACAGGGGAATTTTCACTGAAGGCATCTGCTGCATTATCGCTGGGCTACTGGGCACAGGCAACGGGTCCACCTCATCCAGCCCCAACATTGGGGTCCTAGGGATTACCAAGGTGCCACGATACCAGCTAGGGCAGCACAGTCCTGTTCATGTGTTGCAGACCCCATTCTAAGCAGTCTTGGCGTTGGCCTAGACCCACCCTGAATTTGAGAGCATCCCACCTTCATCCTACCCCTCCCAAAGCTGGAGTCCATTTATATGCCTAATACCCTGCCCTGGAACTAGCCCTGAGTCTGGGTCTAGCAAGCCCATGGCTTCCTGCAGGTGGGCAGCCGTCGCGTCGTGCAGTACGGTGCTGGGATCATGCTCATCCTGGGTACTATTGGCAAGTTCACAGCCCTCTTCGCCTCACTCCCAGACCCCATCCTGGGAGGAATGTTCTGCACCCTTTTTGGTGAGTGTCTGATGCCTGCCCAGTGGGAGTGAAAGGGTGCATCTAGCCAGGCCACACCTCTAGCGCTTCTGTCTTGGCAGGCATGATCACCGCTGTGGGACTGTCCAATCTGCAGTTCGTGGACATGAGCTCCTCCCGCAACCTCTTTGTGCTGGGATTCTCCATGTTCTTTGGCCTCACCCTGCCCAATTACCTGGACTCCAACCCAGGGGCTATCAATACAGGTACTCCAAACTCTCTTGAATGTGGGTTATGTGGTTTAGAAACCAGTGCAGTGGTACCGTACTTCTCTACCACCTGTGATGAGGCTGGGTTACAGCCATGAGCCTAGCTCTTTATCGAGGTTTTTATGTGCTTACTGAATCTTAATAGTTCCACGAGAGTCTATTATTACCTTCAGAGAGGCTAGGTGTCCCCAAAGATGGGAGAGAGAGGTACAGACAGGCTTCAAAGTCAGGCTTTGAAATGTTTCATGGCCATGACAGTTTCTAAGTCCGTGGACTACACAGGTGGGAAGCTCCTGAATCACTTGCCTTCCAGAAAAGGCCACCAGCCCACAGCCCCTGACTTACTTCCACAGGCATTCCTGAAGTGGATCAGATCCTAACCGTACTGCTGACCACAGAGATGTTTGTTGGTGGGTGCCTTGCTTTCATCCTGGACAACACAGTGCCAGGTATGGGGTCAGCACTGGGAGGGAATTCCGCACAGAGCCATGCTAGACTCTTACGTACAACAGATGGTTTGGTACCTGAGATGTGGACAGTCCTGATGCCATGCAGGTCGGCAAGCAGAACAGATGGGCTAGTGGAGAGTCCGCTGGCTGGCAGGACAGGCTGAGGCCAAGAGAATTATTTCTGGGTTTTGGGAGTTCTTTCCTTACCAGTTCTTTATAGACACCAGACTGAGAGCACCTTTATTTTCCCAGAGTTGGATAGGTAAACATGCAGCATTGGTTTTTGTGGGAGAATCTATCAAGCATGGTAACAGCCCGACGCATAAATACAGGAGCCCCAGAATGAATCTTGGATGCCCATTTCCCTACAGGATTGTGGAAATGTGATAGTCCAATACGCATATGCCCAGTACATGTATTTTAAAGCTGATCACATCAGATCTCTGATGGAGTCAGAAATGGGGTGTCTCATGCCATCTTGAAAACCTGACAGGCTGGGCTGTATCAGCAGCTAAGCCCTCGCCAAGCGTATGATGCACGAATTTAATCCTGTGTTGAAACAAAGCAAAAATGACCGCAAAGTCATCAAGTAACATTAAACTGCAAATCTGAAACAGCTTGTATCCCAGCCACTGCACCACAGCGCCTCTTGCAGCCGGGTTTTGGGAAACTGGGCAAACCTCAATAAAGAGAGTGGTTGTTAACCAAATTTTTTGAGACATGGCAGTTCAGACTAGTTTGAACTTGCCATTCTCTTGTCTTATCTGTGCATTGCTGACATTATGGGCACGTATCATCATAGTTGGCTTATACCTTGGAAAAGAGTCAAATGCAGTTCAGGCAAAGCTGGTGGAACTTACCAGCCTGGCCCTGAATCCATCTGAGGAGGATGTGCAGGATGGTTTGTTATTCCCTGTGATAATACGAGAAGTAGAACTGGATTTAAAGAATAAAGTTGTAAGGACTAGACAGGAATCATAGATAAGCTGGCTTCATCCTGGGAGGAGCTGTTAGCAAGAGCATGCCTGGGCTACACAGGTTTTCATGCCACGGCAGGGGAGTAGAGGCAAATGGGATGTGGGGACCAGTCATGTGAGTGCCAGTAGCTCTTTTTTCCTTTTCCACTGATTCCTGGCCCATCTCAATCTCCAGGTTGCCTTTTCTGAGGTCTCTAGCCTCTCCCTGCAGGGAGCCTGAGACTCATGTACTGTGGGTTAATCTTCCTTAGCTCTGGCTGGATATGTACTTGAGTCTATTTTAGCTCTGGCCCTTTTGAGAACCTGCTATCCCTGGGACCCCTTCTCAAGGTGTACTCCCACCCCATCAAAGATCTTTGCTTAGCCTGGCTTTCATTCATACTATGAAAACAGTTTACTTTCCAAATGTAGAATCCTAATACTGATAAAGCATATCAAGATCTATGTCCCTGGGCTGGCAGATAACTCAGCAGGAAAAGCGACTTGCTGGACCTGATGATCTAAGTTGACCCAGGACCCACATGATGGGAGAGACTTGACTTCTGCGCTTATCCTGATCTCACTGTCTTGGCTATAAAAATTCAAGATAAACAGTAAATGTGATAAAAGTTTTAAAAATATGTCCTTACTCCAAGGTAACAACACCTAGATACTATTTGGGTTCCGTGAACCAAGTACACACTAGTCCCATATTTAGAGACCTTAAAATTTTGTGCAACAATGCCTACATGCTTCCCAGGGGTATTCTGAAATAACCAAATTATTTAGCACAGAGCCTGATGTTGTGGTTACACAGTGGTTAATTAATCTTAAGGTTTCTCAGGGCTCTGGCAACTAAGACATCTAGAGTTGTAGAGTGCTTACCTGGTATGTGAAACAGACTTGGGCTCCAGCAACCACCCAACCAACCCATACTCGATACTAGAAATGTGCCTCAGGACTGGTTATTTGAAGGGGAGGTAGCAGAGGGCAGCTAGCCTCCTATGTGACCCCAATATCCTCCTGCAGGGAGCCCAGAGGAAAGAGGCCTGATACAGTGGAAAGCCGGGGCCAACGCCAACAGTGAGACCTCAGCCAGCCTGAAGAGCTACGACTTCCCCTTTGGGATGGGCATGGTAAAAAGGACGGCCTTTTTCAGATACGTTCCCATCTGCCCAGTCTTCAGAGGATTTTCTAAAAAGACAGAAAATCTGGAGAACACCCCAGACAATACAGAAGCTGGGTCTGTGTGCACCAAGGTCTGAAACTACCTCTACAAAAGGTAGGATGTGTTATATATGGTTCTTGTGGGAGCCTGAATAATCAAACATGTTTCAATGACAACAGAAATCAAACTACTCTAATTTTTGTAATCTGTTTCAACTTTCAAGTGGGGAGGGGGCTGGGTAAAAAGTCTCATGTGCATTTTGGGTAGAATTCCTTAGCCACATTATTCTAAGAAGAGAAATTCCCAATTGTTGTGGGCCACCTATTGATTACACGTAAGCTGAATTATCAATCCTACCAGATAGAGCAGCATCTAGGCCATCTAGAGTGTACGAGCAGTTACCGCCCTCCTGGGTCCTTATAGTCCTCTGTATCAGATACATTAGTTTTCAGCCTCCAGCATGACATTACGGGCACCGTGTGACAGTCGGCCCACCCTCCCCCAATGCGTGATATTTTATTACCGCCCTTTTCAAAGGGAAAGGTTCAAAATAAAATTAAGGTGTATTTATTTTAGATGCATGAGTGTTTTGCCTGGCAGCTGCAGAGGTAAGAAGAAAGCCATAGGATTCCCTGGAACTGGAGTTATGGTGGTTGCTGGGAATCAAGCCTGGGTCCTATGGCAGACCCAGTGCCGTATCTGCTTATCTGCTGAGCCATCTCTCAGGCCCTGAATGCAGGATTTTACAGGTGTAAAAGTATGTTGGCATGGGAAAGGCTGGAAACATTAACAGAAGACAGAAAACTCCTTCCACATATACTATTTGTTAGTGGTCACAAAATTAAAATCATTTTCCACTCAATTACCGAAAACTGCGAATACAAGCTCATTATCTTTAGAGCTTCAAAATGTGCAGGCAGTTCTGAATCCTCTTTTTGCCAAAATGCAGATACCTGGCTCTAGTTCCACCTCTAATGAGCATGCCGATAAACACATGATGCTGAAGTGTGTGGTGACTGCCGCAAGGAGGCAAAGGCAGGAAGTAGGACAAAGCAGCGGCTCGAGAGTGCTGCCCTTTGGTCTGAGCTGTCAGAGAACAAAGGGACTTTGTTATGGCTCCACCCCAAACAAGTGTCAAGCCTGTTGCAAGGGTGTAGTGGCAGACCTTTAATCCTAGCACTTGGGAGGCAGAGGCAGGCAGAGCTCTGTGAATTGAAGCCTGCCTGGTCTACACAGTGAGTTCCTGGGCAACAGGGCTTCATTTTGAGACCTTGTTTCAAAAACAGAAAAACCAAAACCAGGAGGCTGCTCTTCCAGAGGACGGAACACCCACATGGCACAGCTCACAACGACCTGTAACTCAGGGGCTCTGACACCCATCTAACCTCCACGGCACCTAGGCCTGAAAGTGATACACAAACATACTTGTAGGTAATATTCACACACATAAAGGAAATTAAAACAAAACTTGCTCTTGGAGCTGGAGGACGTTTAGGGTTAAGAGCCTGCTCTTCTAAAGGGCCATGGTTCAAATCTGGGCACCCACATGGCAGCTCACAATTACCTGTAATGTCACAGAGACATACATGGAGACAAAACACAAATGTAAATAAACTAATTTTAAAAAGGTGCCTTCAGCTAGACAATGTGGCCCACATCTCTAACTCTAGCATCTGGGAAACTGCTTGAAGGACTGTAGGTAAATTCAAGGCTGAGCTTACAGGAAAAAAATTTGAAATGCCAGGCACTTTGGAGCACGCCTGTAATCGCAGCACACAGAAAGGTAGAGGAAGGAGGATCTCCTGAGTTCCAGGCCAGCCTGATCTACAAAGCGAGACCAGGACAGCCAAGGCTACACAGAGAAACCCTGTCTCAAAAACAAAAATGCCACTGCCTGGACACAGTGGTGTAATCCCAGCACTTGGGAGGCAGAGGCGGACAAGGCAAGCCGGGACTACAGAGCGGCTTCCAGGACAGCCAGGACAAAAAAAGAAAAATCCTGCCTTTAAAAATTTTTTTTTTAATTTTATGTACATTAGGGTGAAGGTGTCAGACCCCCTAGAACTGGCGTTAGACAGTTGTGAGCTGTCATGTAGGTACTGGGAATTGAACCTGGGTCCTTTGGAAGAGCAGATAGTGCTCTTAACCACTGAACCACCTCTCCAGCCCCCAAATCCTGCCTTGAAAACAAAAAGACCCTCACTGGGGCTGAGGGGGTAGTAAGACCATTCAACAGTGCTTGCTCAGCATTCAGAAAACAGCTCCTAAATTCAACCTCCAGCACCACAAATGAAAACAAAACGAGCCAGAAATACATGCATGAGAGCAAGGTAACCCAGCACTCAGAAACCTGAAGCAGGAGGACCTTAGCAATGCAGCAACACACCGCTTGACATATAACAACTGACTGCGTGGCCTGTTTCAGTGTTCAGTTCTGTACCGCCAAGCGGCAGCCACGCTGCTGCACACACTAAGGAAGTGTTCTGTTCCTGTCCCAACCCAACCATAGTTCTTACACCATGGCTACCTAAGATTGCTAACACTGCAGTGCTGGGCACAAAAAGGACAAGTCAAATATTGGACAGCTATTTGCTCAGCTAGTGTGGCTTTGAGCAAATTCTCCTGTCTCAGCACATCTCACCCACAGGGAAGCCCTGAGGCCCTGGGCCCACAGTAAGTGCATACCAACACTGGAGTCTGTAGTCTGCACCAATAAACACAAGCATCAGCTCAGTTCTACTATTATTTATTTTTTTAAATATTTTTGAAAAAATATAATTTTTTTACAATATTTTCAACTTAAACACTATTCACACTGAACACGTATGGCAGCTTAACCTACCCAAATATGAAGTTTAAGAAGCCAAAACTGTTCTAGCTTTGTTAAAAGAAAAGTTGTGCTGCAGACTAGAGTCATGATGGTTAACAAAGCAAGGAAGAGCACCACTCAAAACCACGCTTCCATCTTTTTAGTTCTTCAGTTGGATTATGGGCTGGTGTTGGTCCTGTGTTAGACTTCACACGTGTATGGCTGTAATGCAATAAATCCTCAGAAGATGCAAGCCTCAAATCGCATTTCCTCATGTTTAACACTGGGAGAACTCAGTACTCCTGACACGGCGATACACCAGGCAAAAGCCAGACTAGCTCCTAGCTGACCACCACCTCGTGACCTTGGTCAAAGACATTCTCGTGAAATGACTTACTTCAAGTTAACAGACTTTCTTCAGAAAAGATTATTTTTGATGGACAAATGAAACTGAGAAATCTGCTTAACAATCAGAACCTAATTTAAATTTACTCATTTACTTTTTTTTTTTTTTTACAAAGTGCAGACATTAAAGTGCCAATTAACCCTAAGGGACCAGTTCAGCCTCAAAGACAGACAATTCAGTGAGATTTGGAGGTTATTTAATTTGGTTCTTTGTCACAGTTGACTGGTGCTTCTTCCATTGCTGTCTTTACATGAAGCCATAGGGCCACTTGTACTTTCAGTAACTGTGTGACAGCTTCTCAGTAACAGTCTCAGCACTTTTATTAAGCATGCAAGACTAACAACAACTTTGGCAATGCATAAGTGTAACACAGTGACGAGAGAGCTTTTACAATGAAGTCTTCTAATACTGCCTTCACAGTGTGGAAATTGTGCTACATCCACCAAAAGAGGGCCCGGCTATTCAACATGTTAGTACTTCACCCCAGGAACAAACTCCTTTGCATTTGGATTCAGATTGCTCTTGACCTGGAAAATAAGTACATATAATTAAAAAAAAAAAAAAAAAAAAAGCAAGTTCATTAGAGATGGCTGTGGATCTGTGGATTCTCAGAAGCATTCAGCCTAGATCTTTACGTAAAAAATACCTCCCAGAAAACTACAAAAGATTATACCTAACTCCAAAAACCTATGGCAGAGAAAGAATGTGAGATAAGCTCTGTAGCCTTTTTTGGGGGGGGAGGGGGCTGGGAAAACAGGTCTATGTCCTCCTGGCTGGCCTTGAACAGAGATCCAACAGCCTGTGCCCCTCAAGTGCCAGGATTAAAGGTATGCCCCACCACATTGGCCTCTATATCCTATCTACTTCTAAAGAAGGAACTGACATTAAGTGTAACAAGAAGCCCAGTAACTGCACAGAAACTGTAAGGAAAAGCATGGAGTAAGGTGTTCTGTCAAGTGTAGCGGATGCTCTGAAAATACTTCCAAACATGTTGGAGCGCTGTTCAGTCTGATTAACGGGGGCGCTGTTGGCTATTCATAAATTTTATTAATGATCAGTCACTAAAAAGTTGGGGACTGTCTTCCTACAACTGCTGTTTTCTCATTCTCACAGGAAGCCCTGTATGTAACAAGAAAAGGACACTACAGAGAAGACAGAAAACCTGAGTTGGAAATCTGAGTTCTACCTATTCCAAATTCCTGTGTAAGCTTGGATAGATCAACCTGTGTGTGACTTATTTTCACACCAGCTTAAAAACAAGTTGGAAGAATGGGCTGAAGTCTCTAAGCACACTAGAGACATGACTAGCATTACTTTGTTTCTTCAGTTTTACTTTCCTAAGCATGCATACATGTCAATATAAAGGAAGAGCTGAAAACCAGGGAGATTACAGGGGTAAATGTAGTCATGCAGGTAGGCTTAAACAAACAAAATACCAATGTCATGTATTTTAAGACCAATACAAACATTATATTTAGAAAAATGCTAAATATTCTCCCTTCCCATAGGGGAAATAAATTTATACTTTAAGACCACCTCAGTGATAAAATGTCTATTCAGAATGTTCTGGGCCTGGGCTTGACCATCAACATTACATACACACAAATAAAAATCCTTAAGTGGGGGCTGGAGAGATGGCTCAGGAGGCTAAGAGCACTGGCTGTCCTTCCAGAGATCCTGAGTTCAATTCCTAGCAACCACATGGTGGCTCACAACCATCAATAATGAGATATGGTGCCCTCTTCTGGCGTGCAGGTGTACATGCAGACAGAACATTGTATCATAATAAAGAAATCTTAAAAAATCTCTAAGAGGAAGAAAAGTGCGTGTGGTTTAATTGTAAAAACAGAATTCTTGAATATCTAATCTTTTGGCAGCTAGAGAAGTTCAAGAATGAATTAAAATAATCTCAAATACTCCAAGTTACACAAATCAGTTTCTGCAATATGGATTTATGCAAATCCAGGTTATACATTAAGCCCAACAAAGAAAGGCCTTTGTATTATATGACAATGACTAATGAAGTCTTGGGCAAGTATGTCCCAAAAGCCTTTCTATCATCCACTTGTTGAGGTGGGTTGCTGTAATTTACTGCAATGAAGGTTACACCACAATGTAAACTTTGGTGTTTTCTATATTGTCTCTTAGCAGCAGCAGGTTTCCCAAAAGCCTGATGGGAAGGATGACTGTAAATGTCTCCGTTGGGACACTTTTAAACAATCACCATGCTTAAAGCCCAATTCTTCTGGGTTAGGTGACATGAACAATTTAGTAAACTAACGCACAATAAAGTGATAGCAACTGACAAATTGCAGAGGGCACGAATTCCAGAGAATTCTTTTGGCCAGAAAGGTGAACATCCAAAACCAGAAAAACAAAAATCTAGTTTCAAAAATCTTGTGGAGCCCAGTGGCTCATGCTTGTAGTTCTAGGTCTTGATAGGCTGGGGTGTGAGGATTGCTCCAAGTTTGAGGCTAGTCAGGGCTATGCACCGAGTTCCAGGTTGGACTATTAGAGCGAGGTCCTGTTTCAACCACTGCACAAAACAAAATCTTTTAATTGTAGTAAAAGACTCATTAGGTTCTACTTTAGTGATGAAAACTTTATTGCCAGCACATTACCAATGACAAGACTGGGAATAAATAAGAATATGAATCTAGGCGTGCACTCTTTTTCTGCCAAGAGCTTGTAAAAAGTATCTCAAAGAAACTCTAAGTTTCACCAACTTTTAGGCCAAAATTAAAGAGCAAACCTTATCAAGATACTTTTATATAATTAAGTCATATGGTACTACTGTAAGTTTTTGGACCACCAAAGACACTTAAATATTCTAAGAGCAACATTTAAGTTTAATGCAACATCAAGGTTGAAAGCAGCAACAAGGAGGTACCGTATCATAAGATGGGGGCCTCTGCTTCTACTCTTAAAAAGTAGAGAAAATTTCAAAGGAGAGATGTGGAACTCTTCTTAAATAGAGAGTAGCTGGGTTTTCCACCTATAGGAGATGAGGTGGGGTCTAAAAAGACAAATGACTTTTTACCACAAGATCTTCCAGAGAAGAGCCATCACTGATAACAAGGTCATTAAACTGGTCTTGGATTTGGTCCATAGTCTGTGGGAGGTCTCGAGCTGGGATAAACCATTCGTGCTCCTCCTCCTCCTCCAGCATTTCTTGGAAACAGCGCTCAATAAACTCTTCTTCCCACAGCTCCTCCTCTATCTAGATTTACAACAAACAGGTGGTAATTACAGCACACTGGTTAAGACATCAGTAAATATTCATTACATTTTGTTTTTAGTTTTTTTGAGACAGAGCTTCTCTGTGTAGCCTTGGTTGTCCTGGACTCGCTTTGCAGACCAGGCTGGCCTTGAACTCACAGAAATATGCTTGCCTCTGCTTCAAGTGGCCTTAAAATATCTGAAGCTATTTGAAATCACAATGTAAGGGCCTGGTGTGCACTGTAGTGGATGCCTTTAATCCCAGCACTCAGGAGGCAGGCAAGGCTATACAGTGAGACCTTGTCTCAAAAGAACAGAACTAAAATCAAACCACAATATGGCTGGTCCTGTGTGTTATAACTCATCATCTCAGCACTTGAAGGTAAAATGAGTCCCAGACCTGCCTGTGCTATACAGACTGAGCCTCTTTCTCAAACGCTTCCCAACAGGCACAGTCGTGCACACCTGTAATCTTAGAGGAGGCTGGCACATGAGAATGGCTGAGTTTATGTACATACAAAACTGCACAATGTCAGAGCTGGAAGTGTAACTCCGTGGCCGAGTGTATTACTATGAATGAGACTAGGACAGCTACGGCTACACAAAACCCTGTCTTGCAAATCCAAAAGAAAAAAAGGTATCAAAAGTTTGAATCTTCCCTGCTTCTGTACTACAAAAAAAAAAAAAAAAAGCAAACCCAAAACTACCACAATGACCTAAAGACCTAGGCAGCTGTTTAGGGTTATTTTAGGTCTTTACTTGTCTCTACAGAAGGTTTTTTCTTCTTCTTCTTTTCCATTAAGAATAGCAAAGGCAAAGTAATGGAGTGATCTCTTCAAGAAATATTTTTCAGAATTATTCAAGCCTTAAAACATCCAGGGCCTAATCCAACCCATAAAGCCAAAAATCTCTAAAAGGTAGAGATTAAGGGCTGAAGAGATGGCTCAGGGTTTAAGAGCACTGGGCCCAGGGCCCCAGCATCCACATGAGAGTTCACAACTGTCTGGAATTCCAGTTCCAGGAGATCTGACACCCTCACACAGACATACATACATGTAGGCAAAACACCAATGCACATAAAATAAATGGTTTAAAAAAAGGGGGGGTAAAGATTAAAACAGCAGCAAAATCCCCCAACTGATCTCAGTATGAGGGAGTGGACAAGGTGAGCCCTCAGCCCTGTAAAACAAACATAAAACCTATGGGACTGAAGAAAGGACTTACTGATAAAGAGTGCTTGCTTCATGCACAGGACCCAAGTCTGGTTCCCAGCACCCATGGCAGGCAGCTCACAATTGCCTGTGAGCTCTATGGAGCCAATGCCCTCTTTTGGCCTCTACAGGAACTTGTAGACACACAAATAGTAAAAGCAGATCTTAAACTCAGGCTTGATGGCTCATGCCTTTAATTCCAGCCAGCACTTAGAAGGTAGAGGCAGAGGCAGACATATGGATCTGAGTTCCAGCCCAGCCTGGTCTACAAATTCTAGCCAACCAGGACTACAGGGTGACACCCCCCAAACAAACAAACAAAACACACATACACACACACACACACAACACCTCAATTGACTCAAGCCTGAACGATCTCACTCTGGAATGTTCATTATAGGCTACAGAGAAGATGGGCTAGCGATTCCCAAAACTGTGATCAGGACTGGATGTGAGAGAATGAGACCAGACAGTAGAAACAGAGACTCAAAGCCGACGCCTTTCAATATATCAGACTTCTCTGAAGAGAAGCAGCAGCAGATTTTTTTTTCAGACTGACTAAGACTGAGGCTCTCCAGTGAAAACAACCAATTTTGCACCAGGACATCTGCGGTCTGTTGTTGCAGTTTTCTAAATGTTCTTGGATTTGCAGTGTAATACAGAGATAACTGGTTTAAGGCAGTGCTTTCCAAAATGAAATTATCTGGGAGCTTTTTTCAGTTTCCCAGGCTCCACCCTATTCTTTTGAATCAATGTTTAGGGTGGGACCCTGAAACAAGCTACCCAAGTAATTTCAATGAGCTCTTTAGCCTGGTAGTAATTAACCATCAAATGAATCGTTACAATGCATATAAAGACCTAGACACAGTTCAGGGCCAAGTGCATATTTGAGAGATATGAAGCTATGGGGAAAAAAACATGTTTGTATACAAAACTAACTTGTCTGTTGAATTCCTCTTCATTTTCCATCCACATGTACTCTGCAAATGGATTATCATCTTCATGAGAATGACCGTTAATAATCACATCTTCATTGATGATGCTTGGGCTAGTACTGCTGCGACTTGGATCTTTCATGGTTGGTGTTCGTTGTCGTTTTAACCTTTAAAGTAAAAATATAATCATTATTTTAGTTATCATGAGCCTACCTCATTAAGCTACTAGAGGCACATGCTACATTCTCTTCCAGTGTCTGTGTGAAGATAGGCACATGTGTGAGAGCCACAGGTCTGGTGCCCCCTACTTTTTGAAGTCTTTATTTTTGTGTCAATAGTCAGAGGCAGAGGCAGGTGCATCTGAAGTCCAGGCCAGCCCAGTTAGTGTTACACCAGGGTTATGTACATGTCATGGAATGTGTGTCAAAAGCAGTAGACAATTTATATAAGTTGGTGTTCTATCACGTGGGCCATGCAGTCAAACTCAGTAAGATTTACAGGCAATTGGCTCCCATATCTTAAAAATAATTTTTGTTTTTTGGAGACAGGATCTCACTATGTAGTTGTGGCTCTCATGGAACTATGTAGACCAGGCTGGCCTCGAACTCAGAGAGATCTACCTGTCTCTGTCTCCCAAATGCTAGGATTAAAAGGCACATACATCTCTGTGCCCAGCCAGAAAATTCTTTAAAACTTGATTTCAGTTAAGTTCCAGAACTAAAACTGAAAAATAACTCTCGAAAATTTATTTTTCCAGGTGGTGATGGTGCAACGCCTTTAATCCTAGCACTTGGGAGGCAGAGGCAAAAGGATCTCTTCGAGGGCAGCCTGGTTTACAGAGTGAGTTACAGGACATGCAGGATTATACAGAGAAACCCTCTCTGGCAATTGTGTGTGCAGCCATGTGTATGTGGAGATCAGAGGACAATTTTATTTTTCTTTCTTTTTAAAAAGATTTTTTTATTTATACAGTGTTCTGCCTGTACGCCAGAAGAGGGCATTAGATCTCATTATAGATGGTTGTGAGCCACCATGTGGTTGCTGGGAACTGAACTCAGGACCTCTGGAAGAGCAGCCAGTGCTCTTAACCTCTGAGCCATCTCTCCAGCCCACAGAGGGCAATTTTCTAGAGTAGTTGTCTTCCATCTTGCTGAGGCAGCACTACTGTAGTAGAGACTCCAAGCTATAAAGTTTATGGAATCGTGGATGATTCTTATGTCTTTCTGACTGCCACTGTTGTTCTCTGACCTCCACACGCACCCTATGATATACCCTAGAGTGTAATAAATAAAAATAATCAAGTTTACTGTCAGCACACTCTACCAGTTCAGAGTTTGGCAAACGTACTAATGGTATAACTTTCGTTGAGATCAGAGGTGGTAACGTGCATTATAATTAGTGTCAAATATAACATTTAATATCTAAGCACAATTACTAACATGCTTAGGACTTTATATCAGTAGCTCCTTTATTCCAAAGTCAATGATAGTCATTTGCTCATATTTGATATGATTTCTCACAATCTACTCACCAGCAAATAACTTAATGTAACCTAATTAATTACCTATAAAAATTAGGCTACTCAGGTTGGTGGTACAAGTCTTTAAATTCCAGTACTCAGGATGAAGAGGCAGGTGGATCTGAATCTGAGGCTAAAAACTAAAACATGGAATTTCACATTATTTACTATTTTACTAGTTAAGTCGAAACTGCTAAAAAAAGAGATGCATAACAGCAGTCACTTGTACACAAATTCAGGCAATAGTGTGACCTGGCCAAAGAAACAACAGAAACACCACCACCCCAATTTAAAAACAGGCAAAGAGGTTCAGCTGGACATTCAGTTGATGCTGTCTTTAATGAGAACAATTATGTTTACGGCTCAGAAGCTCAAGGGGCACTCCACAGAGACAAAGGTATGGGGTTTCTTGTACGCGCAGGTCACATTTGGCATAAATGTAACAGATCAATAGTTCCAGTCCAGCATGCTGGCACACGCCTTCACTCCCAGTGCTCAGAAGGTAGGAACAGGTGGGTCTCTATGACTCAGAGGCCAGCTTGGTCTAAGCAGCAGTTTCCAGGCTAGTCAGTGTTGTAAGGTGAGACTCAAGTCTCAAAAGAAAAAGTAAAATAAGTAAAATTCTAGATTCACCACCATATACCAAAAGATTAGGACAAGCGATGCTGAGAATCCACAGCAATCTCATGAAATGCACAACTCATTATTGAATAGAAATTATAAAGACATCTACATTGGAAAAAGAATACAAGACGATTGTACTAGAAAAAGCATACATGCTTTTCACAAGAATATCCCATGAGTAAAAGCAAAATTTGAAAGAATCAAGATCTTGAAAGTGCCACAAAGACTTCCAAGAAGAGAACATGCCACACAGGCGTGGAGTGACACATTTATGACCAATCCTAGCACTGGAGTGGTAGGAGATCAGAATTTCAAGACTGTCCTCAGCTACACAGGAAGTCTGAGCCTAGCCTGGGCTATGTGAGATGCTGTCTTAAATACTTTTGGACTGGCTGGGGATACGTAATGGTAAAGCACTAAGAAAGATTAGCATGCCAGGTGGTGATGGTGCACACTTTAATCCCAGCACTTGGGAGGCAGAGGCGGGTGAATCTCTGAGTTTGAGGCCAGCTTGATCTACAGAGTGAATCCAGGACAGCCGGGAAGCCCTGGGTTGGGGAGGTGGGAGAGTATGTATGAGGCCCTGGATTCACTCTATAGTACCACAGGGGGAGAAAAACCCAGTTCATCAAAATGCATTTTAAACCCCATCAAATAAAATTAGGCAAAAGATTTGAATTAAGTTATACAGATATATAAAGGACAAATAGATGGTTTATAAAAACAAAGCTCACACCTTGACTCCAGTGCTCAGGAAAACAAAGGAAGACGAATCTCTGCTGAGTCTAGGCCAGCAGAGTCTGCCACAGCTGCTCTGTGAAATATCACCGTAGGCCTTCAGCAGTTTAAACAAGGGCTGTCATTTGGTCCAGCAATTCTATTTCCTAGGTATATACTTAAGAAAAAGAGTCTGTGACCTTAGTTACCTAAAAACTTGTAAATGTTCTTGGACTATGTTTTTGTGTTCCCCTCAGGTGTTGTTGATAGGAGTTATTCATTATTGCTTGCCACTGTCAATCAATTAAATGTTAAACTAGTCTTTACATGCCGTTGGAAAAACATTTATTCCATGTGTGGCTTGTTCTTGTATATAGCCTGAACTCATGAGAACTTTACTCAGGTGCCCTTTCTTAACCCTCAGAGGCTTTGAGCCTGTCTGAGGCTCTGAATAATGCTGGCTATTGCGTGAGATTTTAGTCAGCCCCATTTATTGGCTCCATTCCCCCAGGACCCACCACCTCTACAGTGCTGATACACAGGGCAGATATAGTGCTGCATGCCTAAATCTTAGAGGCAAAGAGCCAAGCGAAGTAGCAACAAGCAGTTTGGGGTCAGCCTGGGCTACAGAGCAAGACATTGACTGAAAATAATCAAAAAGTAGTCAGGTACTTTTCATGCAAACATGAGGTCCTGAATTTTTCTTTTAAAGATTTATTTAATGTATATGAGTGCTCTATCTGCATGTACACCTGCATGTTAGAAGAGGCCATCAGATCACATTATATAGAGGGCTGTGAGCCACCACGACATTGATGGGAATTGAACTCAGGACCCCTGGAGGAACAGCCAATGCTCTTTAACTACTGAGCCATCTCTCCAATCCCCGAGGTTCTGAATTTCAATCCCAACATCCAAATAAAAAGTCGAGTGTGGTGGCATATGTTGTAATGCCAGCACTGGGGGAGGCGAATCCCTGGGGCTTGTCAGCCAGAATTGGATAGTCAGAAAGCCCCAAATCTTGGTGAGATGTTGTTTAAAACAAAAACAAAAAAAGAGGGTGGGGTTGGTTAAATGGCTCAGTGGCTAAGGGCACTGGCTCCTCTTGAAGAGGACTAGAAGTCATTCTTTAGTGTCAGCGCTTACAGGGCAGCTCAGAACCCTAACTCCAGTTGCAGGGGACTGGAGGCCCTCTTCTGCCTTCCTGGGGCACTGCCCACACAGAGTGCACAGGCACACTTACAGGCAGATCTCTGTGAGTTCCAGGCCGGAGGGCTACAAAGAGAAACCCAGTCTCGAATCCTTCCCAAATAAGAACACTAAGCAAGTTCCAGGGCAGCCAGAGCTACCCAGAGCAACCCTGTCTTAAACAGGCAAAAAACCAACCAACCACATATCTTATGATTCCACGCATATGAAATATCAGACTAAGCAAATTAAGAGGCAAAAAGAAAAGAGCATTTGACTGTCTACTGATAGTAAAAAGAAACAGTAAGGGTGACAGAACAGGTAACAGGTTTTCTTTTGCTTTGTGAGGTGATAAAATTGTGCTAAATTTTGGTTTTGCTACCGAACTCCCAGCCTCCTGTCTTCACTTCCTAAGCGACCAGAGTATAGGCTTGTATGGATCTGTTAAATTCTAAATTGTTTACAAAATAAAAACTCTGTTTTCTACCCTGTCTTTCAGTCTTGTCTCACAGGGTGCTAACATTTTTGGTTTTTATTCCAGACAAGATTCTCCCTATATAGTTCTGGTTGTCCTGGAAACTCAGTTACACAGACCAGGCTGGCCTCATAAAGAGATCTGCCTGCCTCTTCCTCCCAGGTGCTGGAAGTAAAGGCTTGTGCCACCATGGGCTTTTAACATTTTTGATGATTGGTGTTTGGTTTTATATTTTCCACCCTAATTCCATGTTTAATTTTCTTACCCTTCTTTTTAGATTTCATTAAATATTTTCCCCATAATGTTTGTTTTCTCAAAGTTATTTTCCTACAAGTTAAAAAATATGCTCTATGCATCTCAATGTTTTCCTTATACATCTGGATATGCAGGGATCACACCCAAGGCATCTAAACACAATGCCGTAGCATTTAGACTACTCAGTCCTTCTGTCGAGAGTGGAGAAAAAAAAAAACAACACATGGTGTCTGTATATACCCCAGGTTATCCCTGATCTCATGATCCTCCTGCTTCAGTCTCCTGAATACTGAGCTTACAGGCCGTTGTTACCACAATCAGCTAGTGTACAACTTTAATTTTTTTCTTGTGCTATGTAAGCACAGGCGCCTCTGTAGAGGCCAGAGGAGTGCACTGGGTCACCTGCAGCTGGAGTTACAGGCGTTGTAAGTCACCTATGTGGGTACTGAGAACTAACTGGTCGCCTGCAGGAGCTCTACAGTTAAGAGCTCTTAACCTGAGCCATCTCTCCAGATCCTAGTATGTACCTTTAAAAAAAGTTTTATTGATTCTTTGTAAATTTCACACCATGCACCCCAATACCACTCATCTCCGTCCCTTCTCTACCCTTGCAACTTCCGTCCCAAAAGAAAACACACACACACCCCAAAACAAAAACAAAAACACAAAACAAAACATGTTTATTGCAGTGAGTCATTGCTGCAGTTTGAGGCCTCTGGCTTCTGCTACCCCATCAATACTGGATCCTTATGGGGACTCCACTCAGATACCCTGGAGCTTTGGATCTGCAGGACTGACTCCTTCACTCCAGAAGTTCAAAGATATGATAGATGCTGGATGGGGTGAGCGAACTCAAGGCTCTGGATCTAGGCTTGGGTATTAACTGAGTTGGTTAGCCCACAGCTCTCCTGCACCCACACCACCAGGGCGCACGCTCCAGCCCTCCCTGGCTCACCCAATGATGAAGCAGGCAAGGGGCAGGGCCAGCTCTCCCGCCCTTGGGCTGGCTCATCCTCTCTTTTCAGCTCTACTATGCTGCCCAGGTGAGGTGCAGGGCCTGCTCTCTCGAGTGCCCTAGTATGTACCTTTTAAATAAAATTTTGAATACTTGACAATTTATATTACCATATTGATTTTACTAGATCGATTGTTCATCAGTTTTCTTTATTTGTAGCACTGGGGAATGAAGCCCAAGGCCTTGTTTATGCTAGGTAATCAGCCTACCACTGACCCACAGCCCTAGTTCTCTTGGATTTATTGTTTGTGTATGAATGCTTTGTTTCTACGTATGTATGTGCACTACTTGCTTGCACAGAGTCTGAGGAGGTCAGAAGAGGGCATCATATCCCATGGAATTACAGATAGGACAGTTGAGAGCCATTATGTGGCTGCTGGAAACCAAACTCAGTTCCTTTCCAGACCAACTAGTGCTCTAAACCATGAGTCATTTCTCTAGCCCCAGGCTTTTCTTTTCTCCCCTCACCCAGACAGGTCTTCGAGGGGTAGCCTTGGCTATCCTGGACTCATTTTGTAGACCAGGCTGGCCTTAAACTCACAGAGATCCACCCGCCTCTGCTTCCCTGAGTTCTGGGATTACAGGCATAAGGCACCTTGCCTGGCAGCCTTTCTTTCGACAAGTTTACTCTGTAAATTAGGCTCAATGTGAATTAGAGATCATCCTTCTCTGGGTTTCACAAGTAACTGACATTACAGGCCTTACCCATGCTCAACATCCATCTTTGTCTCTTATATTATCTTCTCTTTACTTGATACATTTAAATTTTACTATTGACTTGCATGAATTTATTGTCACATTTCATAGAAAAAGGAATGAAGGGAATGGATCACAGATACACATACAAAAAAATCCTCTGAAGTTTATATATGTTATTCTATTAACACGCAGGCCCTGGGAATCCTACTGCACTTGCTACATGCCTCTTTGAAGACTTGATCCTGGCAACAACTTGCACAGCCCTTGGAAAAAGGGAATAACAGTACTTCCTAAAGGACCAATTGCTGTCATCAGCAATCAAGATCTATTCCTAACACACAGGAAGCTGGACTTATAAAAGAAAGAAATGAAGATGCAGAGCTTCTAGAAGGTAGAACCTGTTTTAAATTTTCTTATTTTATGTATAAAAGTGTTTTGCTTGAGTGTATGTCCATGCACCATATACATGCCTGGTGGCTGCAGAAGAGGGCACCAGAGCCTCTGAAACTCAAGTTACAGATACTTGTGAGCCCTGATGTGGTTCTAGGCATCAAACCTGGGTACCCTGGAAAAGCCACCAGTGTTCTTTACCAGAGTTATCTTTTCAGCTCTCTGTTCTAACTTAAATTTAAAAGACTTTTTTTCATAAAGTTTGCCTGGAATTATGCATTTTCAAACCACTGCATGTTCAAAAATGTCTGTTGCTTTCATATTTGAGTGGAAACTTTAGTCACAATCCAATTTTTACTTTTGTGATTCTAGTCAACAATATAAATTATTTCAAGTTTCACTGCTATAGGAAATTAATTTTCTTCCCCTTGTAATTATACTGTTTAAGACTGGACAGATATACAAGCACCTCGTGCCTGTAATGTCTACTACACAGGAGCGGATCAGATCTAAACTGCAGGCCTGCTTCGGCTGTACAGTGTAAGTTCAAGGTTAGCCTGCATAACCTATTAAGATGACACTTCAAAATCAAAGCTTCAAATTTTTATTTAAAAAAAAAGGGTGGGGGGAACCCTTTGGGCTGGAATATAGCACAGTTATAGAGTGCTTGCTATCTGTGGTGCTCTAAATTAAATCCCAGCACCGCAAAACAAGTAATAACCCACCTAAACAGGATGGGGCTGACTAGGGATTTAGAGCACTCACTATCCTGTTACATGGGTTTTAACATCAATATACAGGTTGGAGAGGGGAGATGGAGGTTTTAAATGTAAATTCATGAATTTCACTAGACTTTTGCTAGATAGAAGTATTTTTTCCCATTAATGCTGCTTAGAAATCAGCCAATCCCTTCAACTTAGCGTGTTTTCAGTAGACCACCATCTCTTTGTTCCTACCTGAAATTCCTTACATACTGGTTTCCAGAAGTGTTCTTTCATATTGCTATTAAATTTAAAATATGGTTTTACTATCTTCCTCCACTAGTTTAATCTCAAGAATTTTCATTAAAATTCAAATAGAATCATCTGTTGCTTTCATTAATTTGTCTTCTTTAGACTGTATTCTGAACCGACTCCTTCACTTTAAGCACACTCTTTATCTCTCTCTCTCTCTCTCACACACATACACACAGTCTACCAGTCTCTTCAGCTGTTAAACAAAAACAAATATCCCATTAGGCATGGTGATGCCAATCTGGCATGCAAGGGGTTGAGGTAGAAAGACTGCCCTGAGTCTGAGGCCATCCTAGACCACATATCAAGTTCCAGGCTGGCCTGGGCTATGCATTAAGGTCCTGCGTCAAAAACAAGATTCACAAAGGAGAAAACTATTTCATTAGTCTTTTTCCACACAGAAGTTTTTGGGAAGCATTACATTTCTGTCTTAATGATTAGAAGAGCATCCTAAGAGCCAGTCAGTGAGGCACACTTGTAATCTTGACACCTGGGAAACTGAAGGAGGCAAATCTGGAGTTTAAGGCCAGACTGTACTACAAACATAGACATAGTATTTTCAAAAGGAAAAGAGAGAAAAACAGAAAAAGGAAGTAGCTACAGGCAAGGGGGTACTAAGTGAAGCATGCCTTTGATCCCAGTACTTAAGAGACAGCTCTCTTGAGTTCCAGGCCAGGCAGGGTTATATAGCAAAACCCCTGCCTTAGGGAAAACAAAACAAAACAAAAAAAAACCGGAAGACAGCTCTCACCAGTCTGCTTTATTCTAACAATGGGTAAAGGACAAGTCGAGTCTCACCTTCCTCACATGTGAAATGGTAATAATGACAGCACCCAGGGCTGGAAAGGTGGCTCAGCAGTTCAGAGCACTTGCTACAGAGGCTCAATTCCCAGGACCTATGCAGCAGCTCACAACCATCTTTAGCTCTGGTTCCAGGAGAGCCTATTTCCATGACCCTCCCCCCCCATCTCTGAACTCGGCATTCAGATGATGAACTCACATACATATATTCAGGAAAAACACTCATAGGCATGAAATAAAATAATCTAATAAACTTTTTTTTTAAAGATTAATTTTATGTGTGTGTTTTGCCTACACATATTTACATGGACCCTCTTCTGCCTGAGGACAGAAGGCAGCGACAGATACTCTGAAGTTCACAATGTGGATGCTGGAACATAATCTGAGCCCTCTATAAGAGCAAAGGATTCCTAACTGCTGAGCCACCTCTCCAGCTACCATCTCTCTTTTTCTTCAGACAGGGTCTTGTAACCCAAGAATGGTCTTGCTCCTGATGCTTCTGCCTTCACCTCCCAAGTGCTAGGATTACAGCTATGCAGCACTGGTGTTTCCTTATTTATAGACAGGGTCTCACTGTGGACCTGCTGGCCTGTAACTTGCTATGTAGATCAATTCGGTCTCAAACCAAGAGATTTCACCTACCCCTGCCGTGTGTGTGTGTGTACATATATCTGTATACATGTGTGTGTACATATATGTATTTTACTTTTTCACTGGTCTTATACAGTAGGAATGAAATAATGTTAAAGGCTAGAACCTGCCAGTGTGGCACATGCCAGAAATTCTAGCTACATAGGAAGAAAGAGGTAGGTAGTCTGGTCAGTTTATCAAGACTCTGCCTCAAAGGGCTGGAGATGTTGTTACAAACAACACAAAACAAAAAACCCAAAGCTATAAAACACTGACCTCTAATGTTAAAAGAGTAAGGGATGGCTCATTAGTCAAAAGCTCAACATCAAAACCACTATACAAGTAGGTATTAAAATTTAAGACTTAATTCAACCCCTTCAGCCATACACCAATTAAAGTAACTTTAATTAAAACATACATTTTTAGTTCTTTAGTTGAACCTGTCATATTTCAAGTACTCCCACCCCCACACATGATCTCACTATGTAGCTATGATTGGCCTTGAACTCAGATATCTGCCTCTGCCTCCCAAGTGCTCGAATCAAAGGCGTTTGCCACCACATCCAGCCCTGTATTTCAAATTTTCTATAGCCATAGGAGTACTGGTTTTCACAGAATCCAGCCACCATATCTAGTTTAATTAATCAATATTTACAAAAGTACTTAGACCAATGCCTAGCATTATTAGCATAGTTTTCAAGACAGGGTTTCTTTGTGTGTTGCCCTGGCTCTCCCTTTGTAGACCAGGATAGCCTCGAACTCATGGCGATCTGCCTGCCTCTGCCTCCCAAGTGCTGTGATTAAAGACATGCACCACCATGCTTGGCTGCCTATTATTATTATTAAATGCACTTGCTAAATGATGTCATGCTCCTGTTTCCTCAACTTTAAAGTAGGTAAGAAAAAACTTGCCTATTTTCACAAGTTGCCATGAATATGCAAATACTTTATAAATTACAAAAAGATGTGAAAGAGCAAAAGGTTATTAAATACTACCTTCAATCTTGCACAGTATCCATTAAAACTGCTGTAACAGTGGACATTTTAAACCTTTCATTAAAGTGAAGGCATCACTAGCTAGGGTCATAACGTGATAAACCTGAATAAAATTTATTACTTATTGAAGGAAAAAGCCACTATAAACTTACTCTGTTCCAAAGAGGATAGAAATTACCTACCTCAGATTGAGTTCTCAAGGACCAATATGCACAGCCTTTAACCATTACAGTGAATCGCCATTCCCCCCATCCCCTAAAGAAACAGATAAATAGGGTATAATTTTTTGAAAGTTACCTATCTTTGTGATACATACTTCTGAGACTGGTTCTGTTCAAGGTCATTAACTAACACAAAGAGACTGTTCTCAATATCCTGTCATTCACAAACCAAAATCAGAACCACAAAACAGCAAGTACTGGATCTCATTAAAGTCCTTGCATAGACCCTTTTCCCAGCTGAAACAACCTACAGCTGAAATTTCAGATGCTACTTAATGAACCAACACCTATTAACTGCTAAATGAAACGTGCGAAAAATGTGCCACCGTGACACAAGAAACGCTCAGTCAGCACAAGCAAAATGAGCACTTACTGAAATAAGCATCAAAGGCTGTCAGCAAATTGAAAACCAAATGCTTTCTAGGGCTTGGAGATGCAAAATCAAGAAAAGATAGATAATAAACCAAGTCTTTTAGCACGTATTAGGAATTTATCGTGGGCTGCTGCAACACAATTTTAAAAATTAACTACACCAGAATCCCTACTATCCTCTTTCCTTTCATTGAGTTAGTAGTGGTGGTGAATAAGCACATTTTAACGAAAAGTAAGAGGAACAATATCAAATAGTAAGAACTAGAATGGACCTTTTAAATTCATCTAGCTAAAGCCTTGCTGGTTTAAGTGTTCCCAGGGCCCCCAAACAACAGGCCTATTTGAAGCACGTGATAAAGCCTAAAATAAAGAGGTAGGGATGGTGAAGAAATGGAAGAGGTGGAAAAAGATACAAGCCGTTCGACCGTTACAGAGTGCTCCCCTGAGACACCGGCAGCCTGCCTGTCCCTTTTCTCCCCAAACCCCAGCATGGGCAGAAACGCGCAGGCGCAGCAGAGGCGGCAGCGCGTGGCAACGCGCAGGCGTATAGTGGTAGAAACAATGAGCTTTGTTGCCCAAGCGGCAAGGGGGGGGCTGGGGGACGCAGGGGAAAAGGTACTGGACAGGGTTAAAACCAAACCAAACAAAAAAAAAGACTGAGGAACACAAGAAAGTGCTATCCCGGCAACACTCGCGCGCCACTAAAGACCCGGATAGAGGACTCTGCGATCGAAGTAAGTACTGAGAGAAATGAGCGAAGGCCATTTCGGATACATGGAGCCTGTCCCAGCTTATCCCGCAGACTCGGCGGAAGTGGGTCAGGAACAACCGAGGTCAAACCGGGCTCGGTGGCCCGTAGCCTGGGCGGCCCCTTCCGCCCCCCCTCGGCCTTCGCTGAGCGTGGCCTCTCGACCGCCGGAGTCGCCGCGCCCGCACAGCATTCCGTCTGAGGGGACCCCTCACCCAGTGCACGGCAGCGGGGACGGCAGCCAACGAATCTTGTCGGCCTCCGCGGATCTCCACAGGCAGCGCCGCTCCCCCGCTCGACGTGCGCTTCGCCCGCCGCCTCCCTTCTCCAGTCCAAACAAACAGCCCAGCCCGGAAGTGACTTCATTTCCGTCATCCCGGCCCCACCCACTCGTTCTGTCTTTGCTCCCCGGCTAGGCCACTAGAGCGCGCAAGAGAAAATGCGACTCCAAAGGTCTGGTCTCTGTGTTGTGCTCTTATACAGGAGCAAAGGCCTTCCCCGTGCTCCTCAGAGCCACCTCGGGTTTTTCTAGTTCTGTTGACTTCTGTGTGTGAGGCAGGTATGGCTCCTCACTCGCCCGCCCTACCTGACGGATGGATTCTGTGGATATGGGAACTGGGAACCAAAGTATGCATCTGTGTACTCGTAGTATATATACCAAAAGGAACATCCAAGTAATGACCCTACCCCGATATACATACTAAAAGTGTACATAATTGTTCATAATAAAAGAACACGCAGTGATGTCACATTGGGATCCTGACCTAAGCAAAATCCAAAGCATATGGCTAATCCACAAGAACTTGTATTCATACACCTTTTAAAGACCTTTACACATTCACAGAATACCAGGTGTTTCCTATCCAGCCTGCACAGGCTCTTTGAAAACAAAACTAAGGAAGGCTCAAGATTTTCCATACCAGTGATTTCAACACTTGCGTGGAAGCAGGGATACAAGAGCATCATTTGCACACCAGTTCTTGTTTAAAAAAGAAAAAGCCAGCAAGAGGTTTCAGGGGGTAAAATGCTTGAAATACGAGCTTTGTGACCTGAGTTCCATCCGCAGGACCTACATAAAGGTAGGAGAGCACCAACTCCAGAACTTGTCTCTGACCTCCACTCGTGCCATAGCAAGCAACCAAACAACAAAAGGCAGTCTTTTAAGTTTATAACTACCTTCAGTGTGCTGGCCTATATGTCCTTAGCTGCGTTTCCATGTTATCACTGGCTAACTTTTAAGATCTATGTCTAGTGACACAGATGTGTGAAAAACTATCTGGGCATATTTTTAGAGGACATAAAAACTCCATTAAATCTTTGATATAGAAAAGATGCACTTGGAAATAAAATTTTAATTCTTAAATTCTTATGCTTGTGTTATTCATTGAAACAACCAAATTCTTCTGGGAGTTTTGTTTTTGGAAACAGTACAACCAGCTTTATGTTTGAATTTCTATAGTATTCAAAGGTCTTGGCATCAGTGACATTCCCTTTGAATTAATGTCTTCACTTCCCCTCAGGTAGCATTTTAACCCTTGGCCAGTCTTGATGACAAAGGGGTGGGGGGAGGGTTACTCCACAGTTATTTCTGGCCAGTTCAACATGGGTCATCAAACGTGGCTCAACTACTTCACTTACATTTACAGAACTGAACGCTAAACTGTTCTAATCTTAAAGACAAGTGCAGACTGCTAAGCTGAAGTACCACACAATTATAGCCAGGGAAAATTTGTCTCTGTTGCTGCTGAGTAAGTATACAGCTTTGAGAGGAAAAAGACTGTTATGATTTATCCAAAGGATGCTGATAGCCAGCTGTTGTAGTTCACAACTAACCCTCGCCCTCAGGAAACAAGGTGGACTTGTAATTTTGAGCCTCAAAATCAAATGGTATTGGTGAGGAACCTGGAAAAGTAGTCCAAAGTAAAAAAAACTACAGAAACCAAGACATGTTTACATGTTCTATAATTAACCTAATTAAAAAATTTTGTACATGAATGTTTAATATATTTTGCCACATGTTGGTGCCTGAGCCTTTAAGCTGGATTTAAACAGTGGTTGTGAGCCTCCGTGGGTGCTGGTAACTGATTAAAGACCCTCTGCTAAGAGAAGTACATATGTATTGGTAACCTCTAAGCCATCTTTTAGTTCTATTCCCCCACATCCCCAAGATAGGGTTTCACCTCCTAGCTCATGTTCACTTTGAACTCCAGCCTGCCTTAGTCTCTAGAGTGAGGTTAGACTGAGATTATAAGAGACACCATACATTTGGCCAACCCCAACACCCCAAAAACTAAGTAGAAGCCAGACCTAGTAGAATCCCAGCTACTCTGGAGGAAAAAAAGAGTAACTCAGGCCAACTTGGGCTATACTGCAATTGCAATGTCAACTCTGAAAATTAAAAAACATAAAAGAGCTGGTCCTGAGTTCAACTTCCAGGAACTACATGGAGGCTCACAACCATCTATAATGACATCTGACCCTCTTCTGGCAGTCACATATGCAGGCAGAATACTGATAAATCTTAATTAAAACACACACAGTTATGGTAAGAGTATTTGCTTAGCATGTTCTGGGTTCAATCTTTAATACTGGGTACAGAGGACCATGCATTACTAAGAAAGCTTGAGTAAGATGATTGTAATCTTAATTCAGTGAGACCTGTCTCAAAGCAAAAACCAGGGCTAGGAGTATGTATCCCTTAGTGGCACAGTGTATGCCCGAGACATGTAAGAACCTAGGTTAAATGCCCAGGATTTCACATAAACACCTAATCTTACCATGCCAGTCTAGAATCCCAGCACTCAGAAGCAGAGGTACATGACAGATTCTGCTTTGGAAAAAAAAGGGGGGGTGGGGAGTCAGGGGAGATGTAGTTTAGCTGAGTGGCTGTCTACCATGTTCTAAACTTTGAGTTTAATCCCCAGCAATAAATAAAATTTGGCATGGTGGCACACACCAATACTTGGAGGGTAGGATGATCAGACATTTAGATAAGTTCATCATCTCAGCTACACATGATGACGACCTAAGCCATTCAAAACTATTTTTAAATCAGGCATGATATCAACATACCTTTAATCCCAACACTCAGGAGAAAATAAACAGGCAGGTCTCTGTAAACTGAAGCCAGTCTAGTCTACACAGTGAGTTCCAGACCAGTGAGGAATACTTAGTGGGAACCTATCTCAAAACAAAACACCCCAAGTTTCAAAAAGGACAAAAGTCTGCAAAAGAGCATGAATAAGTATTATTTTTATCCTGTAGAAGTTGGGCAATACACCCTAGAACCTACCACCGATGTCAGTAAACTTATCAATTACTTTTTTTTGGAAACAGGTCTTGGTAAGCAGGCTTACTTGATTCCAACTAATGGCCCTAGGCCTCCCTCAATCTCCCAAGTGAATAATGCCTACTTAGTTCTTTTCAGTGCTTCCATGTGTCTTTTATTCACCTTAGTGGATAATTACGTAGCATTTTCCCCTAAAAGATCTTTCAATGAAAAGTAAAACCAGATTAACCTATAAAGGGTTATTTCTATGTAGTTTGAGTAAGAAATTTGAAAAATAGCATGAATGAGGGATAGACTAATGATGACGTGTGCAATATTCACTTCTCCTGTTTGGGTTGGCTTTCTACAGCCCAACTTTAGAAAGATGGGAGAGCCACACTTAATGTCCACGAGCACCAGGCAATACCAGAAAGTTAGGAGTTATATTTAATCTCATAGGTCATTACATAAATTGTAATCCATTCCACAGGTTCACATGGCATTACAATTTAGGTGGCTTTCAAAGACACAAACAGGTTTCTTAGTGCTGAGAACTGAACTACCTTGGACATGCTGGGCAAGGGTTTTTAGACAACTCAACTCCAGTCCAGGATACCCACTTTACAATGTATAACTTGGTAGGTAGCAGCTAGAGACTCTATTTACAGTCAAATCTAAATTAAGGTGCAAAAAAAAAAAAAAAGGTTTCTCACTGGGCAGCAGCCTTAATCCCAGCACTCAAGAGGCAGAGGCAGGTCAATCTCTTGTGTTCAAAGCTAGCCTGGTCTATAAGTTACAGGGCAGCCAGAGCTACATAGAGAAACCGTCTTGAAAAACCAATAAATGATTTTAAAAGCTTTCTCATTATGCTGTTGAAACTGCTCTTGACCTGCGACTTGAGGTATTCCTGAGTAGTTTGAACTACAAAGTGATCACCATAGTGTTATCTAATCTTCCATTTCAGGACCCTCTCTCCAATCAAGTAAGTTAAGAAACCATGATTTCTGATTTAATCCTGGCAAACTGAGCAGACAAAAACTGCTTAGTTCTGATAGGAGGTGGCAAACAGCATTTTGTTGAAGTCAAATCTAACTCTTAAAGGAGTGGGCTCAATCCCAACACCAAAAATTAAAACAAAACAATAAAACTCTTGAGAGGATTAGTAGCTCAGTGGTATTGCACTTACCTAACATGTACATTAAAGTCCTGAGTTAGCTCTCCTACACTACAGTGAATAAACTCTACACATCTTAAGATACAGATCCAAGGTAGGAGATAGCACACACTTATAATTCCAGCACTCAGAGGCAGAAGCAGTCAAATCTGAATTTAAGGCCAGCCTGGACTACTAAGTCTAGCACAGCTAAGGCTACACAGAGAAACCCTGTATTAAAACAAACAAAAGATACAGCTTCAGTTATGGAAGATTCTCAGTTAAGGGTATCATGTTCAAGTCAGCCACCAAGAACTCCTTTTCCTCCCAACTTTGTACTTACCTGTTCTAGTCTCCCACCCCCAAG
Source organism: Pachyuromys duprasi (assembly GCA_028658305.1). Classification (NCBI taxonomy): domain Eukaryota; kingdom Metazoa; phylum Chordata; class Mammalia; order Rodentia; family Muridae; genus Pachyuromys; species Pachyuromys duprasi. Next base: position 8,924,427 of record CM053764.1, read on the forward strand.
TTTCTGTTAGGCCTGGCTGTCCTGGAACTGGTTCTGTAGACTAGGCCAGCTTTCAAGCTTAGGAATACCCCTGGCCTGTACCTCCCAGTACTGAAGGCATGGGTCACCACACCCACGTTGGCTGCCCAAAAATTTACTGTGAAAAATGCCACATTCCTCCAAGAAGTCGGCCTGGTCTACACAGCAAATTCCAGCGACATAGTGAGACCATGCCTGGAAAAAGCAAAAAGCAAAACAAAACTTTTGAGGTTTAACACGGCTCAGTGGGTAAACACATTTGCCATATAAGCCTGACTTGAGTTTGTTCCAGGGAACCCACAATAGGAGACAAAATAATGCCACAAAGTTTTCCTTTGATTTATACAAAGGTACATGTGTCCACATTTCTATACAAGATTAAAAATCATGGACTTCCTTAGGCCTTACTACTGTTGGTGGCATATGTTATAGCTATAAACTAATCTTCCTGTTTCCCCTAACCCCAGAGCATTTATGCTACTGAGGCTGGGCTTAAACGCTTAACTTTGGCTACTTGAATACCTGAGTGGGCTGACCTTCTGACAAAATAAAATTACTTCTGGGATACACAAAGCAACTCAAATGTCAACAATAACACTACCAGAACTCAAATTTCCTAACAATGAGTAAAAAAGGATTATAAAATAAATTCAGGCCATCTCTAACCTTCTCTCACATTTGTATAATAGTAACACTAAATAGCAGAATGTTCAACTTTGTAACAGGTGTAAAATGAAACATTTCTTTTATAGGTTTGCCATAAACTAGATCTAGAGGAAGAAGGTATGTGATCACAAATGTAGAAGTTTGGGCAGAATCCCAAGTTCAAACCCAGTCTGGGCTGTATAGTATAACAGACCGAACGCAAACTCCGTATGTTGCTAGAAGATCATCTTAACTTTTGATCTCGTATTCCCTGAGTTCTGGGAGTAAGAGCATGTGCCATCACTCCTTATTAGGTGGACTTGGTTAATTCTAGGACAGCATTACGATACAAAATGAGCTATATCTACAGGCATCTCAAAAGTAAAATAAAAACTGCCAAGTTGGACAGTGGTGTAACATATCTTTGATTCCAGCACATGGGAGACAGAGGCAGGTGGATTTCTGTGAGTTCAAGGCCAGCCTGGTCTACAGAGCCAAGTTCCAGGACAGCCAAAGCTACCCCAAAAAGAAAAACAAAACAAAAACAGTCTCAAAAAAAAACCAAAAACCAAAAAAACAAAACAAAAACAAAAACCAAAAAAAAACAACTAACTAAAGATAAGCAGGGCGGCATGGTGCACACCTGCGATCCCAGCACTCGGGGAGGCAGAGGCAGGTGGATCTCTGTGAGTTCGAGGCCAGCCTGGTCTACAGAGAGAGCCCAAAACAGCTAAGGCTACACAGAGAAACCCTGTTTTGAAAAACAAAAAACCAAACAAAGAGCAAAAAGATTGCCACAATGTGGAAAATGGCATTAGAGATTTCTCACAAGCAGCTTATTTACAAAAACAAAACAAACTACACCAATCTGACACAATTTCTTTTCGGGTTGCTTTTGTCTTTTAAAACAGGGTTTCTCTGTGTAACAGCCCTGGTTGTCCTAGAACTCACTTTGTAAAATAGGCCAGCTTAGAACTCAGAGATCCATCTACTTGCCTTTTCCTCCCAAGTGCTGAGATTAAAGTCCTGTACCACTATCACCCCAATAAAACCTGATTTCTCAAGGCCACAAGAAAAGCTAAACTGTTCAATTCTTTAAATTACTAAATCCATATAATAAGCCATACAACATGTTTCCATTTATGTGCACAATATTTTGTTTACTTTTGAGACAAGATTTTACAATGTAGCCATGACTAGCCTGGAACTCTATGTGAGGGGAGGTGGGCTCCCAACCCAAAGGCAAATCTGGCTCTGCCTCCCAAGTGCTGGGATTAAAAGTGTGTGCCACCACCCCTATTCTTGGCCCTTGTCCAGTTTTTAATAGTTGCTGTTAGATAAAAACAAAACAAAACAGAGAATTAACAAAGTGAATTATTAGTAACAGCTAGAATTAAACTGAAGAAAATTGGCAAGGATTTTTTGTGCATGTTACTCAAGAGACTAAAATTTTACCCAACAATATATTTGAAATACCCTTTTAATACAATTAGGCTTGAGAAAATGAAAGATAATCATTTGTCACTGATTTAAAACTGTCCTTTGGACTTTAGATTATCCAATAACATCAAAAATCTTTTTCTGATTTTGAAAGAGACAGAACTAATTTTTCCAATGGTATTTTCAATTTGATTTTTTTTTTCTCATTTGACTTTTGGTGTGTTCAATTTGATTCTTAAAGACATAAATATGACTGAATCTGAGCTTTTACAATTTCATTACCCCCAGTGTTTAAAACTGTAAGGTTAAAGGAAAAAAAAAAATTCCCATTTTTAGTTATGTAACAAGAACAAGAAATCCATCAGGACTGAGATCTTTAGTAGCTTTTAGAACATCCACATAGACTTAATAATTTGTTAAAGCATGCACAAA
>CM053764.1:8933630-8947197 GCA_028658305.1 Pachyuromys duprasi
AGCAGCTCATCTTCAGACTCAAGAAGCATATTGGGCTCTTGTTCTGTCTGGTCATCCTTGGTGTCTTTCTCCCCATCTTCACCTGACTTGTCTTCTTGTTCTTTACCCTCAGAAGGACTCTCAGTCTTCTGAGCACCATCAGTTTTAGACTTCTTATCACTTGGGGATTCTTTCCCATCTGGAGAATAGGATCTTTTCCTAAAAGTAGTCAAATGGACATTTTGTTTGCCAAGTTGAAAAATAAAAGCCCAATGTCAGCTAACATGGTTAATACTGATTCCAATTTGCTAATATCTGTCTAAGACCAGGTCACCCACCCTGAGTGTGGGTAGTACCATTCCAAGGACTGCCTGGGTTCCTGACTGACCAAACCTAGTAAGGGGGACAAGATATTTTTCAGACATGAACTCAATGACTGGCTCATTGAAGATCCCCCCCTCCCCCCAGGAAGAAGCAGCCTTACTAGGCCACATATAAGGACATTGCAGCCAGTCCTGAAGAAACCTGATAAGCTAGGGTCAGATGGAAGGGGAGGAGACCTCCCCCCATCTGTGGACTTGGAAAGGGGCAGGGAAGAGATGAGGGAGGGAGGGTGGGATTGGGAGGGAATGAGGGAGCAGGATACAGCTGGGATACAAAGTTAATAAACTGTAACTAATATTTAAAAAAAAAAAAGACAAGGTAAGCTGAACAGAATCGTTTATCTTTCTTTACTTCCTGACCACTGGTGCAAAGTTTAATTTCTTCCATCTCTTATTGCCACTACTTCCTATCTATGATGGATTGTATTTTTAAATCTCGAGCCAAATATACTGTTCTTTCCTAACATTGCTTTGTTTAGATACTTTGTCATAGCAAAGACTAGTAATTACATGATAGCATGTGAAATTAAATTACCGGGATTTATCTTTTTTCAGTAAGTCAATTCCTCTGTTAGGAATCTGAAAGATAAAAAAATTTTTATAAGTTAAATACATTTAATTTTACTCATTTGTAGATTATATCATCAATCAAGTGATAATCTGCAACTCTCCTTTATATAATCAACCTGTACAACCATACCCAAGAAAATCTGAGTATAAAATTTCATCTCAACCACTAAAAGAACCATAGAAATGGGCAATAGAACATTTTGGTACTATACCTGTTCTGATAAACTTTAAACAGGTTTGAGAAATGGAAGATGCGTTTATAAAACAAAACCTTTCTACTGAAGAAAAACAAAGGTTCTTTTTAAGATTTCAAAAAGAAAACAACCCAAAAAACAACAGAACCACAGCAACAAAAACTTTTTTTTTTTTTGAGGCAGGGTCTCATTATGTAGCTGACTGTCCTAGAACTCACTCTGTAGACTAGGCTGGCCTCGAACTCGGAGATCTACCTGCCTCTGCCTCCCAAATTATGGGAGACAGGGACAGATCTTTCTCATTTAATATGGGTTTGTATTTTAGTGCAGCGCAAGCATGCCTGATGTCCACAGATACAGGGTCCGATCCTAAAAAAGGAGTTGCAATTGGTTGTGAGTCATATAGGGGGATGGAGATGAACCTCGGTTTTTGCAAGAACAGCAAGTGCTCTTACCTAAGTCACATTTCCAACCATTAAGATTTATTTTTATCTGTGTCTACCTATCGGTGTGATTGCATGACAATTAAGTCAGAGACTCAGAGGCCAGAAAGGATGTTGGACACTTAACCCTGAGTTATAGGCAGTTGTAGAGCGCTTGACTTGGGCACTGGGAACTCCAATCCTCTTGAAGAACAGCAAGTGCTTTTAACTGCTAAGCCACCTCAAGCCCCAAATCTTGCATTTAGTATGCAAAATGATTAAACTAGAACAGTAAGATGGCTCAGTTGGTACTAGTGTGCACAGTGGCACTCACACATCCACAAAATAAATGCAAAAAAGGCTAACTGCCTAAACAGGATGGCAGTGCACGCCGTGTTAATTTTAGCACCCAAGGGGAGCCTGACTTACAGTGAGGCCTAGCTCTAAGATTCTTGGCAAAACTCTGCCTATCCTCTCCCTCTCCTCCCCAAAAAGGGGAGAGAAAACATTTTTGTGGCCTTTGCCAGGCATATGGATTTATCATCTTAGCTGTTTAAGAAACAAAAACAGTAAGATCAGTTGAACCAAGCAGCTTGAGGCAGATTGGGTTACATAGTTAGACCTTGTCAACCAAGAGATCAAGACTATTAAGCACCACATACCCGCAGCACCAGCTTCTTATATTTTTCAGACAAGTCAACCTTAACACATCTCCCTTGAAACCAAAGTGCCTTCTTTAGACAGTGGTCAACCATTGCCATTGCATCTTCTCTGGTTTCCATCTCAATGAAGGCCTGGAAAGAAGGAGGGAGAGAAACATACAATGACATTACTTCACATGAAAATGAATTAAAACCATTTTTTTCTACATCAAGAAACCATCAAAACAACAACAACAACAACAAAACAAAAATCCCCTCCAATACTAAAAAACAAAACAAAACTCCAATACTTTCCTGACTGAGTCTGGGGATTGCACCCCAAGCCTTGTACTTTTAAGTTTCATCCCGTCCTCTGAATTCTTTACATAAAATTTTCAATATGAGTAAAGTGAATAAAACTGCTAATTTTATATTCTGAAAAGCTGGTTGTGGTGACTCATGTTTTAAAGTCTGGCACTATAGAGGCCAAAAGAAATCGATTTGCTGAAAGCCATCCCGAGCTACATATTAAATTTTAGGATACCAAGAGCTATTTATCAAAGCTTAGAAAACAAAACAGAGCCTACAATCACTACCCAACTCTGCAAAGCTGGGTGTCTACATATGTATTAGATCTGTAAGAAGAAAACGCTAAAAGCAGATTGTATTTCTACTATGACAAGAGAAAAACTTTACTTTTCTAAACTTTAAGGCCTGCCCACAAACTAATAAAATTTAAAACTGCATATGTTTATGATTCAACCCACAAACTAATGCATTTCTACTACTGATACCTACTCCCAGTAAAACAAACTGTCTTAAAGCACATTAAAAATTACTCTTAAAATCTTGAGAATGTGTATTACCTGACTTTTCATCCTCATCAATATGTAATTCTTTATTTTCCCATAAGGCTCAGCAAGCTTGAGGACAGCACTGTCAGAATAGCCAGAATGAGGTAAATTGCTGAGATGGATCACACGTCCAAGTTCTTGCTTTTGATCAAACTTCTGATCTGGTTTTCCTTCAGGTTTCTTAAACCCCAAAAAAAAGTAAATAAAAAAAAAAAAAAAAAAAAAAGGGAAATTTAAGACATAATTAAAAAGTAAAAGGTTGGCAGACATGCTAAAATTATTAACAGAGTAATTTTACTCAACCAAGAAAACAAATTAAAAATTATTTATTAAGCTGATTTCATGTAACCTAGAGGAAAGACAAATAAAAGGTCAGTACCTTTATTCTCTTATACTTCTGGGATAAATGAACTCTCACTGGCTTGCCAAATACTAATGCTGGTGTAGTGGTATAATAGTCCACAGCAGCCTGAGCATCTTCTGTGGTTGCCATTTCAATAAATGCCTGAAATTACACAAAAAGAAATTTCTAAAATGTTACCGAAATTTTTTAACTTTGTTAATATATTTAATCATTTTAGAGAAAGCATCTTCAATAAAAGACCACTTGTCAAACTGATATTGTACTCAAGAGCCACAAACCATGCACTTACTAAAAATCTATTTAGTATTAAGATCTTTTCCTCTGATATTTCAAAATGATTTAAAATCACATGGAATTTTTCATAATACAAAACCATTCAATTTCATTAATAGGTGAATGCTATGAAAAACTGATGTCCAACACATACCTCATTAATTTTATTTAAAATCAGATGATTTGAAATGACCCCAAATGGTTCTACCAGTTGTAATAGCTGGTATCTCAAGTTTTTTCCTCGCTGAAAATCCATAATGTGAACAACTCGGCTGGTTTCCTACATATTTTGGAGAGACAGAAAAAGTACAAAAAAAAATCCTTTTAATAACATACTGAGAATTGCGTATGTATTTAAGTGGCAATATTTATACTTAGCATGTGGTAAGCATAAAGCCATGGGTTAACATCTGGTATTAATTTGTATACATACAACTTTCACATAAATTTGTTTTTTATTATATGTATGAGTATTCCCATTTGAGTGCCTGTGGAGAACAAAAGAAGGTGAGATTCCTTGGAGTTGGAATCATAGACCATTGCAAACTACATAAATTGGGAGGTGGCAACCAAATTTGGGTCACCTCCAAGGGCAGTATGTGTTACTAACAGCTGAGCTATCTTTGCCCCTATTAAAGTCTTTTATCTACTTTGATTTCGTGCGTGCGTGTGTGTGTGTAAGGGAAGGGGAGAGAGAGAACACAAACATTAATTGGGGTGTGTGAGGAAGGAAAAACAAAAGCACAATAAAAATATATTGCTCTGTTTTTTGAGACAAGGCTTCTATAGCCCTGCCTGTCTTCAAACTCACTTTGTAGACAAGGCTAGCCTTGAACTCAGGCCTCTGCTTTCAGTGCTGGAATTAATAAAGGTATGTACAATCACACCCAGCTAAAATAAAAATATTCTGTATTAAAAAAAAGAAGCGGGATCTGGTGGTATTGCTACATTGGAGGCAGAGACTACATGAACGAGTTTAAGGCCTGCCTAAACAACTCACAAAACAAAACAAAACAAAAACTGTAATCCAATACCAAGTACTTGGCCTAATATATCCAAGGCCTTAAGTTTGATTCCCAATACCAAAAACAAACAAACAAATAAATAAATAAAAAAGGTTGTCAAAAATATGCATTATTATTACTATTATTTTGCTTTCAAGACAGGGTTTCTCTGTGTAGCCTTGGCTGCCCTAGACTCACATGACAGGTCCCTAGAGTGCTGGAATTAAAGGCATGTGCTACTATACCTGGCTGCCCATTAATTTTTCCTCTATAACCAACCTGAAAAAGTTCTTTATTAAGTAAGATTTTTTTCAGGTTGGTTATAGAGGAAAAATTTAAAGAAAAATTAACATACACAGTATATTAAATCTTATTGGAATAAATTCATTAATTTTCTCTCTCTCTGAGACAGGATCTCACATGTAGCCCAAGTTATGGGTGACCCCAAAACTCGCTATGTAGACCTGGTTAGCCCTGAATTCAGAGATCAAGCCTGCCTCTGCCTCCTGAGTGTGAGATTAAAGCTGTGTGCCACCATGCCAGGAGTAGGATAAATTCTTCAAAAAAAAAAAAAAAAAATCAAAAAGTAGTTATTTTCAACTTTCAAAATCAGTCTCTGTACTGATCCTCATTATGTTCTTTTTCTTCCTCTTCTTCCTTTTGTGTGTGTGTGCGTTTAGAGACACAGTTTCTGTATAGCCCTCATTGTCCTGGAATTTGCTCTGTAGACCAGGATTGCCTTGAATCCAGAGATCCACCTGCCTCTGATGGGATTAACGGCAGTTGACACCACTGCCTGTCCTTATCATAGTCTTAAAAATTACATGTGCATAGCATATGCATGGGCATTTACATGCTATGCTGTTTAGTGTGGAGGACACAGAGTAATTCGTAGGACCTGGTTCTTTCCTTCCACCAAGTGGGCCTTGGGATTCTAACTCAGTTGTTGCTGCTATTGAACCATCTTTCCAATTCGGATTCTGTTAATGCAAACTATACACACAACTGGATATCACAGTTCCTAAGATTCATGTAAAAGCCTAACAGGTTAAAAATATGTACTATTTCGTTTTGAGACAGGATTTCCCTGTGTAACTGCCTGTCCTGTCCTGAAACCCTCTTTGTAGATCAGAATGGCTTCCATTTCAGAGATCTATCTGCCTCTGCCTCGTAAAAAACAAAAACATGTTCTTTTGGTTTGTTTTCTTTGGTTTTCAAAGACGAGGTCACATGGGGCTGGAGAGATGGCTCAAAGGTTCAGAGTACTGGCTGCTCTTCCAGAGGTCCTGAGTTCAATTACCAGCAACCACATGGTGGTTCAAAACCATCTAAAACAAGAAGATATGGTGCCCTCTTCTGATATGTAGGTGTACACGCAGACAGAATATTGTATAAACAATAGATCTTAAAAAAAAAAAAAAAAAGATGTGGTCTCATTATATAGCCCTTGACTGGCCTCAAACTCAAAGAGATCTGCCCGCCTTTGTATCCTGAATGCTGGGATTAAGTGCATGCCATCATACCCAGCAAACATAATAGTTTCCAAATTAATATACCCCTCCTATTACAAGCACTGTAATTAATGTAAGTTAATAAGCAGTCAGACATGGTGGTACATGCCTTTAATCCTAGTACTTGGAGGTATAAACAGGCGGATCTCTGAATTTGAGGCCTGGCTTAAAATAGCCAGTGCTACACAGGGAAACCCTGTCTTGAAATTCTCCCAGGCTCTCAAAAAGATTCAATTAATAAGCATTTAAATGGAATCACATTCTCCCAACAGCAATTATGATAAAAGTAATAGCTGCATTACGGACCACTCTGCCTTTTTGCAAGTGTCTTGGTCCCTGTAGGTTCCCATTCCCAGCACCTGTGTAGAGGGAAAAAAATTTTTTTTAGAGATTCACAATAAAATTATTTCCTTTAAAAAACAAAGTAGTGGGGAGGAGATGAGGGAGGGTTGGGGAGGGTGGGAGGGAATGAGGGAGGGGGCTACGCTTGGGATGCAAAGTACCTAACCTGTGATTAATAACAAAAAAATTTTTTAAATGCAATAAAAAAATAAAAAATAAAAAACCAAAAAAACCAAAGTAGTTTAATTTAAAAAATGCACTTCTTTCAAATATAAAGGGAAAGACATTTAGAAGTGAATGCCTTTCATATTACTTTAAATGAACTCTTCAAGGAACACTCTTATACCACTATTTACATTAAAAGCAGTTACAGTAAGTTTCTAGAAAAGTCAGTATGAATTTTATATAATCACCCAGATTTCCTCTTGGTCCAACCGCTGGTCCTCCAAGGTGAAACGAAGGAGGTGGAGGTCCCAGAATTCCTGGTGCTGGGTTTGTAGACTGTTGCAGCATGAATGGATCACCCCTAGGAATAAGAACAAAGTAAGAAAAACACAACAAAGAGATTAATCAGAAATAAAGTACCTCTTAGTAACTATTTTAAGCTTTAGAAATATTTGCAAAGAAAGTAGTAGAAGATGTGAAACAGTAAAAGAAGAAATATTACATTATTTTTGGAAATTTCCTTACACTGTACTTAAAAAAAATCAAATTCTTTTTTTTTAATATTTATTTATTATTTATACAACACTCTGCCTGCACACCAGATCTTACTATAGATGGTTGTGAGCCACCATGTGGTTACTAGGACTTGCACTCAGGAACTTTGGAAGAACAGTGAGAGTTCTTAACCTCTGAGCCATCTCTCCAGCCCCAAATCAAATTATTGGTGAAGAAATATAGAAAATATTTTTATGAAAGTTAAACCTGGATTCCTCACATTGATCTCCTTTATAAACAATGCCTAAAAAATTTTAACTTACATTGTATGTCCAGTATCATTGTCAGGATTCCATTCTGGGTAGCTTTAAAAAGATCAGAAAATTAATTTTAAAATAAAATGGTTCTTCTCAGAAAGTAGCCTCATTAAGCCTCTAAAACAGAGATAATTTATTAGTAAAGTTATCTGAGAATCTACATGTCAAAAGCATACAAGAGATATTTCAAAAAGACCTTCAGACACCAAATGACTTGGAATAAACCTATAGTACTTCTAAATGAATACATGTTGATATGTTCCCTTATTTGTTAAATTGTAAAAGCAGGGAAAGTGCTGCACAAAGAATGGATATATATATATACATAAAAATTTCCTTCTCTGATGAGGTATAAGAGCAGAGTTATTAAGCTGCTGCATCAGTCAGCAAGGGCAGCCTCAAGTGAGTGAAGTAGGTACGGATAATACGTGCTATCGTAGCAGTCTCTTTGTACTCCATTTCAGTGCAGCAGTCTAAATTCAGAATTACAGCCATGTATGTCAGAAGCTTTCCGCGGACAACTTCACTTGGTTTCTAGTAATTTCAACTACTACTCCATATTTTTTGTTCTATAGCATATATTAGCTATTATCAAAGTGCTATCTTTTCACTAATACTACTGAATTTCTTTGATTAACAGTCCAATGTGCATTTATCCTAGAAAATAAAAAGCAAGTAACAAAACACCTTATTGTTCATTAAGATAGTCCATCTGCAATTAAGTATTATCAGACATTATCAAATGTGACAGTAACACCATATATATAAATAAATGATATTTTCCAAACCAATAATGCTGTTTCTGATTCACAATAAGGATGCTTTATATGTATTTCAAATTCCTACATTTCAAGAAGAAGCTGGCACCGACGACTGTGACTTGCTCCATTGATATGTTGACTCCACTCCTGCAGCAAAGTAAATTAGAATTAACAAAAATTAAAAGCTAAAATATTTTATATGAACCATTAAATTAATATGTACGCATTATCTGGTTGTACAAATACTTCCTGGTTTCATTAAATCAGTGATTTATGTTAAAATCATTCTGAGTCTTTAAAGCTTGATCCTGCCCTCAAATACTCTATGCACAGTCTTGGAAAAACTGGATTAACTTGGTTAACATAATTGAGACCTTACATTGAAAAGATGTAGCTAGGAAAGATCACAAACAATGGAACTTGAGGTCAGCTGAACACAGTAACTGCTGTGGACCAAACTCAAGTATCCATTTGTTATTGGAGCTGATATTTTATAATATTCTGCATGTCCAAATAGCCACATACCTAGACTTCTAGAAAATGGGTGTGAATAATTAGTTTAAAGTAGAATCTTAATTTTCACCTAACCTTTAGGCAAATTCCAAGTATAGTATACTTTCTACGAAAGCAAAAACAAAACAAAAACCCAAACATAAAATCACCAACCAAACAAACGAAAATCCCCAACCCTCCAAAAAAAACCAACAACCCCATCACCACCATTATCAACAACAAAAGTACTGTCAAAAAAGGCCAACATGATTTAATGGAAATGGCTTATCTAAGAAATATTCCCCATTTATCAAAAATTTAAGTTCCCATGTTTCCCTAAAATAGAATCAATTTTAAAGAGTGCCTTTCCCAAAATTTGAGGGAAACACTATCAATTATTTTCTTATTTGTGATTTTAAAAATACAAGGCATTAACTAAGTCTGATTTAATTTTCTTTTTTCTAGGAAAAAAAAATCCAGTTAACCTTTTATCCAACATTAAGAGCCAAGAAAGGTAGGCTTTACTGCCAAAATGCCTTAGTTTATTGCCTAAATTACAATATAACTATATATGATCTAAGTCTACATTATTTAAATTCTTTACAACAGAAGTCTCATAGGGTGGTGAAAAAATCAAATGAATTATATAAAGGTAAACAAACTATCAGAACAACTGCTAAGCACATGAAGTTATCTATACTGGACTGTTTTTAAAATCCAATTTTTTAATAAGTAGTTTTGATTTTTCACAAATTCCCACAAATCAAGGCAATTTCTAAATATCCATTGTTCTTGAAAATTCTAAATAGAATATATACATGGTCATGCAATCTATTTTCTCAAACGGGGATTAGAGTGTTTCTTTTAAAGAAAAATAGAGCATTAAATCATACAATTTGCCTTTTATGAAGCCTCAAAATGGCACTTTATAAATTGGATCCTAATTCCTAAAGTTTTATTCATATTATAACAGTCTTCATGTTTTATGCTCTAAAAAAAAAGTTAACTAAAACCCTGTGAAAGAACTGAAATGGAACACAGCCAAACCAAATAGTAATTAGGATGTGAGATACTATCAACTACTATTCTTAGTATCTGTAAAAACTAGATTGTCTCTTCAAAAGCAGTAGCTAATAGGAATTTGAGCGATCTCTATACCTGTTATACAGACAGCTGAGCTAAAGTTTCTACGTGCAACACAATAGACCATTATTAGAAGCCATTTTAAAAATGGCTGTAAGCAAGATGCACCATAGATAAATTCACAAAATTCAGAAAAGGGACTAAATGAAACCATCAACCTAAAGAATTTCAGAACAACTTCAGATACAAGTATCTATCCTTAATAAGCAGTGTTTTAAGGAAAGCATGCTTCTGAATTTATGGGAAATGGAAAGGGCACAGAGCTGAAAATAACCCAATCCCCCATGTCCTTAAGTTTCAAGTTTAGGGTAAAAATATGGCTGGTCTTTCAAGTAGTAGAAAGAAGGCCAAGATCAGAAAATCAGTTGTGTACCTCCCAACCCATCCATCATTAATCAGCTCCACTGTACTTAATCTCTTAGTGTCTAGTTTAAAATGAAGACTAAGAATCCAACAGTTAAAAAAAACAACAACAAAACTTTGCATCTTTCTTGACTCTATTCTAACCTAATTCCTACATGAGATAAAGAACAGGGATTCACTGTCTTTTTCCTTTTTTTCACCAGAGCTGAGGACTGAACCCAGGGCCTTGAGCTTGCTAAAGCGCTCTACCACTGAACTAAATCCCCAACCCCAGGGATTCACTTTTTGAATTCACAAGTTTAGTGAAAAACTACACTCACATTAGGGTGTCTTTTTATTCTCTAAGGCAGGGTCACAGATGGCCTTTGAGTACTGGGATGAAAGACCTGTACGTGGTGCCATGCTCTTTGAGACATATAGGTTTTATACTAATCATTTTGGAAGCATTTACGAAATGGCAAAATAGAATGCATTTTAAAGACCTAAGTAATACTAAAAGGAAAAAATAGAAACTCAAGTGATATGATAAAAAAAGGTGCAGTGGGCAATTTTCTTCAAGTGAAAGGAACTTGAAAGTCTTCAGATTATATAGATATGCTATTTAATGATTTTAAATGACCTTGAAATAAGAAAAGACCATTACTTAAAAATTACCTAAAAATATAAAATGAAGGCACTCCATCATAACATGTTACATCATTCTTTTCACTTGAACTTTATAAAATGTTGGCAATTTAATATTACCATTAAGTGAAAACAACAGATTTTCCAAGTTATGCAGTGATACCAGAGAGCAGGATACTTAATTTTTTCATTGTCTGTGTCCAGCACAGAATTATTTTAAAGTTATATTTCTATCAGTTAACAGTTTATTGCTGAAGTAAATAATTGCTTTTTTAATGAAGCAGATACACAGAAAACCTCAGCTAAGTTGAGGCAACTATAACACTGAGAAATGCATGTGCTTAAACTTGTTCCAAATTGGTCTAACCTACAAACACCAATTTTATAAACCCAATGGTTAAGCAAAAGTCCTCTAAAATAAGTGTTAAATATACCTATACCTAATTATTTTGAAAAATATGCAAACTAACTAGAACCCAAGAATTTTTATAGGCTAAAAACATTCTTCAATCCAAATTGTCAACAAGTATTTCAAACTGCTCTTTTGTTAATTTACATTCATTTAAGTCATTAGCCTTCTTTGGAAACTAAAAAGTAGTAAAATTTGGAGAAAAAAAATCTTATACAAAATAGAAACTTTTATCTGACAAATCCTCTTATGGTTCCTTTTTGTGTTCCTTTCATCCAACAGCAAAGATTCACACTTCTTTAAGATCACTTTAGTTTGATCACTGTAACTCCCCTTGATTAGGGATCATTTCTGAGAACACCAGTCATGTAATTTCTGCTTTAGTTCTTCAGAAAGAGGTGAAGAAGTAACAAAGACGTCAATCAACTTTAATGGATCTTTTAATTGCTATAATTTGCACTAGACTAAAAGTTTAGTACAGAATAAAAGCTAAAATATTCGATGGCATAGTTAGCGCTTCTAAAAAAATTGGCAAAAGTAAAAATGTCTAACAAATAAGATTTTCTGACTCTTAGAGCTCCAGGTTCTATTTTTTTTGTTAAGACAGTGTCTCACCATTGCTGGCCTGAAATTTACTACATAGATCAGGCTGGCCTTGTGATCCACCTGCCTCTCTATCTTCCTAGTGCTGGGATTATAGGTGTGAGCCACCGCGCCCAGAGGCTTTGTTTTTTAAATAAAAAAAATCTACATATCTAAATTTGGGATTTATGTTGAGATATCTGATATAGATTAAAAGATAAAAATGCTGAGAGCTATCACAGAAAAAATAAAACATAAAAAATTTAACAACAGGGTTTAATGGATTAAAAAAAAGAAAACATTTAAAAAATGAAGTTAAAAGAAAGTGACATGAAAAGGAAATGTCCCAGATGTTGCTGTAAAGAAAAACCCTGTGAACAGTAACCATAAAATCAATTCATAGTAGCCCTTATTCCAATTAGGTAGGTTACTACAAAAGCACATCGGGGAAAAATAGACGGTCACAGACCACGAATTAAGCTGGTGAGTGGGGAGCTGCATCATTGACTTTAAGTCAACTGCAATATATACTGAAAAATAGAATTTAAAAAACCCTCTTGAGAATGAGTAACACTGAAAAAGTTGAAAGAGAAGGACAACATATTTAAAAGGATATTTTGAAAAGGTTTCCATTTTGCCAGATATGATAATTAAAGGAGAATTAGGTTTGTTTTGCTTTTTTCCCCCACAAATAACTATACTAGAAGTACAATAAGCCTAAGTCAGAAAAGATCTTTTTTAAACAAGGAACACAGAGCAGGATAATGTAGTCAATGATTCATCAGAGTCTCTAAAGGGACAGATGCAATAAATATGGGATAATAAAAAGTGAACTTTGAAGTATGTTTAAGGAAGTTGTGGAAACGGAGAAAAAAATGATGAAAAATTTCAGTCATAGTATGAGAGTTTGTGTTAAAGGGAAATTAAAAAAGGAAGAATGAACTAATCTAAAATATGAAACATACTGAAACACACACCAGGGCTCTACATTAACTCTTTCCCTGTAGCCACAGATAAGAAAAAAAGAGAATTGTACAAGAATATATCTTTGACTACATACAAATCAGCAATCAAGACAGATGGAAAGCTGAAATCTAGCATCCTAAATGGAAAGCACATTGACTTCAGGGGGAAAAAAATGCTTAAAACAATTCAACAAAGCAGACCAGGGGGGGAAAGCCTGCTTAAATATGATTAAGAAGAACATACTGATGCCAAAAAACCCAACAAGATAATCCCAGTAGATGACAGCTTTGTGGCTAGAAGCATTCTAGGTAGATTGTATTATTAATGTAAAGCCCTGGTTTATATTGCTCAAAAAAAAAAAAAAAAAACCAAACAATTACCTTCCAAATAAAGTGTTCTCAAAAGTATAACAACTCAATGTCATCAGACTACAGAATTAGAGTAAAGATATAGGTAAATACAGAATAGGCACTACAATGTAAAAGAAATTAGAAGCATCTGTTGCTTTAACTCACCTTATTAGAATGAACTGGCAAATCACATATAGAGCACAGATGGGGATAACCCTTCGGTAAGAGTCCATGGAAGTCTTCAATATTGCTACTTGGAGGAGCGCCCCTCTTTTTCTCAAAGAGAGATCTCTCTTGTAAGGGGCCAGGACCACGTCCCATTCTCTCATACTCACTGTCAAATTTATGATAGTTATGCGAGGT
>CM053764.1:8947697-8970970 GCA_028658305.1 Pachyuromys duprasi
TGGAATGACTTGGACATTGTAGAACTATCTCTTGTCTATTTTATAGATCAAAAAGAAAAAAAATGTTTTAAAAGACGGCCAAAAAGAAAGCTCAAACTAGAAAGCTAGGTTAACTTTGCTTCAAAAATCGTAACGCCAAGAAAAAGGATCAATAAGGACTGTAGAATCTTCTTCAAGCTGAGAACCAGCAGACAACTCTGTAGAAAAATAAGCAGTTTTAGTCATAAATCCCTTTAAGTAGATGCCGTTTTTTAAGAAAAAAAAACTTACGCATCATGTTGATTTAAAAAAACCACTTAAGATCTCAAACTTATAAGGAATTCATTACATATCTTAAACAGATTCCAGATGTATGCAGAGCCTGCATATAGATATTTAAAAAGTAGCTTTTCATGCTGAAATTTAACAAAGGGAATTTCATATTGGGCTTAAAAACATTTAAATCCAAGGGCGAGATGTTTGGGTGCATCAAAATTTCAGTGAAAACATAGATGGGTTTCTTCTTTTAGAAGAATAAAAATATACTCTAGTATAATGCTTAAGTTCTAGAAGACTAAAAAAAAAAAATCAAAATTAAAAAAAAAATCAAGGTCAGCAAGTCAAAGATGAACCAGTTGTGTTCTGCTTTAGAAAATGAGACCTATTATCACTCTCAGAAAGAACCAAGTAAAACCACAAGTAAATGAAGCTTAGGGTGTCAAGCATCTGATGTAAGATCTAAGATCAAGTAATAGTTGAGACCTTCAGGCAGCAAAATTAACTTGAGGTGAAGACAGATGTGAATAAGAAAAATAAGAAAAATAAGTAATTTCCTACAATTTTAAGAATTTCTGCCCAAATTTAAGCCACACAACTAAGTGCCTTCTTACTGACCATCCTATACCAGGCAGTGCTTACTTGATAACTATTCTTTATAAGGTAAGGAGGACCATTTTGGTCAGTATAGAAACAGACCTACCAAGAAAAAACCCAGGTTCAGGAAATACAGGTGATTTAAAGAAGGGAAACATGCCCAAGTTAGCACCTATTATTGCTCATTTAATTTTCTGGGCTATAACATCTCTAGAGTTCAAAGCACATAAATGAAATCTAAGATCTTGTTAATAGATTTCTGCAAACTTTTCATAAGAATAGCCCAACAGCTTGAAAACTTTTAATTCTGATTATGATCCTTCAAGATGTGTTTCTGGATGAACCTTATTTTATTAGCACTGTATCTCAAAACTGTAATAAGAGTATGCAAAGTAATAACATTTGATTCCCATAAAGCATTAGTTAAAAGACATAATTCAACCAATGTTTTCTGTAAGACAATTTTATAATCACAATCACATACAAGATAAATCTGATCAATTTGCCACAGACTTCTCCTATGATGCATTGCTTCTTCAATTTTGTATGTTTGATTAGCCATACACCTAAGCATTGGTAGTTTAATAAATTTTATTACACTAAACCCCAGAAAATATCCAATAGTTAAAAGTCAGTTACAGGATCAATTTCATCAATGATAGATTACAGCAAAGATATACCAGACAAACACAGTGGCAGAGGAAGAATTTAAAAAAAAGTTACAAGCAAGAAAGATTTGGACTAGATTAAAAAAAATTGATGTAATAAAGTAAGACACAAATGCTATCAGTGGTAGCTAGAATTACAGATGTTTTTGTACACCAAGAAAGATGAATTTGGGAAAAGACACCAAAGAAACTAGTTCTAGACAAGATCCACTTATGCACTCTATTTAAGATTAATGAAGAGAAGAATTAGTGATGAAAGCTGTGTTTTGTTTTTTTAAATATTATCTTTAAAATGCCACACAGGACAGCAGACTGAAATACTTTGTATACTGGTATTAATGTCTACATTGTATAAACACTATTTAAAAAAAATGAGTCATTTCAAAATAAAGCTTTTAAAAGACTGGAGTTTTTATTTATCATGGCTTTGACTTTCATGTTACAGCCAAAGCCTTTCATTATTCAAAAGCCTGTCTTAAAATAAAAACAAAACTCTACTCCTATAATAGTATTTTGTTGGGCCTAAAAATTAAAATGACTATATTTTAAGGAACCAAGTTCATTAAGTTGCATGTACATCAATTATATTCTTGTACTTTACATGAAAACAGTGGATCCAGAAAACCAAGTTAGGGTAAAAGATAATTTAAAAGACAAACAGATAATGGATGTTAGAAAAACTCAGAAAAGGGAGGACAAACAATATAAACCTTGGCACAGTGCACTTCTGCAAGAACCTCTTTACTACTTTTAACATAACTTCAAAATGCAGCTACACACACAACACTGAAGTATTATTACTGAAAAATGAACTTAAGTTGGATTTTTAACTGATACAAACCAAATAAATTGTCACACTCCATACTCTCACCCTGGGCCAGTAGTTTCCTCAAGTATAAACACAGCACTTTGGAAGCTGAGGCAGGTAAGACTGCTATGAGTTTGAGGCTACATAGTCACACACAAATCCTAAGACATCTTGGAACCCAACTTTAGAAAAACCTAAAAGTATGTTAAAATAAAGAGAAATCAAGAATGAAAACACTGCTTAGAAAATATAGAAATGGTGCCACATTTTTTAGTCAATAAACCTAAGATATACAAAAGCTATTATTAAGGGCTCATTCCCATGGGACTTGCTGCTCATTAGTAAAGTTAGTGCAATACTGGAATACTTAATTATTAAAGATTTTAAAATCTTTAATAGGGATTTATTAAAAATCTTTAATGAGAGCTGGGAATCATTTAGATGGCTCAATGGGTTAAGACCTTGAAAGACCAGTGACACAATTTGATCTCTGGAACAAAGACTTGAAAATGACCACACAGTTGTCTTCTTATTGTGGCATCTGTCCTATCTCCCAATAATAAGTAAAAACCATTTATTTTTTAAGAATTAGGAGGTTGAAAGCCTGAGATGTTGCCCAGTGGGTGAAGTGCTTACAGCCCCACGAGCTCAAGCTCCAGCACTGGTATCGTGGCACATGATTGTCATCCTGGCGAAATGGTCACTGTCCCAACTTGGTTTCAAACTCAAAATGCTCCTGCTTCCACTTCCACAGCACTGGCACAGTGAAGGCAGAAAGATCATGAATGCAAGGCCATTTTCAGCTATGAAGAGTTTGAGTCTCCCTGGGCTCTCTTCAGAGAACCCATGACTGTAATGTCAAAATACAATTTACCCATGAATTCTAAATGTCCATCCATGAATACACAATTTTCTACTCTCAAAACACAATTCCCCTAAAACAAGGAAAACAAACCAACCAACCCCTTACCAAGATGACCCATAATTTCATTTTAGGTAGGATGAGAGGGGAATAGTTTAGTGGAACACTTGCTTGCCTAACAATGGGTAAGGTCTTGAGGTCAAGTGCCAGCAACACATGCACAAAAACAAATGAACAAATACAACTTACTACAATATGAAAACAATTTAAAATTTATTTTATACTTGGAAGAAAGAGGCAGAAGGATCTTAAGTCTACATATTGAGTTTAGAGCTACACAGGGAGACATGTCTCAAAACAACATGAAATCTATTTCATATGTATGTGGACATACTATGGTCATAAGAAAGCTTGGAGGAATCAGAATTCTCCTTCCACTATGTGGGTCCTGGGGATTAAACTCAGGGTGTCAGGCTTGGCTGAAAGCAACTTAGTCCAATAGTCAAAAATTTAATCACTTCATTAAAATATATCTATACATAGAACCTCTGACTTAATTGATTTAACAATACAACTTCCCTGAGTATCAAATATTCTTTATCGGGTTTTTTTTTTTTAGTTAAAAGAATACTAGGTATGGTTTGACGGCTCAGTCGGTAAAGTGCTTGTCTTTGCACACACAACTGTTAAAAAAGGCTGGGGCACAGCAGTAGAAGTCTATAATCTCTACACTGCTCAGACTTGCTTGGCCAACCATTGTATTCTAATTGGTGACTTCAGGAAAAATGAGATATACGGTCTCCAAGAGACAGATGGCATGAGGACACCTGATTATCTCATCATCCATCTATACACACACACACACACACACACACACACACACACACACACGCAAATAAAATACACCATACTGCCATATTTTGAGCTCAGTTCTAAATTATATAAAATAATTGCTTCTTAAAAACAAGTCTTTTAAAAAATCTGTATATGGTGTTCATATTATGATCTCAGTACTTGGCAGGCTGAGAAAGTAGAGAATTAGTAGGACTTCTAGTTCAACTTGAGCTACAGAGTGGGTACCAAGCCAGTCAGGGTGACACAGAAAGTTTCAAACACTAAAGCAACCCAAAACAAATTACAACCACTAGAAGCCCAGTGTGGTGGCACACACCTTTAATCCCAACTCTCAGGGAGGCAGAGGCAGAGGCAGATAAATCTCTTTGAGTTCAAGGCCAGCCTAGTCTACAAAGCTGAATCCAGGATAGCTAAGGCTACAAGGAGAAACTCTGTTTCAAAAAAACCAAACCAAACCAACAACAAAACTACTAGAGAAGTCAACTAATCTGAAGGTGATTTGACCACAAATGCTAGTTTACCGTGTAACCAAAAATGTAAAAACATGCTGGCAAAAGTATCTTCATCATACATTATTCAACTCTTTAAATCTCACACACCTTAAAAAGTTATACAAATAGCCACAAAACCTCAATTCTTGTGTATTATTTTCTCCTTCTGAGCCACACATGAGGATGCAAAAAATTTTTTAGATTTCTCCACTTTCAGTTATGTGCTTGTGAAAGCAGGCATGTGTGTTACAGTGCACGTGGAGAAGCTGGTTCATAACTCTCAAAAGTCAATAATTCTAGGAGGTGGAGAAATGGCTCAGCAGTTAAGAACAGTTGCAGAAGACCTGGATTTGGCTCCCAGCACCTACACAGTAGCTTACAAAACTTATCTCTAACTCGTTCCAAAGTGTCTGCAACAGTTTCTGGCTTCCGCAGGTCCCAGGCATGAATGCAGTGTACTTGCACACATGCTGGTAAAACACTCATATACATTTGTGTCATCTCAATGACAATGAATGTTTTACTGACTTTATTCATGTGAAAACACTATAAACATGCTTAAAGTAACAATAATGATAATAAAGATGTCATGACTGACAGAGGGCATGGATAGTTCATTACCAATCTCAAGTCAACATCATCTATAAAGGTTGCAGCTTTAGATTACAAGTGTGAGCCACCATATATGAGATTAGACTTTTACATTTTCTTCCACGCTGCTGAGGTTCAAACCCATGGTCTCATACATGATAAGCAGACAATCTACTACAGGGCTATAC
Organism: Pachyuromys duprasi; assembly: GCA_028658305.1. Lineage (NCBI taxonomy): Eukaryota > Metazoa > Chordata > Mammalia > Rodentia > Muridae > Pachyuromys > Pachyuromys duprasi. The sequence goes on from CM053764.1 coordinate 8,953,013, forward strand.
TCCAAACCCCAGAAGATTTTTAGGCCAGTATGAAATTCATGTTCAAAGACAGGGTTGACAATTATCCTTTAAAAGTTTCACTTGGTAGGGCTGGCAATATGGCTCAGCAGTTAAAGGTTGCTCTTTCAGAGGATTCAAGTTCAATTCCCAAAACCTATAGGGCAGCTCACAACCACCAGTAACTTCAGTTTCAGGGAATGCCCTCTGTGAGCATCAGGTACATATGTGGTGCACAAACATATATAGAGAGAAAAACACCCACATACACAAAATATTTTTACAGCATTTGATTTGGAGGGTGGGTGGAGCACTTAATGTGTAAGGTCCTAGGATCAAACCTTAGAATCACAAAAATAATCTTTAAAAATTCTGTCACTCATTAAACCTTACAGAAGAATTAATAACAATTATTAGCATAGGGCTAGAGAGATGACTTAATGGGTAAGCCAGTTTCCTGTGCAAGCAAGCACGAGGACAAGTCAAATGCACAGCACGAATGCCTGTAATCCCTACAGGGAGATGGGAGTCAGGGAGGACATCCCAAAAGTTGAAGACCAGCTGGCTTGGAGTACAAAACAGGCATGAATTAGGGATATGAGTCTGTCTCAAACAAGCTAGATGTAAGCCTGCATTTGCTCCTGCATAAACACAAGAAGTTACATTACAAAACCCTGTTTTAAAAACAAAACAGAAACACTGTATTTTCTATTATGTGCTCCTGACTGATAGCACAGTAAGACATACAGAGCTGAATACCTTAACAGGATGGGGAAGGAGGAGGTGTCATACTATGCATTGCACTCCAGATAGTCTTAAACTTAGGTCCCAAACCTCCCACAGCAATTTCAATTTGAAAAGTTAGGTGTAAAATTCCTTAAAGACTACATATCCAAAATTTTCTCCATTGTAGTTTCTTTCTGATATACTTTAGTTATCTATAGTTTTTCACACAATGTTTTTTATTAAGGATTTCAGAACAGCTGACAGTGTGGTGTTGAATGCCTTTAATCCCAGTGTTGGGGCAGCAGCAGCAGTCAATCTCTAGGATTGAGGACAGCTTGATCTACACAATGAGATCCAGTTTCAAAAGTAAAAAAAAACAAAGCCTGGCAGACAGTCGGATCTCCGTGAGTTCGAGGCAAGCCTGGTCTGGTCTACAAAGTGAGTCCAGGGCAGCTAAGGATATACCGAGAAACTATCTTGAAAAAACAGACAAACAAAAAAAGTAATTTTAGAAGAGAACACACTCTGCAGATATACTAAAGACATCTAACAAACCATTATCTGTTACCTGCTCTTATCATTAATACAAGTACTAGGGTTTTTGCTATTTCTGATTATTCCACTTTCCAGATTGTTACAAGTTCATCTACTTGTATCTTAAAAACATGTGAGATACTAAAACCTCCAAGAATCTAATTTGATAAGGACTTCTACCATTTATACCTACACACTCATTTCACATTACAAAAGCAAATGCAGGCACGTTTAATGGCAAATACCTGCTGTCTTAGCACTTGGGAGACAGAGGCAGGAAAATTGAGAGTTGGAGGTCAGCTTGGGTTATATACAGCAACAAGACCACAGACCATGATCTAACAACAACAAAACCCAAACAAATAGTAAATGCAACTTCTTATATAAAACAGAAAATCACCAGATAAGAACTATAAACCAACTCTAGTTGTAATCTTCAGAGACATTTTTTGGGCACATACTTTTTTACCCAATCAAAGCTGACATGAGCAATATTGATTTTCATTTCCATGTAATAATGCACAGCATAATTGCTTCCCAATATTTCCCTCCTCTTTAAATATTATTTAAAAGTAGCTGTACAGATTTCCATTCCCCCAAATTTAAGTTTTCAGAGTCAATTTACCAACAAGCCCAGAGCCATTTAGTATCCATAAACGGATATACTAAGGGTGAAACCACTCAACTACAACAATTATGCTTAAAAACTACCATTTTTAATATTTATCCAATACAGTTTAACTATTAGGATAAATTCCTTTAAGTGCAACCCTTCCATTTTAGGACTATCAAGTACCATACTGGTCCTATATGATTAGCACTTGGGTCACTATAAAATTAAGACTTAATACTCAGGCTGGGCATGGTAGCGAACACCTTTAACTCCAGCACCCAGAACAGAAGCCAGTGGATCTCTTTGAGTTCAAAGGCAGACTGGTCTACATACTGAGTTCCAGAGAAAACCTGTCAGAAAAACAAAAAACTTAATACTTTCTTCTACCATAGCATTTATGTGACCCATGATACTTCCACAATTATGTAAGCTATTATCACTGCATTCTCAATTTAAAAATTTTACTTATCACCTTATTCTACCATTACTTAATTTAAAGGCATAAGGTATAAAGTTAAAATATTTTCAAATCCGTTTAAGTTTAAAATGCTACATTAAAGTTGTATATAATTGATGAAGTGAAAGCTAAAGTATAAACTAACTCTTGTGAAATGCCTAGAAATTTATTTAGATGTAAATAAAAAAAAGTTAAATGCAAAACACATTGGGTAAATGCTATCCTTTTAAAGGATTATATAATCAATCAGAATTTTCTTGTAGTACTTTGATGACATCTAAGTTTTTAAAAACATTTAAGTGCAAAGGCAACCTTGGAATTTTTTTTTTTTTGCGATAAATACTTTCTCCTCCCTTCTAGATTCCTAAAATACTAATGTTCAAAAGTTATGAAGATATGGGTGTGGTGGCACAAGCCTGTAGGTAATTCGGCTTTAGGGAGGTTGAGATGGGAGGCCTAGGCTCTCAAAGATTGCCTCCAGCTGTCTCGAAAAATTTACATAATGCGTTGAGTTACTTAACTGTTAGTACAACAATGTTTTGAGACAATCTTGATGTCTTGATGTCACCCAGACCGGACACCCCCCCCCCCCGAAGTCGCTGCAATTCTGCCTTGGTCTCTTGAGTGACGCTATTACAAGTATGCGTCACAACGCCCAACTATTAGGAGCTTTTCAACACCCATGGAAAACCGCCTAAGATACAATTTTTGTCCATAGTCAAGTCTAAATTTACCTGGGCGAAACGCGATGTACCGACTGACATGTTAGCCCATTTAAATGCGCAACACGCAGAATCAACGCAAAAATCTCACGGCTACTACTTCGTATGAAATTTCAGAGCTCCAGAACGACTAGAAATTTCAGAACCACAACTGTTCTAGAAACGTCTAGATGAATAACTGTAACCAGCCGATATAGAAATATTCCAAAGTGGCTATTCCACAAGACGCTCACAGGAAACGCGCCTAAGGGACAACCACCTACGGAAAAGGGAAAACACAAAAGCATGGCACAGCACACGCAGTGAAAAGAAAGATTGAAGGGCTGCACCACGGCCCTCCAAACCCTTTGTCTGAAAACCGGAAGGTCCCACAGCACACGATCTTAGCCAGAGGAACCTGGACTATTTTGATAGAGGAAAGAAATGTGAGGTAGCTAATTAAATAAACAAATAGCCTACCTAGGAGCATGCAAAAAGCCTTACCCAAGACGCAATTCAAAAACCAAACGTTAACGCTTCGTTTCGGCCATTTTTACGCAACTGGGGGGATGGGGAGGAATTGTTCCAGATCTCTGGCTAAAATCCCGCGCGGGAGAGGGACGCGGGAGCCCCGGGAACAGGGCAACACGAAGCGAGGGGGGAGGAGTGACGTGAAGGCGATCGACGCCAGAGGGGGAAACGCTGGTAAAGACACGCAAGCTTTCCCCATCCCACCGAGTCCTCCATTTTGGGGACGTTTTTCAGGGGAAAATCGGCACACGCTGTCCCCGCGGCCCGCGCTCCCACGGACCTGGCCTCCGCCTGACTCGCCTCCTCAAATGGCAGGCCCCAGAGGGCCGTCGCTCGGTCCCCCAGGCTTCGAACGCTCCTCCCCGCCTCCTCAGCGCCGCGGCCCGCGTGTAACGGGCTCGTCCCGCCCCCGCCCACTGCGAGCCCGGCGCGCAGGGCGCCCGGCGGCTCGGCCGGCCTCCCCGGCCGGCCTGCAGCATCCCGGGCCGTCGGCTGGCCGCGCGTCGGCCGCCGGGGCCGCTCGCCGCCGCCGCCCGGGGAGGCCGGCTGCGCCGCCTCTGCACTCCTAACATGGCGGCCGCCGCTCGCGCGGCTCTCATACGCAGCGCCGGAGGAGCAGAGCGGGCGAGCGGGAGGCAGCGGGAGCGGCCCGCCGGCTCCCCGCGGCCCTGGCCGCCGCGGCGCCGCCGCCCTCGGCGGACGCGGAGAGCCCCGGCCACCCGCCCCAACTCTTACCCTCTTCACGCCTACCTTAGGGGAAGGGAGAGGGAAAAGGAGAGATACCTCTCTCGGAGAGCGGGACGCGGAGGCTCCCACAATCCCCCGCAGCAACGGCGCTGGCAGGAGGTGGCGACAGAACGAGAACTCGCTCTCGCGAGAGGGCTCGTTCCCACCCCCGCCCCAGTTCTGGCTCGGCACGCGCCAGGCCCCTCCCCCCGCGCGGGGTGGGCACCAGACACGCGAGGCCTGCGTTGTTCTCCAGTGCCGAGCCCATCTCCCTCCTCCACGAAGGCGGGAAAGGCTTGTCCACAGGCTCGAGCGCTTCTAGGGAATGCTCTGCATCTGAATACCTAAGTAACGCTGCAAAATAGGCGTTAGGCAGGCGTCTCTGCCAGAGGAACTAGTTTTAGTACTCTATCATAAAATTAATTAGGGGTGGATAGGGCAGGCCGACCCCTAAGGCCATCGCATCAACCAGAAAACCTTCCGCTCTAGAGGTAACTCCGCAGCGGCAAAAACGGTGTTGGGATTTCTGGATAGAAACTGGATGCTGGCACTAGACCCGCCCTCTAAGAGTACTCACTCTTAAAGCGCCCTGGGAGCTGCGGTGCTGGTCCCAGATTAACGTCCACTCTGAGATAACCTAGCAGCCTGCAACTATCCTCCAAAAACTTAAGAATTTGGAAGGTAGAAGATCTTCCTACATAAGTTAACGGGATGCTTTCGATGAGGTGGCAATGCTATTTACAAGTAACCAGTTCACTTTGACAAATGAAAAACAATACAAGGCGCAGGCTCACAATTAATTTATTACTTCATCAGTGCCTCAGAAAAGGTGAATTGTTACACAATTTTTCTTCGTGGAGCTTACACTATATGCAAATAATTGAAACAAATGTACATAAATTTAGCTAGATGAATAATATGAGGAATGAGAAAGCTAATGTTTCGTGTTAAAACTGTTAGACAAGAGTGGAGTCCCAGGAGTAAAACCAGTTCTTTTGTAGGTAGAAGTCAATAAATTGCAGAAAAGACTAAAGTTAATAAAGATCCAGTCTCCTTGGGGTCGCAAGTGCATAGAAGATAGGTAGACAAGTAACGTGCAGGACTAATTATCAGATACAAAACCAGAGTATGCATAACCATACTTACATCCTTGAAAATACATTTCTAGCCTGTAATCCTGGGCAGAGATCTGAGTTTTAAAGACAAGGGTACAGAGAAACCCTGTCTCAAACAACAAAACAAAAAGAAACATGTCTGCTTCCATTGTGAAGAAAATATAGGAACGCAAAGAGAATAGATACATTTTAAAGATACCCTAAAGAAAACCACTCTGGATTCCAACTCTAGAACAATGTTGTCAAGGACTATTAACAGAATTACTGGCCTATGGCTGGCATTTCTGCCCAGTGACTGGAAGAACTAGAAAGCCAGTTGTTGCTACACAGCATAGCGTTCTCCAAAAATAGTGAACAGAAGTGGGAAGAATAAGTTCACCACAATGACAAAAATTTAGCAACCTGGATATGGTAGGAGATGCTGAGTGTATTGACCCATTCAGTAAGAATAGGTACTGTTTCTGTAGAAACAGAAATAGAGGAGGCAAGCTTATTTTACTTAGGCAGGAGCCACAGCTATTAAATACAATTGGCATGAAGGATATATTAGGTAGAGAGGTTGGAAAGAGGACACCTACAATAGAGGCTACTAATAGAAATGTTTCTGAAGGCATCAGTATAATAGCGCTGAAATTTCAATTCCTGTTGGAAGACAAGGATATCAAATGATTTTAATTTTTTTCTGACAATTATATGTGGAGAACAAGAAATAAGACTTTAACCAAGATCACAGGGTTTCAAGTGATATTTCCCTGTCATAATACACTTTACCAAATGTTTATAGATGAAATGGTATGTGACTGTAAAGAAGCCAAACATTTTTAACAGTATTTATTGAAGATCTGCAGTGAAATGGAAGACAACGATTTGCAAGATTGTATTATGAGTACAATGTATTCATGAAGTACATTGTAGTTTGGGGACAGAAAAATGGGAAAGACTACACCCTGGAGGATTCCCCTCTGATGAGGCAGACTAAGGAGGCCCTGAGACAGAGGTCAGGATCTGACCTAGTAATGAAGACCTTCCTACCATGAAAAAGCATGTCTATGTAGGACAAAATTCATTGAAACATCAATTTCGGTGGCTCATGCCTGCAACCAAGAGTCTAGGTTAACACAAGACCCAGCCTTACAAAACCACACCCACTCCATATTTATTGGAAGCATATTAACAATTTATTTTTGGGCACCACAGATTAAATAGACTTGTAATTCTAGCACTCTGGGAGGTGGACAGATTGCTTTGAGACCAGCTTGGTCTCCATAGTGAGTTTTACAACAGCCAAGGCTACACAGAGAAACCCTGTCTCAAAAAAAACAAAAAACACAAAGAACAGTATATTTCCTGTTTCTCTTGCAGGGGACTGAGCCCAGTGCACCACAAAACATGTGCTCTACCACTGACCCAAGACCCCAACAGTTAGATAATTTGTATAAGGGCTTAGGCTGGGGATGTAGTGGGTAGGCCCTCCGTTCAATCCTCAACGTAATTTAGGCAGTGTCTCTAAGGAAGTCCTGTAATGAAGGAGTTTTAAGGTCATTCATTATATACGAAGGCAGATGAGTTTTGGCCAGAAACTAACTCACAAAAATTTTATTTGTCAAACTTTAATACAATCTACCATAAACTTATATACAAACAGTAAATAATAACTGTCTTCTCTACCATAGAGTTAGGAGTCCAGTAGCCTTGCCCAATGTCTTAACATGTGGTCCAGAATTCAGTTCCCAACAATGGGGAAACATCTGTCTTGCATTAAGCTGTTTAAACTGGATGCAGAGGTTCACCATGCCTGCAGTACTTGGCAACATGGAAAGAGCTTACCTTACACCAGCTTAGATGGTTTGGCAGCTAAAAAATATATGGTGTTCTTGTAAAGGACCAAAGTTTGGTTTCTAGACACCCACAAGAAATTTAAATTCCTCATAATTAACCTAACCTTTAAAATGAAGCGCCCATTACCCTTAAAGAGATTAAAGGGCAGAAGGCACACTTCTGAGGTTAAGTACTTGGCCCTGTGTTCTGTCTCCAGCAACCCTCCCCTAAAATGCTAGTCTGTAGAGCAGTGGTAAAAAACAGCTCCCAATGACCAGGTAAAGTGGGGCAGGTGGCTGTAGCCCATGCAACACAGAAACATGCAGCTGACTTCTGGTCATTGTGCCTTCACCTCCAAACACTAGGATTAGATGTGACAACCGCCCATTAACAATGTTAACAAGTAACCTTTAAACAAGGCCTCACTATGTATCCTTGGTGGCCAGAAAACTATCCCTGAGAAAAAAAACTGAGTGTGTTGATGTTACTTCCACACAGTGCTTGCTTTCCTTTTTAGTACTTGTAAGTTGAAAAATCATTAGGCAAATTGATTCATTGTAGGTTCCTACACAGTAGAGCAAGGATGCTGCTGGGCAAAATCTCAAGTATCAGTTCCTTAACTCAGTGAAATTGTTTTCCTAAGAGCTCACCAATTCCATTAACAGGAGCTGTTCACAATTCTCAAAAGAGTCATTTCCACTCTTTTCAAGTCCTTAATTAGTTGCTCTTACCCTGTTCTTGTGCTTTGTGTAAATTCCTAGGCCCTGGAGAGGTCTTGTGTCCCTTTGGGACCAGTAGAATTTATCCCTCTGGGTTTTGCTTTCTAATTATAATTTGAGACCTGGCCCAACAAGAAAAATCTAATGTCACTTGTTTAAGCTGCGTGTCAAAGCAATGATGTCTCTTATCAGTGGCAGCACTATATTCCTTAATGTGTCCCTCTTAACTTACAGACCTGGGCCCTAAAATTTGACCAGGACAATTTGCCAGCATCATTGTTGCTCAGAATGTCAGTGGTTCAGTTCCCATCATATCCCCAGCTCAGACTTCATGGACATCAGGAACACACATGGGTGATATATATATGCAGGAAAAACACCCATATGCATAAAACAAATGTTAAATTACAAAGCTTTTAAGTTCTACGTGAATGGGTGTTTTGCCTGCATATGTTTGTGCATTACAGGCAGTGTCCACAGAAGCCACCAGATCTTTAATTGGAGCTAAAAATGGTTGTGAACCACTTGGGGGTCTGCTAAGCACTGAACCTGGGGTCTCTGGAAGGGCAGCCAGGGCTCTTAACTGATGAGTAACCTCTCCAGTACCCCACACACATACAAAACTTAAGCTGTTTTGAATGTTGTAATGATGCAACTTGAATTTCCCAGGACTTAAAGGACAACTGGGAAAAGTAACAACTATTCGACTCCACTTGCCAATTAGAATACCCCAAATAATTTGAATTGCATTATTTATGTAACTGACACTAGGACAGTGAATCCACACACTAATAGCCACAGTATCATCCTTTCAAGAAAGATGGGTGGGTCCTGGAGAGATGGCTCAGTGGTTAAGAACAGTCTGCTCTTCCAAAGGTCATTGGGTTCAATTCCTGGTGACCACATGGTAGCTCTACCATCTATAATGTGAACGGATCCCCTCTTCTGGCAGGTGTAAATGCAGAAAGAACACTCATATACATAAATAATTCTTTAAAAAAAAAGCTTATTGGGAGAAGCTGTCTGCTGCCAAATCTGACAACTTGAGCTGGATTTCACATGGCAGAAAGAGAATGCAGTGTTGCCCTCTGACCCTCACCAGTGAGGGGGCCTCGTGTTACTTGCCAGTCATTAGAGTACTTGCAATGTACAGGGAGGTAAATTTAAGGCCAGACTTGGTTACACAAGGCTATCTCCAAAAAAGTGGGATAAACCAGATGTGGCATATGTAACCCTGTAACTCAGGACAGAGGCTGCAGACAGAAACGTGATGCCAACCACGCACAGGAGGACCTGTCTGAAAAGTGCTGGTCTTGGACAGACGGGTCAGTGTTAATCTTGCTGGTCCTCTAGGCACCCACTTCTCAGCACTCATTCCAGGTACTCAAGGTCCTCTTCTGCCCCCCAGGGGCATCTGCATACATATGCCAAACATGTTTAAATCTCCCCCTTAAGCTCATCATAGAACCAGTGATAGCAGCCATGTGAAGCCCATATAAAACTGTAAGAAACTAGGATGTTTTTTTCTCCTCTTGGATAATTTTTCTCTGTAAGAATGCCAACAAAAACTTAGCATGCGTCTCATAACACTTGGGCTGATCTAGAAGGTTTGAGGTCAACCTGGGTTAATCTTTAAAAAGTGTGAAGATATATTTTGATACCGGTACTAATGCTGTTCAATCCTTACAGCCTGAATTTCAAAGGTCAGAAATGTTACTAATCTCATTGACCTCTTCGTCAATGTCCCCTAGGAAATTTTTTAAGCTTTCAAACATTTGGAAGAATGTTGACTCCAGAAGTGTCAATGAAATTTTAATCTCTGGGGGCTGGAGAGATGGCTCAGAGGTTAAAGCTGTTCTTCCACAGGTCCTGAGTATAATTCTCAGCAACCATGTGGTAGCTCACAACCATCTATAATGAGATCTGGTGCCCTCTTCTGGCCTGCAGGCACACATGCAAGAAGAACACTATAAATAAAATCTTCAAAAAATTCCAATCTCAGTGTTTATCAATTTGTTTTATTGGAATATAACCATGTTCATTTGCTGCTTTTTCAGTCTCAACATAGTTGCAAAACCAAAGACAGTTATTAACAATATTCACTATTTGGGTCACTATAGGACCATAGACCTTTGCAATGTCCTAGCTGGGCATGGTGGCAAACACCTTTAATCCCAGCAACTTGGGAAGCAAAGGCAGGCAGATCTCTGAGTTCAAGGCCAGCTTGGTCTACAGCGGGGTTTGGGGAAAAACTAATGTCCTAAACTTTCTGAAATGTTATAAGCTGCCCTGATACTATCCAAATAGAGATCTGAAAACCACTGACTTTTAATTAACAAGTAGCCAGGCACAAGTAGTACACAGATATCACCTAGCGCCTCTAAAAATTAGAGGGGGCTCAGTGGCCATGGGTGTGAGCCATCACTGCTTCATCCCCAATGTGTAGCTGGACTTCACAAGCATCCTTTGGAATCCTATCACAGCTCTGCAATTCCCATCTGAACTGAAGTACCTCCACATTACAGGGACCACATACATTACTCAAAACACGGTGTCCTCAGAAACCTGAAGTCCTGATGGAGTCAGTTTCCTCATTCAGATCTAGAATTCAAGGAGGAAAAGGCGACATGCTGTCAGTAAGGTACAGGGCCTAGTAGACACACAGTCCCATTCTTTTTAACATGGAAAAAAAATTGTTTGCACCTAGACCAGGACCAACTCCACAAGGAGTCATTCCACTCTCAGGGATGCAAATCACTGCCTGAAGGCACTCAGCACCCAACACCAAAACAGTGCCGGGAGCTAATCCTCAGTTCAACAGCATTTGCTCTTCCAACAGTGTAACACAATCGCAGGCACCACACAGCCTGGATAGCTGACAACTATTGGATTTAGGAAAAATCTCCCTTTCCCATTTCATGTACACCGGAACCCCAGGCAGCAGACACACTGACCTCACTATCAGCTGGGTGTTGGCTCTAAAACACATACACAAGTAGTTTCTATGTATGCTTTCAGTTCATCTTAGTCTGACACATGTCTTCTGCGACTCACAACATCTCTATAGTTCATTCCTTAGTTGGAATGAGACACCTTCATACCTTATAACAAAAATACCGGAGGTTCAACAATCACTGCCAAGAGTGAACTTGCTTTCCAATTGTTTCCTGATGCATACCAAGTAGTGCTCTTGGCAGAGGAGGCAGTCAACATGCTAGAATAGACACTTACCCAGAACCACACTTGTACTTTTGTTGGTCATTACTTCCTTCAGTGGGCCAAAGACCACCCTATTTTCAAGTCATCCTAAAATAAGACAAGTAAGCTTTAGCAACTCACAGTACTGAAGTGATATAAACAATACACAATATATTTACAGTTGTAGATAACTAGTTCAGTCCTTCCCTAGGTCCAACACATCTGAAACAGGTTGTCTCGAGTTCTCCCACACAAATGGAACATCCCACTATTTTTCCTATTCACTGTCTCTGGAGCCCTGTTCATCACTGATCTTCAGAGCATTTATGTAAGTCTATTCACAGCTAACACTTGAGCCCATCTTCCACACAAAGCATTAGAGGCTCAGCTCTAATGTGAGTCCCTTAAAGAGAAGGTAAACTGACAGAACACTGGTGGCACGGAAGGAAAAATATAAGGCATAGTTTTATTTTAGGCACAGGACAACGGCAGCCGGGGAGTTGCCCGGAGTTGAAATAAGGCTTAGAAGTTATTCTGAGTTGCCAGAAGCAGGGAAGGAGTAAGAATTTGAGGGACAGGAAGCCAAGAACTATAGCAAAGTAACTATGGGTATGAATCCATCTGCAGGTAGAGGGTCAGGAGTGCAAATACAGGGCAGTTAACTTTCCTGTAAGGATCAATTTTGGTTGCTGATTGGTTATAAGTAGGTGGCAGGTGTGTTAGGTAGACTGAGGAGAGTGGAAGCCACGTGTGATTAATGAGGCAACCAACATGGAAGGTTATATGTCAGAAGCACATATGGGGGTACTTGGTGGTCCAGGCAAAAGGCCTTTTAGCCTAGTTCCTCTTAAAAAAACAACACTCATGGGTTGGTAAGACACTTCTGGAAATGATTAAGGTGGCCTTAGCCTATTTGTTGCTCAGCTCTAACTTTCCCTAAGCATCCAAAAATCAGGGGCCTCCTGCTGTGTCAGGGAATGTGAAAAAGGAATATAAGTGTTGGATCAGAGGAAGGGTGTGGCATATTGAGGTTGGGTCCTCTGCTGAAACTAGGATGTTAGTTTTCACAGCAGGAACTAGGTTGCCCCCACTGGATAATCACCATTCATTGAGTAGTGAGCACTTGCCTAAAATGTCTTAGAAAAAGCTATATGTTCACATGGTACTGTTTGACCTAAGCTTAGTTCCTGGAATTCAGCATTCCCAACACTGCTCACTCCTTGGACATCTAGTTCTGAAATCCCTTAAAAAGGGGATCACGATCTAGCTCTTATTAATGTGGGGAAGAGGAAGCCATGGACTTTTAATGAAAGCACAGCCCAACAGCACGTCCTCCATTGTCTATGTCCACTTTCCACCATTCACAGGCACTAAATTTCCATTTTTTTCTATTTATCCCACCCCCACCGGCTTTCGCTTGGTTTCATTTCTAAGTTGTGATTTATGTAACCTCTATGTCAAACCTGCAAGACCAGAACCACTAAGAAAAACCTGGGTCCTAGGTATCTTCCTGCTGGACTTGCTTATCTTAGTGGGTAAGGCAACTATGCTGACATCCTGGTATAGTTAATAACAAGCGTTGGCATGAACCAGGCCCAGAATGCCAACCAGCTATTGGCTGCTCTTCTCCCAGCAGTGTAACACTTGCCTAGGTACAAGGAAACCTAGGTAGCTGCCTACAGCTGGGCCAAGGGGAAACTAGCTCAATTGTACTCACCAGGGCAGCCATCTTCTGAAATCAGCAGCTGGGCACTATGAAATCCAAACACTCCGGATTAGAGGCAGCCAGCTATTAATAAAACACCCTGCCCTCAATCTCCCCCTCACTTCTGGGGCCGAGCCACAGAAATAGTAGAGAAACAGCGTGTTTGGGAGCCCTAGCCCCAATTAGCCATTCCATTAACAAAATTTACTATCATTTATCATTTGTAGAAATGGGTGTAGCATGGCAGTACCCTCTCCATCAGGTAGACTGGACCACAGTACACTGGTTTGGTAGCTGATGTCTGTGATCTTAGCACGTGGGAAGCCAAGGCAGGAAGACTGACTATGGAACCAGCCTACACTGCACTGTGCGACTCATGTATCAAAAAGCCAAAATGAACAACCAAAATCCCACAGGATATATAATACACGGTGTGGAGTAGGCACTTACTGAACAAAAAGACATCTTAGTAAGAGGCAACTGAGTGAAGTGCAAGCTAACCAGCGCGCTAAAGCTAGAGTGCAGAGTTGGATACAAACCCTTTAAAAGACAATGAAAGTTAACACTTCGAAAAATAATTGACTGTAGTAACGGTGTGAAGGGACTTGTGCTTAGGACCTCAACAGCTGGGAAGTTTACATACCATTATAACACATAAGGGCAAGTTATCCAACCCCAAACTGCACATACAACCCACTCCAACCAATTTCAAGGAATAGGAAAACGAATATAGGCCTCATTGTTCATATCTAAAAACCCTTTCAGGGCGTAGGCTGAAGCCTGTTTCCCCGAGGAGCGGTGGTCCTCCAAAGCCTTTCTGGGTCCCTGCCCGTGGTTCCGGGAATGCTAAGCGCTGAGCCAGATTCCAGGTGACTCCCTGTCTGGAGAGAGACCGCACCTCAGTGCTTCGATTTTCCCTAGTCTCTTCAAGATGACCTCCAAGGCCGGAGGCGGTAGAAAACAAGCCCCAGTTTCTCCCCGCGGCCTGGCAGAAACCCTCTCATCCTCCTTCCCACCTGGGCCAGTAAAAGCTCCAGGCCCTCTGCTCGCTGGGCCCTCACTCACCTGCATGTGCTCGGAGCTCCGCAGGACACGGCAGCCTCGGCAGAGGCCGCGAAGGAAAGGGCGGATGGGAGCTGGCGGGAGCCCCGCCCCGGGGCGGCTGCAGGGCGGGGCGACGAGTCCCGCCCCGGGAAGGCGGGGCTAGGATCTCTGCAGAGTGACGTAGGACAGGACCGACCTGGGTTAGGGAATTGGTTAGTGTAAGCACAAAAGCCACTTTTCCTGAGGTCCCGTCGGATTCTTCCTGTGAGCCAGCCCCGGTTTTGCAGCTGCTAAAGACAGAGCCCCTTGTGTCCTGGTTGGGCCAGGCCGACTGCCTACCTGCGCCTCGTGCTCGCGGTTTCCCTTCCACTAGAGCCACCTCTAGGTTGCTGCAGGTCTAGCCCACGCTTTTTGCTCCTCCAGTGCAGGTCCTCATTCTAGCTTTCAACATCTGCGTTGTCGTTTGGTTACTGGAGCTCCCACCCACACAAGTCGCTTGGTCACGTTCTCTGGTCTTTTCTGGAGGTTCGTCAGATTAGCTGGTCAACCCCATTGTCCTTCAGTAAGATCCTTAACTGAGAGGCGGCAGCTAAGACCTGCTTTCTCTGCCAGGTTTGGGCTGCTCCAGGGGCACAGTCAGCTAACGAAGGCCATATCCCTGACCTGAACAGGTTTTCTTTTGAACATTAACATTTCCTTTCCCCTGTAATTAGTGATTACGTTTCTATCCTGCTGAGCAAAGGCGCCAGGCCTCTCAACAGTAATTCTGAATCTTGCTTTCTGACTCCCATGCGGTCCTCCTCTCCTAGCAGCTCTGTTATTAGTACACCTGTCAATAGTGGTCAGGCAAGCCTCTGGGAATCAGCCACTGTCCTTGGCATCTGCCAGCATCACTTATTATCTATTTCCTCAGTTCCTTCATAGTGAAAGGTGGCAGGAAGGATCCTGTGCATCCCAGCCCTAGCATACCTCCCTGGAAAACACGAGGCGCTCCAAATTGATTCGGACAAGAGACCCTAGGCTACAGAGCCAAAGACCTACCAGATGCGTAGCAATCACCAGTCCCCCTTCCAAGGTTTGATGGAGTTGGACACTGCTCCTGGCTAGGGAAAGACTTATATAAACACAGTAATTTAAAAGGTCACATGGTCAGTGCTGGGCTGGAGGACAGGGACTCTGTTCTGCTGTTAAAAAGGAATGTGGCTGAAGACTGCTGCTGTAAGCAGTGCAGCATCCGGCTGTCACAGCCGTCTTCATAGGAGGAGGGCTGAGACCTGTAAAGCCGAGCAGATTGGCAGGGCAATTGTCCTGCAAAGCAACGCTAAAGGAGGAAGTGCTCTGGCACTGCGTATATTTTGTTACTTTCCTTTCCAAACCCACAAATTAGAGAAAGTAGGACTCCCTGAAGAATTCGTGAAAGGGAGAGATGAGGATAGTGTGTGTGAGAGAGAGAATAAATGAGAGACAGGTTTTCTCTGTGTAGCCTTAGCCGTCCTGGACTCCCTTTGTAAACCAGGCTGACCTCAAACTCACAGAGATCTACCTGCCTCTGCCCCCCCCCCCAGAGGGCTGGGATTACAGGGGGTGCCACTGTGCCTGTCAATTAAAAAAATTTTTTTTAAAGACAGTCTATGTAGCATTGGCTGACTCGGAACTCACTACATAGACCAAACTGGCCTGGAACTCATAAAGATCCACCTGCCTCTTCCTCCTAAGTGCTGGAAATGGAACTCAGGTCCTCTAAAAGAACCAGAAGTGTTCCTAACTGTTCAGCATTTCTCCAGCCCTCCTTCTTCCTTTCTTTTTGTTTTTTTCAAGAGAGGATTTCTCTGTGTAGCCCGGGATATCCTGTAACTCACTGTGTAGACCAGGCTGACCTTGAATCCAGAGATCTCTCTGCTTCCCAAGTGCTGGGATTAAAGGTGTGCGCCACCACCACCTTCCTTTCTTTTTTGACACAAGGTCTCACTATATAGCTTGGTCTGACCTCACATTTACTCTGTAGCTCAAGCTGGCCTTGTACTCTTGGTGATCATCCTACAACAGCCTCTGGAAGAAAGGGTGTGAATGACTTTAAAGGGGTGTATAATCTGGTATATGAATTATATCTCAATGAAGATGTTAAAATAACAATGAGGGGAAAAACTGAGGGTCTGGAGAGATGGCGCAGAAGTTAAGAGCACCGGCTGCTCTTCCAGAGGACCCAGGTTTCATTCTCAGCACCACATGGCAGCTCACAAACCTCTGTAACTACAGTTTGAGGGGATGCAATGCCCTCTTCTGGGCCTCTGAGGTCACAAGGCATGTGAGTGGTGCACAGACATACAGTCAGAAAACCCATACATATAAAAATAAATTTTAGGGGAAAATAAAAGAATACTTCAGGACTGGAAAAATTTGCAGTTCTGCCAATGTTTTTTGTCTTGTTTTGTGCCAATTTTAAGGACTAGAAAGGACTTTTCCCTCTGTTTCCTGTGGCTTCTCAGCATTTCTTCCTTGGTCTCTGGGACAATGTAAGGCATGTGGGCCAGAAGCATAGCAGATTGAAGAGTCCATTCATCCCCCCCCCTCACACCCCCCGTCCACACTTAGCTCCCTTGGGATGGCTCCATTCAGCATGTTTGATGTACTTACTATATACAAAGTAGGTAGGACTTAAAAGAGCCAATGTGTCTTTACTCTCTCCGATGCTTAAAATTAAGTTATTATGATAATGAACTCTCAATAAACAAATATAGCTCTTTAGATAAAAGGGCAGTTAGGTGTCAATAATAGTCACAAGGTAACCTGGGACATTAGGTTCCTTCTATTGGGTATAGGGAACATAGCTGAGCAAGCTCCAGGACTTGGCTCCCCCCCACATGCCTCCAATCACCCCTTGATTTGGTTTCTAGACTCAATTTGTCAGTCTATTTTCATACCCCTCATTTTCTCACCATCCCCACCCCCACACTGTCCAAATTGACCTTCCCATACTGCAACCATTTGCCGGAAATTCATTAAGCTGAACACATGGGAAATTACAGAGGAGGTCTCACTTGTCACTTAGGCTCAAATATAGAAAGTAATTTTAAAAGGACAGTGCTGGGAGGCTATTTTCATCTTGTATGTTTGTGCTGAGTTCTCTTATCTTGCAGTCTCTCATTCTCTTCCTGGCTATCTCCCTGAGCCCCCCCCACTTTTCCCCCTCAAACTAAATGCCACCGTTTTAAATCTATATGCCAGCTTCACCCTTGAGCTGGTCACAGATTCTCTTATCTCACAAGTTAGAGTCTGTTTTTTACTTCATTATTCATTCAACATGCAGCAGGCCCTGTGCTAGGCCCCAGAGGAAGAAGTGGAAAGACAGAGTGCTTGCTCTTAAGGAGTTATAGCCTGAAGGTGGGCCTCAGGGGTAGTGAATTTAGATTTGGTCCCTGGAAAGCTGGTAGGGATATACTTGCATTATTCTGATTTTCATATGAATTTTACCATCTAGTAAGTGAGGTAAGTGAAAATATCCAGAGGCCTGGAGTGTTTATTATCAAAAGAGGTAAGAAAATGAAAGGCCTTGGCTTGCTTGTGATATACAAGTTCGCTGAGTAGAGAGAACATGGATTTGGGAGTCAGATACAGGTTTGATTCTGACTACCCCACTCACAAATTGGTAGTTTGCCTCTGAGATAAGTGGCCTCTGGGCTTCAGTACTCTCATCTATAAATTAGCAGCAATGTCTGGAGACGACGGCCTGAACTCAGTCACAGTTACTGAAGATACCCAGCCGGGAGGATTCCTGAAGCCCAGAACTTGGAGCTAGCCTGGGCAATGTACCAAGATGCAATCTCTTAAAAGGAAGAAGAAGAAGAAGAAGAAGAAGAAGAAGAAGAAGAAGAAGAAGAAGAAGAAGAAGAAGAAGAAGACTACTACATTTTTTCATAGTATAACCTCTCCCACATTAAATGTTTTTTTGAAACAGGGGTGGGGGTGGTCACTCTGTAGTCCAGGTTGTCACTGTGTAGCTCAGGCTAGACCCAGGGCCTGCTGAGTGCTAGTGACAGCCCTTGCCATATATCTATCTATCTATCTATCTATCTA
>CM053764.1:8971470-9273603 GCA_028658305.1 Pachyuromys duprasi
AGAAGAAGAAGAAGAAGAAGAAGACTACTACATTTTTTCATAGTATAACCTCTCCCACATTAAATGTTTTTTTGAAACAGGGGTGGGGGTGGTCACTCTGTAGTCCAGGTTGTCACTGTGTAGCTCAGGCTAGACCCAGGGCCTGCTGAGTGCTAGTGACAGCCCTTGCCATATATCTATCTATCTATCTATCTATCTAGATAGATAGATAGATAGATAGATAGATAGATAATACATTAAAAAATATAAATCTGATCTGAGCAGTGGTGATGCATACCATTAATCTCAGCATTTAGAAGGCAGAGGCAGGCAGATCTCTGTGAGTTCAGAGCCAGCCTGATCTACAGAGTGAATTCCAGGACAGGCAGGGCTACACAAAAAAAACCAATTGGTCTTAAAAAACCAATTCAATAAAATAAGGATCTGGGTTGGGGGAGATAGCTCAGGCAGAAAAGTATCTGTGTAAGTATGGAGCCATCACAAACCAAGTATGAAGAGCTTTTATAATCCCAGCAAAGTCAGGGAAATGTCCCCAGATAGCTTAGACAAATTATCAAGTCTCCTGGCCAGAGACACAAGAAAAGGTGGACAGCTCCTGAAGAAAAGCAATAGCAAAAGTTGTCTTTTGGTTTCCTCACACACATGTGCACCTGCACATATGAACAAACACACATTAAAATTAATGTGCTCTCATACAGAAGAACAGTAACCTCATTTTAGAGTTGTTATATAGATCAGAATACCATGTCATAAATAATGGACCACATAAATGTCACTCCTTTTCTCTTCTTTCTCCCACCTTTGAATTTCACAATTAAAAACTGTATGGCTCAGTGGGCCACCGAGACTGTATGCAGGTGAAAGTGTTTGCTGCCAAGCTCGATGACCCCTGTTTGATCCTTGGGATCTATATGATAGAAATGGACTCCCACATGTGCTAAACGGTACATGTGTGGCCGAGCACCCATACACACACATCCTCATTCTTTCTCATTTACATACAAAAAATTAATGACATTTGTAAAAGTGAGTAAATATGGGGGTGCAGTGCGGCTGATCGAGCGGAGCAGAATGCAGCAAACCCAACGCCACACTGGACCAGGCTTCATGGCTGTGTGTCTTTAATTCTAGTACCTAGAAGGTGGAAGCAGGAGAATGAAGTTTCAGGCCAAGCTGAACTAAATGAGACCCTATCTCAAAACAAACAAATAAAATAAGTAAATACAAGACAGCTCTAGTGGCAAAGACCTGTAACACCAGTCATTCTAAGGGGTGAAGCAAGAGAATCAGGAGTTCAAACCTGACTGACCTATACAGTGAATTCAAGACTAGACTAGACAACTCAGGGAGACCTGTCTCAAAATTAAAAAAAAAAAGTGGGAGTGTGTGTGTGTGTGTGTGTGCATGTTGCATTTTTTTTACACCTACCTAATAGATTCCTGCATAAAAATCAGTTCAAAATGGATCATTGACTTTAACACAAGACCTGGTATTTTGGACCTAAAGAAAACAGGATAAACAATTCAAGATATGGACAGGAAGGAAGGCTTCTGAAAAGGGCTCCAGCAATACAGAAAACAAAACAAAACAAAACCCTCAAGGATTAACAAATAGGATGAAATTAAAAAGCATCTGCACATCATAGAAGACAATCAGCAGTGAAAAGACAGCCTACAGAATAGGAGGAAACCTTTGCTAACTATATATTGAATTAATACTTAGGGGATTAATATCTAGAGTCTATAAAGAACAGTAAAAGATAATCACCAAAAACCTCTAATCGTACAGTCACTTAATGGGCTAATGAATCAAAAGGACAGTTCTTAAAGGAAGAAATGTAAACGGCCAATAAATATTTGCAAAAATGTTCAACAACCTTAGCTGTTCAGGAAAATGCAAATTAAAATGAGTTTGAGATTCTATTTCATCTCAGTCAGAACTGCTATCAAAAAAAAGAAGAAGAAAGAAAAAAAGAGAGAAAAGAAAAGATATAACAAACGTTAGTGAAGATGTGGGGAAAAGCTCATTCACCCCTGGTGAAATGTGATTCAGCTACTGCGGAATCCAGTACAGACATTCCTCAAAAACATAAAGTCAGACCTGCTATATGAGCCTACTTTATCACTCCTGGGACATGAGCCTAAAGAACTCTAAAACAAGTCAGCAAATCATAGAAATCATACTTACACATCCATGCTTATTGTTGCACTGTTCACAGTAGCCAGTATATGGAACTAGCCATGGCTAAATGAATAAGAAGAATGTAGCACATAGACAGAATGGACTTTTGTTGCGCTATAAAGAATAAAGAAATTAATGACATTCACAGGAAAACAGAACTGGAAATCATAAGTGAAATAAGCCAGACTCAAAAAGACTAAATTCAATTTTTAGATAAATTTATTTTTTGAGACAATGTCTCACTGTGTAACCCTAATTGGTCTGCAACTCACTTTGTAGATCAGGCTGGCCTAGAACCCTCAGAGATCTGTTTGCCTCTGTGCCCTGAATGCTGGGGTCAAAGGCCTGCACTGGGTTCCAGGTGGTGGTGGTTTGCAGCTGCTACTGATTTGGTTCACCTGATTCCTCCTTTGTCAAAAAGAAATTGTTTCAACTGGAGGCAGAAATTGGCAGAGACAATGCTGGAGGCAGAAATTGGTAAAAGCAACATTCAAGGATGGGCTAGTAACAGCAAGTGGATTCTCCTGTGTGCTCCGGCCCAGGGACAGTTCAGTTCCCTTTGTTCTACAAGTTACATGTGAAGGGACTTAGAGGCTAGACCCTCTCCTCTCGGCGACATCACTCCTTCCTTGTCCTTATTCTCATTTTCCTTTGCTCCGCTCTCGTGCTTCCTCCATTTCTGTTTCTTCCTTTTCTTTCCTCCTAATTTCCATGTCAGCTGTTGGATCTCATCACCCATTCTACCAAGACTTCTGTTCCAAGAACACTGGCATTCCTTCTTGATCTAAAGTTTAATTCTATTCTGGTCACAAAGGCAACACTATGTCTGTGTAATCACATATATTATAAAGGCAATAATATATATTATATGTATGTATAAAGCTTGATTATTATATATTATATATAACATGTATTATATATAATATATATCATTATATGTCAGTTTATTATACAATATAGCTTTTGTTATATAATATATAATACACAATATATCAATCAAGCTTATAATATATAATATAAATCTATCTATCTATCTATCTACCTATCTATCTATCTATCTATCTATCTATCTATCTATCTATCTATCTATCTATCTATCTATCTACCTATCTATCAAGCTTTCCCAATGTATAGCCAGGTGTTTGGGGAAAGACTTTGGGTATGAAATTTTTGAAGCTCTTTGTTTTGGTTTGTGTTTGAGACAGGGTCTTTCTGTAGCCCTGGCTGTCCTGGAACTACATATTCAGACCAGGCTGGCCCAAGTTCATCGAGGTCTACCTGTTCCTGCCTCCCAAGTGCTGGGATGAAAGGTCTGCACCACCACACCAAGCCAAGCCAGGCTGCTTTTTGAAAGGTTTTGTTTGTTTTTATTTTGTTTTGTTTTTGAGACAGAGTTTCTCTGTGTATTCCTGGCTGTCCTGGAATACTCTGTAGAGCAGGCTGGTCTTGAGCTCATGGAGATCTGCTTGACTCTGCCTCCCAAGTGCTGAGATTAAAGGCGAGTGCCACCACTGCCCGGCTTGAAAGTTTTAATATGTTGATGTGAACCATCAGGAAGGCTAGAATACTGGACTGCACATTTCCCAGACTTCTTAGACTTTTTTTTCTTTATAGAGCTCACCCTGGACCTGGGTTTTTGTAACAAGGTTCAGAAATGAGTTCATCCTGTGTATTTGTTACTTTTCTTATTACTACAGTAAGGAAAGGTTTAGTTTAGTTTGGCCCGCAGTTTTAAGGGCTCAGTCTATCAAGGTGTACAAATTATGAGGCAGCTGGTTACACTCCATCTGCACTGGAAACCCAGAGAGGTGAGCGCTGTGCTGAACTCCACCTCCTCTTTACTCAGGCTGGGGCCCTATGGATTGGCCATAACCCACACTGAGGGTTTAGCCAAACCTATCTGGAAACATTTTTATTTAGGTGTGTCTCTATGGAGACTCGAAATACTCTCAAGTTGACAATTAAGATGAACTATCATATCACTTAATAGATTTTGTTTTGTTTCTATTTTCTTTTGTGAGTATGTGTTTGTCTGATCATGCAAATACTTGTCATTCCCTGGGAGGCATCATCCATCTTTAAACTGTGTCCTATCTATCTGTCTGTCTGTCTATCTATCTATCTATCTATCTATCTATCTATCTACTTACCTACCTACCTACCTATAGTGTGTGTGTGTGCCTGTGTGTGAGCGCGTGTGTACAGGTGCGTTTCTGTGAGCCATGGTGTTTGTGGTCAGGAGACAACTTGTAGGAAACAGTTCTCTTCTAACGCATGGATCCCAGGGACTGAACTCAACTCTTTAGGCTCGGTGACACGTGCCAACAGGCTGTGTTTCCAGCCCCATCCACTTTTCTTTCTCTTTTTCCTCTTACTGATCTGGAACTCACTAAGTAGGCTACACTGGCTTTCTTGTTTCACCTTACTGTCTTTTTATGTGCTTTTTGGGGATCAAGCACAGGTCCTTGTCCTTGCAAGCGTATCAGTGGCTGAACTATCTCTCCATCCTCTCCCCTTTCCCTCTCTTAAAACAAAACCCCCAAACAGATTTTATCATGTGATTAGACTGGCCTTAAATTTGTGTTTTTTATACTTGTGACTCCTGCTGGGATTATAGGCTTGTTCTATCACACCTGGATAGATTTTTCTTTAATATGTTCTTAAAATTTTCACTTTATGTATTTATGGGTAGTTGCCTGCAAGTATGTCTGTATACCACATGCATGCAGTACCCCAAGAGGCCAGAAGAGGGTAGCAGAACCTCTAGAACCGGAGTTACAGAGGATTGCGAGCCTGGGTGTGAACAATGGGAACCAAATCAAGGTCCTTTGGAAGAGCAGTCAGTGCCTTTAACCACAAAGCTATCTCTCTAGCTTCTCCTTTTTCTGTCTATCCATGAACTCACTACATAGTTGAGGATGACCTTGAACTTCTGATCCTCCTGGTTTTGCCTTATGAGTTCTGAGATTAGTTGTGTAACACAATAATAAGTTTTGTGTGTTACTGATTCCATTCATGCTAGGTAAATACTCTACATTCCCAACCCTAGATTTTTCTTAAATGTTGCCACATTTATTTCTTTATTTGATCACTACAACTACCCTATAGTAAGAGAGAGAATTTGTATTAGTCACATTTTATAGGTGTGAGTATGAGGCTCAGACAGTTCACATATCCGATCGATAGTCACATAATTAGCCAACAAGCACAGCAGCAGGTCTTCCTTTGTTGTTTGTTTGCATGTGTGTGTGTGTTTTGAGGGAAGAGTCTTACTGCACAGCTCAGGGAGGTCTCGAACTCATGATCTTCTGCCTCAGCTAATGCCTGTACCACCGTAACACCTAGCTCAAAGTTATTTATCGTCTCAGTCTGTCTGAATTGCCTTGAAAGGAATTTAAAGATAATGTAACTATGGCCTACCCATAATATGGGATGTTCTGTTCTATATGAGAACTAGAAAACATACTATAACCTGGTGAATTTGATGTCCAATTTTTTTCTAGTTAACTAAACTTGTATGATATATCCACTATGTTTTGATACTATTGCATATACTGGAAAGAGGGCAATAATAAACATCAGTGAAAACACAAATTCTTGCCTTTGTGGAACTTACATTCTAGTGTATGTCTAGGAGCAGAAACAACATATACACATAAAATGTATTTATTATCCATTTATATTATATATTAGATAATTATAAGAGATAAGAATAAAAGCAATAAACTAGAGGGTAGGACAGGAACACACAGAGGTTGCAATTTAAGAAGGGGAAGGGTCAGTGAGCTGGCCCAGTGGGCAAAGGTGCTTGCACATGGTTGAAGGGGAACACTAAGTTCCTCAAGGGGGCAGGATCATGGAAAGCTACTCAAGGGGCTGGAGAGGTGGCTCAGTGGTTAAGGCTGTTGCTCTTGCAGAGGTCCCCATTTCAGTTCCCAGTTTCACATGATTATCCCATAACCAGTTCCAGGGCACCCCATATCATCTTCTGACCTCTGAGGTCAACAGGCATGCGTGTGATGGCCAGACATACACGCATCCCAAAGACCCAGGCAGGTGCAATAAAATAATAAATAAACCTAAAAATAGAATGAGGAAAAGCTGTTCTGGGTCGTAGCATTTGAGTGAAGACCTAAGGGGTTGGGGCTGGGACTCAGCTGGTGGAGTGCATGCCTGACATGTGTGAAGCCCCGTGTTTCATCCTCTACGCTGCACAAATCAGGTGAGGTAGCTCAGACCTGTGATTCCAGCACATGGGAGAGAAAGCCAGGAGAATCAGAAGTTCAAGGTCATCCTCAACTTCAGTAGGAGTTCAAAGCCATCCTGGCCCACACTCTGTCTCAAAAAGAAAGACCCACTAATTCAAAGGGGCCAGAGTTAGAGCTGAGCCAAGGGTGAGACTAAGCTGAAGAGGCAGCTGGGCACCAGGAGGAGAGACCAGAGAGACTGTGGGGGGAGAATCTAGCCAGCTTTATAAGGTATTGAGGTGATATAATAAGATGATATAAAAGTGCCATATGGCAGGTCTTTTATGTTGCTACAAATTATTTCAAAACTTTAAGAGCTTAAAATTACAAAAGCAGAAGTTTCTGAGAGGCGGGAGATGAGCTGGCTTAGGGTCACTCATGAGGTCGCAGTCCAGGTGCCATTAGGCCTGCATCAGTCATTGGACAGTAATCTTGTAATTTTGTCTTTTTTGCCCTCTGGAGCTGACGACCAGACTCAGGACTTTGTGCTTGCTAAGCAATCACTCTACCACTGAGCCAAATCCCGGACCCAGATCTGATGTAATCTTATCCAGGGCTGGAGGACCTATTTCTAAGGTTGGCATGAGCGTCTCCATAAAGCTAATTACTACATAGCAACTGGCTTCCCCAGTACAAGTGATCAACGAGGCCAAAAGAAGTGACCAAGAAGAAACCAAGTGTCTTTTTTTTTTTTTTAAAGATTTATTTATTATTTATACAGCACACCAGAAGAGGGCACCAGATCTCACTATAGATGGTTATGATCCACCATGTGGTTGCTGGGAATTGAACTCAGGACCTTTGGAAGAACAGTCAGAGTTCTTAACCTCTGTGCCATCTCTCCAGGCCCCAAGTGTTTTTTATAATCTATTCCTGGAAATTAAACACAATTACACCTGCCATGTGCCACACAGACAAATCCTGGCACCAGGTGGAAGGGGACTACAAATGTCTGAAAATCAGAAAAGAAGAATCACCAGGCATTGTTGCAGAGGCTGCTCTCTAAAACCTTCTTCAAGGGCAGGCATCAGTGGGTAAAATTTCTTCAAGGGATAGTGCAGAGGGTAAAAGCAGTTTCTGGAACCTGCAACCTATGATGGAAGAAGAGAACAGACTCTAAAAAAGTTGTCCTCTAGGGCTGGAGGGATGGCTTAGAGGTTAAGAACATTGGTTCTTCTTTCACAGGTCCTGAGTTCAATTCCCAGCAATCACATGGTGGCTCACAACCATCTATAATGTGATCTGATGCCCTCTTCTGAATTGCAGATGTACATGCAGATAAAGCACTCATATACATAAAATAAATAAATCTTAAAAAATAGTTGTCCTCTGATCTCCAAGAACGTGCAACATGGTACATACATACTACCATCATCGGCCTTCAAACTAACTATATCTTCAACCACGTGGCCCTCAAAGCTCTGGGAGCTTTGGGAAGAGGCAGGAACAGGAATAACAGATAGGGAGCCTCAGAAAGCTGCTGAGAATCTGTGTCAATTCAGCAGGAGCAAGCTTGTTTTTTGTTTTTTCCTTCTAGGCCTGTACTCCTTATCTTACCCATCCAATTAACTCAATTTGCAATAATCTTAAACCTGCACACAAACAAAAGTCACTTTGAGGAAATCTATAGAATTTCAAAGGCAGGCTGGTATTTCTCTGGGTAAATTAACCTTGAGAGGACACTGGAGTTCCTGTGAGAAACAGCAGATCCATTCTCTTCTCAGAACCCCCAGGTTCATCTTTGTAGAAGATAGGCACCCTGCCTTGCCTAAGAGGAATGAGTGACGACAATGATCAAAACATTTGCCTTGTCCCTGAGGGCCAGTCCTGGATTTGGCCTCCCCCAGAGGGCGCCTCCTGGTCAGCCTTCTCCTCCTCCCAGGCTCAGCCTCGCTCTTGCAGTACTAGCCAGTTCCCCCAGCTGAGCAGCAGGTGGCGGTGCAGCCTCAGCAGCGAGCAGCCGAAGCTGCTGGCAAGTGCAGGGCCCTGCAAGGAACTCGGGCTGTTGGTTTGGCGTCTGGAGGCTCGAGAGGTAGACTGTTCTGTTTTGTGATTGCAAATGAAGATACTGGCAGGCTGGAATATCAGAGAGCAGAGCCTGAGCCCCCAGTCAGAAAACAGATGGTGAACAGAGGGCCTTCACTAGCTGCAGGGGCTGTTTTCCCTTTAACTGGCCTGGAGGTTTGCAGGGAGTATGTCCTAGTTCAGGGATGGCCAGACCGGGTAGAATTTCTGGGATGGCCAGATGAAGCCAGAAACACTGCAGGTAACACCCACGACTGGAAAAATACGTAGGGAATTCCCAGCGTTGAAAAACACTGACTATTTCCCCCTCAGTGACCAGCTGAGACGCTGCTCCTAGTGCTGCCCGCCAGTGACCGGCCTGGGATCCGACCGTCCTCTGCGCCTGTCTCCTCCCTCCCTGCTCTGCCTTTCATTTTTCTCGTCTTCCCCTTTTCTCTGTCATCGCCATCCCTTTACACCTTTCCCTCTAGAAATCAGTTTCGTTGCTCTTCTCCACTGCAAGGAAGAAAGCCCGTTACCAGATAAGTGAAGAGGCACTGGGCTGCCAATACCATCGCCCTCTTCAGGGGCTCTGAGACTTCCCCGTGGGCTCTCCCCTCCCTTCTGCTGGTTCCCACTGGGCCTAGATACAGGGAAGTCCCGAGGTTATCGGAAGAGAAAGTTTCTTTTCTTTCTCCAGTACCTGTGCTCCCTGCCTCCTGTCTCCAGACATGAAAGGGACCGCTCAGAAGGGCTGAGTTTCACCGGGCACTCATTATGTCACTGGGATGTCAGCTGGGAGACAGGCCCTGCCTGTTTGTTCCCTATTGCATCCACAGTACCGATATAACAGAGACTCAATAAACAGTTATTAAAAAAAACAACAACAATGGAGTGAGCGGGGCTGTTAAGATGGCTCAGCAGTTAAGAGCATTTGCTGCTCTTGCAGAAGACCAAGGTTTAACTCCCAGCCCCCTCATGGGGAGGCTCATGGTTCCTATAACTTCAGTTCTAGAGAATCAAATGCCCTCTTCTGGCCCATGATGGAACCTTGTATACATGTGGTACACACACACACCACAGAGTTCAAATAAATAAAATTTAAAAATAATGAGCAAATGGTGATTCAGGTGGTAAATTGCCTGGCATATAAGCACGAGAACTTGAGTTGACGTCCCTAACACCCACGTAAAACAAAGCCAGGGTAGCTGGGAGTACACACACCTATGATCCCAACACAGGACGGGTGAAACTGGCCCTATTGCTCCTCAGCCAGCCTAGCCAGGTTTAGCGAGAAGCCCTGTCTGAAAAACCAGGTGAAGAGCAATAAAAGTAGACACTTGATGTCTGGACTTCACATCACACGTGTGTATGTGCCTGCATACACAGGTGCATATACACACATGCACACAGGGTGACAACAATGATTTCTCAGCTTTGGGGGTAAAAACATACAAATGCAGTCCCAGTAACATAAAAATAGAGGGAAGCCTAATTAACCATCCGTAATCTAGATTAGGTGCTGAAGCTACTGGTAAATGCTACACGGCTCCTGAATTTGTATTGTGAAGAAAGCTTGTTCACTTGCCCACTCACCAATTATCCCTGTGACCTGCTAGACTCTGGGAGGCAGAAGCAGGTGGATCACTGTGAGGCCAGCCTGCTCTACAAATCGAGTCCTGGGCAGCCAAGGCTACATAGAGAAACTGTGTCAAGAAAACCAAAAAAACAATCAAACAAACAAAAGTCACTAGTTAAGAGTCCATGTAGTAGCACACAACCTTAACCAGCACTCAGGAGGCAAAGGTTGGCAGATCTCTCGTTTACCATCAGCTTTGGCAACATAACAAGTTCCAGGACAGCCAGGACTATAAAAAGAGACTCTGTCTCATAAAAACAAAAACCTGGCACGGTGGCCCACGCCTGTAATCCCAGTACTCGGGGAGGCTGGCGCAGAAGGATCTCAGTGAGTTAGACCATCCTGGTCTACAAAACAAGTCCAGGACAGCCAAGGCTACACAGAGAAAACTGTCTCAAACCACCGCCCCTCTACCCCCCCCAAAAAAAATCCCAAACTAGGGGCTGCAGAGATGGCTCATCGGTTAAAAGCACTGTTTGCTCTTCCAGAGAACCTGGGTTCAATCTGCAGCACCCACATGGCAGCTCACAACTGTCTGTAACTTCCGCTCCAGGGAATCCAACACCCCACAGGAAAAACACCAATGCACATTGTTGTAAGCAGCACTTAATTTTTTTCTAATAATCTTTTAGTAATGCTGCTGTTAGTCCTAAACAGCTGTATAACTAAATCACCACACAGAGACTGGTTTTATTAACCTAAAACACAATGCTGAGCAATAGCTACTCTCTCCTAAACCTCCAAGCCCTTATAGTCTCCTCACATTTAGATTTCCCACATTATACTTACTTTTAGTGATATATTAGGTCCAGTCCATCTCCATGTAGTTCCAATATCTGTCCTACAGCTCTCTCTCCTAGCTCTCTCTCACCTCCCACTCATTTCCCCGCCCTTTGGCTCCTCCCACTGCTCAATATTGTGTCTAGTTGCTTTATTTTGGCCTGTTTACACAGAGTTGAGACAGGATGCTTAGAATAAGTATCACAATGCAATGTCCATATTGAAACCAGAGAGTGCGCATTTGAATGAAGAAGGGTATGGTGTATACATTTCAAAAGAACATTATACCAACAGCACATAAAATAGATAAATAAATTAAAAGATTGGTTGTAACTGGAATTTTTTTAAACCCCAAAACATTTATATGTGTATGTATGTGTGTATATATATATATATATATATATATATATATATATATGTATATAGCCTGTCTCCCACAATGGACTAGGCCCTCCCACATCAAGAATTAAGTAACAAAACGCCCTACAGCCTTGCCTATAGCCTGTGTCAAGTTGACATAGTTACCCAGCATAGAGTTTAAGCTGAGAACCACCTAAAGATTTAGTAGAATTTACCTGAAGAAAGAGGGAAAGGTTCTAGATCAAATGAGTATTATGCAGAGTCAAGGGAAAATGGTAAATTTCAAAGCATTGAGCAAAGGTGTGAGGAGTTGTGACTGATGTGGCAGTAGGTTATAGTAAGTGTTATTAATGGACTCCGTAAAGACACTCTGTGAAGGAGCAAGAGGAGTGGGTAGAGATAGGGAGAAGAGCTCTAAACTGTGCTATTTTGGAGTGGGGGCAACTTTGAAAAGTTTTAGGAAGGGCAATGATGAAACTAAGTTTTAGACTACACTAAATATTCTCTCTCTCGACAGATTCTCACTGTGTAGTACTGGCTGCCTTGGAGCACACTGTGTAGACCAGACTATCCTAGAACTCATAGAGATCTGCTTGCCTCAGCCTCCCGAGTGCTATAATTAAAGGTGAGTGCCACCATGTCCCACAATCTCTGTGCGCTTTCTGTAAAACAGAGAAGGTAAGATCAGAGGGAGTTATCTTGGGGACCATCTAGGGAATAGTCCAGTTAGGATGTGATGGCCTGAGTGATGACGACATCAGTGGGAGGAGAGGTCACTTCAAGTTCAGGATAGCTACAGATATTCATGGTTTCAAGAGTTGAGCATCTTCTAGGAAGCTCATGTGGTTGTGTATCTTTGGATTGAGAGAGGACACAGAAGTAGCTGGTAGGAAATGAGGTCTGAAGAGCTAATCTTTGAGAGTTTTGCTAGCTAAGGGAGAGACCAGACTCTTTGTTAGAGCTGAGGAAGGAGAAAGGAGGAATAACGACCCTCTCCAAGGAGGGAAGAAACAAATATCACACAAAGCCCAAAGATGAGTGTAATGGTGCACGTGGAGGTAAAAGAGGGCATGGGAACTAAAGCAAGATGGTGGACCAAGCAAGGGGTAGCAAGAATAGGAAGAGACCGTCTGCTTGGCAGATAAACAAGCAAGGTTTGGGCTAAATATATTCTTTCAAAACCTGAAAATCAGCTGGGCACTGTGGCACATGCCTGTGATCTCAGCACTCTGGGAGGCAGAGGCAGGTGGATCACTGTGAGTTCCAGGCTAGCCTGGTCTACAAACTGATTCCAGGACAGCCAAGGCTATATAGAGAAACCCTATCTCAACAAAACAAAACAAAAACAAAAAACCAAACCTGAAAATCCCCCTAGCAGTTTAGCTCATTGGTAGGATGCTTGCCTACTGTGTGCAAGGCTCTGAATTTGATCCCAGCACGGTAAACACAAATAAACATACAAACAAAAATCCGAATGTCCCTATCCTAAAATGAGTCACTTGGGCCAACAAGATGGCTCAGCAGTTAAAAGCATTTGCCAATAAGCCTGATGGTCTGAGTTTAATCCCAGGAACCCACATGGTGGAGAGAGCTGGTTGCACTCTGCTCTCCGTATCAGTGTGCCTACACGCACATACACACACTCCACAAAACACAGAATAATGTAATTTTTAAAATAAGACAAGTTCCTGACTTATTCTCTATTCTGCCTCCAGACCTAAAGGCATCCTACAGATATTTCTAATTTTTTCCCCCAAAGAAAAGACTTAGAAAGAGGCAGAGAGCATGAGTCACTTAACAAAGTGGTTATAAGACTAGGCTCTGCTTCTTCCTTGTTTTAAAACTCAGAGCAAATAATTTAATGGAGCCATTTTTCCTCACCTGTTGGTGCTGAAAGCTCGAAATGAGCTTAATGGGACCAGAAAAACTCCCTAATGAAGCTTCACTATAAACTGCTGGTGTTCTCGGGAGTTTGGTGTCAGCCAAATGCAGTAGAGCACACAGGGCAGAAAGAGAAAGATGTAACAGGAGAGAACGGAATGAGGAGGGGAGTGGGTTCCAACCTGCTCAGGAGGCGTCTTCCATGGTTTCCACAGGGCACACAGCAAAATCCTCCACATCCGTGGTTCAAGTGTCTTCACCAAACCTCGAACACCGGAAACCATCCCCAGTGTAACACCGCCAAGAGGTGGAGCCCAAGGGGAGAGGTGGCTAGCCTTGGGTTGCTTGGGACGTGTTGCTGTATATCTGGAGGGGGCTGGTTGGAAGAGCGAGTTCAGCCATTCTTCCTCTCCTCCTTTTCTATGACTCTTTATTTTCTTCCTGTGTGTGTTTGCACATCGCTGTGGTTGCAGATACACGCACACGTGTTTGCCTCTGCGTGTGGCGGCCGGACGTGTCATTCCTCAGGAGCTGTCCAGCCTACTTATTGAGACGGAAGGAATCTCTTCCTTGGACCTGGAGCTGGCTGGCCAGGGGGCCCAGGGATCTGCCTGTTTCTGTGTCTCTGCCCCCTCAGCCCTCAGATTACGGCTTCATGCCACACACCTGGCTTTCCAGGTGAGGCGTGAGCTCAGCTCCTCATCTTATGCTTAGATGGCACGCACGTTACTGACCGAGTTACTTCCGCTACCCTTCTCCCCATTCTTGTTTTTGAGACAGGGCGCTTCATGTAGCTCAGGCTGGTCTGGAACTTGCTCTGTAGACCAGGCTGACCTCAGACTCGAGATCCTTCTGCCTTTGCCTCTGCCTCCTGAATGTTGGGATTAGAGGCATGCACCACCATGCCCAAGCCCTTTCTGTTCCCAGAACTCACACGGTGCCTCACAACCATCTGCAGCTCCAGTTCCAGGGAATCTGATGCCCTCCTCTGGTCTCTGCAGGCACTACACATGCATGGTACACCTACAGACAGAGAAAGCACTCATACACAAAAGAAAAATAATTAAGTATATAAAAAACCAAATAAGTGAAAGATAGGGTTTTATGTAGCTCAGGTCATCCTTGCACTCACCATGTAGCCAAGGAGGACACTGAGTTTCAGATACTCTTTCCTTTACCCTCCAAGTATGGGGACCAAAGTCTAGTATTATAGATCAAATAAACCACACCTGGTTTATTCCGAATAAATTCACAGCCTTGCACATGCTAGGCAAATACTATACCAACTGACCTACATCTCCAGCCCTTTAAAGCTTTCTTGCCATCTGCTGTCTGCTATGGCAATACCAGCAAGAAGACTTTCATCACATATCAGCCTTTAATCTTGCCTCTGAGATTGTAAGAAGCAACCACCCTGCCCCATCCTTTATAAGTTAGCCACTCCTAGGTAGTGTTCTATAACAGCACAGCATAATCTAACATATCAATCAAAGACAGCTTCACCTGGCTATCTGGGCTCCTCTCCCTTCATTTACAACATAATTTTCTAGATGAAACATGACACTACCATGTAGCATCAGGCTCTCCAAGAATCTTTTGGAAACAAAGTGATCCTTCACCAGTGTTTTCACATCAAATATGGAAAAACCAAAGCTGTCAGAGACCTGAAGCAGGTGCTGGGAAAAGACTTGGAGCACACATGTGCTCCAAGAGAGGCAAAGTGTCCTAAAGAGAGAGGACCAGAAGAAAGTTAATATAGCTCAAATGATGACATATGACAGAGTGCTTAATGAGACAGAGGGGCAGACAGCGGTGGACATGCTTCTTTTGGCTGTGAGACTAAGACTGGAGGAGAAAAAAGAAAAAGAAAGGGCTTAGCAACCTCAGCATTATTCTGAACCTTCAAACCCTCCATGCTTTCTCCCTCCTATCTTCCTCCGTGGCCCATGTTCTCTGGGAAGAATTGTAGACCTGCATACTGCTAAGAGGTTCATTTGTTCCAGTCAGGAGCCTCAAATGAGGCCCCTGATACAGAATTCAGCTGTGTGGAGACATAGAAAGGCGTGCGCATAGGGATGGAGATTTGGCTGGGTCCTTTAGAGCATTGGCTTCTCTTGCAGAGGAATTGGGTTTTCTTCTACATGATGGCTCACAACCACTCTGTGCGCCATGTGGATGGCTGTGCCTGCAGAGGCCAGAAGAGGGCGTCAGATCCCCTGGGACTCAGCCATAGATGGTTGTGAGCCACAGTGTGAGTGCTGGATAGCGAACTCCAGTCCTCTGGAATACTATCCAGGGCTGTCAGTGGCTGAGCTACCTCTCCAGTTTATTTTCTGAAATAGGGTTTGACATTAAACCTGGAGATCAAGCTGGGTGTGGTGGCTCATGCCTGTGACCCCAGCACTTAGGGAGGCAGAGGCAGGCGGATCTCTGTGAGTTCAAGGCCATCGTGGTCTACAAAGCAAGTCCAGGACAGCTAAGGCTACACAGAGAAACCCTGTTTCAAAAAACAAAACAAACAAACAAACCTGGACATCACTGATTTGGCTCGTTTGGCGGCCAGGAAGTCGCAGTCCCTGCCTCCCAGTGCTGGTATTCTGCCCCTCCGCCGTTTTCTTCTTCTTCCTTTCATTCTTCTTTTTTTGTCTTGCTACTTTGGAGGTGTTCTCTTACCTGCCTCTGCCTCCAGAGTGCTCCATTTAAAGGTGTGAACCACCATGCCTGTCCCTCTCCCCTGTTTTTGAGAATGGGTTTCCCGCTGATCTGGATGCTTGACATTGCAGCCAGGCTGACTGGGACCCACCTGTCCCTAAGCAGGCGGTTTTTGCCGTGCTCAGTTTTACATGGGTTCTGGGGATCACTCAGTTCCTCATGCCTACACAGTATGTGGTTTGAATAGGAAACATCCCCCTAGGCTCCCACATTTGGAGTTGGTCTCCATTCGGTGGTGCTGTTTGGGAAAGTTGGGAACTTCTAGGAGGTGGTGCTTCACTAGAAGAAGAAGGTCAGAAAGGGTGGGGCTTGAGATTTTTATACCCTGGCCTACTTCCTGTTTACTTCCTGAGTGTGGATCCAAGGCAAACAGCCTCCTGCTTCTGCCACCAATTCTTTCCCGTCTGCTACTATTTATTTTCCACCAGAACTGTGTCCTGGTACTGTAAATATATATATATATGCCACACACAACAGATCTGGTATGAAGAGATTTATTGTATGAAGGTGGGGGGGGACACACACAGAGACAGACAGGTAGGCAGTGGGAGACCATAGGAGAAGAGAGAAAAAGGGAGTGGGTGAGGTGCCCCAAGAGAGAAAGTCAGAGACACAGAGAAAGTGAGTCAGAGAGAGTAAGAGAGGGGAGAGAGAGAAGAGATGGGGTCTTTTATCTTAGGCCCCTGGTGGGCAACAGGTGATGACTTCACAGGTTGCTAAGCAACCTAGAGACAGGCTGCCTATATGCTAACAGGTAATATAAGACAGAACAAACCCTTTCTCCCTTGATTGCTTTTGTCAGCCCAGACTGAGCATCTTTGAAGCAAAGGACTTGCTTTCTATTGTACAATGAGCCATTATAGCCCAATGTGTAGCACACAATCTGTAAATATTTATTAGATAAATAAATAGGTTCCTATCTCATCCACAGAGAAGCTGCAGTTGTTGAGAGTGGTGTATCTGTATAATCCCCGACCTGGAGAGGCTGAGGCAGGAGGGCGAAAAAAGGTCACAGGATTAAATGCATTCAGTTGAGGCTGTGCTTGGAGATTCTTTGAACTCAGTTCTGATGCCTGAGGGCACACTTACACTCTGAACAAAGGCTTGTGGGGAGGGAAGGTTATGGGGTGCGATAGAATACAAGCCTTAAAGGACTTTGATACCTCATCAAAAGTGAGCTGAAAAGGAGCCTTGTGGTTCTCCTTATTTTCTTACCCTCTCCTAAGGACAAAAGTGAGAGCCTGGCACAGCCTCCAAAGACCTGGGAATTTAGCTGGGCATGGAGGCATACACCTACCGTCCTGGCATTTCAAGAGGGTCAGGAATTTCTGTTCATCTCAGCTATATGAGAAATTCCAGTCTGGCCTGGCATATGTGAGGCTCTGTCTCAAAAACCAACAACAGCCGCGACACAGAACTGACCTGGAGTCTTTCTCACACTCCCCAGCAACTGGTCTGGCTTCTGTGTCCCCATCTCATTTCTCCTCTACTACACCTTGGCTGCTGAGATGGCGGGCTTCCTTCTGTCTGTTCCTTTTGTCCACCTCACCCAAAGCCCCCCTTTCCCCTCAGTACCTCCCCCCCATTCATTCTTCTATTTCTGGCTCTCTCATCAATGTCCCTCCCCTTCTCCTCCTCCTTCCTGCCCTCCCTTCATAAAGCAATAGCCTTGCTCTTTCCTCCCTAAATTGAAGGGCAGCAGTGTAGTAAAACAAATTGCTGTCAACAAAAGTACATTTTCACTGTATTTATCCCCATGCGAGGAAGATTTACAAGGGTCCCTCGCCCTGTGCTGTTATGTAAATGTGGTAATCCAATGGAAATATGACATCTATGGAGCCTGAGGATAGAATCACCATAAAAACTATCAATTACCCACTGAGGCTCCAGTTTGCTTAGCTCATTCATTACCTTGCCCACTCTTAGGGTTACATTTTGACAGGTTGTGGCAACCAATAAAAGATGCTTTCTGCTTTCTTGGGTCCTAGGAGGTCATCTAGAGGATCAAATGTTTGTAAAGCGCCTGAAAAATGAGCAAGTGCTGCATAATTCAAGGATATTATTATTTCTGCTTTCCTGTGGGCCATCCCTGAGCTTCTGGTCTGACAGATGTCAGCTCTGTCTGCAAATCAGAGCACACCCTGGGCATGTGTGTCTGGAGCTTCCTTTTGCTGTCTCCATCTATAAGCAATGCTCCCCTCTGTCCTATTTTTAGAGAGGAAGTCCCTAGGCACCCGAGAGTTACACAGATGTTTGCTCGTCCTGTAAGTTTGGTAGGAAGATTAAGGGGGTGAAAAGTCTCTGAGCAGCTCTTAGTATTTCCAGCTCACTGGAGTGCAGGGTGGGATAGGTCTGCATGAACAACGCAGGAGCAGGAGAGAGGTTAAGGTTGGAGTCCCGCCCTCGCCGTCCAAGCAGCGGTGCTTGAGTCTAAGGATGACATATACTCCCCACAGTCGCTCAAAGGTTGTACTCAAAGGACTACACTGTCCTGCAGCCTCAAGACAGGTAGGGGAGTATTGTAGGTTAGGCCTAGGATGTGAGGTGTGCATTTGAGCCCCAGCTTTGCTTCCTTCCAGTTAGTTCTCTCTCACTTTTCTCATTTACGACATGCCAGTGATACAGGGACTGTTTTGTAGAGTTGATGTGAGGATAAGCGAGACAGAGCATGTGAAGGGCTTAGCAGGTAGGAAAACAATTTTAAGTGACAGTTAGAGCACTTTCTAGATCATGAGCCTTCCCCTTGCAAGACCTACTCATCTTCCCCCCAGAAGGGCCGTAGGTCTGAGTTGTGCCTGCGTTTCTTGGGATGAGGATGTTTCAACCCAGCAGCCCCAGGGGGACGCAGTTGAAGTTCTGGAGGAGGCAACAGAAAGGCAAGAAGAGTTTTGGGGGAGGTGGGTGTCTCTTACTTAGAAATGTCAAGAGTCAGAGCTGGAAGTGAGGGAGGTGGTGGGGGTGGAGGGAGGAGGGAAGAGTATAGGATGTCTCTAGGCTGCCAGCCGGATGGGGCTGCAGCTCTCAGGGCCCTGGCACTTCCTGCCACCCCCAGTCTTGGAAATGAGTCACTAGAAGGAGGAGTGATGGAGGCGGCATGCTCTGCCCACGGAGCACCGGGTTCTGTTCTCCAAATGAGGACTGGTAGGAGGGAGATCCAGAGCTTAGGGGTAAGAGGTGGGCTGGGTGGGGCCTAAGGGCAGCAGGGAGGAGCTTAGACTCTGCACACCAGGAACAGCTCCCACCTTCCACCTTGAATGCCAGTTCATGGTCCACAGAGCCTAGGCAGAACCTATCTACAGTTGTTCTTCAGACTTCTGCCTCTTATTGCCCAGTTTTCTCCAGAGATGGGTGCTTTACATCCTTTTGGTCACCTACAATAGGGGAGGCAACCAGAATCCATTCCTCCCTCTTCTACCTGGCCAACTCAAAGTTTCCTTCCATCTAAAGTCTTTTCCTGTCCATAGTTCTGTTGTGTCTCTTGGCTCATTTGGAAGGATTATTTTCCCCCCTAGCAATGCTGATCCTTCTGTTTTCCAGTGCCTCAAAGATATGGTCTTTGTTATGTCCTTAAAGCCCCACTGAATGCTAATGCATAAATTATATAGTTGTTGTAAAATCTCTCTCTTTCTCCTTCTCTCTCTTCCCATTCTTCTTCCTCCTCTCCCTTGTTCCTCCTTGTTTCTTGAGACAGTGCCTCCTGTAGCCCAGGAAGGCTTCGAACTTTCTATGTGGCCACGGTTGGCCTTGAACGTTTGCTGCTTGTGTCTGAGCCACCTAAGTGCTAATATTACAGGTATATGCCATCACCATACTTGACAGGATGGTGCCTTGCTATGTCGCTGTCACTGAACTCTTATTCTTCTTTCAGCCTGTGGTCATTGCTATCTCCTCCTCCTGTTCCTCCTCTTCTTTTTATAAGACAGGGTTTCTCTGTGTAGCCCTGGCTATCTTGGAACTCACTCTATAGATCAGGCTAGCCTAAAACTCAGAGATTTGCCTGCCTCTGACAGGATTAAAGTTGTGCACCACCATTACCTGACTTAGTTTTCTTTCTTTCTTTCCTTCTATATTTATTTATTATGTATACAGTGTTCTATCTAGATGCCAGAAGAGGGCACCAGATCTCATTATAGATGGTTGTGAGCCACTATGTGGTTTCTGGGAATTGAACTTAGGACCTCTAGAAGAGCAGCCAGTGCTCTAAACCTCTGAGCTATCTCTCCAGCCCAGTTTTCTTCTTTAATTGCTGCTTTCTAACTCTTCTGTACCATTTGCATTTGCTGAAAACTTGCTGCAGCTAGGCTCTTTACACATATTTGTAAAGTACTTAATTCTCATAATGATCTCCAATAAGTTCCTAAGGTCACTGAGTCAACAGGTGACAGAGCTGAAGTTTGATGGCAAAACCCTAACATTTTTATGATTTTAAGAGTTCTGAGGCCTGGATTACTGTTGTTGGTAGAGTACTTGTGTAGCATGCATGAAGCCCTTGGATCAATTTCCAACACCACGTGAAACTGGGCATCATAACATCTGCAGTTGGGAGGCAGAGGCAAGAGACTACAAAAAGCTCTTGGCTAGCCTGGTCTACATAATGAATTCCAACTTGTTCAGGATTTCATGGAGAGACAAAATAATAATAATAACAATAATTTAAAACACAATAATCATACATCTTAGCTATAATGTTTTCTGCCCACACTCTTTCTGCCTTGGACTCCCCAGTTCTGGGATTATAAATGTGATACACTTGGCCTTAAATACTTCTGAAACATCCTGTCTCTCAGTATTAGACTTCATGAACTTTGGAGGGGACAAACATTCAAACCAGAGCATCCTTCATCTTAAGTGAGACACAACCCATCCAGATCCCTAAAAGAAAAGAGAAGGAGGAACATGCAAAGAGAGGAAGAACAGGAGGAAGAGGAGGAGAAGAACGGAATGATCGTCCAAATAGGACAAACAGAATTCAGATGCATGAGAGTCACAGGCCAATCAAGAGGGAGAACCTTGAGGAAATTAAATCCTTCCTCATCAGATGTGTCTTTGATTAACTTTAGTTTCAGATGATCAGTAGATGGCCCACTCCCCAATCCCATGAGTATTCCTGTATTTTTTTCTATATCTCTTACAAATACCTAGGGGTTATAAGGATACCAAATATGCCTTGATTTGTGGATTTAATGAGAGGTCCCTGTTGAGAAGACTGTCTCAAAATGAATACATGCTTGGAGTGTAGCTCAGTGGTAGAATAGCTTGTGTAGCATGCTTGAGGTTCTGGGTTCAAGCCCTAGAATAAAACAAAACAGGGTCATGGCAACTCATTCCTATAATCCTACTCCAGACACTGAGGCTGGGGGACTCCCCAGACGAGGTTATATGTCAAGTTTTAAGCAGCCATGGCTATACAAAGAGAGGCTGTCTCAAGAAAACAAGATGATGGGGGAAGGTTAGGGAAAAACATGAATTTCATTTTCCTCCAAGGCCTCATGCAGCCAAGGATAGCCTGGGGCTTACTATGAGATGGAGGAGGATATTGAACTTCTGATCATCTTGCTGCCTGTTCCCTAGTTTTAGACCTACAGGTTTGTGACACTGGGGATTGAACCCAGGGCTTTGTGCATGCTGGGAAAATCCTCTATCATCTGAGCTACTTCCTTAGACAGCTGTAGTCATGGGAGTGGCATGCATTCTGGCCTCCACTCAGGAGATACTGGCATATGGAGGGTGGGCACATATCTCCAATGGTGCTCTACTCTAAGGTATATGGGGTTGGGATTAAGACTGTGACTTTCTTTCTCTCTCCCTTCCTCCCTCCTTCCTTTCTTTTGACAGGGTGTCATATAATCTAGACTGGCCTCAAGCTCCGTGCTCCTTCTTCTATGTCAAGTGCTGGGCTTTGCAGGCATGTGCCACAAGGCCCAGTTTCATGGGCTTTTGGGACTGAGCAACAGGGCTTCCTGCACTCTGCTAGCTGAGCTGTACCCTTAACCGCTACCTTCTGTGTCTCAACCAAGACCATCTTTGTAACTAAAAGCTGGAGAAGGGATGAGGCTGTGAGAGGTGGGGGGAGGGGGGCTCAGGCTAGAGGAAAAGCAAGCTTAACTCCCTGCTAGTGAATAGAGGAAGGATGGTGGAAATTGCTCACTTAGCAAACGATTTAGCCAGCTGTAGAAAATCCTATTAAATGACAATTCTTATCTCAGTGTCTGGCTTCTGGGAAGCACAGTTCTGGGCTTTCATGAGGACCAGGGCAATTTCTCCTGGATCCAGTGAAGCAGGCATTGCTAGTAAGAAGCTAAAAACCAGAGATGAGCAAAACCTCCCCAGTCTTCTGCTTTTTCATAACCCTTAGACCCGTCTCCATATCATCTGTCAATTACCTGGCCAGCTGAGCCTTTCCTCAGCCCATTGTAATATAAATAGAGAGCATTTTATTGCTCCCCATTAAACAATGCGATCAGCACCAATTACTTAATGAGACTCTGGGAAGTCGTGATTTAAAATCCTGCCCTCAGTCGTGACTGGCTTTGTCTGGAGTCAATGTGATACTCGCATCGACAACCAAACAAATTGTTCTCCAGATGTGAGGTCTCTACCTCTAGCCTAGGTTTTGTCCTGGTGAAAATTCACCCCCTCTCAAGGGACCCAAACTCTGTACTTTGCTCTAAAAAAGAAAGTTGTATATATCCTCAAAAGGTTCAATGGTTGTGAGTGGGCTGGCTCAGTTCAACCCTTACAGACTCCACGCCTCAGGAAGAAAGCTTAGGCCTTGAAGACAGTGCAGGGACAGTGGGGACGTTAGATCCCCTGTAGAGGATCAGCCATGTCTTGCATCCTATCTAGTAGCTTCCTGGAGTTGCTAAACTCCTAGCCTGTATCAGCATCAAGGCAGAGTGAGACAATAGCATCAGCTTCCTAAATTACGGCCCTGTAAGGTGGCTGCTGCCTCTACTAATCTAAAGTGAGACCCTTTCCTTGTAAAGTTTATGAAAGTAAGGAACTTTCTTTGTTTTTAGCTGCTGTTTGTCTCCATCATTTTCCTTTGCTGTGAGTGGCCAGTGTTATCAAAGGGCCTGATTACCTGAGATTCATCTTCCTGCCTGTCTGTAGGGAACCAGTACTCCAGGTTTATTCTTCTTTCTTATTAACATGTTGTTTCCCAAGGATTGGGTAAATTGAGGTAACACTCTGGGCCTTGCCACTCTGACACCCTGTCCCGGGGAGCTTTGCCTCTTACCCTTTCCAGCCTTTGAAAAACACTGTTCTCTTTCCTCTCCTCTGTGACCCTTTTGTTCTGAACCTTTCCCCTTGGCTGTTTCGCTCTGTTGGCTTCTGGAAGTCACATAGCCTCCCCTTCTGCCTTTTGCTCTCTACCAGCTCCAGAATGGGCCCCTTTGTGTGGTGAACTACATGTAACATATGGATAGTGAACATATGTAGTTCCAGCAGTTGAGAGATTGAGGCAGGTGGAGAAGTACTTCAAGATCATCCCTGGCTACATAGTGAGTCTGAGACCAATCTGGGTTACACATGAGATCCTGTGTAAACAAACAAACCCAAGTATGCACACA
This sequence comes from Pachyuromys duprasi, assembly GCA_028658305.1. NCBI lineage: Eukaryota > Metazoa > Chordata > Mammalia > Rodentia > Muridae > Pachyuromys > Pachyuromys duprasi. Next base: position 8,994,849 of record CM053764.1, read on the forward strand.
TACAAAACAACTGGAATTGGTTGTGTATGAATACATTTAGCATTAGAATTCAGTAGTGCTGTGTGTGTTTGTGTGTGTTGCACACTTTTAATCCTAGCACTCAGGAGGCAAGAGGCAGGTGGATCTCTGTGAGTTCTAGGACAGCCAGAGCTGCACAAAGAAATCCTGTTCCAAAACAAGCAAAGAAGCAAACTGTAAAGAAAACAAACAAACACAAAATATGGAAGAAATGGCTTAGCTGGAAAAGTGCTATTCAAACATGAAGAACTGAGTATGATCCACAATACTCATTAAAAAAAAAAAGTAGGGTGTGGCAGTGCATCTGTAATCTCAGGACAGGGGGAGGTGGAAACAGGCCTATCCCTGGGACTTAACTGTGAGCTCTGGGTTCGGTAGAGACCTTGTCTCAAAAACTAAGGTGTAGAGTGACAGAGGAAGACACCGGATAGTGACCTCTGGCCTCTCAGGGCAAGAGTTCTGGGTGTGAGCCCCAGCATCTGTCTGTCTGTCTGTCTGTCTGTCTGTCTCTCTCTCTCTCTCACACACACACACACACAAGAATGATAAGTTGTACTTTACATGACTTTTTACCTCAATTGAAGGAAAATAAAATAAACCAAGTGTTGCAGCTTATGTTTCTAATCCTAGCACTTAGGGAGATGAGACAGAAGAATATCTAGTTTGAGTCTACCTGGGCTACATAATAAGCTCAAGGTCCCATTGTGAGACTCTGTCTCAATAAATAAGTAAGTAAATAAATAGGTGTTCTTTGTGATCTGGTTCCTTCCTACGTTTCTACGTAGCTTTGTCACTTGGTTTGTTCCCTGACTCACTCGCCTTCAACATGTCAACCATCTACTGATTTCAAGACTTTAGTGCTTGTTTATGCGTCTGCTTAGTAAAACTCTTTTCCTTAAAACATGCATGGCTTCCTGTCTTACCGGTCCACACATCTTTAAGTCACATTTTTACTTTATATTCTATTTTGAGATCTTGAACTTGTGATCCTTCTGCCTCTGCCTTCCAAGTGCTGAGATTACAGGATTCATCACCATGCCTGGCTTCAGAGCACCTCTGTCTGTCTGTCTGCCTCTCCCCCTCCCCCCACCTGTGTGGGTATGTGTGCGTGTTTTCCAAAAGACCCCATTCTGTAACATAGGCTGAACTATGAATTCAGCATGTAGCCCGAGCTGGGCTCAAGCTCACAGCAAACTCCTGTCTCATTATCTCAAGGGTTGAGAGCATAAGCATGATCTTTAAATGGAGATATTATGCGGGGAGACAGCGTAGTGGGAACAGTTTCTGCTGGGCATGCATGAAATCTGAGTTTCAGTTCCCACTGGCCATGTAACCCTAGTGCTTGGGGACAGGAGTAAGGCGGTCAGGGGCTTGGACTGTGACAACAAAATTGGAATTCATTGACCCATCAGTCTAGCTAATTGATGAATTCCAGGTTGTGACATATCTAGATGAACACACCACACACACACACACACATATGGAGCGAAATCCCCAACCTCTGAGTTCCATTGATTAGATAAAACAGTTTGTTAATTTTTTTTCTTTTTTGATGCCTGATGAGACATGCATTCTGGCTTAGTTTGTGATCAATTTCTTTAGATGGTCCATGGGTACTTGAAAGGGTAATTGTTGGCTATTTGATGGGGCTGTAAGCATAAATATTAAATAACGCATATAGGACACTCCAAACTGTGCTTAGCATTTACTAGGAGCTCAAGACCTGGCAGCTCTCATTTTTTGTCATTACTATTATTCCTGGTGGATGACGGTCCTGGTGGTCATTGCTCTGTCGCTAGGTGCTCCAGGAACGGGAGAAATTTGAACCTAGTTCTATAAGTCAGCGCTCTGCAGCTCTTTCCCTGATGGGAGGGTTGATGGATCCTTGACACACAGGGAGCACCATTGTATTCATTATACATGGTTACAAAAGTTCAGAGCTGGGCTGTCCTCCCAGCACTTGTGGTGGTAGAAGCAAGAACACCAAAAGTTCAAAGTAATGCTTTCCTCTATATGGAATTTGAAGCCAACCTGGGCTACATGAGTCCCAGCCTCCACAAACAAAGTCTAGTTCAGAATAAGGTATGACTACTTGCACTGGCGCTCATGTTGCCCCTCACTAGTTGCATGACACTTTCCTACCTTCACACTCCTCTTGCTGAACTTGTAAGAATGAATCTAATCTTGGACCTAAGGGGCTGCTGGAGGAGTGATGGGAAAGCCTTTGGAGTGGGGCTGGCCAGAAAGCAGACCTTTGAGAAGTGTTGAATTTTCCCCCCTAGGCGTCTACTGAGTCTCCAGAGACAGAGGAAGTGAAGTTGGAGTTGTAATGGTACAGCCGCCTCCGCTCTCCTTTCCTGGACTTCTCTCCTTAGAAAAGCCTCCTTCGCATCTCTGCAAGACTGCGCTTGTCTGATGCCCTTCCCCAGAGAGCAGCTTGGAACCAGCTGTGACTGAGGGAGAGAGGAGAGGATATTGGCACTTTCAAATCAGCACCTAGCCTCCTGCCGAGTTAGTAAGACACCTGCTCAGACAGAATTCTCTCTCTCTCTCTCTTTTCATTTTATGTGGAACAGCTTAATTAATTTTTCAGCCCACCAGTTACTATATCCTGCAGATGACAAACTCCTCACGCCCTGATAGCAGAGCCATACAAACTGGGGATTTGCCCCTGCCCTGTCTCAGATTTCCAGGTCCCAAAGGCACCCACCCTGCTTTTCCACGGATCTGCTGCCTGTGACCACTCCGGTCTCTCCTCCTTGAAGCCTCCATTCCAGTGTGCAAAGTGGGTGAGCTGATTTTCCTACCTGTGCATCCAAGGAGAAGGAGACATGAAACATAAGCTCAGTGGGTAGAGCTAAAGGGAACCTTTGGCCTGGGGAGTTTCAAACATGTTCTCAAGATGAGGCCGGCCATTTGCTTCCGCTCCCACACCCACCTCTTTCCCCTGCATCCTCTCATTTCATTCCTCCCACTCTAATTCTAGTGCTGACAAGGTTCATTTTCTTGGCTCCTACCTCCAGGCTGCTGGAAAAAACAACAGGGTCCTGGTCACTGGCTTCAGTGTCTGATTTCCCAGACAGTGGAACCTTCCCTGTTCTTTGGTAATCTTTATAATCTCTTTCATTGTCCTGTTATGGGCGTTTGGACTTGTTTCCAATTTTAACTGTTGTGAATTATGCTGCCATGGGCATTCTCTTTCGTGGCCTCTTTGTGGGCATATATGTCTGTCTCCTTGGGTAAAATAGGAGTGGATTTGCCAGTCAAAGAGTTTAGCTTCATCAGAAAATGCCAACAATTTTCCAAATCGGTGCTTTAATATTGGTTGAGTCTTTTATTAAATAGAAAGATCCCTGGGCTCTGTTCTGCACTTACTGATTCAGAATACTGTAGGAACAAAGGCCAGGAAATAGCCTGCTTAAAGGCTCTCTGTAATGACTTTTTATGTAGCTGTTATTGGCTGGCCTGGAATTAGCTATATAGACCAGGTTGGCTTTGACTTTGTGGCAATACTTCTGTCTCTGCTTCCCAACTTGAGGCATTGGATGCTCTTAGCTGTTCTTTCCAACGCACTTACTCTCCTTACTCTGCTGTCCACCATATTTTGCTCTTTGACTGGCTCGTTGGAGTAGGTGGCAGAGACTAGGCTGAGAGGGCTGCAGGAGGTAGGGTCCCTGTCCTAACCTTCCAGTTTCATCGTTAGAAAGCCACTTTGTTTGTTTGCTTTGGGGACAGGGACTTGGATAGCCTAACCTGACCTTGAACTCTTTATTTTGCTGAGGCTGGCCTTGAATTCCCAATCTTGTTGCCTCCATATTCCAACTCTTGGGATTACATACATGTACAACCACACCCAGAGCTAACAGACTTCTTTGTCCTTGACCTCTCCCCGGTGCCTTATTTTGCTGGCTCAGCTTTCTTGGAAATCTCCCAGTTTCTGCTATACATTCTCTCTACTTCTCTATCAATTCCCCATTGGGATCCTCCTTCCCTCCATTCTTTTCTCCCTCCGTCCCACACTCCTTTCATTCTTTCATTTCTTTATCTTTCTTTTAGAGTTTACATTTACTTTTGTTTTTGTTTTGGTATTTCAAGACAAGGTTTCTCTGTGTATCCCTAGCTATTCTGGAATTCTCTCTGTAGATCAGGATGGCCTAGAACTCAGAGATCCACCTGCCTCTGCCTCTGCCTCTGTGTGTGTGTGTGTTTATGCGCACACAGGGTGCCTGAGAAAGCCAGAGGGGTCAGATCCCCTGGAAGAGATGGAGTTATCGGTGGTTGTGGGCTGTCTGATGTGGGTGGTAGGGACTGAACTTGAGTGCTCATCAAGAGCAAGACATACTGCTGTTAAGTGATGAGTCATCTCTCCAACTCCAAATAGTGCAATATTCTAAGTGAGTCTGCAGATTCACCTGTTGTACCACATGGTCGCTTTCTCCAGTTTATCTACAAGTGATCTAGTTCCAGATAAATGTAGGAGGGAGCCAGGGACAGACACTCTTCAATGAAAGCCAACAGCCATCATAAAGAAGCCTCTAAGCAAGAGAAATAAGCCATGTTGGAGATCATGTCTATCAAAGGCCTATCAGTAAGGACTTTGCATATGCCACCCAGAACAATTCTATAGCTTCATTTTGTGTTTTTGGAAGAAAAATCTAAATGTTCACCTATACTAGTTATAAAAGACAAAATAACCACAAATACAACAGTCCTCAGTAGTGCTTTGTGAAACAAGTTATTCCAAAGAATAGAAAACAAATAAACAAACAACCCCCCCCCAAACACTCAACAGACTGTTAATCCCACTTCACCTTTCTGGGTGTCTGCTAGACAGATTGTGACGATAGAAGACAGCTGAGTCTCCAGACAAGACTCACAGAAGCAACCCAGGAGAGAAGCCCCAGTTCCTTCAGAAATACTCAGCCACTCACTGCCGCCCCTTGACTTTATGGAAGTGTGTGTGTGATATGCTTCAAGGCACCTGTGTGGCCATAGGACAAATCTGTGAAATCGACTCATCTTACCATGTGGGGTAGAGAGATCAAGTACAGGTTGCCAGGCTTGGTGGAAAGTGCCTTCACATGCTGAGTCATCTTTTTGGCCCCTGAATCTTTTTAATGCTGCTCCAGTTGGTGTTTTCCAAACCCAGGGTTCATGAATACCTGCTGTTTGGGAAAGTTTATTATTTAATTTCATGATTCATCTTTAAAACTATAATTTAAGTATAATGTGTAATACCCAAACAACCTTCTGATTCAGCACTTTCTGGAAATTTTAGAGACCTGGTTTGCATTTATGTTATTTATTTATTTGAGATAAGGTCTTGGGTAACCCAGGCTGGCCTCACTCTTGCTGTGTAGCTATGGTTGGCCTTGAACTCCTTGTCTTGCTTCTGCCTCTCAACTACTGGGATTACAGTTATGGACCACTACACCTGGTTACATCTGTATTTATTGATTGGATGTATCAAATAGTCTTCCGAAATGATAGCATTTCAGTTTTGATGATGTAGTTATTTTTATTTCACTGTTTGGAGATACATCCTTTGCATTCGGAACAAACATACTTGGCAATTATAAATGTGTTTTTTTCTTTCTGGGCAAAGGAGCACACATCTGTAATCCCAGTACTTAAGGCAGAAGGACTGAGAGTTTGAAGACAGCCGTGCTACATAGTGAGATCATGGCTCAAGAAAAGACTGTATCTTAGGCTGGCAAGATGGCTCAGTAGGTAAAGGCATTTGAGTTTGGTCCCTGCAACCCACATGATGGAAGGAGAGAGGTGACTCTCACAAGTTGTCTGGCCTCCACATGCTTACTGTGGCATATCTATCTATCTATTCATCTATCTATCCGTCCATTAATCTAATATAAACATTTCAAAAAAGACTATATGCCATAGGCTGCTCTCAGATTCACTACCCTCCTGCCCCTACTTCCTGGTTGCTAGGATTACAGGCATGCACCATCATTGCATTATTAAATTTTATTATTTATCTGTTTATTTTTAGGAAGGGTCTCTTAAGTAGTTCAACCTGGCTTCAGACTCTCTAAGTAGGCCAGGATGGTGTCGAATTTATGATGTTTCTTCTGCCTCTACTTCCTGAATGCTGAGATTACAGGCATGGCATGTATCATCATGCCCTGCTTTTAAATTTTTATTTGCTTATTTACTTGAATGAAATTTATCAAATAAGGTTCCAAGATCCCCATGGATTGCTACAGTTAGAAATCTTCACGACATGACACATAAGCTCTTTACAATCAAACTAGGAATATTCAACCTGTAATTTTACCAGACAGTCTCGGCAGGATGTGGGGGTGTAGACCTTTTTAGAAAATTGGAAAAAAAAAAGTGAAAGTATAAAGGATTTATATACATTCTGACAGGGTGGATGTGATATGTAAATGCAATGCAAATATAATGCAAATGAAACACAACTATTCATGCAAATGAGCATCCTGTCTTTAGAATCAGCTGCTGGTTATTCACTTATTTGTCTGCAGCACTGACAACAAGTCGTTCAAAAGCTTGGGATTCAAGTTGCTTCGGTGAAGACACGGTCGCCTTGTAGAGGAGGGAGTGGCCGGAAGGGGGCTGTCTCTCAAGGAGGAGTCTGCATGACTCCTGCTATAAGCTTGAAGCGTAGCATTAAGTGTGATATGGCAGAAAGTTCAATAGATAGTTATTCTGCCATGGTACTCCAAAAGCTGGTCTTTGGGGGATAAGCTGAGGACAGAGGCGAGGAAATTTGGTTTCCTGCAGCCTTCCAAGGCTTCACCTCATCCGATCATCCACCCTCCATCACACATCTGGGTTCTTGTCTAGAGGAGCAGAGAATGGGTAGCAAGCAATCCCTGGCCTGCGTCCTCACCATGAGGACCAAGGAAGAGCTCGAATTAAGAGCTCATATAAATCATAGGCTAAGAGCGTGGTGTGGATCGGCACTTGCTGATCCCCCAGAAGCAGAATGCAGCCGAAAGCTGGATTTCTGGACCTGTTAGAACAACGCGGGAGGTATGGGAAGTGGGACTTTGGAGAAATAGAGCTATTTAGTCTCATGCTAGTGATGCAGTAACTGATAACATCGGGACACTTGGAGATCTTAAAGGAAAAAACTGTCAACTTTTTTTTCCCTCTTCTCAGTATAAAAACCTGTTTATTTATTTATTTATTTATCTATTTATTTTATTTTTCCCCTTTTCTTGGTGTGAAAGGAAATTTCTGGTCGCACAGGCTCTTCCCTGTTGAGAACAGTGATAGTGCACACACAAAATAAAAGGGCTTTTAGCAGATGTGTTTTAATAGAACTCAAAAAATTATTATTTTTTCTTCTTGGATACTTGCCAATCAGTCCTGGGTGAAAACATCACTGCCTATCTGTGTAAACTTTCAGCCTTTCTCAAGCTCAGTTCCCTATATTTAAGGAGGGAAAAGTACAGCTCCTCCAGCATTACGGTGAAGGCTAAATGAAATAGCATGTACATTTGACACAGTGCTTGGGTCCCACATTCAATAACATAGCTATTTGTGGCAGCCATTTATGGATTTGCTGCAAGAGCACTTCGCCCTCTACCTGGTAACGACATCCTGCTTCTCCAGTCTTTGTGGTTCTAGTGAAATCACCTGTCTCTTCTGCTCTGGAGGCAGAATTATATAATTCATGTTCAAGCCAACCATGTGTAAATCTATTAGGTTGAGCTGGGCCTGGTGGCACAAGCCTATACTCCTAGACACTCAGGAGATTGCTGTAGGACTTTGGAAAGTTCAAGACTTGTCTTGGCTAATCTATGATTCTAGTTGTCTAGATAAAGCCGGCAAATTCATAACGAAAGGAGAGAGATCAGTGGTTGTTGGAGATAGGAGGGAGAGGGGCTAGAAGTGACTTGTTTGGAGCACAGTTTCTCTTCAGAGGCTGGTGGATTGCTCAGCAGGTAAAAGTGTTCTCCATGAAAGCCTGGTTACTTGAGTTCAGATCCCTAGAACTTGTTTAAAAACTGGAGTCAATGGCTTGCTTGTGTAATCCCAGCATTCCTGTGGCTAAAAGGGAGGAGGAGACAGGACATGACCACAAAACTCTAGGACCTGCTAGCCTGGAGTAAGTAGCTTAGAACTACCTCAGACAAGGTAAAAGGCAGGAACCAACACCCAAGGTTGTTGCCAGCCCTCCGAATGTGGGCTTGTGTCACATGTGAACTCGTATAGACAAAAATGAATAGATAAAAAAATTTTAAAATACTTTCTCTTAGCCAGGCCTGGTGGCACACACCTTTAATCCCAACACTTGGGGGCAGAGGTAGGTGGACCCTGAGTTCGAGGCCAGTCTGGCCTACAGAGTGAGTTCCAGGACAGCCAAGGCTACACAGAGAAAGAAACCCTGTCTTGAAAAACCACACACAAAAAATTTCCCCCTTCGGGGTGACAAAAATGTTTTGGAATTAATAGTATGTTTGCAACATTGTAAAGACACCAAGAACAACTGAATTGCATATTTTATTTTTTTAGGGGGAGAGGACAAAGTCCTGATGCGTAGATTGGCCTGGAACTCACAATGCAGAGCAGGCTTGCTTTGCACTTGTGGGTGTTCCTTTGAATGCTAGGTTGTAAGCATACCCCACATGTCCAGCTACATATATGTATTTTTTAAACTTGTAATCCTCCTGCCTCATCTTCTAAGGTGCTGGAACTATAAGCATGTACCACTATATCAGGATTGGATTTCAAGCTGTAAAAAGATTAATTTTATGGTAGGTGAATTATAGCTCTATTTAAGAAAGCTAAATAATGGCAACAATGCAGAAGAAGAAGAATGTTACATGCTCAGGCAGTGAGGGCCAGTAAGACTGTCCCTTAGAGTTGTGGGAGAGCACACTAATTCTTTTCTTGCATAATCCAACTTGAGAGGATATAAGATATAGATGAGCTGACCTGCCTTACTATGTGCAGAATATGAGGCTGAACTGTTCAACTCAGCTGAGAACAGAGCCAAGAAATGGCAAGACATCTGGACCTGGGTTATATTGGAGCTCTGTGTCTGAGGCAGGCAAGCATAGGGAATGGCTTAGAAGCTTGGGGCTCTGTTTGTCTTATGTTGTGGCTGCATGCTCATTACTTTCTTTGGAAAGAGTTCGGCATTGATTTTATTACATTTGTTTATTTGTATGTGTGTTTGTGTATAGGTATGTATGTGCCACTGGAGGTATGCGGAGGTCAGAGAACAACTAGGAGTCTATTCTCTCTTTCCATCATGTGGGTCCTGAGGTTCAAACTCAGATCATCAGCTTAGTAGCAAATTAAACCCACTGAATTATCTCAGAAGCCCACATCCTTTTTTTTTTCTTTAAAAAAAAAGTTTATCAAAGATTTATTTCATGTTAGCCTTGTACTCATGCATACACTGTCTATGGATGCTGAAAGAGGTCAATGGGTCCTGTGACACTGGAGTTGTAGACAATTTTGAGCAGTTATGTGAATCAAATCCTTGGCCTCTGGAAGAGCAGCCAGTCCTCTTAACTGATAAGCCATCTCTCTTACCCTCACTGTGGAGAGCTGCTTGTTTGTCAGGCTGCTTTGTTACTGAGTTCTTAGCGAAAAACATGTTTTCACCCAGGCCTTCACCTGGAGACAGGGATAGGCAGGATGTTTTGTCAAGTTACTTCCCCTTTGTTTGTATGAGTATCACATAGACAGGTAGTTGAGGTAAGCAATTTTGACTTCTTGATGAACTGCTTCATTGTTTTGGGGTTCTTTGGTCTGACTATAAAAAGGAATTGTGGAATAAACCAGGTAACAGTTTCTACTGGCAGCCCTCTTGAACTGATCTCATGTATAGTGTGTATGTGTGTGTGCATGTATAGTGTGTATGTGTGTGTGCATATATAGTGTGTGTGTGTGTGTTTTGTTTGTTTGTGCGTTTACTTTTCTTTCAGTCCTCACTCCCCACTCAGGAACTGTTCAACTCTGCTGGAGGGCTTCCTCACTCACTATGTACATTCACATGCACACACACGTACGAACGCACGTATACCTGCTTCAAACAATGCACCTAGCAACATGTTATCAACCCAAGATGCCTACATGTATCAAACTGCATGCAAACTCCACTCCAAACAATGGAATAGCCTTTACTTTTCCTTAACCACCAAGACACATTCTGCCCAATCCAGGTATGATGATGGGGGTGCATTTGCCATAAGGCAAGCTGTGTCCTTAATGTGAACTTTTAGGGGAGAATTCCCTATTTGCCCTCTTCTGCCTCTACACAACTGAGTATGAGAGACCAAAGAATTAAAAATTAGTTTTTTGGGTTATTGAATTAAAGTTTAAAGCACAAGCCTGAACAAAGGCCAGACAGGTGGAACTGTCCAGCCACCTGTGGAGTGGAACCAGGCTTAGCATTCTTTTCCTGCCCACTAGAGACACAGCTGCTATGAAACCGGCCCAGATGGGCAGGTCAGAACCGTTCGTGGACTTGGCACCTAAAGTAAAGTAATAATTCCAAAAGTCAAATTTCCCTTACCGTGTAATGCCAAGGCTTGGAGGCCTCCTGCTTGCGGTTTTGCCCTTTAAAAACCTTGTTCCCCTAGACTGTCCCATGGCATACCTCTGTTTCCACAGGGATCTTGTGACCCGGGCTCAAGCTTGTATCCAATAAACCCTCATGTGTTTTGCAGCAGAGTCAATTCCTGGTAGTTTTTGGGGTCTCATAAACTGGGCATAACAAGTATGTATATAATTAAAATCAAATGCATTATGAGAAAGAATATGTAACTGGTGTTTGCTACTTTGTGGGTTCTTTCTTCCACCCTTTCCACTCCTTCTTCTCTTTCAACCCCCTAACACTAAATAAGAGAGAGAGAGAAAAAAAAGGATAGAGAGGGAAGGAAGTGATCCTTGAATAAGTCAGGGGTCAGAAAGGGGGTGGCTTCATTGTTAGACTACTTCCTGCTGATTAGAGACATAAAGGTTCTTGGGAAAGCTTGATCTTTGATAACAGAATATCTAATTTATTTTGTTGTTGTTTCTTCTTTGCACACAACTACTTAAATAACTGACCAACAGCAACCAACAATAACCAACAGCAACCAACAATAACCAATAGCAACCAACAATAACCAACAACAACCAACCAACAATCTTCCCCCCACACCTCTCAGGGCTCTAGCATTTATATACATAACCTTTGAAAAGTCCCCAGAATTCCAAAGGCCACACAATCACAGAAACTATCTGCAGCTGGCAAAAAAATCACATCACCACCAGAGCACAAGGCAAATTATAGTCAGCTGCAGCAAAGCAGCCCCACATCCCCACACCTGAAGTTAGAACAAAAGCACGTTCTTATACTATTTCTAATTTTTGTTTCTTTGTTTGAGACTGGGTTTCTCTGTGTAACAGCCCTGGATGTACTGGAACTCTCTTTGTACACCAGGCTGGCCTCAAACTCACACAGAGATCCACCTACCATTGCCTCCTAAGTACTGGGATTGAAGGCATATGCCACTATGCCCAGCTATTTTTGAGTTTGTAAAGAAACCAAAATTCACACTGCAAGGACATGCACGATAGGAAAAACAAACAAACAAACAAACAAACAAACAAAAAAAGGTTGCCAGGCACTGGTAGTGTATGCCTTTAATTCCAGCACTTTGGAGGCAGGCTTATAGATCTCTGTGAGTTCAAGGCCAGACTGGTCTACAGAGTGATTTCAGGACAGCCAGGGCTACACACCAAGAAACCCTGTCTGGGGGTGGGGGGAGGTTAAATAAATTAATCTGTCAGTCAAAACAGAGCCACTTGCATTATACTTCTTCGTAACTAAACTCCTTCTCTTGAACCCCATAAAAGGAACTGCAAGCAACAATCAAGGACTTTGAGCAGCTTCCCTTTTTGTGGCACACTGTTGAGCTGTACTATGCATTCATTTGTAATATGTACCATCCCTTTGCTTTGAGTATTCTTGTTATGTTGCAAAAATCTGTGTGCCTTTATGTCACTGAACAAGTTGCCAAGAACATGGGAACATGCAGTCTAGATCCTGACTACCAGTGACATAGTCAGGAGTTTGCCTGGTACTATCTTGGCAAAAAAAAAAAAAAAAAGTCTTTTCATCATGCTGGCCATACCAGTTTGAGAAATAATGATTGAAAACAAAACAAAACAAAAACAATATGTGTGTCAGAGATTGTATATGGACTAGAAAGCTGAAAATATTTACTAGCTGGGTCTTTTTTGAAATAGTGTGTTACTCTGTGTATTAAAACAAACATCCCACAGTTCCATTGGCCAGGAATTCAGGAAGGGTTTGACTGGCCAGTCACTCTGCTCCATGTGGGGCCGACTGGTCTTTTGGGTGTACTCAGCTGAAGAATGAGCCAGTCTAAAGCTTCGGGCTTCCAGCTTCAATTATATACCTGGGTCTTGGCCGTGTGCCTAGAAAGGTAGGCTCAGTGGGGTCCGTCTTCCTTTGTACAGTCTTTCTATCAGGCTGGTTGCAGTTATTACACAACAGCGAAGGCAGGCCTTGTGGCAGGCTTATATCGGGATAGCATTATCTCATCTGTAATAGATTCAAAGAGAATGGAAAAATTTGAGGCTTGGGACTCAGTATGTTCATTTACCCTGGGAACCCTGTTTCATAGCATATCAACCAGAACATGGACTCTGATGGATGTAATAAGACTCATTTTAATATGAAAATTATTAGATTTTGAGTTAAATCTAGGCTGTGGTTTACTTGGAACCTTAGGGAGCATTCCTTGCTACCCGTTCTAATCTGGGGGGCCACCCTGTGCCCAACACTGAGCTGTATCAGCACATTTGAACCTCAGTTCCCATTTTGGTTAATGAAGAACAATAAAACCTGCATATCACAGAATTAAACAACATAAGGGATATGAGAAGGCTGCAGATATAAGCTGTAATGTTCTCTTTAACGATAGGTTGTTATTGTCATTTGCCTGGGGTGAGGAGCAGACAAGGCTAGAGGCTCTGAGTCCCCTGCCCTAGAGAACCGCTCCTCAACCTTGTTCCATTTCCCAAGCGTGCACCAGCCTGTTCCCAAGAACCACGTGACAGGACAGCGAAGCCGAGTTCCTGTGGCTCCAGCCAAGGAAGATTTATTTCCCTATGGTGGCTCTAATGATGGTTCGATGAGACTCATAATTCCATAATGATCTTGGTGCCAGCGACTCCCCTCCCTGGGTGTCTCTGTAGAGGCTGTGGGAAAATAGGAAGCCACAATGGCTAAACAAGGAAGAATGATGAGTTGTATCTAGCCAGCTCCTTGTTGCCTAGATCGGCCCATTGTGTGCTCCAACATACGGAGTGATAAAGATGCTTCTGAGAAAAACCGCATTCAGCTTGTCATCTTCACCTGGCTGGGGGAATGCAGCACTCCTTTCCCAGAAAAGCCCCAAAGCCCTTCATCTGAGAGACACTTGAACACTTCGGCTTTCCTCTGTGCCTCGCCTCACTTGTCTCTGGAGGGAGGGTTTGTCTACTTGAGCAATGCCCCTTCATACAAGCTTTCCACAAAAGCTGCCAGACAGCCTAGGAATGTATAATGGGTGTTGTGCATTTAGGTCTGAAAGTAAGATCGTTACTTGGAATGTTAAGTAGCTATGTGAAGCGGAGTCCCTGTGATCTCCTAAATACCCATACGTGTAAATGTGCTATTTGACTTTCTCAGCCACGAGTGTGATGTCTGCAGAGCCAGCAGAGATGGAAAAAAAACAACAACACCAACACAAATTGCTAAGGTTAGTTTGCACCTTACTGTGTCAGGAACTGTGTGGAACATTTCATATGTACATATAGCCGCTGTCTCCCTCTCTGACGGCTTCCCTTCCTTCTTTCGCCGCCGAAGATCCAACGCAAGCACTGCGCACGCTAGGCAAGTGCTGTGCCACTACGCTACATTTCTAGTCCTTTGTTTTTAAAATTAAAAGAAAATATTACAGTTAAGATTTTTACTGGGCAGGAGGCGCAGGAGGACAGCTAGCTGAGGTCTGCTCTTCCCTTCTACCACATGGTCCCCAGGACCGAATTCATGCTGTCAGGCAGGTGTGTCTACCTACCACAGACCGTCTCTCTGGCCCGCTGGGTGCTGCTTTGAAGAATGGTATCAGAGGAGAGAGAGGCTCTTCCATCCTTAGCTGCTGACCCTGATCAATTCAGGAGCTCCCAGACTTTCTGAAGGCCCCCTGCCTAGAGATGCAGCCTTCTTGGCGGTTGGTGGGAGGCTAGTTAAAGGTTAATCCAAGGAGCGGGTAGAGCTGAAGTGCAGATGTGGAGCAGCCTGGTTTTTAGGACTTTTTCCAAATATCCATGAGGGGCAGGGTGAAAATTGCACAGAACTGTGACAGTCAACTTGGTTCACTCCAAAATGAAACATTTAGTTTACCCATCTGACTTTTTTCTCTTGTCAACCAGTCAGACTCTGGTTTGTTTGTTTGTTTTTTCTTTTGAGACAGGCTCTGATTTATCCTGGGCTGGCTTCAGGCTGTGTAGCCAAGCATGAGCTCAGCTTTCTGGTCTTCATGCCTCTACTTCCTCTGGAGGATGGAATTACAGGCCTTCATCACCAAATACATCCACGTGGTTTTTCATTTGTTTGTTTTGTTTTGTTTTCCTTTTAGTCTTGCTCTTCAGCCCTAGCTGTCCTGAAACTCTGTCTGTAGACCACAGTGGCCTTGAACTTGCAGGGATCCGCTTGCCTCTGCCTCCTGGATGCTGGAATATAAACATGTGCCACCATGCCTGGCTCTGACTAATTTTATTTATTTATTTTTAGATTTATTTTTATTTTTAATTATGAGTTGTACTTGACAGTTTAAGGTCAACTTGACAGAAGTTAGAGCTATCTGAGAGGAAACCTGAATTGAGAAAACATTACCACGAGATCCAGTTGTAAGGTTTCTTTCCTCCCTCCCTCCCTCTTTCCTTCCCTTCCTTCCTCAGGGTTTCTCTTCGTAGACCATGCTGGCTTTGAACTCACAGAGATCCACCAGGGATCAAAGGTGTGCACCACCACAGCCAGCTTGTATTTTCTTGGTTATTGATCAGTGAGGGAGGGCCACGCCCACTGTGGGTGGGGCCATCTCTGGGCTGGTGGTCCTGGGTTCTATAAGAAAGCAGGCTGAGCAGGCCACTAAGCAGCACTCCTCTGTGGCTTCTGTATCATCTCCTGCCTCCAGGTCCCTGCTCTGTTTGAGTTCCTGTCCTGACTTCCTTCAAAGATGGGCAGGGCTGTGGAAGTGTGAGATGAACAAAGCCTTTCCTCCCCAGACTGCTTTTGATCATGGTGTTTCGCCACAGCAATAGAAACCCTGACTAAGACGTATGTATGTATGTATGTACGTTTAGTGTGGGGTTTGTGCAAATGAGTGTAATGGCCTTGGATGCCACCAGCGTTGGTGCTGGGAACTAAACTCAGGTCCTCTTTGAGAATCATGTTCTAGTTTGCTTCTCCGCTGCTGTGATAGACATCATGTCCAAGAGCACCTAAGGAAGGAAAAGGTTAATTCCCTTCTCACACTTCAAGGTCAGGCTCCTGCATTGAGAAATGACAGGGCAGGAACTCAAGTAGAAACGGAAGCAAAAACCATGGAGGAATGCTGCCTTTGGCTTGCTTCCTGGCTCATGCTCAGCTTTCTTATACAGCCCAAGCCTGCTTACCTACGGATGATGCCACTATGGGCCCTACTAATCAATACAGCCTCCCACAGACATGGCCATAGGCCAATCTGATGGAGGCCGTTCTTAATTGAGGTTCCTTTTTTCCAAGTGACTCTAGGTTGTGTTAAGCTGACAATAGAAACTAGTGAGAATAAGCAAAATACACTTTATTTTTTTTCTTTTTTGGTTGTTTTTTTTGGCAGGTGTATCTCTGAGTTCTAGGCCAGCCTGGTCTACAAAGTGAGTACAGGATAGCCAAGGCTACACAGAGAAACCCTGTTTTGAAAAATAAAAAAACCCAAACAAAACAAAAACAAGCAAAAACCCAAATGACCCAGTCTGTGGTATTCTGTTATAGCAATGGAAGATGGATTTATTAGGCCAAGCAGAGACATGGGGAGGTTTGTCCGTGTCCTGGATGACGGCGCCCGCTGAGATTCCAACCCACAGCCGGTGTCAGCTGCCAGCCCCATGACTGAGTATCTTGTCTTTGTCATGACATCCCAGTTGCCAATGCATGGAGTAGAGTTGATGCTTCTCTGCTGTCTCCTCCCAAGCTGCTAAATAAATTATTGTTTTAAGAGCCTGAATCGAAGGATGCTTTGTCGTGTAGCAATGAGTAACTTGAACAGGACTAACACTGGGCCTGCCCTGTGTGTGTGTGTGCACTCCTGCAGTTCCAAGCCTCTGCGGATGCCCACAGGCAGTGCATTTTGTCAGATGTCTGTGTACACGAATAGATGTGTGGTTGAAGCCCTTCTGTTGACAGAGCTGTGGTTCTTGGAGCTTTGCTTCAGCTTTGGTGTGAAAATACTTTGAAATCCTGTCTGTCTTCTGGCTCTCTCTTTCTTTTCAGTATGTTCCCTTTGAAACAGGAAGGCCTATTTAGCTGGGAGCTAGTGCAGTTTAAATTTACTGACCTTCCTCCGGCCCAAGCCCCTTGGAGCTGCCAAAGCCTTTTAGTGGTTAAGAGTCTGCCATCAAGAAACCTTTATAACCCTTTCGTAAGGACTCAAAATACTGTGCTGTTTCATTCCCCTCTCTGTTCTGTCTTTGAGGCCTTTAGCAATGGGGTGTGGGGGGTGGTCCTGGGTATTGAAAATAGAATAAACAGAAACTTGGTTGTAGTTTTACTTTTAATTATTCATGTGTGTACTCATGAAGGGGCAGGTCATAGGATAACTTACTGGGGATGGTTTTCTCCTGCCACAGGGGCCCCTAGGACCAAACTCGGGTCTTCACATTGCAGCCTCTACCTACTGAGCCATCTTGCTGGCCTGAGACTAGAATTCTTGACTTTTGCCAATGAAGCTGGTAATACAGGCTCATGTGTGTCCAAGTCTAAGGAGAGGTCAGCTGGTTTCTACCCTGCCTTGGCTTGAACTGCCTCTTCCCAGTACAGTGCGGGCAGTGTGGATTCCAGTTCTGAACAAGAGTGCTTCTCTCCGTCTTTTCTGGACTTGTCCTTAGAGTCCGGCTTCTCCATACTGGCTCTCTGACTGAACTTTTTGGGGCTATTCTCATCCTTGCATTGAGGCACTTTCCAGTGTAGATCCAGTAGTCACAGCTGGACAGCACGTCTCTAAAGGACTCAGAGATTCTGTTTGTGTGGCAATGGGAACAAAATCCTCCCCACTACCTCACAAGAGTGTCTGAAACAGATCATGTAAGGGAAGACTTTGCTCACAAGGGGACCGGGGGAAGGAAGGGTCTCAATAGTGGTGAAGAGTGTGTACTGCTCTTCTGGAGGACCTGAGTTAGGTTCCTTGCACTCATACTGGGCAGCTCACAATTAGTTGCCTATAACTCCTGGAGGGCACCCACACTCACACATACATATCATACACAGGCACACAGATACATATACACATAATTTAAAAATAAAATAAAAAATGTTTGAGGCAACATCGCTCTTGAGCCCTGACTGTCCTAGAACTCACTGTGACCGGGCTAGCCTAAAACTCATGGAGATTGACTTGCCACTGCTTCCTGAGAGCTGGGATTGAAGATGTGCACCCTCCACCAATACCCAGCAAAACAAATCTTTTTAAAAAAAGATAAGGAGAGGGATTTGGACAACTGCAGTGTGAACAAAATGGCCAGTAGTTTGAGCCCTTTGTTAGTGTTACTGTAAAATGGTACTTGCTGGTTGTTCAACTTGCTCTCTTTACATTTTTGTGTTTTTTTTACTTGGCCCTGAGCTCTTTGAGCTTAAGGACCAGAGGTAACATTGCACACACAGCTGCATTTCCACAGCCATGGCTGGCATATAACCTGATGATCACATTCAAGAGCACCAAAAGTCTAAAACACAGAGGGGATTCCTGGCAGTAGGATTTGAGGTATGTGGTGAAAAAGGTTCCCTCTCGATGGGTGTGGCAGCTTATGTCTATATTATCCTGCTTCGAAGGCTGAGGCAGGAGGATTGTAAGTTCAAGGCCAGACTGTATATATAGTTAGTAGCAGTCTGGCTAGGGCTAGGAAGTGAGACCCTGTCTCACAAAAATAAAGATGCAAATAAACAAATGTATTCCCTTGTATCATTACTTTTTTTTTTTTTCTGAGCTAAGTACCTGATAAGCAGCTGAAGGACAGAAGGTTTTATTCTGGTTTGCAGTTTGCTGTCCTTTACGGTGGCACAGTAAGAGGAGCATGAGGAGGCTGGTCATATTTTGTCCTGGCCAGGAAGCAGGAAGAGACGAATGCTGATGTTCGTCTTACTTTCCACCCTCCTCTCACTTTAAACACCATTAGAGATGCATCCAGAAATTCATCAGCTGGATGACTCTAAGTCATGCGAAGAATTTGATGATGGAGGGTATCTATCATCCCTCAAGATACTGAGTAGTATTGGTTTCCAGTTAGCCATGTAATTAGTGGGGTAAACAGCAGGTGCTCTATGGTATATGTGCTGCTAAGCTACTACCGTAGGATAGGTATAGAAGATGCAGTTCTCATTTTATTATTTTTAATTTTTGGTTTTCTGAGATAGAGCTTCATAGTGTAATACAAACTGATCTCAAACTCTCATCCTACTCCTTCAGCCTCCTAAGTGCTGGATTGTAATCCATTATTCCCAACTTTAAGTGCATTTTGGACTTACAATATTTTTGACTTAGTATAGCAATGACACAAGGTAGAATTATTCCCAGGTCCACCTCCTACCACTGCTTTTCTGAGTATACCATAGGAGAGTAAACTGTTTGCTGTTCTTTACTATCTAGAACCCAAGGAAATGTTTTTATCATTTCTCATTAATTGGTACTTTCTATTCAGTTGCTGCACAGTAGCTCATTTTCCTTCCCTAGTTACTGACCAAGGCTTTGCTCAGTGATGATGAAGTCAGTTTTCCACCTGCTTGACATAATTAAGAAGGTAAATTGAAAGCGGAAAGCTCACCTAATATACAAAGAAGGGAAAGGAATTCCAGAAATGAGTTGATAGCTGTATCTTGGGAACACTTGCCATTTGGGGACACTGCTGGCTTGGATTCTTTTTCTTCACAAACAAATGGCCTAGAATCCCTGGTAACTATTTTATTAGTCAGGTTTCATGGGTCTGTATAGATGTGGTATAGTAACATGAAAACATGGCTATATGGGGCTGGAGAGATGGCTCAGTGGTTAAGAGCACTGGCTGCTCTTCCGGAGGACCTGGGTTCAATTTCCAGCATCCACATGGTGGCTCACACCTCACGGTAACTCTAGTTCCAGGGGATCCAACACCCTCACACAGACATCCATACAAGCAAAACGCCAATTCACATAAAATAAAAATAAATCTTAAAAAAAATAAAGGCAAACCTACTTTGGAGGTGTCCCGTCTGCTTTAAACCCCCCCCCCCATCATCACCACTTCCGTTCTGTGATCTTGTGTGAGTCCTTTATCCTGTTATAGCTAACTTTAGTTAGAGCTGCCAACTTGATGCTCCCGGGAGGAAGGAGCCTCAGTAGAGGAATGTCCTCCAGCAGATTGGCCTTTGCCATTTTCTAGATCGGTAATTGAAGAAGGCCCAGGGGATCACAGTGGGCAGTTCCATCCCTATGAAGGGGTAAGAAAGGTGGCCAAGAAAACCAGAATAACAAAGACAGCACGTTGCATTTTTCAGTGGTCTTTGCTTCAGTTCCTGCCTCACGTTCCTGACCTGACTTTGTTAGATGATGAACTGTAACCTGTAAGTCAAATAAACCTCCGCGCTACTCCCCCCCCAGCTGCTTTTAGTCATGATTTTCTTCCAGCAACGGAAAGTAAACTAGAACATCCTTTTTGAGCTTTGCTCTTTCTATTTGTAAAAGAGGACAGCAATCTTAATCTTGTGAAATTATTCTGTATGTGCATCACTTGGTAAATATACAGTTACGCAGGATCAAAATGCAGGTGACAGTAGGCCTCGGTGGCGCAGGCCTTAATCCCAGCACTCGGGGAGGCAGAGGCAAGCGGATCTGTGAGTTTTGTGGCCAGCCTGATCTACAAAGCTAGTCCAGGACAGCCAAGGCTACACAGAGACACTCTGTCTTGAAAGACAAAACAAAACAAAATAAAAAAAGAAAGAAAATGCAAGTGACATATTTTTAAAATGATCATTTTTAAAAACATACTCAAAACAGAATTATATAAAGCGAGTGACTTACAGGTGCTCTATTTTGCATGAATTTTTCAAAGGACTATTTATTGCTTGAGGATTCAATGTGTGTCACAAACTGAGTCACAACATCGTGATTTATATTTACCTCCCACCCACTCAGGTTTCTTTCTGAAGATCCTTACGCTAGAAAGAAGTTACGATCTTGGGAAATTAAACAAGAAACTGAAGTTCTAGATGCGAAACAGGCCCAGGCCCACGGGTATCTCTTTTTAGATACTGCTCCCAGGGGAGGGACAGCCTTTCTGCGTTGGAAGACGCTGAGGGCGGGGCTTAGCAGCCGAGGGAGGCGGGGCTAACAATGCCGCGTGGAGCGAGAGACGCCGGAGGCTGTTCTGGCAGGTTCCCATTGGGCAAGATTGGGATGACGTAATAGCCACGCGCCTCCAGACTCCGGCAGCCGCTGCCGGCGCGTTTGCGCGTGAGGAGCTGGTTGCCGCTGCAGCCGCCTGGAATTGTGGGGCTTGTGTTTGCCCCTCGGCTGCGGTGAAAAGCCGAAGGTAGGGGGAGGTGGGGCCCCCGGGCCCTGGAGCGGGACGCAGGGTGGACGGCGCCGGCCCGGCCTCCTGCCGTTAGCGGCCTCCTCCCTCCCGCGCTCTCCCCACCTTCCCACAGTGTTCCGGGTCCCCCACGTTCCCCTCAGTGCCTCGCGGGCGAGACGTCCAACTGCGCCCTAGGCTGGCAGCCCCAAAGCGGTGCTCGGTCCTGTTTCCACCGAGCGGCGCGGCGACCCCTCCACCGCCGGAGGAGGGGCAGTGGCTTTGGGCTGCAGTCAGTTTTGTGTTTCCTTCTTGGTTCTCCCCCTTCGGCCTCAGTTTTCCCACATCTGTCCAAAGAAGGGGTGAATTTCGTGATGCCCTTTGAGACAACTCCAGGGTTGACATTTTGGTAGTTGGTCAGGACCTTCTGAGTCTCTTGACGAATGAAACTGCGCTCTACCCCTTTGGTATTCCACCTCTTCCTTTGCGTGTTTTTCTTTTCTCTGGTAAATGTGAAACTTGCCTTTTGACGTACAGGTAATAAGATTATGGATTTTGTTGTGATTTCAAATTACTTTGTGCTTAATCTTTAGGCCTCCCCCAGTAACTTCGGGTAACATATTATGTGGGCATCTGCTGCGCACACCTGCTGTTTCCGTTCAGGTGGCCCCAGAATCTTTTTGATGGGAAAGGACTGGATTCCAGAAATATCCAACAGCTGAGAAACCAGTAGGAACTTCTTTTGAACTGTTAAGATGTCTTTAAATATATATTGAGGGCTGGAGCTGTAGCTCAATTGATGAAGCCCTGGTTTCGATCCCTAGCGTCCGTGTATACCAAGGGTAAACACGATAGTGTATGCCTGTAATCCCAGCACCAAGGGGTAGAAGCACGAGCATCAGAAATGTCAATGTCTTCCTACACAGAGCTACAATGTAGCTACACAGAGTTCCAGTTTGACCAGGAAGCTATCTGTGTATCTAATATATGACCCATACGTAGGAAAAATTTCTTTTATTATTTTTTCCTTGTTGTTTTTTGAGACATAGTTTTTCTGTGTAGCCTGTCCTGGACTTGCTTTGTAGACCAGGCTGGGTCGAACTCACATCGATCCGCCTGCCTGAGTGCTGGGATCACAGGCATGCACCCAGTTTAGGATTAGTTTCTAAAATGTATTTATAATGCCTGGTTTCCGTTCAAATCCAGGTTTCTCCCACCTCAAACAAAACTGTTTTGAAAGAATGATTAGATTAGCCCATGAGAGGATGAAAATGAATCCTCCAAGTTTGCTAAGAGAAGAAAGTGATGTGTTTACAAATACTAGCAGTATTTGTTTTGAGGGTATGTGTGTGTGTGTACCGTGTACAGTCTTTTTAGCTTTACTCTCAAAAATTTCTTCTGATAAAGTATAGACAGATTTAGAGATTAGATAAAATTTTAATGGAATCCATAATGTAATATTAGGATTGCTGTTTGTGTTACGTGGGTCAGAAATTGGCCGCCGGGACTTGGCTCTTGGATGCTTAAGATGTGCTGCCATATCAGCTTTATCATAACCTCTCCGTAACCTTTCAGATAGTACATTCAATCTGCATATTAATTCCTGTGCTGTTTCAAGGAAACTGGCAGTAGGAAAGACCGAATATTTTACTGATAGTGGGAATGGGGAATGTGTTAGTAGGCCTATGACAGCTCAGAAATAAAAATTGCATGGTATTTAATGTTGTTTTCTCCCCTCTTTCCTGTTGTTTTTGTGAAGGCTGTTTCATCTCTACTGAGGCCAGCTTTGAGCCCTGATGTGTCTCATGACAGGGAAAAAGGCCAATTAAGTAAAACTGAAAAACAACAAAATGGATTTCAAAATAGCAAACCCACTAGAACCTCCAGGCTTACTATCCTCAGTGGTGTGTGTAGGTGTGGGCTTTGGGGGCTGGAGGTGGGCATCATCTAAGCGATATGGCTACCGTCCAAAGCAGTTTTGAAAAGTCCGTATTTGGAAATTGTTTTCACTAACATTTGACACTCTTTCTTTCTTCCTTCCTTTCTTCAAATCTCTATGTGGCACATTTATAAAACCTTGATACTGGTATGTCTTCAGATGAATTAAATAGCTTTTTGTTTTGTTTTGTTTTATTTGAAACAGGGTCTCACCATGTAGTCTCAGGTGTCCTGAAATTCAGTATATACACCAGGCTGGCCTCAAACTCACATCTGCCTGCCTCTGCCTCCTGAGTGCTGGGATTAAAGGTGTGGGCTACCACCACCCAACCTTAATGCTGTTTTTTGGTTTTATTAAAAAAAAAAAAAAAGGCATGGTTTCTCCTTTGTAGCCTAGGGTAGCCCCAAACTTACTATGTAACCTAGGTTGGCCTCAAATGTGTGATCTGTGCTTCGTCCTCCCAGCAGGTGAATGAACAGTTTTTTGGAGAAGGGCACAGTGAGTTTTTGAGTGAGGTAGAGAGGAATTTTAACTCTACCTCTGTTGACCATATGACCTTGGGCAAGTCCTTCACCTCTTAGGCTCAGTTTTCCACTGCTTACCATAGGGACATTACTTAAAAGGATAGTTAAATAAAGTGACACACATGAAGACTCTCAGACACAGGAATGCAAGAAAGGTTTTCATTCTAGAAGAATGGGCTTGTTTGGGGGCTTGTTTTCTTTTCAGTACTGGAGATCAAACCCTATAGCCTTGTGAAGGCCAGACACATGCTGCAGTTGAGCCACATCCTAGTCCAAACGTTTGCTGTTAGTGAAAACATTTAGAACATGGCAGTCTACAACGGGGAAGCTGTCCTTTCCCCAAGTAGGTGGATGCTGTCTGCTGTCTTTTTCATGTTTGTATATTTATACTCCAACACTGTCTTTACTGACTTCATCCTAAATGAAAGTGTTATGGAGATATCTGCCAGGTCCTTGAGTTAGCCTCACTACAGAGAGCCGATCTAACTGTTTTTAGGATGCTTGCTCCTTGGTTGTAGTTCCTGAGGATTTTGCCCAGGGTCCCAGCTGGTGTTCTATCACGTTCTAAAGCACAGGCATCTCTAATTCCTAGGTTGGGTGTCAATTTGGAGACTCATCCTTGTGGTGCTAATATTTTCTCTTCCTGAGTGAGGATGTACTTTAGCCTTGTCTGAGCTGGCCTTAAGCTTCAAGCTTTAGTCTTCTATATTAGAGAGCTTCATGTTTTAATTACATACGGTCTGAAGAGGAAATATTCTGCCCCCTTTTCATTTCATTTTTGGATTTTATTATGATAGCTTGATATTCATATGATGGGCCCTCCTACTTCATGTTATCAACAATAATGGTTTCTCTTTGCTTAGGTTCATGGAGAATTTCATGGACTTTTCTTGACATGTGAGGAATTAGTCTCGACACACTTGTATAGTCTTCTAACTGGGGGGACCTCCATTAGGCTAGGGTTGTAGTTCCTTCAGGTTCCACCAGCAGCTGGTAGTTTAATTTCTGTCTCTGTGATAAACTGCCCTGGTGAGAGCAACTTAAAAAAAAAAAAGTTCACTTTAAGCCCACAATTCTGAGTTATGGTCCTTCATTTTGGGGGAGTTAAGACAAAATTTAAGTCACTAGTCACATATTCACAGTCAAGGGCAGAGAGTAATGAATGCATACATGTTTGCCTGCTTAGCTCACTCTTCACTGTTGCACAGTTCATGGTCCAGACCATGAGCCGGAATTGTCTATAGGGAAGCCTGGAACATTAAACACGCAGGATTGTCCCTTCAAGGGAAGGAATGTATAACCAGAAGGATGGGAGTTGGCATGTTTAATAGCCTGGTGACCTTTGCTCTACCTGTGCAGGGATGGAGACTTTATGAATACTAGACCCTCCCCGAGACCCTTATTTGTTTTTCTCAGGCTAAAGAACCTATCTTTGTGGACTTTACAACGAGTTTTAATGTAGTCACATCTAATGTGTATTTAACTTATTTTGTTCCTCAGAGAGATTCATGTATGCTTTGTTGTACATGCAGAATTGAGTTCATTATCACCAGAATAGCTTTTTACCAAATTGTGCCATGCTTACACACGCCTAAAATAAACTACCTGGGGTCAGACTCTCGAAGTTTGAACCAACACTGGCTACTGAGTTGTGTTGACCCAAACTGCTGTCTTGTCTCCCAGGGGTCATCACCCTGCTGGCTGTGGACATCACAGAAGACTCCTGCAGCTGTCTACATGCAGGCCGGCTCCTACCACATGAGTTAGCCAAATTAAGAAAATCTCCTTCCAGGCCTGGAGAGATGGGTCAGTGGTCAAGAGTGTGTGCTGCTCTCACATAGAACTTTGCTTTTCAACATCCATGTTTGTGGCTCACAAGTGCCTGAAATTCCAGTCCTAGGGAGATCTTATGCCTCTGACCTGTTTAGGTACTGACACACAGGTGTGCACACACAGACACACAATTAGAAATAGTAAAAACAGAGCTGGAGAGATAGTTTCGCAGTTAAGAGCATTGGCTGCTCTTCCAGAGGACTCAGGTTTGGTTCCAGGAACACACATAGGGGTTCACAACCATCTGCAACTCTAGTTCTAGGGAATTTGATCCTTTCTGATCCTAGAGGGCACCAGTCATGCACGTGCAAACATACAGGCAAAACACTCATACACACAAAATAAAATAAAAACCTTTAAGGTCAACCTGATTGAGACAGTCTCTTATTCAGACTTTCCCCAGGTGATTCTACATTGAGCTAAGCTGACAATTAAAATTAGCCATCAGGCACAGCTCAGAGGTGTGGTAGTGTGGCTGTCCATCCGAGCTTGTCCCCAGCCTCCTAATCTTGCCCTTGGCTTTGTTATTGAGAAGTAGCAGAGTCAATGCATGAATAGTGTTTTGTGCCAAGTTCTTAAAGGTGAGAGACAGGGAGGTCTGAGCTTAGGGCTGGGCAACTGGAAAGTGCTAGTCTTAGGAATGCTGCTGAAGTGATATGTCCATCATATTGGTGTCACATTTGTGAACTATAAATGCTTCATTAATCTCTCCCATAAGAAAAGTGAGTAACCATTCCACATCTTAGATGTGTAGGGCCCAAACCAGGAAAGTCCAGAGCAAATGGAAACAGTTGGTCATCCTATCTTTGACCAGTACACAAACTCAGTAACATGTCCGTATGTAGCTTAGTCCACCATTTTGGGTTCATCAAGTATTTCATTTTTTTTAAAGATTTTTTTAAAAAATATATTATTTATACAGCATTCTGCCTGCACACCAGAAGAAGGCACTAGATCTCAGTATAGATGGTCATGAGCCACCATGTGGTTGCTGGGAATTGACCTCAGGACCTTTGGAAGAACAGCCAATGTTCTTAACCTCTGAGCCATCTTTCCAGCCCCATCAAGTATTTCTTAATCTTCATGTGTGTGAGTTTTTTGCTTGCATGTATGTATTGTGTACCACTTGTGTAGTATTAGCAGAGTCAGAAGAAGGCAATGGCTCCCCAGGAACTGGAGTTACAGATAGTTGTGAGCCACCATATGCATGCTGGCTGGGAACTGAACCTGAGCCCTCAGTAAGTAGTAACACATGAGCAAGGGTGGGGAGGGGTTGGGGGATGGGAGGGGTGGCACACCCTTTTAATCTCAGTCCTCAGGAAGCAGAGGCAGATCTCTGAGTCTGAGGTCAGCCTGGTCTACAGAGCAAGTTCTAGGACCAGCAGAGCTACACAGAGAAACCTTGTCTCAAAAAACAAAAGTAACATATTCTCATCTCTCTCTCTCCAGGGTTTCTCTGTGTAACCCTGGCTGTCCTGGACTGGCTTTGTAGACCAGGCTGGCCTCAAACTCACAGCCTGCTTCTGCCTCCCCAAGTGCTGGGATCACAGGTGTGCGCCACTGAACCTGGCTGTGTGTTCTTAACTAGTGAGCCATCTCCCCAGCCCCATTGTTTATCATGTTTTGAGGACTCCTCCCCACATACATATCCCATATGAGATTTAGAATAAAAACATTTTACTCATTTTGTATGTCTGCCACAGAGCACAGGTAAGCGGTGAGACGGCAATTGTCCACAGTTGGTTCTCTCCTTCCATCATGTGGGTTTGGGAATGAAATTCACATCAGTAGCCTTGGCAGCAAGTGTCCCTACCCACTGAGCCATCTCCCTGGTTCCCACATGGAATTTTAATGCCATTGATATTTCATGTGTCCATTTGTGTTGTGGCCTTCTGGATGGCCATGAGTCATCATACTGCTTAAGATTTTTCTTCCCTTGAAGCCAATTTTTACCATCTTCATGGTGCTATCCTATAATTTTTCTCTTGTATAGTTATCAAGGCCCATTTTCTATCTAAAAGATGTAGCTGTTACCACCAGTTTTTCAGTGCCTCAAACACAAACTAGTAAAACCAAGATTTTTGTTGTTGTTGTTATTTTGAGACAGGGTTTTTCTGTATAGTCCTGACCATCCTGGAAGTAGCTTTGTAGACCAGGCTGGCCTCAAAATCAGAGACCCACCTGCCTCCGCCTCCCAAGAGCTGGGTTAAAGGTGCGCCACCACCGCACCACTGCTTGGCAGAGTTTTAATTTAAAAAAAAAATGTGTATGATTGTTTCTTTTGCATGCATGTTTGTGCACCGTGTGCATGTCTGGTACCTGAGGCCAGAAGAGGTTGTTGGATTCCTTGAGGCTGGAGCTGTAGATGGTTGTGAACAGTCATGTGGGTGCTGGAAATTGAACTTGGGTCTTCTGGAGGAGCAGAAGTGCTTTTAACTTCGAAGCCATCTCTCCCACCCCCCTTCTTTTTAGATGTTGGTAAGTTAGGCATTTCTGTTTTGCTTATGAATATTCCTAGAATTTCAAAACAGAAGTTGTTCTTTTTAAAGTTGTTGGGGATTGATGTCTTCAAGATAGGCGTGATGGCATGGCCTTTCATCTCCAGCACTTGAGAGTCTGAGTCCGGAAAATCTTGAGAATCATGAGCTGCAGGCCAGCCTGGGCTTCTTATTAAGAAGTTTGGGGCCAGTCAGGACTAAAAGGTGATATCTTGTTTCCAAACTTGAGAACAACAAAAGCAGATTGTTTTCTTCAAGTCCTTATGCTAGGAGAGCTGGGAAAGGAATGTGGTGACAGTAGTGGAGGTGGAGAGAGAATTTCTACCTGGGCTCCTCCAAAGAGACTAGAATTGGTTTTGTTCTTCGTTGCCTCTATTTCAAACTTTGGACTTTGAGGTGTTTTGATTTACCATCTGCTCCTCCGGTGCCTCATGGGCTGTCTGTTTTCACAGCTGAATCTGTTCCCAGACTGAACATTGTAGTCTTTGGGTAGTTAGTGTCTGAGGTTTAGGTTACTTTTCAGTCCACAGGGAAGTGGAGAGGGGCATGCTTCTGAGGTCTGCTCCCTGGCGTTGAAGCTCACCAAGGAGCCTCTATGTGTTTTAACTGTCACTTATCATTGACAAAGTAGCACAGTTGGCAACCAACCTTCATATGTAGCTACTTTTCTTTTGGCAATTCAATGGTTCTTTCTGCTTTGTATGTTAGTTCTAGAAACGGAAAGAAGAACCTGAAATGCACCCAAAAGGTCTGGTGAAGACTTTAAAAATGAGCATTTCTTTTTTTAAAAAGTACTGATTTTAATTTAGTGTGCATATATGTCTCACATAGCCCATATTGGCCTTGAACTTAGTATGTCGTGAGATTGGCCTTAAACTGCTGATCCTTCAGTCTCTAACTTTTGGTGGGGTTACAGGTATGTGCCACTATGCCTGGCTTAATTTTAATTTTATATTTTGTTGTCGGGTCACTGCTAATAAACTTAAGCTGGCCTGTTGTTCAAACTGACCTCAACCTTGTGATTCTGTTGTCTTGGCCTTTTTTGTGCTAAAACTATAGGCATGTACCTCAGTTAAATGGACATTTCTTTACCTCTAGGTACTATCTCAGGCTTAAATTCTTAAAACCAGGGCTGGAGAGATGGCTCAGAGGTTAAGAGCTCTGGCAGCTCTTCCAAAGGTCCTGAGTTCAATTCCCAGCAACCACATGGTGGCTCACAACCTTCTGTAGTGAGATCTGGTATATCTGGTGCTCTCTTCTGGTACACAGGCATACATGCAGACAGAACACTGTATGCATAATAAATAAATACATCTTTAAAAAATAAAATTTTTTAAATAAAAAAATTCTTGCAACCAATTAAACTGGATGTGTGGCCGATCAATGCTAGTCCCCTGGACTGAAGTCTGCTAGTTTTCTAGAGTTTCGCCAGATAGCTCTTCTGTTGTGGAAATCCCACAGAAATTATTACGTATGCTCTTTCTGCTTTGCATGTTAGTTCTAGAAACTGAAAATGTTCTGCCTCCGTGTATGTCTGCAAGCCAGAAAAGGGTACCAGGTCTCATTCTAAATGGTTGTGATCTACCATGTGGTTGCTAGGAATTGAACTCAGGACCTCTGGAAGAACAGCCAGTGCTCTTAACTTCTGAGACATCTCTCTAGTAGTCTCACAGAACTGTGTAAGACAGTTCTCAAAGGTGAAGAACTCACAAAGCATCAGGAACTAGCTCCTGAGCAAGGTATTTAAGGGTAGTTTTAGTCTTGTAGTCAGTAGGGAGTTGGGTTTGATCATGTTTGTGGTATAAAGTCTCTATTCTTGGACTCTTTTGCTCATAGTACTTTGTGGCTAGAAGAGATCACTGTAGATGGTTTTCAATTCTCACCCGCCTTGTAAACTTGGTTCCTATGCAGTAAGTAGCTGTTGATGATTATTATTCTATTTCTATGAGCCTCATGTAGCCCAGGTCTAACTCATTTAATAGTTGGAGATGAGCTTCAGCTTTTTGAAACTTTGTTTGGTTCAGGTGCTTTGCCGAGCTGCTGGGGTCAGACCCAGGACTTTGAGTATCTAAGCAAATACTTTACCAGCTGAGCTATATCTGTACCTCCTGTTTGTTTTTATTTGTTTGATTTTGGGGTCAACTGTCAGGAGATACCTCTGTAGGTTTTTAATGCCTAACGTGTCAGTTTTGTGATTAATGGGTTCTTTCATTGATGACAAAACTGAGCCTCAGGGAAATTAAGTGGGCCACATACCTTTTAAAAAGCTACTTACATTTGTGATATTCTAGTGCTAGTGAAAGCCAGGATACAAGCCAGGGAGCCCACAGAGGGTGGCCATAGAAATTATTAGGATTGTTGAGAGCATTATAAAGAGGCAAGATGCTTTTGTGGTTAAAAGTCTTTGGTAACAGGATAAAAGAAATCTGTGGAGAAGGAGAAAGCCTTTCCCTTTCAAAGACATACCTCATGTATCTCATTGTTAAGCATTTCCTAATTATGCTTATGTGTCTTCTGCTCACACAGGAGTGTCTTCTTTCTTGCTTTTACTCCGAAGGAAATAAGAATTGAAGTCTTTCTCTGTATTAGAAATAGTACTCTGGCCAGACTGCTTTGTTTTCCTTTTGCTGTTGTTGTTTTTGGTTTTTCGAGACAGGGTTTCTCTGGGTAGCTTTGGCTCGATTTATAGAACAAGCTGGCCTCAAACTCACAGAAGATCCGCCTGCCTCTGCTTTCCAAGTACTGGGATTAAAGGCATGTACCACCACTGTCTGGCTTGCTTTGTTTTCTATAAGGAGCAGGACTGTAGAGACCAGTGGGCTGTATCTTGTGACCTAAGCAAACCTTGGATACATCTCTTATAGAGAAAGGAAGGAGAGAAGGAGGGAAGGAAGGAAAAGAAAAAGAATTTATGTCAGAACAGTTTTATACAGGCTCACTTGGGCCTGCGGTGTAATGCTATCTATTTGCTAGCTACCAGATTTAAGTGTTTTCTGTAAGCCTTAGTTTTGGGTCTATAGAAAGCGAGTAACAGTACCCCCTTTCGTAGCTATGTTGAGAAAATAGATATGGAAAGTGTAACTGCTTTGCTGTCAGTAGTCACTAGGACGGAGATTTTATTGGGCTGGTGCTGGCTATTCAGAGCCTGTATGGAGGAGGTCCTTTGGCACAGTGCATTCATCTCTTGCTTTCTGGTCTTCAGCTAGATGTGAAGCAGTGATCTTATTAAAGGATCCTGGACCTCAGGCACAGCTTTCCTCTGATTCCTCTGCTCATTTCTGGCCTTTGGTACAGGACTAGGAAGACAAAATTTTGTGCTGAAGTTGACTGTTTTTCTCTTCAATATTCATAGTTTATGAGCTAGGTCTGGTGGTACACACCTTTAATCCCAGTATTTGGGACAGGGGCAGTTGCCTCTGTGAGTTCGAGGTCAGCCTGGTCTACATAAGCTAGTTCTAGGACAGCCAGGGCTACACAGAGAGACCCTATCTCAGGCTCCCACAAATACATATTTATATCTGTATGGATGAGATGGCACATGCTTGTAATCCCAGCAACAGGGGGGTGCAACAGGGAAAGTCGGGAGTTTAGGGACATCTTCAAATATGTAATAAATTTGAGGCCAGCTTGAACTACATGAGATGCCGTTTTATAAAACCAAAACAGATGTGGTTGGTTAGCTCAGTTGTTTAGAGTGTGGTGCTAATAAAACCCAAACAGACAATTTAAAGTCTTTATAACTGATAGATTGGGGCAGATGAATGCACCAAAGCCCTTCTTACTACGCTAATCTCAAACCATTTAATTTACTCTTTAAAGAATTTTAAACCTCTATCCATCCATCCATCACAACTTATTCGTTTTGTATCTCAGCTGTAGCCCCTTCCCTCGACCCCTCACAATCACATCCTCCCTCTCTCATCTCCTCCCATACCCCTCCCCTAGTCCACTGATAGGGGAGGTCCTTCTCCCCTTCCATCTGACCCTAGTGTATCATCAGGTCTCATCAGGACTGGCCGTATTGTCTTCCTCTGTGGACTGGTAAAGCTGCCCCTCCTCAGAGGGAGGTGATCAAAGAGCCACTGTAACTGTAGCTGTGCCTTGCTCTTCAGAATGAAATTATTCTGTGGGAAGCCAGTTGGACTTGGTTAAAAAAAAAAAAAAAGGGAATTAGAGAATTTGCAAGCAAATGCCGTTGTTTTGAATTTCTTGACAGACCTCTGCCGTTTCTTACCTCATCTTATTGCTGTTTCCGATTACTGTGTTTCTCAGTCATTACAGAAACCACCTCCTATTTCTAGCTTCTGATTTGCTGCTTGTAGTCTCCCTGTATGCAGTGTTGAGCAGTGAGCACACAGACCTGGATGCCTTCCGTGACACCCATTGCTGTAAAGTTGTCTTGGTGTTCCAAGCCTATGGCCTTGTATCCTTGTCCCACAACTTGAATTACACACTGGGTTGTTACTCACCTGTGCCCTCAGTTCCTGATAAACTGGTGTGCTAAGCATGCCATACGATTGTGTTCCTGCCTGTTCTTTTGCTAGAGTATTCTGGGTGCCCCCTGCTTTATGCTGCAGAGCTGCTTTCTTTGGTGAGCCCTGTTAACTCATCTGTATCCCATAGCAACACCTTGGTAATTGAATCTAGCACTCCTTATTCTGGTTAGTTATTTGTTCTTTACTGTATGAGCTGCTCAAGGACGTGGGCTATACTTTCATTTTGCATCTCTTAGCATAATGCTGAATATATTATAGACACCATGAATGCCGTTGAATTCATGAAACCTGAGCACTGACGGTGAAATCCCACTTCCTTGATGCTCAGCTGCAGTGAGTTCACCGTGCTCTGTTCTTAAGCCCTTCATAGCCAAAGCTGACCGATTTCTTAGAATACGTCTTATGCTTTTAACTGGATTAGAAATTCCTTTAGAGATTGTCTTCCTTATCCCTCTTTGGTACTCACCCCTCAGCACAGTCTACACAGAGATGGTGTTTGATGCTGATGCTTATTAATACAGAATTCTGCTGTTTGCTCAATTTAAGTATCTGTTCAGTCCTGCAGTTTCTTCTGTTATTCACTGGGTGGGAATCATCAACTTAGGTATTTTCAGGGCAAAGTCAGTATGAAGCAGCAAAGAATGGTGGGCCTGTGTCAGATTGGAGTGTTTAAGTGAATCATGAGGGGAAGCTGCTTGTTAGCTTGTCATTGTCTTGGGTGAGCAGGCTCTCATGGACCTCATTATTTCCTATTACAAGAGAAGCTGGAAAGAGATTTTTAAATTTTTAAATTTTTATTTTATTTTTGATACAGTCTCTGGGGATTACGAGAGCCCATTTGTGGTCTGTTTATCAACTATAGGCTACGTGTTTGTGACCCTTGGGCAGAGACTAGAATTTACGTATTTTGATTTTCCGTAGAAGAATAAGAAGAGTAGAGGCCCTACCTGGAGGTGGTTGAGGGAGTTTTGGTGAGAGCCTTGCTCTGGTTTAGAGTCCTAATTTTTTATCGTAACTTAGTCTCTTAGGCTGGTATTGTAGAACACCACTTGAGTTCTGTGCTCCATCCACCCTTGTATTCTATACTGGGTTATGAAAAAAACAACCTAAAATATTAAACTGTGTGTGTGTGTGTCTGTGTATGGTATGTGCTCCTGAGGGCAGGTGTCCTTGGAGCCATCAGATCTGTTGGAGCTGGAGTTATAGGCATTTGTAAATTGTCTGATGTGGGAGCTAGGAACCTAACTTAGGTCCTTTGTAAAAGCTGTATGTGCTTTCTCTTTTTTAAAAATGATTTCTTTATATTCATTTTATGTGCATTGGTGTTTTGCCTGACTGAATGTGTGTCTGTGTAGGAGTGTCAGATCCCCAGGAACTGGAGTTATAGAGTTGTGAACTGCCATGTGGCTGCTGGGAATTAAACCCAACCCCTTAGCATCTCTCCGGCCCATCAAATTTCGTTTTATTCTTTCTTCTTTTCTTTTTCCTCTTCCTCCTTTTTGTTTTTTTGTTTTTGTTTTCTCTGTGTAGCTCTGGATGTCCTGGAATTGACTTTGTAGACCAGGCTGTCCTTGAGTTTACAGAGGTCTGCCTGACTCTGCCTCCCAAGTGCTGGGATTAAAGGTGTGCACCATAATGCCCAGTACAGTGTGTGCTCTTAACCGCTGAGTCATTTCTCCAGCCCCCAAAGCAAGTTTTGAAAGATTGCTTCTCTGAGATTTCTGTAAGTCTTGCCTTCTTGCCCAGTCTCTGCTGAGGTGCTCTTGGACTGCAGTGTTCCAGCCAGTGTCTCACAAGGTCCTGGGAGCACTCCATGAAGAGCCCTGCATGAGCAAACACATAATGTACTTCCTAGTACATTATGAAAAGATGGCCTGAGTGTGGCCAGCTAAACGGCAAAGCAGTGTAGCTTCTAAGGGACTTGGTAACTACGTGGAACCTTTTGCAGGGTGTGTCTTCCCTGCTGGCAGTCCCTGGAAGTGCTTCCTTATTTGGCCTTATCTTCTGGGAATCAGAGTGTTGCTGCTGATGGCATTCCCAACCGAGGCAGAAACTAGCCAATTGGGACATCTCTGGAAGGACATATGAGATGCTGAAAGCAGTGATGTCTTTGGTGAGGGTCTAGATGACTGAGAATGGGGGAGGAGGGAGACCTGGCTTTTCTCATGTACTTTTGCTTATATTTTCAAATTTGTATTGTTTGTGCTAGGAGTTGAGCCCTAGACATGTACTTTGCCCTTGAGCTATGGCTCTCCCCTGTTAGTAATAATATGTATTCATTAATTTTATTTTGTATGTGTATGAGAGTGCAGTTGCTATTAGAGTGAGTGTGCTATTAGGTAGCTGGATGGTAACGCTCCAGAGTCCATTCTCTCTTGCTATCTTGTAGGGCCTGGGGATTGAATGTAGGACAACAGGCCTGTGTATGAGCGCTGAGCCATCTCCCTCGCTGCTGCTGCTGCTGCTTTTATTGTATTATTATTGTTGTTGTTATTGGGAGACACTGTTTCTTTATGTAGCTCTGCCTAGCCTGGAACTCATATGAGCAGTCTGGCCTTGAATTTTTGGATAATTCTGCCTTTGCTGAGCCAATAGTCATGTACTACTATGCATGGCATTTCTTTTCCCCTCCAAAAGATTAGAGTCATGTAGCCAAGCCTGGCATCAAGTTGTCATGTAGAGTCATGTAGCCAAGCCTGGCCATCAAGTTGCCATGTAGCTGAGGATAACCTTAAACTCCTTGCAAGTGGATCACAGGTGTGCAATGCCACACCTGATATATGAGGTTTTGAGGATTCAACCCGGTGCTGTGAATATGCTGGGCAAATGAGTTATGTCTCATAACTCTACCAAATGAGTTATGTCTCTAGCATTCATCATTAATTTTAGAAACTTATCTGCAAAAGGCCTATGTGTAGGTTTCCTTAATAGAGTTCACTTAGCTTTATTCCTGAATTGTAAATATCTCTGAAAATACATGGACCCAGTCACTATAGACTGTAGTTCAGAGGTGACAGATTGGCCTTGGTGTTTATCATTCATTGGAATCATAGTCAGGGCTAAGATATGTTCAGCATTTTATTATTTTCAAAATTTAAAGTTTGAAGGCCTTTCAAACACATTATTTTAAAAAGACTTACAAATATGCTATTTTATCTGATCCTTAGAGCACCTTTATTTTTTTATAGTAGAAAGTTGAGGTTTATAGAGTCTTTCAGAACCACACAGCTACAATGATGATACCTCATGTCCACATCCTTTGCTTTTCATTCTTGTGGTCTAGAAGCCTTATTTCTCTGGGTTTCCAGAGCTGTTAAGTTGGGTTAGGAGTAGAACCTTCATGTTGTGTTTCTGCTTTTGCTTCAAGCCTTCCTAACTCAGCTGTTGGAAGGAATCAGTAGTATAGTCTTTATTTTCAGGATGAGGTAAATCTAAGGCACTATTGGAATAGTGTATTTTGGGGGAATTTGAATTGACAGCCTGGTTTCTTAGTCTTTGCTGAGACTTATTGCTGCTATACGTAGAGGGCTTTGTTTCCAGGTTACAGATCTTTTTAGCAAAGAAGTAAGTATGGAATAGAATTGGAAGGACTCATGCAGTCCTTAGATGTGCTGATTTAATCTCCACAACCCAGAGAGAGTAAGCATTGTAAAGTGTGCAAGATGGGTTTGGATTAATATCCTGGCAACATATGACTTCGCATGTAGGAAATTCCCTGGAGACCCTCCACACTATGCAGGGCTTTCCTTTGCTGGGTGGCCTCTTCCCACAGGTCCTTCTAGCAGCTGTGTATACCTGAGTGAATCATTAACTTTCTGAGCTTCAAAAACAAACCCACATTTAGCTGCTGGAAGTCCTTTACAGAAGGCAGGATAATCAGCCACCCTCCACAGTTTTGATCGTCCTTTGCTAGCCCTGGATTTGTGAGGATATTCACCTCCATTAGAAATACCAGTTTATCCTTATTGCTGGTCTCTTGAGAAATATACATCACCCGCCTTTCATAACTCTGCCACTCCTGAGGTCAAGGGTGTGAAGGTCTCTGGAAACTAGGGTGCATGAGCACCATGGTAGGAAGGCTCTTTTGTTTCTAAGGACCTAGAAGAAATCCTTGGCATGCAACCTCTGCTCTTTCTACTTGAATCAGAATTTAAAGCTTTTAAAGAGAATTCTGTGTGTCACTGACATAGCTAGGAGTTGGGGAGGTTCCTTTTTAGTCTTTGAAGAAAATTGTGTGTGTTGGTGCCTGTGTGTCAGGGTGCGTGGCGTGTGGATGCCATGGCTCGACCTCAGCTGTTTTCAGAAGCTAGTCACGTGGTTTTGTTTTTTGTTTTTGTGAGACAGGGATTCTCTATGGAGCTCCCCACCCCCACCCCCGCAGGCTGACCACGGCATCAGAGATATTTCTGCCTCTGCCTCCCAAATCCTGGGATTAAAGGCGTGTGCCCTCCCCTCTCCCCTTGGACAGGCTACTTCACTGGGAGCTGGGGCTTGCCAGTTAGCTTAGGCTGGCTGGCGATATCCTTAGTGATCTGCCTTTTTTCTGCCTCCCCTGTTCTGGGATTACATGCCTAGGCCAATAGGCCTGGCTTTTTATTTAAGTCCTGGGGACTAAACTGAGGGCCTCATGCGTGTACAGGAGGCACTTTACCAAACAAAGTATCTCCCCAGCTCGCAGGTCCCCCCAGCCATGATCTGTGCTATGCCAAAGAGAGTTGTAGAGAAGTGGCAGCTGGTAGCTGTTCTGACCTCTGCAGACTTAGCTGGTCACCCAGGTTTTAGTCCCAGAGGGCTTTCACAGACACTTGAAATTCATAAAAACATGTTGAAGCAATAGCTCCAGTTAGCAAACTCTAGGAACATGCTTACCAAGTTGACTTGTGTAAACTGGTGAGAGCATTCTCTCTATAAGAAATCGAAGCCAGTCTGCCTTTGGAGAAAATAAAAACACAGTGTGGTGGAAAGCTGCTGGGTCATTGCATTGGCTATGCCCAGGTTCAACCGTTTGCTAGCTGGAAGACTTCCAGGGTATTTAAACTCTTTGCTCTTATTTCCTTTCCTCATTTGCACCCATGGAGTTTTCAGGTTTATATGTAAGTAGGCACATGGCCAATGTTTTGTACCATTTGTTCTCCTCTTCTCTCTTCCTCTTCACTCTTGCTCATTGTCCTTCGAGGGCCAGTCTGTACTTTGACCCTTTCTGTCTGTTAGGGCCCAGCCATTATAGATACTCACTTTTAATCTCACGGTTCTCCTTTATTTATTCTTTGAAAACCATGTCTTTCTGTTACAGATTCTAGTAACAGATTCTAGTTTTTTGTGAGTTTCTTCCAACCAATATCCTTTATAGTTAGCATTTAATATACTGTTATTTGCTGAGCACCCAACGTGTCTCAGGTTTGTTTGGCTATTGGGTAGTAGTAAACAAGACAGATGTGGTCTTTGTCCTCAGTAACACTTCTCAGAACTCCCTCCTTAGATGGCTTATCTTTGATTAATCTTCTTCATTCTGTGTGGTTGTCTATGGATTTTTTTTCCTGAGAGGGCAGTCTTCTCCTTAGTCTTAGGGGACAGTGCCTCTTTGTGCTGCATTGGCTTTGCCTACTGACTTGCCTGCTCCCAAGAGATGAAAGCAGCCTGTTGAAGCAAAAGGAAAAAGCCCCCAGGGCCACCACTGCCTCAACCACACAGGTCCCACAAGCCTGTACTTGGCACCCCTCAATGTCCCTTTCTCCTTGTGTACAAATTATAGTGTTCACTGGTAATTTAAATTCAAATAACCTTCCGCCCCCTCTCCTCCTTATTAAAAAAAAAAAAAAAAGCCCTGTATATTACAGGGTAGAGAACAAAGCTGGCCAAGCCTGGTCTCCTGCTGGGGTTGGTTTTCTCTTCTGTTTTTAGCTAGCTTTGCTGTGAGCTGCCTTTGCTTTAATAGGGCTGATGTGTAGTTCAGGTATATTGATATTCTGCAGTCACAGAGTCATATCTTTTCCAACCCTGTTTATCATAAATAGTGTGACAGGTAGATTGAGGGGCTTTGGCTGACAGGCTTCTTGATTTGCTTCTTTGCTTTGGGCTCCAGACTCCATCTTGCTCCTAGTGGGCCCTGCATTAAAAAGGCCTTGTGGCCAGGGTGCTGATACTCTGCTTCAAAATAGGAGCCCAAAGATAGCCTTCTGTTTCCCCTCCTCTCCAATGCCAGTTTCAGTGGCAGCTGCCAAGAATTGTGTGTGGGAGGCAGGCAGAGTAGCTCTGTGGGACCACTCGATGCGAGTTCCCAGGGGAGACGTGCATTGTCCTTCTCACCCTCTCTTGCTGTGAAGGGGGCTGCTTGTCCTCTGCATATGGCATAGAACACCTCTAGCCTTGGTGTTTTCCACAAGAAATTGTTTTCTGGTTGGTGTTTCTAATTCCTCCTTCTTGGGGAGAGTGGGCAGGTATGTTGACAATCGGGGACCCAGCTGAGCTTTTTGTTTCTGGTGTCATGACCACCAAAGGTCTGGAGAGTGCTCCCTGAAGCACCCTGTTAACATCGTTGGGCTGATCGTTTGCTGTACTTGGACTTAGTGTAAAGAGTCACATTAGAGGCTTGGTTGGAAATGAGAAGGCATGGCATAATTATTGCTTCTGTACCAGTTAAACCTATCAGCCAACAGATGTCAAGTACAGGAAAAAAAGCACAATAATGTTATTATAATGGAATAATAGTTATCATTTTAATAATCAGTTGACACAGATTTTGATAAGAGGCAGATTCTGAAATAAGTGCAGGGGGCCGGGCTAACCCTGAACTGCAGCACAATGAGTGGGTGTTATTCCTTGTAGGAGATGCTGTGTGGATGACGATTGAGGTATGGATTTACTATCCTCTCTACACAGGATTCACCTGGGGTTTATACCCTGAATGTGCTTTCTGAGGAAGTGGTGGAGCATAGGGAATGTTGGCTTAAGGTGCTCTGGACTACAGGGCCATCATCTCAGCTTCGCAGCAGTGGCTCCTGGGAAAAGCAGAGACGACTTTGTTGGGGGGAGGGCCATTGGTTTTGTTTTTATTTAGGGGACATGGTGTCATTGTGTAGTTCTGGCTGGCCTGCAATTTGCAAGGTAGACTAGGCCGGTCTTGAACTCACAGAGATCCACCTTCCTTTAACTCTTGACTGTTGGGACTAAAGGTATACACACCACTACATATAGCTTTTAAAGAAGATTTATTTTTAAAAGTGTAAATGTGTGGGTTTGTGTGTATACACAAGTTCTAGTATCTGTGGAGACCAGAGACTTCAGATCCCTCTGGAGCTGGAGTTACAGTTGGTTGTGAAATGTCCAAATATGGGTGTTAGAAATTGAACTTGAGTCATTTGTAAGAGCAGTATGCGTTCTAAATCACTGAGTAATGTTTCCAGGACCTCATTTAGCATTTTAAGGGAACCCTGTTGCGTTTTTTTCCTCCTGTCCCCAAAGTCCCGGGATAAAGACTTGTGAGACTCAAAATATAGTTACAAATACTTAGGTCATATAGATAGGCTCTCCTTTGACTAGCTCACAACCCATTTATAGTAATCTACATCTTGGCCAGTTGCCTTTGTTTAGGTACCATGTGTCTGTTTTCCTCACATCTTACTGAACAAATTTCTTGTGCCTGGTTCTATTCCAGAATCCTTTCTGTCTACTGGGGGTCCCACTTTCTATTATACCTGTCCTATAGGCAGTATGTTCTTTTTAATTGACAATTGATAGATGCATACAATACATAAGATATTCTCTCTATAAAACCTAATTTCATCCACTGTTGTAGAGTGCCCACCCTCTTTATTAGATCAGCTGTGCTTTATTGTGAAAGACTATCCCAGTGATCCAGCTTGTTGGTGGTTGACATTTCCTTATATCAAGAGGGGTAGGTAGGGTTTTGGGACCCTTACTTGATGTTTCAACCATTCCTCTCAAGCATTGTATGCATGTAGGATCTTGGAAGGTGCTAGGGTATATAGGCTGGGGAAGGTTAGCTAGAGGAGGCTCCACCTACATGAATATGGGGAAGCCATCATGTATACTGAATGAGGACTTTCTTAGTGTGGTTGCTTCATGGTCATCTGTGTTCCTGTAATCAACCTCTTACCCATGCTCTGTAAATCAGTAAACTTGATGGTTTCCTAGGACGAACTTGGATGGAGTCATGCTGTTGGGTTCTTATAATGAGAAGGTAGATGATGTTTACATCTCTCCAGGGAAGAAATTATTACAATATCCCCATAGCTGCAGATGATATCTCTGCTCCCTATGGTGAACCGCCATAGAAAATACAGCTGCATTGCAGTTTGTCCAAACCCATGTGGTGGTCTTGTGTAGAAGACAGGATTTTTTTTTTCTTGGAAGGCTTTGTCAAGAGCTGCATTCCCAGTTCTGGCTTGGAAGATGGTGGCGAAGGGAAGAAGAGCAGAAACATGACCCATAAGTCACGGAGATAAGAAAAAGTATTTGGATTCAGGGTGATCGAGTTTGTTTTATGACCTTGCTACTGGACTAGTTGCTTAACCTTGCAATATATCAAAAATTCATGTTTATGCTCCTGATTTGCATTTTATCCCTGCATCTAAGGAATCTTTCACTAGCCTGACACTGTGTGGTGCTCAGTAAATATTTCTCTCTCCATATTCCACCTCTGCCACCTAAAGAATAGAAAGGTAGGGGGAGGTCCTCCAGCTTCTTCTCCAGCTTCTGCAGAGGAGAATTTTGGCCTCAATTAGAGCTTTATACGAACTTCCTGAGCTGCTGATGTCGCTTTGTGAGCCAAGATCTGTAGTCCTCTGAAGCTGCCTCATCAGGGGAGACTTTGATATTTAATGTTTGGGTACATTTATGCTTTCTACAAGAAGTAAAAGAGAGGGTTTAAAGTCCCTTTAGGGAGCAGTGTATATGCTTCTGCAACCTTTCTTCCTTTCCCCTTTCTTTTGGGTAGGTCACTTGGGGGCACTGCCTGCCTCGAGGATCATTTATTTCTTGCAGGGGCAGCTGGTTGTTTGGCTCTGTGTCTTTACTGGGTAAAGGATTTTGTGTTTCTGCTTTGGCCTCTGCTGTGGACTTTTATTTTGGAAGACCAGATAGAACACACAGACAAGGTGATATCTTTTTAGACTATTTTTGGCAGTGGGCCAGCTTGTCGCTATGGCTACTGCCCTTGGACGAATGGCCGGACATAGAAAGTAACTTCTCTAAGAAATTTGGAAAAGAAGAGGGAAGGGAGAAATGATTGGGCTTAAGGTCATTTAGGGAGAACAGCTTCTCTAAGCAGAATCTTTTGACTTGGACAGTTTCATTTCCTGTCTCTGAAGTTTTGCCTTTTTAATAATAAACTTATATAGAACATCTGTTACATTCCTAATACTTGGAGGCCCGGATATTCATTCATGAACTATTCAGATACAGCTCCTATTAGAGTGTATGTATGAATGTCTGCATTAATCCAATGACAATCACACAAATATAAAACTGCAGCAGTGCCTTGAGAAGAATGGAGCGGCTTCCCATCAAAATATTTGATAGGGTCGTCTGTGACACAGACTTCATCAGGGAGGGCTGTCCGGAGACGGTGGTTGAGTAAAATTGGGAAGAACAATTAACTCTATGCAGTGTGGCATGGAGTTGAGCATTTCAAGCGAGGGCCCAGCTTTTGCAAAGGCCTCACTCACTTTTTTGTTCCTGTGACAAGTGCCTGAGGAGAACAATTTAAAGAATGATTAATGTTGGCTCACAGGCTTAGATGCTAAAGTCCATAGTCTTTGGCTTCATTGATTCTGGGCCCATGGTGAGCAGGATATCATGGTGGTCAGGCATGGTGTGTCAGAAGCATTGCATGGTGGACAGGAAGCAGACAGTTAAAAGAGGTCAGGGCAGGATGTGTTCTTTAGCCAGGCGGTGGTGCCTCACGCCTTTAATCCCAGAACTCTGGAGGCAGAGGCAAGTGGATCTCTGTGAGTTCGAGGCCAGCCTGATCTACAAAGCAAATACAGAACAGCCAGGGCTACACAGAGAAACCCTGTTCACAAAAACAATAACAAAAGACATGCTTCTTAAAGACTCTTCCCAGTCACCTCCCAATAGTTTGTTCAGATTGCTTATTTATATTTATGTGTGTGTAGGTACGTGTGTGCAGGTGCATGTGGAGGCTAGAGGACAATCTTTTTAAATTTTAATTTATTTATTGTGCATACAATGTTCTTTCTGCATGTACAGCTGCACACCAGAAGAGGGCACCAGATCTCATTATAGATGGTTGTGAGCCACCGTGTGGTTGCTGGGAGTCGAGGTTAGGACCTTTGGAAGAAC
Organism: Pachyuromys duprasi; assembly: GCA_028658305.1. Lineage (NCBI taxonomy): Eukaryota > Metazoa > Chordata > Mammalia > Rodentia > Muridae > Pachyuromys > Pachyuromys duprasi. The sequence continues at coordinate 9,037,279 of CM053764.1, forward strand.
AGCCAGTGCTCTTAACCTCTGAGCCATCTCTCCAACCCTAGAGGTCAATCTTAAGTGTTGTTCTTTAAGAACTAGTCACCTTGTTTTCTTGAGACAGGGTCTCTCATTGGCTTGGGACTCACTGAATAGGCTAGGCTGTCTGGCCAGTGAACCCAAGGATCTTCCTATCCTTAAGATCTTCCTATCCCTGCTTCCCCAGTGCTCAAATGACAAGCATTGGCCACCTCTCCTGGCTTTTGGAGAAGGTTCTGGGTATCAAGCTCAGTTTTATCAGTTTTATCTTGTTTTGTGCAACAAGAACTTTTACTCACTGAGCCATCCTGATGGTCCTGTTTTTATATTTGTGTTGTGTGTGTGTTCTTGTGCAAGTATGTGTGCCATAGCACTTAAGAGTTGATTCTCGTTCTTTTTATCTTTTTGTTTTGTTTTGTTTTTTGAGACAGGGTTTTTCTGTGTAGCCTTGACTGTCCTGGACTTGCTTTGTAAACCAGGCTGGCCTCAGAACTCACAGAGATCTGCCTGCTTCTGCCTCCCAGAGTGCTGGGATTCCAGGCGTGGACCACTGCACCCAGCTGGTGGATTCTCATTCTCCTTTGTGGGTTCGGGGAGTGGAACTCAGATGGCCAGTCTTGGCGTCAGTTGTCTTTACCTGCTGAACCATCTTGTCTGCTCCCTAGTTTCTGTTCTTTTATGTTTTGTTTTGAGCAAGGGCTCACTATGTAGCTCTGACTGTCCTGGAATTTACTTTGTAGACCAGGCCAGCCCCAAATTCACAGAGATCTGCTTGCCTCTGCTGGGATTAAAGGCCCCACCACACCTGGCTAGTTTTTGTTCTTTTGAGTCGAGGTATTGCTGTGTAGTTGACTAGTTGCAATCCTGTAGTTGTCCTCCTGCTGAAAGCCTGCTGAGATTATTAGTTTGTATGTCCATGTGCAGCCTGTTTAGATTTTGATCCATTGATTAGATCAGAGCCCTCACAAATGTAGACAGCAGTGTGCTTTACTATTTTCCTATGTATCAGTTCAGTTAAGTAGACAACCAAGGTTTACCATCAAACTGGGTGAGGTTGTACATGCTTATAGTCCCAGCATTTGGGGGCAGAAGCAGGATCAGGAGTTCAAGCCTAATGTTGAACTACATGAAATTTGTACCCTGCCCCCAGATTTATCATCACAGTTAGGGATGTGGAGCTTATTAAGGAGCTGAGAGTATAGCTAGAACACAGAATTTGAACGGAGGTGAGTAGCCAGGTGAGGTTGGCTTGGCACCATTGACTCCAATTCAATTGTTTTGTTTTATATCACAAGTCCCTCTTATACCTCCCTCGGTCCATAGCAAGGACAGCCACTACAGCTCATTTCTGAGGCTCTAGACTTAATTGCTGCCGAGAGAATGTGTGTACTCCTAGACCAGTCAGCCATGCAAGGGGCTTCGCATTTGCTTGTACAAAAGGAGAATGCCTTGTGAGGGCTTGTGGCTGTGCAGTGAGATGATTGGATTTATAAAGCATTGGGTGGGTTTTGATGAAAAAGAGAATGAGGATTTAAACAGGATCATTGTTATAATAGATTGCTTATTTTCCTTTAATCAGCAAATGGACTTGGGGAGGGATGAAAGGCCAAGGGAAGAGATGGGAGGATAAGATAAAATCAAAGCACAGTATATTCCTGTGTGTGTGTTATAGGAAAACCCCACTAATATTAACCATTAACATACATTAAGAATTATAATAAAAATGAATAGAAAAAAGTATTCTTTCCCTCTTGACTCTCTCGTAATGTCATAGTCAGTGGATTGAGAGGGCCACCTGGCCACTCGGTAGATGTGGTGGTCTAATTTGGCATTGTTCCACCTGCCCTACGAGACAGAGTTTTCAGATCTGTCACTTGCTGATGTCTGACAACTTCAGAGCCATGTGTACTGCTATGTTACCAGCATTCTGTTCGCTGCCATTTCTTTAACCTTGAACCCCTTTAGCTATTGGCACCGGTGACTCCCTGAGATGAAGTGTCAAGTTAGCAAAGCTAGCACCTAAAAATTGGTGTAACGTTTGGTGTTAGCTGGTATAATAGTACACATATTCTTCCCTGGTAGCCGCTAATATCTGGAGGGTCAGAAACAAGCAAAATTGTTCCCAGTATGTGGCAAGGAGGATTTATGGTATAAAGGAAACTGAGTTAGTGTTACATGTTACCAGGTAATTATTACATACATGATGGGCAATTTCAGACCCCTGGCCCTTTGGGCTCTTCTTCCGTTATACTGTGGCCCTACCTACTGCCCTCTCACTTACACAGGAAAGCTGTGCTACAGTGTAGTGATTAAGAGTGACGCCGTTGGATTTGGACTGACTTGAGTTAGACCTCAGAGCAGAAAGATCCAGCAGTGTGCAGCTTCATCCTGGCAGAGAAGCAGGAACCGAAGTCCTGTTTGTAAAAGCTGTGATGTGGTTTAGCCTAGCAGAGCTATTGTGGTGGGATCACTCAGAACCTTGGGTGCCCATTGTAGCTGGAAGGCAGAAGATAGAGTTAATGAAATTTATTCTTGAGTATTAAAACTTAATCTCTGTCCTGTTTGGGTTTGGACTCTGATAATTTGTGCTCTTAGCTCTGGTCTAGTGACTACACTTTTACTTACCATATCTTTCTAGTAAGTTTTGAAATAAGGAAGGTTGCTGCTGTTCTTTCTTTTCTTTTGAGGTGGGGTCTTATACTGTAGTTCAGTCTGGCTTCAGCCTCAGCTTCCAAGATACTGGACATTAATCTGATCATACGGTAACCTGGAACACTCTTACTTATTTTTATTTGATTGACTCTGTCATTCTCATCTCAGTTTTGCTGTATTCCCCCCTCCACCCTGCAATTTTATTTTATTTTGTGTTTTAACTTTTTATTTATTCTTGGTAAATTTTACATCATGTACCCCAATCCCACTCATCTCCCTGTCCCTCCATATCTGCTCTTGCAACATCCTCTGAAAAGAAAAACAAATGAACAAAACCATTTCACCATGGCAGGCATGTCATACAATATACACTTTTGTCCAAACAGCTTTATTTGCAAATGTTCATTGCAATGAGCTTGAGGCCTCTGGCTTCTGCTGTGCTATCAATACTGGATTCTCATGAGATTCCGCTCAGATATCCTGTTGTTGCCTTGTGTCATGGAGACCCTTCATCTTTGGTTTTTGCGGACCAGCCCCTTCATGAGTTTGAGCATCTTATAGATGGGGTAGATGATAGGGTGGGCCACTCAAAGCCCGAGTTTGGGCTGGGGTAGCTGAGGTGGCCAGCTTGCCAGCTCTCCTGCTCCCTTGCCACCAGAGGCGGCCAGCTCTCCCTTGCTCATGCCAGGGGGCTGGGGCAGCTCCTCCACATGCATGCCACCAGGGCCAGTTCTCCCACACTGCCCAGGTGAGGCGCTGGACCACTGGGGAGCCAGTGCTGTAGCCGGCAAGGTGTGTGGGCAGTTCTCCCACACTGCCTGGGGAGTGGGGGTGGGAAGCAGCTCTCCTGTGCCCATGCGACCATGGGAGGAGGCCGGCTCATCTGCTCTCACACCATTGAGGCCAGCTTTCCTGCACTCATGCCCTCCAGGAACTCTGCTAGTATGAAATGACAAGTCAACATAACCATCTCTCTTGATCCATTTTCTGTTGCTAAAGCAAATTAACCTAAAACTGGGTAGTTTGTAAAGGACAGAAGTTTATCTTGGCTCATGGTCTGAAGTCTGAGAAATCAAGAGGATAGGGCCAGCATTTTCTTGACTGGTAAGGACTTCACGTTACTTGAACTCATGGCAGAAGGTGTAAGGGCAAGGGAGGTTGTGCAGGAGAGACAAAGGGTAAAGGCAGGAAACCCACTTTATAACAGCCTCCTTTCTGGAGAACTAGCCCATTTCTGCAAGAACTATATTAATTGATCATGAAGGTTGTATCTTCATGACTTAATCACCTCTTACTGTTCTTCTATTTCTCAGTACTTTATTTGCTACTGATTTATTATTATTTATTTATTTTATTTCTACGAGTATTTTGCCTACATGTACATCTGCACCGTGCAGAAGAGGGAATTAGATCTCCTGGAACTGTAGTTGCAGATGGTTGTGAGACACCATGTGGGGGCTAGGAATTGAGCCTGGGTTCTCTGGAAGACAAGCCATTCTCTTAACCATTGAATCATCTCTCTCTAGCACCAGAACCAGATTTTAATATGAATTTTTGCTGGGACTATTACTAACCTGGTATTCTCCTTGCTTGATTGCTTCTTGTTGGCTCTGTCTTCCTTCCCTCCACTTGATGTGTGCACAGTGAGTGTACCTATCTGCCCTGCAGTTGTTTCCTGTTGTTAGGAGCAGTACTGGGCAGAGGGTAGATGACTAACATTTGCTGAACGAATGAGCTTGTAAATGAGAATGTGTTCTTTTATAACTCAGAACCTGGGCTTGCAAGTGTTCATATTCATACTGTGTTGTTACCTAAACAAATAGAATCAAAATAATTTTCTTTCCTGTTCATTATTTATTAAGTGCTTCCCCACCCCTTTGTAGTGGGCACATTCTGAGGAGATGCTATTGTCTCCTTGCTTCATTTTATGTAGCTCTTTTCTTTCCTGACATTTGTTATTGGAAAGAAGAGTTTATAGCTGCTGTGGTTCAAGCATTGATTTTTAGGTTTTGTGTTATAAGGAAGCAAGTTTTAATGTATTTGCTTGGAATAAAACAAACGCAAAAGCACATCAGGACATGGAAATTTTATCTCACTCTTGATTTTCTATTGGTACTCTCTACAGTATTACTGAAGTTCTTAGGCAAAGTCATTAGCCAAGATTGACAGTGGCCAGAAAGAAGCACATTCACAGAGTGGAGTGGGTAGCGGGGTGAGGCATGGCGTAGTCAGAAGGGTAGGGCTTCTCTTCATTGCAGCGGATTTTCCGTGCCAGTTATTGACTGCGAGTGAAACTCTGGCCAGTTTAATGTTCTCCTGATGGTCCCAGTTCTTTTAGTCTTTTCTCACGAACTCCATTTCCTGTCCTCTATGTTATTGCTGTAGTTGTTTGTCAAAGAAGTGTTGTTTTTCAGAAAATTACACAGTTGTCTTCTGACAGGGTTTTAGGTAATATATTGTGTTCCATCTTTTCCACTACAGAGGTTATATCATGGTTTTTTGTTTTGTTTTGTGATTGTAGAAAGGTGGTTGGGACAGGAAGATGGATCTCCACCCCATTTGACTAACCAGGTTTCCATGTCCTGTAACAGCGGATTAGCTGGTCTCCAAACTGAAGGTACTTCACACCTTTAGGGACATGGCAGCCTAAACTTCACTGATATCAAGTCAAGCTTTCTATTTTACTCTCTAATTCTGGGTTTTTAAAAATTGCGTCACGGTTTTATTATTGTGTTGTTAAAAGGGAACAATTGCACATCGTTGTTTGGGTTGCCTGGTTCCCTGGTCTTTGATTAACGCTCAGGTGAGAAGTCCAAATCAGTTGCAGCTTTGTCTTCACACGGATTTGCAGGACAGGCTTCTGAGCTCTGGGCGGGGTGTGTGTGTGTGTGTGTGTGTGTGTGTGTGTCTGCATCCACACCCCTGGTGGATAATAGCCTGCTGTGGAAACAGCTCTCTGATGTCCCTTACACACATGTTCACACAGACGAGTCCTGAGAGCACAGAGCGGGTCCTGAGGAAGACTGTCTTGAAGAGGGAGCTCACTCTCATGCAGAGATGCCTGCCTTTGCAGCAAACCCACAGGCTCTGAAAGAGAGAATTAGGGACTTTTTTCCCCCAAGAGGCCTCTCAGAGCTCTTAAAATAAACCTTTAAAAATCTGGTACTCAGAACCTGAGCTCTGAAAGCAGACAAATTGCAAACCTGGTACAGCCAGACTCTCCTTCTTTGATCTTTTTCTGTTTTCTCTCTCAATTTATTTTAATATTCCCTTTCATGATCTTAACCTTTCAGAAACTTGACTCAGGCCTTCCTTGCCAGGTGCTGGCAGGAGAAGCAGCAGGACTTCCGATCCTAGTTTTTATGCCTTACATTTTTTTCTGTGTCCCCTTGCTTTGCTGCCCTAGATCTTCACTGGCCAGCAACCTGGGTGATCGTGATGTGGCTTTGGAATATGGATGGTGTAAGTTCTGGTTTAGTGATTTGTGTAGAATGTAGAAGGCAGTTTTAAAATTTATTATTATTATTCTGAGATAGGGTCTCACTGTGTATCCCTGACTGGACTAAAACCTGCTATGTACACCAGGCTAGTCTCAAATTTGCAGAGATCTTCCTGCGTCTGTCTCCCAAGTGTTGAGGGTGAAGACTTGTGTTACCGTAGTTTTTATGCAAGTGTTGCTAAATGGGCGGCGCTTTACCCCTGCCCTGTCAGTGCCCCTCTAGCCTCCATGAGCCCTGTTATCAGGGGAAATAGCAAATTCTTTACTTTGATTAATTTGGAGTATTAGCCTATGAAGTTACAAAATATCATTTCAGAGCAAGATGTCAGAGAGGCTCCTTGCAGTTCCCATGAAACAAGTTGACCTTTCAGTTAATTTTTTCAACATCTTTGGGGACCCGTTTGAAAAGAGCTCAAGCAGTAATTAGGACTAAGCAAAGAAAATGAATGTGAAGCCAGAATGTTTAACAAGATGCTTAAAAACTCAGTACCTCCTGATATATAATAAACAGGAGTCTGAACTTTGTTCTCTTATCCCCCCCCCCCCACTACCACCACACTTTGACTTGAGGACCATCTCTGATTTTCTTGTGGCAGAATAAGAATCTGACTTGTAACAGCCTGATAAGACCCAGGTGGGAGACACTAAGGTAGACTGCTTTCAGGTGCTGCAGATTCTTCATCTGGGAGGGAGTAAGCCTGAGCCACCTGTCTATTTCTTAAATTTTCAAGGATTAAATATTTCCCGATGGTTCTTTGTGAGGAGTGGAAGAAATTTTCTGGACAGTTGTTAGAGTCTCTGAGACTTTGAACACTGTAGAGACTTTAAACCAAAGATGTGTGGCTTTTTCTCTGTAAGGTCTTTATAGCCATGGTGGCAGGCCCTACCCCCAGTTCTTCTGAATCAGGGAGGCACTTTGATACAGTCCAGAGCTTTCGGGTGTGGTGGTACATATCCCAGCACTGGGGAGGTGGAGGCAGAAGAACAAGGTATTCACAACCAAGTTCAGTATGTGCCCATGCCCACACCCAAACAGGCCAGAAAAGAATGTTGGAGTTGGGAGTTATATACGGAGTGTGGTGCTTAATGTAGGTTCTGGGAACAGAGCTCAGGTCTCCTGAAAGAGCTGCAAGTGCTCTTCATCTGTGAGCCATCTCTAGCCCACTCAAGCTAGTCTTTAAGAGAGGGGAAGAGAAGGGGCTTGGGGGAAACGAGAAGGAGGAGAACCTAGATTTCAGAGTCAGTTCTGCTTTCTAATTCTGGCTGTGATTAACATTGTGACCTTGGGAGAATGACTTAATCTTTCTGAGTCTGTTTCCTCACTTTTAGTGGGTAGGTACTGATGGTACTTATGATGTGGTCTGGGTGAATTAGCACATGCTGAGTAAATACTTGTATGTTAGCTCTCATTGTGGTTTGGGGAGACAAACCTTGCTGTGGTTTTCGTGCAGCTCCCCAAGCTGACATGTTAAAAACTTAATCCCCAGTGCAACAATGCTGAGGGATGGAGTCCTGCCCTCAGGAGTGGGTTACTGATTAAGGGGTAAATTTGACCTTTTTCCAGCTGTTTCTTCCTGCTAAGTGAGGACACAGCAGACAGGCCCTCAACAGGTCCTGAATTCTGAATTTAGACTTCCCAGCTTCAAAACTGTAGGAAACCTGCTCTTTATGAATTAAAGTCTTAGGTATTCTGTTAAAACAGCCTCATACGGACTAATAGCCTTCTTGGCAAGAGAAAAGACGGTGGAAAGTAGCTAAAGGGAACTTAGAGAAGATAAGGGCTTGGGGGAAAAGGAAAAGTATCCAGCAAAATGAAAAATGGAGAATTCTGAGTGTTTTAATTTGTTGGTTGCTGTTTTACTACGTTAGTAAATTCTAGGCCTTTTCATTTGTCAGTTTAGGAAACTGATGTCTTTTAGGAACTGCAGACTGATCTTTCACAAAGAGTCAATAACACAGCAGCCATGGGGTCCTCTATCAACAGAACTCCATTACATTTTACAAAACATTGCTGTTTATGACTTGCCTGTTTTTTTTTTTTTTTGAGGCAGGGCCTCAGTACCCTACGATGATTATGAACTTCAGATCTTCTTGCCTCTGCCTTTCAAGTGTTGGGATTATAGGTGTTTACTACTATGCATAGTTTACTTTGAAGTGTTATAAGTTATTAAAGCTGAACTGTACTTGTCAAAATTGGTTCAAAAATGTATTTTGGGATCTTATACCTTTGTCCTGGAACATTATGCTCATTAACTTGCTTATGAATTCCAGAGTAGGTTAACTTGAGGCACCTCTAGGCCAGTCTACTCAGTACTGGCACTCAACCTGAAAGCTTCCAGAGAGGGACCACCTAGTGTTCCCTGGAGTCTAAAAGTAGTGAGCAGTAATCTCTTTGGGGGCAGAAGGGAAGGACAACTGCCTAGGGCTGATGCTCCTCCCCACACGTATGCGTGGAGAATGAATTGTGGACTAGGTGGAGCAAACATCACAAGCCAGGAGCTTCTTTCTGCATGTGGACAACAGTTAAATGCCAACAAAGTTAGGCAGTTGCACGTGCTGTCACATGATGGATGTTGGATGCTCTATGTGTACTCTTGAGAACACCAAGAAATTGGCTCAGTCTCTGCTAAGTGTCAGCTGTGATGTGGAAGAAAGGGGAGGCTCCTCTGCAGGCCCTGCAGTGGAAGAGCTGTCAGTCCTGGATGCTTCAGACCGGGGCAGAGTCACTGGCAGGTGGAACAGTCTGGTTTGGGAAGGCTGTTTGCGGAAAAGGAGCGACACAGTGCTCAAGAGTGCAAGCTTGGAGTCACAGGGTCCAGGATCAGAACTGGCTTTACCACTTGCTCTGGATCCCTGTGGCAGCTGTGACAATAGAGATCTATTTTCTTAGAAGAAGTGGGTATTACTAGCCTGAAAACCAGATGTTGGCAAGGCTGGATTTCCTCTGGAGGCTTAGGGCAGATTCTGATCCTGTTTTTTTTTGTTTTGTTTTGTTTTTTGTTTTTTCTGTTCTTAGTGGCTTCCAGTGTTTCTTGGATAATGGCCACATAAACTCTTAAGTCTCATTTTTGAATCTATTTTTTTTTTTTGCTTTGTCTTCATTGTCACCATCCTCCTAGTCCTTGTCAAATCTTGCTCTGCCCCTCCCCCCCTTTTTTTAGAAGAAAGAATTTATTGAGTATACTACAAGAATATAGCAAGCATGGTAGGAAGAGAAAAACCACCTGCCTGGGACAGTAGGCTGGGGAACACCCAGAGATATTTTGGAATTCCTCTGTTTTAGTTAGAGTTTGGGGAATCCTTCAACTTCATGCTATTTCCACTATGCAAATGAGGGAAGTCCTGGCTGGCTGATTATTTTGTTCTGGGTGGAGGTTGGGCTTGTAGCGTGTACTCTTTACTGTAGTAAATTGTGCTGTTAATTTTATTGACAGTGTTTAGTTATTCATTCCACCACTTCTGGCTTGACTGGAACCAAGCCACTGTTTTCTTTGGTGGGCTTCCTTTTTGGACCAGGTTTATCTTGTAGAATTCCAGGTAAGGATTTGTTTCCTTTCTGGACTTTCATTCATGGCCTCCTCCTCCTTTTTTTAAATACAACAATATATCTTGATTATATCCATATATTCACCTCCCACTGTTCCCTTCCAATTCCAGTACATGACCCAGCGACACTTGGCCATGGCTTCTTGCCGCGTTTCTCCCTGATAAAGAAACAAGCCCAGGCTCAGGTAGTCAGTTGCAGGGTTTTGTTTTGTTTTAATTTAATTTAATTCAGTAGCTTTTTAAGCTGTTCAGGGATGACACATTAGTCCTATCTGTCACTTGTTAATCTGACTGGTACTCTGGGGTGCTATAAAAAGAGAGACATACCTGGGGTACTTTATTAGAAGACCTGTGTTGCCTGGCCAGAGCTCGTAAGGGCATTGAGGACTTGGGTGATAGGAGCTGAAAGCCTGATCTGGAGGTGGAACTGTTGGGCTCAGTCTGGTTGTTCTGTGGGGCTGTGAGTCTCAGGCAGTTGTCCAGAAGAGATGAAGAAGGGAAACTGTAGATTGGGGGAGCAGCTGCTTTAAGGTGTGTAGATTGTGTAGCATCTGTGAACAGAGAGAGAGAGAGAGACTGATTTTTCTCTCACAGGCTAAGGCTGTCCCAGGCTGTCAGATCCTACTAATAGTTGTTTGGCTAGAGATCCCTGGTTGCTAAGAGAGGAGGACATTTCTGATGTAAGGTGTGTTAGGGAGGCTGGGTTTCTCACCTCTGAGAACTGTGTGGTTGTCTTGGAGAATAGGAAGGCCAGAGAGTTGCTTCAGTCAGAAAGCACAGCTCCTAAGCTGCAGTGGAGTCCCAAGAGTCCCGAGACAAAGAGAGGATACTGGGTTCCTCACCTCTCGGTATGTATTGGAACATGGGGACTGGGCATACCCCTCCTCCTCCCCAGGTCTAGCAGTGAGGAGAGGACAGTTTATGAGAGTGGATTATCTTCTACCATGTGGGTTCCAGTGATGGAACTCAGGTCATCAAGATTGACTAAAAGCACCTTTAACCTCTAACATCACCTTTACCCCCTAACCACCTTCTTTACCCACTAACCACCATCTTTATCCACTAACCATCACCTTTATCTACTAATTTTCACCTTCACCCACTAATTACCATCTTTACCTACTATCAGCTTTATCCACTAGCCATCTGAAATATGATCTCACTAAGGTAGCCTCCCAAAATTAAATAAGTAAATACAATAAAAGCTAACTTTATAGAGAGAAAGAAAAATAACCCACAAAAACAATTCTGTCTTCCCCTCAAAACCCAAGAATATTTATGCTATGCATGGTAGGGCACTCCTGTAATCCCAGCAATTGAGAGGGTGTGCTATTTAGTTTGTTAGTATGACAGACTACAGTTACCTGGTAAGAGGGAACCTCAAACAAGGAATTGCCTCCATAGACTGATCAGTAGAGCATTTTGTAGACTAATGGTTGCTGTGGGAGGATCCAGTGAACTGTTGGCATTATCATCTCTGGGCATATAAGAGTTGTATAAAAGTGCAGCTTGCACAAGCTAAGGAGAGCAAGCCAGGGATGATTGTTTCTCTGAGGTCTCTGCTTCAGTTCCTGTCCCCAGTTCCTGCATTGGCTTCCCTTCATGATGGACGGACTGTAAAGCATATGTGAAATAAACCCTTTTCTCTCCCAACTTGGTTTTGGTCATTGTTTATCACAACAAAAAAGCAAACTAGGACAGAGGGTAAGGCAAGAGGATAACTAGTTTGAGAATTTGCAGCTAACCTGGGCTACATGATGTCTTAAAAAAAAAAAAAGAAAAAGAAAAGCCAGGCAATGGTGGTGCATATTTAATCCCAGCACTCAGGAGGCAGAGTCAGGCAGATCTCAGGACTCCAGTTTGAGGCCAGCTTGTTCTACAGAGAGAGTTCCAGGACAGCCAGGGCTACACAGAGAAACCATGTGTCACAAAACCAAAAATAAATAAATGAATAAATACATAGGAAAGAAAGGAGTTTATTGTCATCACACTTGCCTCTTATCTTGGCCCTCTTGGTACTTGGAACCTTTGCTATACCCTCATGGCCCCTCCCGTTGTAAACAGGTGTCTCCAAGATTACTTCTCCCCAGCCTTCCCCTTTTCTTTCTTGGACTGTGTGCTATTCTTTCAGAGTGTGTTATATCTGAATATGTGTCTCCTCAAGTCATGCACTGTGAGCCTCGTCCCAGCTCTAGGTTTGTGGGGAGAACGGTAGTAATTAATTCTGGGTGTGGCCTTGATTCCATAGAACTAGTGTTTCTCTAAGAAGAGACACCAATGAGCTTGCTTGCTTGCACTCGCCCACTCATTTTTGCTGTTTCATTGTGTGTTTTCTTTCAAGTTTTCTGTGCGTACAATTGGGAGAGGTCATGTTAGGACATTGTAAAGAGACAGCTGTCTGCAAGAAAGCTAGGATGAGGTCTTCCTCCAGAAACTGAATTGACTACAACCCAGATAGATCTTAAACTTCCAGCCTCCAGAACGCTGAGAAAATGTTTGTTATTTAAGACACCAGTCTTTGATAGTTTCTTGTTTTAGCTGAAGCAATCTAATATAGGGAGGTATAATCTGGCTTTTAAAAATCATCTCCTTGTGCCTAGATATTTAGGAATAAGCAAGGATATAAAATTAATCTTAGTTATTCAAAATGGCCCTGTTGTTGTGTTCTCATGGATATTTGTAACTCCATAATAAAGAAAAGAAGAATATAAATTTTTACAATAGTATTTAGTGTCTGATAGCTATTAGCCAAAAGGTAGCTGTCCCTGGTGAGTTACTGTAAATACATTTTATCTTTTCTGCTACCTGCTGTTTCATGAATGCATCCTAGAAGCATCCTGTCTTGTTTTTCATACTTGTCTTCTAGTGAGAATTGTTCTGATTTGCAACTTCAGGGGAAAATTACAATGTTCATTAATTTCTGTTCTTTTTTTCCCATTTATTTCTGGTTCCTTGAGAAAAATTTCCCCATAGTCTATACTAACAGGTGTAAGTTCCTTCGTTAAAAGGGTGTTCTACAACCTTGGCTTCTCTCTTGGCATGGTAGTGGAAAGACTGTGTCAGCACCTTCTCACAGGAGAACAGGTCTCTCTGGTATGGGCTATATTGATTAAGAGGCTTGAAGCAGGAAAGGCAGGCCTGGCCTCAGGCTACACTGGAGAATTTATTGTTGTTGCTGTATTGGAATTTCTGAACAGGAGAGGATTATTTGGTTTTCATACCAAGGACTCAATCATAGACGTTAATCATACATGTTATGTGCAGGATATTGAGCATGGTGTTATAGGGAACATGATTCTTGGTTCATATTGATTAAATGAATGGATAGCTATATAGAGTAATTTTAGCATTCAGAGACCCAAGGACAGGCCCATAGGGTCAATGCCTAGATGCTAGTGAATGGGTATGTGTGTCCTAACTCTTCTTGAAATGTAACAGAACTGAGAACATCCATGTGGGGGCTGCTGTTCTAGTTTCATTTCTGTTCCTATGATGAAATGTCCTGACAGAAAGCAACTGAGGGGTTTATTTGACTTACAATTCGAGGTTACAGTCAATTACATAGGGGAGGTCCAGGCAGGAACTCAAACAGCTAGTCATATCACATCCATGCCCAAGAACATAGAGAAATAAGTACACCAGTGCAACCTTTGTTTTGCTTTAGCCCTCCTGCCAAGGGAATGGTACCACCTGCAGTGGGCTAGGTCTTTCTTTTCTTTCCTCTTCTTTTCTTTCTGGTCTTTCTATATCAATTAATAATCAAGACAATCTCCCACAGACATGCTCACAGGCCAACCTGATCTAAACAGTCCCTCAATGAAAACTATTACTAGGTGATTCTAGTCCGTGTCAAGCAGACAGTGGAAACTAACTCAAGAAAGCAGTAAGGACAAAGGTGGTGTAGAGGATGGCTCATCACACTTTTAATTTTTCCTGGTATTTTGCCCATTTATGTCCATTCATTTTCTTTTCTTTCTTTTTTTTTTTTTGAGACAGACTCTCTCAAGGTTTGCCTTGAATTGGGTATGTAGCTATTGATAGCCTTGAACTTAAAGTCCTCCTTTTCCTTCTCTTCTCCTCCTCCCTCCACCTTCTTAAGTGCTGGGATTACAGGTGTGTCATAGCTGTGTATATTTATACACAGTGGTATATATTTATAATCCCAGCACTCAAGAGAGGCAGAGGCAGTTGGATCACTGTGAGTTCGAGGCCAGCCTGATCTACAAAGTGAGTTCAGTTCAGCCAAGGCTACACAGAGAAACCCTGTCTCTAAAGGAAAAAACAAAAACAAAAACCCCAAACAAGCAAGCAAACAAAAACCAAACACAGGTGTGTCACATCATACTCAATTCAGGCAGTGGTGGGAATTGAACTCAGGGCTTCACACATGCTAAGCAAGTACTTTACCAACTGAGCTATACCACTGTTATGTATAAATGCATATGTATAAATACTAAGTGATCATCTAAGAGTGTTGATGGTTCAGGGTCAGCTTAGGATAGGGCAAAAGCAAGAATATCTGTGAAAGATGCCAGAGAAAAGAACTGAAGAGAATGAGAAAGCAGAAGCCAAAAGGAGTTTGAATTAATGGAATAAGTAGAAACCCAGACTGGAAAGTCTGATCTGGATTCGAAACCTGGGAAGGTTATGGAGAGATACTGGGAAAATTTCTGTCTGTGAGAATGGAGAGAGACATGAATAGCTAGCTTGGGATGTCCTGGGAAAACTGGCTCAATTGTCAGGCTACTTTTGCTGTGCTTCTTCCATCCTGTATGTTTCTCTGTTGTGGTACTTCTGATACTACGTGTTGAGTATTCTTGTAAATGCCCCTTTTGTCTTCTAAAAGGCATGAGGGGCCCCTAGTCCGTATCTCAGTTACTGAACAGTGTCCATTGCTTAGCAAGAGCTACATAGACTGCTGGTGACCATGTTCAAAGTCTGGGCCTGTTGTCCATTAAGGGCAGTGAGATGTGAGGGCTTAGAGTGGTGGTGGTAGCACATACAGAACTGGCCTTGGGAGGTGAATCAAGACAGAAGAGAAGTGAGGCTGGCTTTTCCTTTGTGTCAATTGGCAAGGTGGTCAGTCCAGACTGTTAGGGATATAGTTAGGACCACACACAGAATGGAGTATGGTCCCCCACCTTAAGAACCTCACAGTCTACCATGGAGAAGACCAGCTGAAAAAGCAATGCACTACGGTGACAAAGATGGGTGCTTTGACAGCACTCTGAATCTCCTCCAGAGGAGAGGCTTGGAGAAGCATGGAGGAAACACCTTTCAAACTGAGTAGGAATTTGCCAGGTGAAAACTAGAAGGATATGGTATTGCAACCAGAGGGAGTGGCATGTGCAGAAGCCTGGTGGTGAGAGACAGGTGTTGTGCAGCCGCAGAGAAAAGGCCATGTAAGGCAAGGAGAGTAAGGGCTGCAGACTTGATTGGGGCTGGTGGTGCAGGGTTGGAATATAGAGTTTGGTCTGTGTGTTGGTTCTCTAGATAACAGAATTTATAGAATCATTCTCTATAGTTACAGGAAGGGTATTTATTAGAATGGTTTAAAGGCTGTGTTTCAGTTCTTTGAAAAGGGCCAAGAGTCTAGTAGTTGTTCTTTCAGTCCAGGAGGCTAGAGGTCTCAGCTGGTCTTCAGTATATGCCAGAATTCTGAAGAAATAGGCTCTAATGCCAGGGAAGGAATGGACTTGTTAATGAGTTGATAGCAAACAGGAAAAGAGTGAAAATTCCTTCTTTGGGTGATTCCAGCAGAAGGCGTGGCCTGGATTAGAGGCAGGTTTTCACACCTCAAAAGATCTGGATTAAAGGGGTGTCTTCCCTGCTTAGAGATCCTGATTAAAGGGTCTTCTCAAAGATTCAGATTATAAGTGCATGGTCCCACTTCAAATTAAGCAAAAATCACTCACAGGTGTGCCTCATTAGTTACTTCCAGATGTAGTCAAATTGACAACCAAGAATAGCCTTCACAATCTGTATTTTTTTGGATCATAGGAAGAATACAGGTTTTCAATAGGGTGAGGGACATAGGGTCAAATTTCTGCAGTGGCTATTGAGTGATCAAGGTGTATGTGTACATTGGCTGATCTTGGTACCTCAAGATCCTTTTGACAGAGTGAGGAAGGCTACCTGTATTTTCCCAGGTCGTCACTGTATGTGGGAGTCTGAAACAGGAGAGAGTGGCCAGCCACAGGCCTGGGGCCTGGTGTTTGATCTCAGCCCTATAGCCCAAGGCAGTGCTGCTGAGCACTGGGTTTCCATGTCCCAGAACCGCTGCGCACGCCTCTTCTCAGCTTTCTGCCCTCAGCGCACTGCAGATGCCTGCTTAAAATTCCTCAGCCATGCGCTCTACAACAATGTCATATCAACAGAAGAAGTCTTGAAAAGCAAGACTGAGAAAGACCTCTCTGCCTTTTCTCCCTGCAAGGGAGTTTGAAAAATATAGAATTTCTAAGTTTCATGTTAAATATCCTTGGGGTTTCTTTTCCTTCCCTTTAAAAAAGTTTTTTTTTTTTTTCTATTAACTAAAAATCCAGCAGAGACGCTTGTGGGAAGATAATTCCTTTTTGCTGGAGCTTAAGCTCCATATTGTGAACTTTTTAATTTTCTTTCATCGGCAGTGGGTTGGGACCCAACTGTGTAGTCACTGGGGCTCAGCACAGCCCTGTTGTTGGGCCAGTTATCTCTGGGAATCTCTGTTTTTCCCTTGTACTTACCTAATGAAAGCCAAATTAAATCAATTTTTAATCAAGGAAATGAATGACAAAAGAAATCATGAGGCTACAAAGTACTAGATACATTAAAAAGTGAAGTTTTTTATTTTCATTGTGCTGTAAGGCATGGCATAATGTCAGGAAAACAGGGGGTGCTGTTAAAGAAACATTCAGAAAGCTGCCGAGCCAAGGAGATCAAGGGGAAGGCTTGTCTCTCTGCTCTTTCCTTTCACAGTTTGGGCGCACCTGTGTGCTCCACAAGCATTTTGCACAGATAGTGTTTAGAGGCATTGGGGTAAAAGAAAGGTTGTTTGATTAGGATCTTCTTCCTCTCCTGTATCTCCTCCTTCTGGCCCCTCACTCTGCTGTGTGTTCATTTTTTCATGCATTTGTTCATTCAGTATACATTTATTTCTTCTGTGGTTCTATGAGGATTAGAGTGAACAGAACATTTCCATTGAGCTGAGTCTGAGAGACATGTTTAGTTAGGTCTTTCCTATATTTTGTCTTTTATTTTGGAAAACAGAGTTCCAGAGTACTATCAATACCAGCATCTTTCTGAAAATTGCCTTCTTACATCTGCATTGGCAGATGCAGATGTTCCCACCTACTGATTTTCCTTATGGCACTGTAGGATGGAGGATGAAGTAGTAGGAAAGAGACTTCAGCCCAGTGGCTATCCTTGGGATTTGCCTCCATGGCCAGTGAAGGGTGAATGTGTCAAGCCAAGCTCTCTTTGCTCAGGATTTGAGTTCCATTACCATAGGCCTCACTTGTAGGTTCCGGGCTCTTAAAGCAGTGACATTTCTAAAGAATCGATGCAGGGCCACATCTTCCCTGAAACCTCTGGGTCTATTGCTGCTGAATGGGCTCTGTGCCTGCTTTTCTTTATCTGAAGAAAAAAGTGAGTTGTTTTTGTTTTTTGTTGTCGTTTTTGTTTGTTTGTTTGCTTGTTTTGAGACAGGGTTTCTCTGTGTAGCCTTGGCTGTCCTAGAATTTGCTCTGTAGACCAGGCTGGCCTTGAACTTTTAAGATCACCTGCCTCTGTCTCCCAAGTGCTGGGCTGGAAGGGGCTGCCGCTGCTGCCACCGACAAACAAACAGAGTTTTATTGAGAGCTATTTAAAGGGGTTAAGGAGAATGGATGTTGGTTCTTCCCAGCAACCCTGGGTTGAGCAAGTAAAAGATGTGTGACTCCTGCTTCCTCACTATGATGTCCTGCCAGAGTCTGACCTATTGAAAGCCTCTAGGGGCTGCGTTCACCTAAAACATGAGAATGGCTTCCAGCAATTAGGGATTTGAACAGGAACACTGGGAATCAGAATGCTTGGTGAATAAACTGATAGTAGCTAATAAGTAGAGATAGAAGGAAAGGAAAAGGTGGTATCCAGAACTCATGTGTTTTTGATGTGTGTAGGAGTGAGCTGGGCAGCTCTAGAGGAAGAGCAAGCTTATGTAGTGGAGAATAAGGGGCTCAGCTTTGGACTTGGGTGTGAAACATACAGGAGGAGACCATAGTAGGATTATTCTTAGGGAGAGGCAGCATGAAGGTTATGTTGAAAATCTCATATTGCTTCCATGTTGAAATTAGTCACTACAGTATGTCTCTGTGGAAGATGATGTGATCCAACTCCAAATTCTGTTTGCCACCTTCTTCTATTAAGAAAAACAGAAGCTGAGAGTTTGTAAGAGGAAACCACTGAATTACAGAGCTGAGGAATGAGTTCATGAGCAGAGTTCACAAATTATGATGATCCATTTATCTAGATGGCAGGCTTCATTCTGTCCCTCTGTTTCTCCTTCAAGACCATTCTGAAAAGAGAGTCCAGAGATTTCCTAGGACGGTACAATGAGCTATGTGTGCAGAACTTAACAAATAAGCATGGGAAAGAAGGTCCTTGAATAGCATGGTATTTGCTGTCCATCAGCTTGTTGCTCCAGCATATTCTTGTTGAAATAAATGCACATGCCTAGCTTTGGGTCTCTAGGTCTTCAAAAAGCACCGAGGCTTCTATTTGAGTTGTCTTTTGGCTAACTTGTTTTCCATGTTCAGTCTTCCAAGATCACTTCTTTCAGTAAGCCTTCTATGACCCACAGACCAGGACTCCCCTCTAGCCTGAAAAGGTCTCTGGCAAGGCTCTTTAAGCTAGTCTGTCCTTCACTCTTCTGGGGGCTCCTGGAGCAGAAACCCCTGTTTGTTTGTTCTCTGCATCCTCAGCATCTGGTGCATGCCTTGACAAACACATGGAAGGATATGTTATCCTCTAGTTGGATGTGTTGACAACTGTATATGAATGTTCCATGTAAAATATTTTGTTTCAGACTCTTTTTATAGTGTTCCTATTTGGGCGGGTGAACAATGTCTTTGCAAAAATACTCTTTTTAGGATTGGCCTGTTAACTGCTCATCTAGGGTTGGGATGGCTTTTGTGTGGGTGTAAACCTCAGGTAGTAAGTGGACTGTACATCAGTGCTGTGTGGGCACAGTACTTCTTTGTGTGTTTTTGGATGCTCTCCACATTTCCATAAATTACAAGCCAAACATCTGGCTTCTCTGAAGCCAGGGCTTATGTCTCTGTGGGTTGTTTATGGGAGTGTTTGCCTTTCATGGTGAGAGCCTGCAGTATTAACCAAACTTCCCGAACCTAGTATTTTCTCCTGGCATTACCAGAGGCTGCCTGCTACTGCCTGAGTGTCACCACAAGAGGAATCTGAGTAGTGAGAGGCAGAATGGAATAATCACGAAGAGTGGCTTCTCACATGGGGAGGACAAGCTTTTTAGGCAAAATAGAGGAAGGCGTAGGGAGAGACTGAGCAGCAGAAACAAAGTAAACAAAGTAAAACCAAGACTGAGGTGGCTGCTGCTCTGTAGGGATACCAGACTAAACTGAGGTACTTGTTACAAAGCTGAGGCAAGAGAGGACTGGGCTTCTCTCATAACCCTGTTGCTCTTCAATGATATTCTCTCAGCGTTGGAGCACTGGCTCCTCTTCCAAACAACCAACTTTGATTTCTAGCACCTATGTGGTAACCATCCAGTTCCAGAGGCTCTGACCCATTCTTCTGTCCTCCACAGACACCAGGCACACATGTAGTACACAGCCATATATACAGGAAAAACACCTATATACATAAAATAAAAATTGAAAGAATGATGATGTCTTATTTATGACCGCCTGGGGTTGGGTCATGACATGCTTTCTGATTTTACCCAGAAATACTCTTCCTAAAAGCAGTTGGTATAGTGGACTGTTTCTAGGATGTGTTTACCTTGGCAAGTAAGGCCAAGCACGCACACAGTGCTTGTCATTCTGTCAGCTAATCTAGTTCAGGGAGAAGGCTAGCTGGCAAGCCATCTCCAAGCTTACTGTGGCAAGAGAGACTTAAGGGTCCTGCTGGCATCCTCATCAGAAGCTCGCTCATTGGAACCCAGAGTCCCTTTGCAAATTCCAATCGTGGATGCTGCTGTTGGCTAACTGTTCCTCTGTCAGTTGCAGGCTGTTGACTCCTGGCAGGCTGGGATTTGTTTGGTGATATCTTGCAAGGCCCCTTGACCCTACCTGCTGTCACAAATGTTGTGCATCTTCATTCACATGCATGAGTATTCCTTGATATACCACTCTTAAAAACAGTTACCAGATGAGGACAGTAACTCTCTTGGGGTTATGCGTGCTTTAAAAACTACACTTAAAAAAGTAAGTTGTAGCTGCCTTTGGTGCCTTTCCATGCTTAGACTCTATGTTCTTGCTGCCCTGTGGATACCAGCAGAGCTGTAAAGAGAGATGGCCTTGTTAGGAGATGCTGGAGGAAAACCTGGCCAGCTCTTGATGCTCCCCCAGAATATGCATTCTTCATTCCTTGCCATTGCCTGAATGACTTACCAGAGCAGTGTTCTGTTGTCCAAAGACCGTAAGTAACTAATAAGGGATGTTTGGCTTCCAACTCAGAGATCCGCCTCCCAAGTGCTGGGATTAAAGGCATTCACCACCACCACTTCCACCTGGCTAATTGGTGTTTTCAAATACTGTTCCTTGAACTCAAGTTTAGTTACTGTAGTTGACATCGATGCTGGACAAATGCAGGTTCAATGTTGAGGCATGAGATATAGTTGAACATGGACTTGGAGAAGAAGTGACGGCACCCAGTGTACAGCTGCTGACATAATTCAGCTGTTTCCCGAGCTGATTGCTCTCCTCTGTAGTGCTGATGCAGTGGATTGTTAATGGATAAGCTCTCGCTGTGCCAATCAGGGTTTCAGTGAGGCCATTTGGATAGTTGGAAATAAACTCTGAGATTGGGAGGACATTTAAAGCTTGAAACTAATACCATATTCTCCTTTAGTCCTATATAGGACTTAAGCTTTAGGGTGTGCTTTGATTGGAGGGCTGTGTTCCCATCACTTAGGGTAGGAGAAAACATTTTCTCTTCTCCCCATCCCCCTCTCCCCATTGCTGGGCATATAAAACCCTGGCCTTTCGCATGCTGAGGAAGCACTTTACCAACTTAGCTTTATCTCCAAACATGTTTTTTTCTCCCAATCTTGATTATGTTTTTTTTTTATGCAGAAAGGTTTTTGAAGATAAAATTTTAAAATAATTTCTGTGTCTTTATGAGTGTTTATGTGCATGTGTATGTGTGAGGCCAGAGAAGGGAGTGCTGGATCCCTTGGAGGAATTGCAGGTTCTTGTGGGCTGTCTGGAGTACTGGGACCTGAGAACTCTTGTCCTCACGACTGAGGAGCAAATGATTTTTATGATTGGGCTATCTCTCTAACCAACATGGTCTTAATGTTATTAAAGTTCAGTTTACCTATTTTTCTCATATTAGCCATGATTTTGGTGATATATTTGAGAAACAATTGTCAGATTAGCCTCATAAAAGTTTTCTTTAAAGAGCAGTATAGTTTTTAACTTTTAAATTTAGGTCTTTGATCTATTTTCAGGCCTTGTTAAAAGTCAGTTGAGGGGCTGGTAGGATGGCTCAGTTGGTAGATAGAGGTCCTTATAAAGATTTATAACCTGAGCTCAGTCCCTAGGACCCATGAGTTGGAGGGAGAGGATGGGCTTCTTTGGGTTCACCTGACTGCCACACATACCCTTTGTCACAGGCGCTCGTATACATGCACGCACATGTACACGGACATGCACATGAACATGGAGAGATAAACAGAATGTGTCTTAAAAGTCAGTTGCTCAGAATGGCACAGTGGCGCACGCCTGTAATCCCAGCACTTGGGGAGGCAGAGGCAGGTGGATCTCTGTGAGTTTGAGGCCAACCTGGTCGGTAAAATTGAGGATAGCCAGGGCTACACAGAGAAACCCTGTCTTGGGGCTAAAAAAAAAAAAAAAGGTTAGTTGCTCATAGAGGGTTGTATTCTGACCTCCCAGTTTGTTCCCATTGTTTTATATGCTTATCCTACGTTGGTTCTTTGTTTTTTATTGATCTTTGTAGTAAATTTTGAAATAGAGACTTGTAAATTCTTCAGCTTTTGTCTCCCATTTTGTTCCTTTTCAGGATTGTATTTAGGGTCTTTAAAAATTCCATGTGAATTTTAGGATTTTTTTTTTCTGTGAAAAAATGCCACTGGAAATTTAAGAGGAATTTCATTGAATCTGTGCATTGCTTTGGGTGGAACTGTCACTTTGACAGTGTCGAATCTTTTAATCCTCCCCAAGATGTTTTCCTGTTTATTTAGGTCTTCTTAATTTCATTAGCAGTGTTTTATAGTTTTTAGTTTGTAGTCTTTCATCTTTTTTGTTAATTCATTTCTGAGTATTTTATTTTTTTCGGTAATATTTTAGGTGACCTTGCTTTCATCCCTTTCAGTGTTTTGTTTGTTTTTGAATTATGTGTTCCTGTCTGTGTCTTTGTGGGTCGGTGAGCTCAGGTGCTCTTGGAGGTCAGTGCTCTTTGAGCGCCGGAGCTGCAGGCAGTGGCGAGCTGCCTGGTGTGCGTGCTGGCGACTGCGTGAGGGTCCTCTGCAAGAGCCGTGAGTGCTCTGAGCAGTGAGTGAGTCACCTCCAGCTTCATTCTCCACTTTGATTCCTTTTTGATAGTTTGCTGCTGGTGTGTAAAGATACAACTGATTTCCCTTCATTTAGGAACTCTAGCAGAATCTTCGGTTGATTTTCTAGTGGTTTTTTTTTTTTTAATTTTTATTTTTAAACATATAGGACCATGCTGTGTTCACATACAGATAATTTACCCTCTTCTGTTATAGACGCCTTTCCCCTAATTGCACTGGCTGTTACTATGCTTTTTAGAAGTGCTCAAAGCAGTTATCTTGTGCCTGATTTTAGTTGAAGGACTTTCTGTCTTTATCAAGGAATATTGCATTAGCCATAGGTTTTTCATGTATGTTCCTTGTTATATGGTGAAATTCTATTTTGGTTTACTTTGTTTAGTTACTGTGAAAAGAGTATTGGATTTTGTTAAATGCTTTTCCTCTATCAGTTGAGATGATCGTGTGCTTCCCACTTTGGTCAAACTTCCTAGGACAAATATGATTTGATCATGTTGTATAAGCCTCTTAGTATGCTGTTAAGCATGGTTTACTCATGTTATGTTCAGTATCTTTACATCTGTATGCCTATGGAGGACATGTAATTTTCTTGTAGTGTCTTTGTCTGGCTTTAATTGCAAGGTTAGGCTGATTTCATAGAATGAATATGGAAGTGTTCTCTTATGATTTTGAGAAGGATTTGCTACCTTTTATGTAAATCATTCTTTGTCCCTCCCCAAACATGCAATGCAAGCTCACTGGCCCATGAATTTCCCAGGATTTACCTGTTTTCTTGTGTAGTTAACATTTCAGGATAAAAGATTCCATTGAGCATAGCTTTCTGTAAATTTAGGTTTATATGTGATCGTGGATGTGGCCACACATTTTGTTTAAACTAGTAATTCATATATATAATAGCTCTGCTTCTTCTATTCAGTATTTTGAGAGGGGATGCATTTGAGACAGGTCTCACAGTGTAGCTCTAGCTAGCCTTAGACTTCAGTGATCCTTCTACTTCTATGTCTTCAGTAATATTTTATGTACTTATTTTCATTGATCTCAATAGATGTTTTTGTAAAAATTAATTTTTGTGTGTATAGGTGTTTTGCCTACATGTATATCTGTGTACCACGTATGTGCCACTGCCAGTGGATGCCAGAAGAAGGTGTTAGATCCACTCTGACAGGATTACAGTTGTAGGCTGCCATGTGGGTACTTGGAATTGAATTCAGGTCCTCTGGAAGAGCAGCCAGTACTCTTAACTGCTGAGCCATCTCTCCAGTCCCCTAAACAAATTTTAAAATGGCTAATCATCTGCTAGTCTATGATTTTTTTAAAAACCATTTTGCTTTTTCTCAATCAATGGATTTTTTTTTATTGAGTGCTAGTTACTGTTGTACCTTGAAGATATAAAGAATAGGTTAGGTAGACAATTATCCCTAACCCTTGTGAATTTGCCAATGAGATGGGTTTCAATTGTGACAAACATGTGGAATAGACCTTGACTACCCAAAAGGACCCAGATGTTCTAGTTCTCTTTCTGTTGTTATGCTGAAATACTTTGTCTAAAAGCAAATCAGGGGAGAAAAGGGTTTTATCTTACACTTTTGGTCACAGCCCATGACTAAGGGGAGCCAGGTTCTGCCTGCTGCCTTGTTCTCTGACGTGCTTATCCACCTTCCCCATAGAGCCCAAGAATCCCTGTGCAGGGAATGGGTCTGCCCGTGGTGGCTTTCCCACATAAGTTAACAATCAAGACACTAACACCCATAAAGTACCTGATAAAAGACAGTTAATTCAACTTAGACCTTCTCCAAGTGATCCTAGGTTGTGCCAAGTTGACAGTTAATGCTAACTAGGAAACTGAGTAGCCTGCCTTCCTTCCTTCCTTCCTTCCTTCCTTCCTTCCTTCCTTCCTTCCTTCCTTCCTTCCTTCCTTCCTTCCTTCCTTCCTTCCTTCCTTCCATTTTCTTTCTTTCGACAGGCTCTTGTGTTTCTGAGGCTGGCCTGGAATTTAAAACTGTCTTTAAACTTGTGCTCTTCCTGCTTGCTGGTTCTGCTGGGATTACAGTGTCACCGCCCAATCCCCATTTTGGTCACTTTTAATGTTTCAAACTTTACATTAGCATATATTATACATAAATAATTGATCTTATGATATGCATATCTTATCATATATGCATATATTGTATTTTTATCGTATTCACCCGAGTAACCACCTTATCCCATCATTTTTTAAAAAAATAGTCTTTACTAGAACTCAACATATGGTCTCCTCTGACCTCAAACTTCCTTCTGTCTTAGTGTGCTAAGTGTATGATTATAGGCTAGTACCACTGTGTCCATCCTTGTCTTCTGAGATGCAAAGGAGACTGGCAAAATAGTGGCAGTTCTGCCTGTAATGACTGTGTCAGGAAGGCTGGTCCTGGCAGCATGGCAGAGGCACTTCTGAACTAGGGCTATAGCAGCGTAGGGGTCCGCCGTTTCCAAGGCGATACTCTGCTTAATATTTTTAGCATGTGGCCACGGCAGAGCTAAATGCAGTTTCTGATCCCAATTTGGTAATAAATGTAGATATATTTAGAGTCAGAAACAATGCATTTAAAATTCCCTTCTCCTTAAGTATGTGCCAAGTGCTGAGTTTAGGTTTCTTTGTTTCTTGGCTACCCACCCAGCCTCCCACCATCTTTTGGAGAAGGCCCCTAGATTTTCTCTAGGTGTTGGGTGGGATTGTTAAAACCGTGAGTTATGGCTCTCTGAGTTATGTTGAGAGGCATCTGACTTTTTCTGTGTTTCTGCCCACGTATGTAAATGTGTATGTTTTAAAATTCCATCTCTCTTTCAAATTTTTAAGGATGTGGTATTATAAATAGCTGTGGGCTCTCAGGCACTTTAAAAATAAAACAAAGTGTTTCAGTTACCTGGAGAAAGTCAAAGCCAACATAGGTAGTTGTATTTTCTGTGTTTGGTGGCCTGTCTTCCCATAGTGTCACAAACTGCTTTTGCTAGCAACTGCTGCCTTGTCTTGTTTTGTTTGTGGGTGTCCTCTGTAAGTTGAGCATCCTAGTTGTTGCCTGTCTTACAGTTACAAAGTTTTATTTCAGGTTGGCTAAAGCAGTGCCTGTTTTCTCATGGTATATCCCCAGGGAACTTTCTTTAAATAATTGTACTGTCTGAGCCTCAGATGTGGAAAGCCACATTAGCTGTTGATTGTGAAGAGGATTTTAAACCTCTTGATGTCAGTAATGACAACTTTGGTATAGTCTGCTCTATAGAATGTTGTCCAGTAGGCTTAGGATACTGAGGCTATTGCTGAAATGTATCTGTTGTGGGGATGTAGAGATTTGCTGCTCTTGCAGAGGACCTGGTTTCTAGCAGCCACATGGTACTGACAGCTGTCTATAACTCCAGATCCAGGTGATCTGATGTCCTCTTCTGGTCTCTGAGGGCACTGAATGCAAGTCATGCATTTACATACATGCAAGTAAAACACTGATACACATAACAAATAAAGAAAAATAAAAATATAAACTGTATCTATATGAATATGACTACCGAGTGCTTATAACTTACACCAGCACAGAATAAGGTTTGGTTTGTTATTTGGGGCTATGAACTGGAAGTTTTGCCTTCCTCCAGAATCTTCTGGTCCCACTAAGAGACCCTGCTGTCCTCTGGGAGCCTAGAGGCATTAGGAGAAAGGAAAGATGAATTCTGACCTCTGCTCTGCTGTGGCTGCTCCGGAAATCTTTGATACTCTGTAGAGATAGAAGAGGAACTACAGCAAGAATGTAGAGACAGCCCTGAGTTACCCGGAACCTGGGCTCTGAAGCACCTTTGTGCTTTTGATCAACTGGCAATGATTCAGAGGCAGTCAGTGTCGTTTAGGCTTCAGTGTGTCTGTCTACCCATTGTGTAGTTCAGGTTTGTGGGTAACTGTGGCTCATGACTGGGCTCCAAGCAGGAACTAAACTGGGAAGCGGAGACAATCCTGGTTAGCAACAGAGTGCTTACTACTTTGCTTTGCTCAAAATGTTCTCTAATAATAGACATTTAACTGTAAGCTTTTTAATTTTAATTTTGTTAAGAAAAGGTCATACTATGTAGTCTTAGCTGACCTGGAACTTGCTATGTAGACCAGGCTGGCCTCGAACTCATGGAGATCTGCTGGGCTTTGCTTCCTGAGTGCTGGGATCAGAGGCTTGCACCACTATGCTCAACTCAGCTACAAGATTCTTTGAACTTTTTTGTCTCAGACACTGTTCTGTATGTTTTGTTGTCTCATTTAATCTGATAACCATACTAAAAAGTAGTTGTTTTCAAGTTTCTTTATGAAGATATTGAGACTTAACAATGTTAATCATCTAGCCCAAAGTCCCTTAGTAGTCCAGGGAACCTGAGTCAATCCAGAGCCATTATATTGGAGTAGAGATGAGACAGAGTTTCTTGTAGCTTTGATTGTCATCATTAGCACAGCTGATCACTCTCAGGCAAAGCCAAGGAACAGTTAGAAAGGAATGCCTTCTTGGCCCATTCCATGCTCAGAGCTTGTCTAGTGGAAGCACACTAACCAGGCTGAGGCTCTTCCCCTTCCCCTCATCGTGTGTGTGAGAGTGTGTGTGAGAGTGTGTGTGTGTGTGTGTGTGACACGGTAACTTGGACATGATAGAAACAGATCTATCCACAAGAGGGCCCCAGTAGGCTCATTTAAAATTTTCTGTCATGACTTAAAATGTTTGTTTTTATTTATACTATTGCAGGACAAATAAAATGATGGGCCCAGTTTCTGTGGCTGATTTCACAGATCACTGGAGAGCCAGCATGGCCTATGGAAACAGCCCTGGTTCTGGGGCCAAACTGGCTTTAAATCCTCACTCTATTGCTCTCTGGCTGCATGAACTCTGGCTAGTTACTTAACCTCTGATTTTTTGTCCCCTCGTGGGTAAAATGAGCGGCATATTAGATCCACCTCAGAGGGTTGTTGGAAAGAGTAAATGAGCTTAGCACTTTGCTCAGAACATAGACACTGCTCTATAAATGTTGGATGTAGTTATTATTTGACAGTTCATTTTTCTCTGGGATGCTGAGTTATTACATTGGAATACCAGCAGGGGAAGGAGTGTGGCTGGTGTGTTTCTCTTCCACACCAATTGCTACAGTTGTAATCAGGACAACTCAACAACAACAACAACAACAAAAACCAGATGATTCTGAGCAGACTAGGATATGACTGAGGGCTCAGAGTAAGTAAAATCATGTCTGACTTGAGTTTCTCCTTGGAGAATTTGCCTTCCTACCCCGTTTTTCTGATAGGGTGACTGTTCCCCTCCATGGAATGTGTGCATTGGGACATAACTATATATTATCATAGAAGCCTGCTTCATGGCATTAGAGAATCCCTCTATGATACCTTTAGAGTATGTTTTTTGTTTTGTTTGCTTTGTTTTTTATATTTAGACTCTAGTAGAATGTTGAGAATCTCTAAACTCCAAAGTGTTCTACCTCATGCCTCCATTTTCTTTTAAACATGTGACTCTTCTTTGAATGGCCCTCTCGCTGCCTCATTGCCAAATCTAATATATCAGCTCCTCCTTATTTGTATTGATTTCTTGGCATTGCTGTGTACCCCTTGATTTTTTTGTAATTCTCTCTTTTAAAAAATACTTGTTTTTATTATTTTTAATCATGTATGTATGTTTATCTGCATGTGAATATGTACATGTGGGTTCAGCTGCCCACAGAGGCCAGACAGTTCCAAGCTGCCTGACATAGGTATTGGGAACTGAACTCATGTCCTCTGGGGAAAAACAAGTGCTCTTAACTGTTGAGTCATCTTCCCAGCTTCTTCTCTTGCTTTCTTTTTAAATATATTTTTATTTATTGTTTGACATTTTTTCCCAGCACTGAAGAGGCAGAGACAAGTGGATCTCTGAGTTTGAGTCCAGCTTGGTCAACAGAGCAAGATCCAGGACAGCCAGGGCTACACAGAGAAACCCTGTCTTGAAAAGAAAGCAAACAGAAAACAACTTTATAATGTGTATAATGTATTTTGATACTACATCCCTCTTACTCATTCTGTTTTCTCTGGATTCCCTTTCTTTCCAACAAGTTTTTCTCCTACTTTTATGTCACTTGTTTGTTTGTTTATTATGACTCAGTTTAATTAGAGTTGCTTGTAAGAGTGTGTAGATGTTGGCTTATTTACTAGAACATAGGTAACTTGAGTAGTGGCTATAGGATGGAGGAAGAATATCTCCTGCAGTACTGTCAGTATTGCCAGTAGCTCTTTAGCTAGGGTGGGGCCTCATGAGCCTCTCTTGCATCCATGTTGGAGCTGACTGGCTTAGTCTTATGTAGGTCTTACGCGGGGAAGCACAGCGGCTGTGAGTTCCTGAGTGCAATGACCGTATCTCATGTTTAAAAGAGAGTGTTCCTCAGCATTCCTTGCCCATACTCTGCCTCTTTTTTGCCTCATCTTTGGTGATACTTTCTGAGTCATAGGAGAAGTGGGAGGAGGGAGAGGGAGAGGGGGAGTGAGAGAAAGGGAAAGAGAGGAGAGGGAGAGAGAGAGGAGAGGGAAAGGGGGAGAGAGAGAAGAGAAACAGAGAAAGAGATTGATTGATTCCATTTAGGGAATTAGCACTCAAGACTGCTCAGTGGTCAGTTTTTCTTGGCTCTTTGACCCAGTATAAGTCTGCCTTAACTACTGCCTACTGCAGAAAGTGTCTCTGATCAAAGTTGAGACCAGCACTAATCTATGGATGAAAAATATATATAAAGAGTTTGCTATCAGATCCATTTGCAAAACAATAGCAGTAGATTCCTCACTAGGGCCTATGACCTCTTTAGTCATGAACTTTTGATAAGATTTATAGTACTAGTTCTGAATTCCCCCCCCCCCGAGGAGTGAGCCTCAAATCCATCGAGAAAGCCATTGATCACCACCCCCATATAGCCATGCCATTATTGCCCCAAGGTTATATCTTGCCCTGCAATCTGGTTTTATAGCACTCAGGTTCAGTCCACTGATAAGATGATTGATGATGACTCTTTTCCAGAGCACCTTCCAGCAGTCTGAAAGCTAGCCAGCATGAAGGAAATTCTCAGGTCAGTTCCAGCTTGATTTCCTTATGTCCTCCACCCAATGTGTGATGCCTGCAGCATGAAGATCTTACTATCTTGTTTTGGTGTGTAACCAAGATCTATAGCATTAACCTATATTGTTTTGGGTATCTCTGGGGCATCTCTGACATGGGAAGGTGTCTCATAATTGGCACTGGGATTTTCGTTTAATAACCCATGGCTTCTAGGAGCAGCACTATTCATCCGTGCTCTGGTCTCTTGGACTGTGTAATTCTACACACTAATCTTTATTGATGCTCCTCCGGTTTCTCATGCCTTTCTTTTCCTGACCTGCAGTGGGCACTGAAGACTATTTTTGCTCTGCTATTCTCTGCACTTTGTCTCCATGAGACAGTGACTCTGCTTTTGTTGTTTTGGTCTTCACTCCTGTTCTAATGGTACCCAAATCCTTGCCCTACCCATTTTCCCTTTCTTTTTATTTTCAGCAGGCATGATGTTACCAGAACCTTCATGGATCTGCTGCTATGCTCTGTGCCTGGTTAAGTGGCTGCCTTGTCATATGGGTTTCAGCAATCCAAATGAAAACTGAGCCTTAGCTTCCAGCATTCAGATTCTTTGAAGGCTGTGGCCAATCTGGAGAGGGACAGGCAATGCTTTCTTTTATTCAGTCATTTTACTTGTCTCTTGATTGCTCTTAGATAGAGCCATTATCTTTTGTCTATAAAATTGTAATTTTCTCATAATCTACCTAGATACTTTCTTGAAAATATGTACTTCATCCTGCTGGGTGGGCATGAGGTAGGTCATATGCTGGAGTACAAAGGATTGAAAAGAGTCAAGAATGTGCCTTCACTGCACTTTCATTTTGTATTGTTTTGCTCTCCTTCCAGGGCTCTGGTTCCAGTTGGGCCCATCGAGCTCTCTTGTCTTCTCCTGTTTTCTGGCAGAACCAGAATCTGCCCTGTGCTGCTGTTGGAAAGGCCTCGTGGGCTGTCTCTTCAGGACTTCAAGAGTGGCCTCTTGCCAGGAAACTTCTGTCTTCTAACAGTTCCTCTGACTTTTGCTCTTGGCTGCTTTGGAGTTAAGAGGAGTCCCTACTTGCTTCATTCTAGGAATGGCTTTTCCACTTGGGGCAAACATTGTACTTGCTATACAGATGGCCGGCTCAGAGTGCAGTCTGGCCGGCAAGTGGGTAAACTGCAGCAGTCAGCCATATTTCCTTTGATATTCACAGACTCTGTGTTCTGTTCTTTCTTGGCTTTCAGCTTAGTTTGTATATTGGGGAAAAGCCTATTTGACCGCTCCAAACCTATTTTTTTTGTCCTTCAAGTTATTCTTTAACACTCCACTTCTTTTCTTAAGCCTTTGTACATTGTCTCCCATGTCAGGGCCGTCCTTTCAGTATCCTCTTTGCGTTTTCATATTTGTCTGCTTAGATTATGTGGTTAGCTTCTGTCTGTGGAGGTGAGTGACTGAGTGCGCTTTTACGGCCCATGAATAGTAAAGAATGTGTCTGTGGGAAGAGCACGGATGGATTCACAGCTGCTCCTGCAGCTGGCAGCTCTGTGTGCTTGGGCCTGGCTCTTGAGATGCTCGTATGCGCTCAGAGTGGATGGGGTCTGTGCTGGAACACCAGCTCAGAACCGGCCATAGTCAGGTGTGGGAGTTTTCATTAATGTCTGTTGTCTTCCCCTCCTAGGAGCAGATATGCAGCAAAAGCCATGGAGGCTGTGTGGATCTTGGAAGGGGTATAGGCTCTAGGATGTGATTCCTGGGTTCATGGTTGGCTGTGGTGTCAGGGACCACATGAGAGTCTTACCATCTTGTTTTGGTATATAACCAGGAGCAATAGCATTGGCCTATATTGTTTTGGGTACCTCTCAGGCCTCCCTGACATCCTGTTCCAATGACTGAGGATAATTATGTACCTGGTGCTATACTAAACACTTCTTATTCATTACTCATTTAATTCTTCTGTCCCTTCTTTGAAATAAAAACTCTTATTATGCCCATTTTATAGATGAAAAAAGTAAAGTTCAGCAAAGTTCTATTTTTTAATTATCACATTTATTTATTTATTTATTTATCTATTTATTTATTTATTTTGTGGGGGGTGGGGGCGCATGCATGCCACAGCATGTAGGTGAAGATGAGAGGACAAATTGTGGGAATCCGTTCCTTCTGCCACGTGGGTCCTGGGGATTGAACTCTGATCATCAGGTTTGTTGGCAAATGCCTTTACCCACTGAGACATTCTTCTAGCTTTCCAAGATTGTGTTTGAGATCCCGTAGCTTAGGAGTTTGTCAGTTGTTAAGTTAATCAAATGATGTGGGGCTAAATGTTGCTTATTATTTGCCCTATAATTATTTCAGTGGTTTTATTTAATCCCCTCTCACAACTAATAAGCCACAAATACCTGTTAAATGTCATAATTGCCTTATTTACCTTGAGCTGGGCAGCTATTTTACCTATGCTGTCTCAGCAACCTCACCATCTACCTCCTAGCCCCATCCAATGCCATCTGACTTAACAATTCTTATTTGGGCTATCTTCTATCCATAATCTTAGGCTTGTATTATTCATCTGGGCCTTTCCAAGCCATTATTGGAGTTCTTTCTTCCAGGCCCACATGGTTCCTTCTCCATGCTAACCCATTGTGGCATCCTCCTTCCTCCTCATTTCCTGTCCTTCTGTCTCCTGTGATTCTCCTGTTCCCCAAAGGTTTGGAACCTAGCCAAACCTACCCCGTTCTGCCCTGCCCAGGTTTTAGGCCTTTTAATCAACCAGTCAGGTATAAGGTCTTAGGCAGGTTTATACAACAAGAATTGGTGTATCCAGGCAGTAACCAGATCTTGAGGGCCAGTAATTAGCATCAAAATAGAAGCATCAGACTCACCCCCAGCAGTCAGCACTGATCTTTTTAGCGCTGTCTGACTCTAAGTCACTGTGCCATGCTTTCTCTCCAGTCTTTTTTGTCTCTTTATTCCAGTTTCCTTCTTATAAATGAAATGTGAAATTCTTGCCCTTTCGCTTCTAGAGGATGGAGGAAAACAATATGTTTGCATATACTATAGGCAGGGCCAAACTCCAGAGACAGTAAGATGGGCTGCTGATACGGCTTGCCTTACACTCTACACTTAGGTTTCAGGTTCTCTTGTTCTCCCTGGGCTCTGTTCCCATGCTGGGGTCAGCTACTCTCTGTTTGGGTCAGCCAACTGTGTCAGAACCTGCCTGGGAGCTGGAAGTCCCCCAGCCCTCCCTTTACTGGTTTCTTGGTGTCTTCTTTCCATTCTTTTGTTTTCTTTTCTTAGAAAAGCCTAAAGTTACTATAGGTTGTCTTGTGTACACTGGTCCCAGACCTTTCCCCAGTCTATCTGAAAGGAGTAGAGGACAAAGCAGAATGAAGTACCAGAGAGGCGGCATCTCCTCAGCGGTACCCTGAGAGCCTGTTCTGGGCGACAGTAAACTGACCGTACAGACTGCGGAGAGCATCTGGCCTCTCCTTAGGTAGAGGCACCGCCTACGAATGGCCAGATTTGATTGGAAAATAGCCATCTCAGGCACCGTATTATCTCCCTGTCTCAGAGCCCAAGGGTACTGAGCAAAGAGTCACTGGGAAATGCTGAAATAGTTTCCCCTTTTCTAGACTGAGTGGTGCTTCAAGTTGGATGAAGGCCATAAAAGTAAAGTTTGCTGATGAAGGCTTGTGAAGGCCAAGCATGATGGGAGGGGTTGTTTGGCTGGCCATTCAGGGTGAACCTGGGGCTTGTGGGTGGCAAGGGCTCTGGGAGAGTACTCTGCTTAGGTCTAGTGGGATGCCATGACTTTAGCTTCATGTTCTAGTTTTCTTTTGTGGTCGCAGCTGCCTGGGTCCCTGCTTGTGGCTCAAGGATTGTCCTGTCAAAATGCAGCTATGTGCT
This sequence comes from Pachyuromys duprasi, assembly GCA_028658305.1. NCBI lineage: Eukaryota > Metazoa > Chordata > Mammalia > Rodentia > Muridae > Pachyuromys > Pachyuromys duprasi. Next base: position 9,070,710 of record CM053764.1, read on the forward strand.
GCTTCTACTTTGCTTCCTCTCTCTCCGCCATTGCTCAGGGCAAGCTTTGCCTGCATTCTCTTTACCAAGACCAAGTGTCCTGAATGTAGGCCAGGGCTTAAAAGACAGACACTTGCCTGCTACATGCTGCAGAGTTTGTACTTGTTCTCTGGATATCCCCGCAAAGCCTGGGACACTTACTCCTTTGACCTAACCTCACCTCACCTAGCTCTCTCCTCAGTCTTCCCAGCGGCCCACTCCTAACTCCATACTACTCTCTCTTGCGGAAAAACAAATGGAAGCAATAAATAGGTCAGTGTGTGGTCCTTGAGGGGAGATGAAGGATCCATTTTCAATTGATCTGTAACCCTTTGTATTGGCAGGAAATGTTCCAGCTGGCATGAGTGTGTGTAGAGGGTGGAGGTGATGCGGGAGCCCTGTGGGAGCTGCCGTTTCTCTGCCCTCTGTTTCCCTTCCTGCTGGAGGAGCCAAGGAAGCTACTGTGTGTGCATCGGCTGTCCCTGACCTATTGTTCTTGAGTCTCTTCTGGGCCTCTTGTTCATTTGTCATTTTGCCCCTGACTTCTTCCTTCTTGTTTGTCTTTCCCATTGCCAGTTCCTTGGCTGTACCCCTGACTGTGGGAAGTGAGCTTGTGACTGCATGTATGCATAAGCACTGTCAAACAAGGAAGGAGTGGAGTTAATGTGCTTTCTCTTCTTTCCCCCTCTCCCTTCTTTCCTTTTAAGATAGCATCTCAGTCCAGCAGTCTGGCCTTGAGCTTACAGTGATCTCCTTGACTGAGCCTTCCAAAGGCTTGGATTGCAGATGTGAGCCACTGTGACTGATAATTTTCTTTTGTTTTATATTTTGATAATATTAGGTCCCTCACATTATCCTGCCTCCCATATGGGAGTTGTAGAGCTGTGTCCTCTTGAGACCCATCTCCCTGGGCCTCCCTAGTTTCTCCTAATGTGGCAGCCCCTTCCCTGTTCATGACATCAGCCAGCCTGGCCCCTTTCCATCACCCTGGACATAGACAGGCATCTGCTCAGGACAGTGCAGTTGCTGTGAACTTATTCTCCATCTTGCAGGGTGATTGGTGCTCCCAGGAAGCTAGGATGCTGGGAGGAACTTGTGTGGCACTCAGCAGTTCCATTTTGTGATTTAAAAAAAAAAAATGGAGAAGGAGACTGGCAGAAAGCAAAAGCTGTTGCTGCTGGGTGAATGTAGCAGCTATTTTTAGTCCTAAGCTGTTGCTTTTCCGTTTGGCTGTGCTTTTTTAGCACAGTGCTGGTCCAGCAGGGCTGTTTTCTTTCAGGGCTGCAGATGTCCTTAAGGAACGTTTCTGTCTGCCCCTGGGAAGATATGGGCTGGTCAAAGGGCAATAACTTCTAAGAGTACATCCATCTTGCTTCCATAATGTCACAAAACTAGCAAATCAGAGCAGAGCAGAGAGTGTCAGGGGTAGGAGAGAGAAATGTAAACACCACATTCTTCTGATAGGCAGAAATCCTGATTCAGTTACACCACTACCAAATATAGTGCTGAGTGAGTTGCATCAGGGATGAGGGTTATGTATGAAGCATCTTCCAAGAGTCTGGGCTAATACATTCTGACTTCTGAAGTTTTTGTTATGCTGGTTCAATGTTTTTCTTCCTGCCTACTAGATTATGTGCTAGTTTGTGTAAAGTTGCTGTGATGTCCATTCTAGTTTACTGACCAACTTTTGTCACAAATTTTAATACTGCTCTACAGACAAATTCTGTATTAAACCTTAATTCCCCAATCCCCCTTTCCTTCAACCCCTAGAAAGTAGAAAATGGATTCTACTTTCATTCTCTATGATGTCTATATACTTCATAAAGGTGAAATCACATAATATATGCCCTTTTGTGTCTGGCTTATTTAATGTAATGCTTTGGGGTTTGTGTTGCAGTATGTATCCAATTTCATTATTTTTATGTGGCTAATAGTCCGTCCTATTTATATAGCAATATTTTAAATATTTGTGTTTATTTTTGACAAGATCTTACATATGCAGAATAGTTTTGAACTCACTATATAGCAATAGCTGGCTTTGAAGTCCTGATATTTCGGTTTGTTCCTCCCAAATGCTGGGATTACAGGTGTGTTCCACTGTGCTGGCTAAATCTCTGTGTGTTGGTGGGCACCCGAGTTAGGTCTACTTGTTGAGAACTGTGAATAGTGTCTCTGAATATAGATGTACAAGTAGCTGCTTGAATTCCTGTTTCTTAGTTTTTTTAGGTATATTCCTAGGAGCAAAATTGCTATGTAACAATTTTATCTGCAGCTTTTTTAAAGATATCATCTCTAGCTTTTTTTTTTTTTAATGTAGTCCAAGATGGCATTAAATTCTTAATCCTTCTACTGGCTTAAATGTAGAGTTTTTGTTTGTTCGTTTGTTTTGTTTTAGATTTATTTTTAACCCCAATGTGTCAGTGTGTGAGTATTGCACACAAGTGTAAGTGCTGCAGAGCCCAGAAGGCAGGGCATCAGATTCCCTGGAGCTGGAGTTACAGGTGATTGTTTGCTACCTGGCATGGGTACTAGGAACTGCAGAAAATTCCACGAGGTTTTGATAGCAATTACATTGACTTTATTTGTCATTTTAGTTAGGATTGTCATTTTAATAATATTGTCTCCAGTCCATGAATATAGGATGGCATTCTGCCCTTATGTTTTAAAATGGTTAGCATCTGCTAATACTTATGCTGTGATATGTTTGGTTGTTTAAAAAGTAGTGTAGAAGATTTTTCTGGCTTGGAAAGATTGAGCCTTGCTAGGTTAGAGGATGCTTGCTGATGCTATCTGTAATCATCTGTGATAGTGGGTATGGCCAAAAGATGTTATATTGATATGGACTTGGTCCTATGTCTGTTTACAAACAGCTCAGGTGGTTAATGTCTGTCTTTTTTTCCACCGTAGCCAGTAACGCTTTCCACAAGCCCAGACACTGTCAGTGAGGAAGGAAGGGCCAGCCTGTTACAGTGAACACATCTCTAATCAGGGCGCATCACTGAGAGCTGCAGAGATTTATCTAGTGGTAGTAGAAGGCCTGTTACACTTCTGAGCAGGAAGTGTAACTTCCTCTACTTCTGTGGAGTAGGCGCTGTTATGGAATCATGATGGTGGGGACCAGGCACTGACCTTCTGTCTCTGCTTGTACCCTCAGGTCCTGGTTATAGCGCATCAGCACCTGCCTTCAACTAGAATGGCTCCTCGAGGAACACTACTTGGGCTGCTGTTGACTTCCTGTTTCACTTTCTGCCTCAGTTGTCAGAACTCAGTAAGTGTCTACCTGCTGATGGGAGCAGGCAGGAGGAGGCCTGAGACGGCCCCCTTGTCCCTAAGACCACTGTGGGATGGGCCAGACTTGGAGTTTTCTGTTTTGTGGGACTATGCTCTACTTTTTCTAGTTTCTGGTTCCTTTAATCTGTGTTTGAAAGTCATGGCAGTTTCCCTTTGGGGGCATAATGATGATAGCAATGATGATAATAAAATGATAATAAGCTTTCATGCACCAAGCATTGAATTAAATGTTTTATATGTATTCTTTTAAAAATTTATTTATTTTATGTGCATTGGTGTTTAGTCTGCATGTAAATCTGTGTGAGCATGTCACATCTGGGAGTCACAGACAGCTATGAGCTACCATGTGGTACCTGGGAATTGAATCCAGGTCCTCTGGAAGAGCAGCCAGTGCTCTCAGCTGTTGAGCTGTCTCTCAGCCTCCTTATGTGTATTCTTACCTAACCATTCCAGCAAATCTATAAAGCAGCAACTATAATCATACTCACTCTGAAAAGGAAGAGAGACTGAGCATTAGGGATCTAAGTACTTTTGACACAAACTATGTGAAGAAGAGCTGGGGTCAGCTGAGGGGGGTGATGTCAGGATCATCCCGAGAAACTAGGTGGCAAGGTAGAAGAGAATACCAGCCCCCAAACAGATTCTTCTTTCTCTGCTTTGTCCTTGTATTTTCTCTTCTGTCCAGATCATCTACTTTTCTTGTTTTTTTTCTGGGCCTGTCTTGGTTAACTTTGCCGTCAAATAGAGAATGAACAATGAAGCCAGGCCTGGCACGGAAGCTCCTGCAGGGCCTTTCCCCCTGGGTTGTCCTAGCAATAGGCTGCCTTTGACCAGCTCCCAGTGTCTCCCCTTTCCTACAGCTTTCCCCTCCTGGCCACATTTTCCATCCCCTACCCCCCGCCCCGCTGGGGCTCTCACTAAATTTTGGGTAAAGCTTTGGAATCAGAATCCCTTGAAGTGCAAATGACAATTGTGATGAATTTAATAACAATCCAGCTCAGCTAAGGTTCACCTCTGGCTCATGGCAAGCTTCCACCTTCTCTCTGAAGTCATTTGTTTTCTCTTCCTTCCCCTCCCTTTGTGGAGTGGAAAATGTAGCTAGGAGTCACGAATCCTTTTGAGCTTTTGATGTTCTCTGACTAAGATCCTGTTGGCCCTGTTCTGCAACCCCCTCCATGCACCTTTTTTTCTTTTCCTTTATTTTTTCTTTTTCTTTTTTCCGTTCTTTTTCTTTTTTTCCTTTCCTTTCTTTCCTTTCTTTTGCTTTCTTTCTTTTGTTTCTTTCTCTTTTTCTTTCTTTCTTGGCTTTTCAAGGACATTGAGAATGGAATCCCTGGATTCCTGGGGATAGGACTAGTTACAGCATAATTTTCTGACATAGCTTAGTAATAAAAATTGCCCAGAAAAGCACCCAAGAGTCTTGAGAGATCAGAAATGTGTCCGCTTCTCAACTTACAGCTCAGGAGGATCCCTGTGTTCCCTGTTGAGCGCTAAAGCAGATGCACAATTAACAAAGCATGCTGATGAATTTACTTAAGGACTGTATTTTAGCAAGTCCCTTTTGGATAATAGTCTAACAAAATAGATGAGCTTTCAGAACCGTAATTATTCTGGCCCATTTATATTAGCTCTTTTGAATCTAGTCTCAGAAAAATGTTAACACTGACGCTCATCAAGAGAAGCTGCTTTTGTCTTTGTCTGTTCCTAAGCTGTGTCTGTTTGTCATAATCTCTCATCATGTGTTAAGAGCAGTAGGAGCTAAAGCATCTTTTTTCTCAAACCATAAAAGTGTTGCCCTGAAGGCATTTAAAATCCAAACCATGCACCAGCCACCCTCCCGGTATCATAAATGGAACTGGTGCTTATGAGCCTTTCTTCAGAGTCTGGAGTCCAGAGTTCTTGCTGACCTGGAATTGTCCTGTATGAAGGCATTTGAGATGGTTGACACCTACCCAGGACAGGGTGTCTGTGTATCAATGTGACCAGGGGGTATCTCCACCCAGCACCTACTGTAGTACTCCCTGGTGGGATAGTTAATATTTGCTGTCACCTGATAGGCTGGAGAGTCTCCTAGGAGACAGACATCTGGACATGTCTGTGAAAGAGTTTCTAGATGGGAAAGAGTTTCTAATTGAGGTAGGAAGACCCACTCTAGCTCTTGGTGACACCATTCTGTGAGTTGGGGTCCTGGAAAGGAGAGAGAAAATTGCACAGTATTTATTCCTCCTTGCTTCCTGACTGAGGATGCAGGGAGACTACCTTAAGCTCCTGCTGCATGCCTTCCTCCATGATGGACACTGACTTCTGCTTCCCTATTTAAGACACTAGCCAAACTCACCCTTCCTTTCTTAAGTAGCTTTTATCAGGCGTTTTGTTACTGAAACCAGAAGTGTTAAATTGGATGTCACATCTTAAGAAGGGTATAAAGGGCTGAAGGACTGTGGCTATGACATACCTGTCTTCAAAAATGGTGGTGAGTGGGTGGGGCAGGCCGTGGAACTTAGTGAAAAGAGCACAGCCCATATTTTCTCTTTTATTTATTGTCTAATTGGCAATTTGACCATGTCTGATGTTTGTTTACTCTACTGAGAGACTGGTTGCTATCTCCTTTTCAAAATGTACTGAGCTGAAATCTGATTATGTAGATAAGCACTTAGCGTTGGCACTAGTGCAGTATGGCCAGTAAATACCCAGTGCTGCTTAGGATGTGAGTGGTAGCTCCAGTAGTTAAGTTTCCAGGCAGGGCTCTAATATGTCACCCCAGACGTCTTTTCATGCCATAGTGTTGTTGACACAAAACCCACAGCTCTCATCTTAAAGGGGGTAAGAGAGAGCTTATTTAGGATCCATTCTGAGAGGCCTTAGCCTGGGAACATAGATTTATTTAGGTTCCCCAAAATTACATGCTCCAACATGGAAGCAGTTTCACAAAGTTTTTACAGGTCATAAATCAAGACAAGTTCAAAATACATGGGTGGGTCTATCAGAGATGAAGTTACATTGAGATGGGTGAAGATTTCTTATAGGCCCAAAATGCTATCTGATTATATTTTTAGCTTTTGGATTGATTCAAGTGAATTTTCTGCTAAGTCAATAGATTCTGAAAGGTTTTTCTCTGTTGTCACAAGATGTTGGTTATGATGTTTGTGTGGGGGTGGTTGTGGGGAGCAAGACATGGCTATTCTGGAGGGCCAGAACTTAGCCCAAGAGAAGGTAATTAGCCTCTTGACCTGTGACATTCCAATCTTTCCTCAGCCAATCAGTTTCTGCAGACACAGATTCCTTTTGGGAATTTTCACTCACAGACAGATGCGTCGTCTTTTTAGAACTTTGTTCACAGTGTTATTAGGATTTATTCATTCTCTTTGATCTTGAAGGTTTTATTTAGGTTTAAGACTATTCTACTCATCTACAAGTACCAGAAAGTGTGGTTTGTTAGGTGTTTGTTAGCTAACACCTTTACTGGGCGTTCTTGCTAGTCAGATGAGAGGATATTGATATTTGGAATGATGTGGTAAGGAGGAGAGAGTGTTGTGAGCAAGAATGGAAAGGAGCCTTAAGAAGCCAGCTAAGTGCACAGGAACACAGGGTAAGGGCAGCTTGCCTCTCATCTTTTGGTTTCTCTCTTAGTCAGGATGCTGTTTTGCTTTCTTTCCCCCCCCCACCCCCCATGTAATTGTGGTTTTCTCACCTGGCCCATGAACATCTTTGCTTGGGAAGAGGGATATGCTGGTTGTTAGGATATATTTTAAAATGCCACATACAACAGATGTGATAGAAAAGAGATTTATTGATAGAGGTGGAGAGAGAGAGAAAGAATGCCTCCAGGAGAGAAACTGAGGCAGAGAGCGTACAAGAGAAGAGAGCGTGTGTGTGTGTGTGTGTATGTGTGTGTGTGGGTGGGTGGGTGGGTGGGTGGGTGGCAGTGGCAAACTGGTTATATCTGAAGCACCTGGCCCAGGTAATGACATAGGACAAAGGTTGTGACACAAGACTTTGTCAGGACCCTAAAGGCCCCTAAGGGTAGGCCAGTTGAATTGCCTGCAAAACATAACATTTCTCCCTTTTTGTTTAATTAAAAAAATGAGGAGCTACTGAGTGGTGGCAAGGTGGGAATGAGGATGTTGGACTGCTTCTCATGCAAGGCAAGTTAAACTATATAAATGTAGCCAAGAGCCGCTTCCATCTGACCTTAGCCTATCAGGTCTCATCAGGACTGGCTTCACTGTCTTCCTCTGTGGCCTGGTAAGCTTGTCCACCCACCCCAACTCCTCAGGGGGAGGTGGGTGAGAGAGAGAGAAGCAAGAACACCAAAATGTCCTGGTTATATGGTGAGAGGAGAGGAAGCCCCTGCCCTGGAAAGCTCAGGGTAGAGGATGGGGTTTGCCAGCCATGCCCAGCAGCAGAGAGGGACTGAGGAATGCAGGGAGAACCTGGAGCTGTCTGTCCTGGGCCTGAAGCACACTGTGCCAGCCTTTTGACATAAGGCCCGGAAGTGTAGTTTTGTCTTTGTGTGGCACCAGGAAGCAAGCCCAAGGCCAGGCAAGTACTCAGCCACCAAACTACATCCCTAGACCACGCAGAAAGACCACACATTCTTAAATATACTGAGGGTAAACAGTTACTTTCATGGTAGGGAACAGAGAAAGGTACTTGGGATGGAGAGATTATTCGTGGATACAACAGGTGCTGTGAGATACAAGCTCTATAACACAGTAAAATAACTATGTTTGACAACAGTTAACTGGACACTTCAAAATAGCTAGTGGAGAATAGTATGAATGTTCCTGGCATGAAGAAATGATATCTAAGGTTAGAAACAGGGCAGTTACCTAACCTGGTCATTATACTTGTACACATGTACTTATATCTCAAAAATGTGTATGATTACTGCATTGTTTGGGGATAAAATACACCCAAAGAAAGAAACAACATGCTTTAAGCCCTAAGGAGGCCTAACACTTTCAACAATCCTTTTTGTTCAACGTGTTTTTTTAAACATATTTCTTAATATCATCTTTGAATCAGATTTTAAGATACCTCAAATTTTAGTTGAAAAATGATACAAAAATCAGTGTTCTTATGCTCAACCTGACAACTTTTATAAAAAGAAAACATTTAATTGGGGGCTTACTTACAGTTTCGACAGTTTGTCTGTTAACCGTCATGGTGGGAGTATGATGGTATACACGGTGCAGGAATAGTTGAGAGCTACATTCTGATCTGCAGGCGGAGGGAAGGAGGAGAGGGAGAGAGAGTGAGCCGGGAATGGTTTGGGGAAATTTAAAGCCTGCCCCTAGTGACACACCTCCTGCAACAAGGCCACACCACTTCATGCTTCCCAAACAATTCCACCAACTGGAGAGCAAGCATTCAAACATAAGAGCCTGTGGGCCATTCTCATTCTTAGCAGCACAATGGTGCTGAACATTTTTCTCATACTCCTTAGCTGTGTCTCAGCTATGTCTATCCAGGGCTTTGTGCACAGCAGGCAGGTACTCTACTACTGAGCTCTACCTTTAGTCCAGTAATTCCACACACTCCTTCCCCTTTTATTTTCTTTCCTATCCAGTACTGGGGATGAAACCTAGGGTCCTCATATATGCTAGCCAAGCATTCTACCCTAGAGCTACATCCCAGTCCCATTTGCCCATTAAATTTTTTTGTCCTATTGATTTGTTTGGTCTTCTTACATCTTCTTAGCCTTGGTGGCTAAGAATCTTGTAAATGTTTTTCTCTAATTCTTTAATTTATGATTATTATTGTTGTATGTATGATGTTGTTTGTGGGGACACATGTATAGACTCAGAATACAACTCAGTTGGTCCTGTATATGGACTCTAGGGCTTGAACTCAGATCCTGAGGCTTTGTGCCACAAGTACTTTAACCAGCTTTCTGGCTCCGTTTCTCCCATCCTTGAAATTGTCCGTTCAGCTGTGAAGAAGATGCAATACCAATGTTTGAGTTTTGTGTTTTGGGATCATATAAAATACAAAAGCCCTTTGCTCAGACCAGTGTCCTCATATACTTCCCGTCATGTACTTGTTTTGTTTGTAGTTTCTTATTTTTCTTCTCCTCCTGCCCCTCTCCTCTTGTCTTTTTTCTTTTTTAAGGTCAGTATCCTGACTGTTTTTCAACTCCTTATGTAGCTGAGGATAACTTTGAACTTTTGATCTTCCTGTCTCTACCTCGTTAGTGCTGGGATGACAGCTATGTGCCACCAGTTTATGTGGTGACAGGATTTAACCCGGTCTAGATTCCTGCATTCTAGATAAGCACTGTTGTGTCACCTGAGACGCATCCCAGCCCTCACCAGCTTTGTTGTTTTGCTCAGGATTATGTTGACTGGGGTTTTTTTTTTTTTTTTTAGTTCCACACAATTTTGCTGTTGTTTTGGTTTTGTTTTGTTTTTTTTGAGACAAGGTTTCTCGGTATAGCCTTGGATATGCTGGAACTCACTCTGTAGACAAGGCTGGCCTCAAACTCACAGAGATCCATCTGTCTCTGCCTCTCAAGTGCTGGGATTGCAGGTGTGTGCCATCACAGCCTACTAAGTTCCACACAAAAATTTTTTGCAGTGAATTTCTCTCTCCATTTGTTTATTTTGTGTGAGTATATGTGTTAGGGCATGTATGTTTTATGACATGTGGAAGTCAGAGAAAATTTTGCAGGAGTCAGTTTCTCCACCATGTGAGTCCTGGGGATCGAGTTCTAAGGCTTAGTGATAAGAATGCTCACCTGCTGAGCCATCTAGCCTGCCCAAATTTTAGTAATGTTAAAAAAATTATTGGGGGCTAGAGAGATGGCTCAGAGGTTAAGCACATTGGTTGCTTTTCCAGAGGTCATGAGTTCAATTCCCAGCAACCACATGGTGGCTCACTACCATCTAAAATGAAATCTGGTGCCCTCTTCTGGCATGTAGGTGTACATGCAAACACACATTGCATACATAATAAATAAATCTTAAAAAATTATCTGTAAAGTCATATGAACTCTGTAGATCACTTTGGGTAGTGTGGACATTTTTACATTATAAAGGCTAATCTATATGTATAAGATGATTTTCCATTTTCCTGGGAGGGGAGGTTCAATTTCTTTTATTGGTGTTCTATAATTTTCATTGTAGAAACCCTTCACTTCCTTGGCTAAATTTAACCCCCTACTCCCCCCCCCCCACACACACACACTGTGTGTGTTTGTTGTTGTTGTTGGTGTATGAATAGAGGATTTCTTTGCAGTTTTGCTGTTGATATATAAAAGAGCTATTTGATTTTTATATATTGACTTTGTATCCTGTAACCTTATTGAATTTGCTTCTCAGTTCCTTGTGTGTGCGCGCGTGTGATACTGTTAAATTTTCTTATGTAGGAGATCATGTCATTTGCAAATGGATAATTTGACCTCTTTTTTGGTTTGATGTCCTTTATTTCTTGCCTTGTTTCAGATTTTCAAGGAAACAGTTTCAGCTTTCTGCTGCAGCTTGCTATTATTAACTGTGGTTTACTGTATGGAAATCTGTTTCTGCTAGACCTAATGTTTTTAGACTTTTCAATCATAAGCACCACTGAGTATTATTAAATGCTTCTTCTATATTTGTTGAGATGCTCATGTGGGTTTTGTACTCAGTTTTGTTGTGTGACTAATTGTGTTTATTTATGTTTGTTGAGCCATGCTTGCACCTGTAGAATAAATCTTACTTGATAACCCCTTGAGGAAGTAACTCCTCTTCTTTCACGGTGGAATCTGGGGATCTAACTCAGGTCTTCAGGCTTGTGGGGTAAGTGCTTTTACTCATTGAGCAATCCCAACAGCCCTGTAGTTTTTGTAATTTTTGTTTTGTTTTTGATATCTTGTTGGTTTTGATTTGCCATCAGTTTGTTAAGAATTTTTGTATTTATGTCATCACATATATTGGCCTCTAGTTTCATTGGGTTGTTGTGTTCTTGTTGAGGTTTAGGTTCAGCCCACCCCACTCCATCCCCAAAGACCAGGTTTCTCTGTGTAGCCTTGGCTGTCCTGGACTTGCTTTGTAGACCAGGCTGGCCTTGAATCACAGAGATCTGCCTGCCTCTGCCTCCTGGCTGAGATCACAGGTGTTTGACACCACGCTTGGCTTTTGATCTAGTCTTGGTATTTTAAATGATGCTGACCTCATAGAAGGAGTTTAGAGAAATTCTGAACCAAGTAGTTCTTTGGAGATGATTGGTTTTAGTTTGTTGAAGGTTTGGTAACCTGCACTGCGAAGCCTTCTGACCCTACGCTTGTCTTTTGTGGGGGAGCTTTTAGTACGGATCTGACCTCACTACTTTTTATTGGACTTAACAGGCTTCTTATGTCATGATCAGCTTCGTAGGTTGTGGGTCTATAAGTTGATCCATTTCTTGTGGACTTTCCAGTTTTTAGTATTTAGTTGTGCATAATAGTACTTACATTTCTGTAATAACTGTTGTAATATTGCCTTTTTAACCATTTTATTTTTTTTCTTTTTCATTATATTAATTATATTTTCTGTGCACAAATTACCTGACAGAGAAAAAGAAGGAAAGTGTGTTTTGAATAATGGTTCCAGTGGCTTTGGATCCATTATGACAGGGATGGATAGCCTTGTGGAGTGACTCTGTCTATGGTGACAGGAACATGCAATGGAGGCTGTTGACATTGTGGTAGACCAGGAAGCAGACAGAGACAGATGGCAACCAGAATCAGTAGTCCCTAGAGACCTTTTCCTAGCAACCTGTTTGGATTAGTGAAACCTCATAAAGTACCTGAGCCTTCAGAATAGTACAATGAGCCAGGGAACAGATGTTCAAAACATGAGCTTATGGAAGAAACTTTAGATCAAACCATAACATTTGTGATTAATCTAACTAATGTTCTGTCAGTTTCGTTTATCAAGAAAACCAACTCTTCAGAGCTGGGCATAGTGGCATGCTTCTATATCTCAGGACTTGGAGGTGGAGGTATTCAAATCCAGCCTTGGCTACTTGATGAGCTCACCACCAACTTGGGCTACCTGGAGTTAAGTCTCAGAGACCAATCAACAGAAAAACCAACTACAACTCTTTTTGCTGATATTATGCTTTTCTTTTTCAGTCTATTTTTATCTCTGCTTTGCTCTGCTCTTGTTTTTACTCAAATTTTCCCACCTATGGGTTTGTGTAATTTTTCGAGTTGCACTGTTAAATTGTTTGAAGTCTTTTTTTTTTTAAATATGAACAGCCATGCTATAAACCTCCCTCTTAGTATTGTGTACTCTGTCATTAAGGTTTTAATATGTCATGGTTTGATTGTCCTTTGTTTTAAGAAGTTTTGTTATTTACTTAGTTTTTTGAGATAGGTTCTGGAGTAGCCTTGAAATCACTGTGTAGTTGACTCTGGCTTCCAAGTGATGGTTTACAGGTATTCATCATATACTTCACACAAGAAAATTTGACTAAAAAAATCACCATTGACCTGTTGGCTATTAAGAATATTAATTTTCTCCTATGTATTTGTATAATTTCTTCTTAAAGTTTAATCACATTTATCTGTTCTGGGTTCCTTTTCTGGCATGTAGTGTGTGCTCACCATGATGTGAGCCTGCAGTGGCTTGTAAGAATCAGTTCTCTCTTTCTACCACGTGAGTCTCAGGGATTGAATATTAGTCATCAGGCTTGATGGCAAGTGCGTTTTGCCTGCTGAGCTATCTTGGTGCTGCCCTCTCCCCCGCCCCCCATAGAATTTCTAAAGTCCTTCTTGTTGATTTCTAGTTTTATTCAGTTGTGAGTAGAAAAAAATATAGGTTATTTCAGGTTAGTTTTATTTTCTTTTTTTAGACTTGTCATCTAGCATATAATCTATCCTGAATAAAATTCCATGTTCTGAGAAGAAAAATGAATGTCTTGAAGCTGTTAGATGAAGTGTCCTGTGATTATCTGTTAATCTATTTGGGTTACAGTGTAATTCAACTCAATAAAGCGTTGAACCAGTGTTTTTTTTTTATTATTGATTACATATTATCTCTCCTTTGACAAAAATGGGTATTAAGGTCCCATGATTATGTATTAGAGCCTGATTTGTGCAATTGGATATTCCAGCATTGGGTGTATATGCACTTAAAACTGCTAGTTCATCTTGCTGAATTGGTTTATTTATTATTATATGGTTACCTTATTTGTGTTTTAAAGTGTTTGATTTATTTTATCTAATACCTGCATAGCTACTCTTGCTCATTTTTTTCTGCTTGCATGATATTTTCCATCCATCTTATCACTTTCAGTCTATGACCACTTTAGTGGTGGAATGAGTTTCTTGTAGGCAGCATATCATTGGGTCTTATTTTCAACTCCATCAACCTGTTTACCAATTTTAACTGGGAAATTTAATCCAATAGGATAGGTTGCATTGGCTTTGATTCTAGATGAGTACTTTAGTGCATGTAGTTTCTTTAGCTATAATCAGTGTAGGTGATGTCGATGGTGTGTTTGTAGCCTCGTCTGCTGTGGTTTTTGAACTGTACCTAAATTCTCTTAGGTGGATTTGCTAGCAGCTCTGTAGTATATTTGGTTGTGGGTTGGGTATACCTGTCAGTTTCTTCTGGTCATATGATATTTCAGTTACTTTAGAGGGCCTGCACACAGAAAGCATGAGAGCCAAACCATGATTCCTGTCGATTTGCAAGTGTCTGAGCACTCCACAGGGACTGGGTGGCACCAATGGGCCCAGAAGGGGTATTTGTGTGTGATCGAAGGTATTACTGGAAGTGCTTCAAAGGACCACCTGCCTAAAGTAGGCTGTCTGTGTGCTTCTCAGGGCTGCAGTAGGTGGAGAGTCAGAGGATGCATAGCCTGGTTGTTTCTTGGAGCTGCAGGAGGACAGGCAGACCACAGAGGTGTTTCCTTTGGAGCTTGACCAGCTACACTGCTCAGTGTTGGTTGTCATTATGCCTTCAGAGTTGAGGTGGCTAAACTTCTAGGGTGGGTGTCCCACTACTTCTCAGGATCCTAAGAGGGCCAAAGCCTAAAGATAGCACAGGAACCTCTGTAGAGGAAAGCAGAGGGCAGTTGGGTTCGTTCTCCATGGCAACACAGTGATAGCTCCCGGACCGGGCTCAGGACCTGTGAAAGGTACAGGCTAAAGCTCTCACAGTAAATGTTGCAGGTGTCAATGGCCTGAGGGAAAACTGTGAGGGGGGGGGCTGACTCTTTCCCCATGGAGTGATTCAACTTGATTTTAAGAGACTGGACAGAAGATTGTATATACTTTGTTTCCTTCTTAAGACCATGATGCATCTTCATTCTTTGTACCATCTCTGCCACATCCTTACTACACTGAAGTGCTGTGCTTCAAATAGTAGGACAAAAATCGGGAGTGGGGGGTAGGAGTGGCTTTTCTTATCAGTGGTCACCCTTGATGGTGTGGGCTTTCTGGTGATGCAGCTGCTTCTGAGTTATCCCTGCTCCCTGTCAGTAATCCCTCCCTTACTCCTGATAGTAACCTCAGTAAAAAAGAACAAAACAAACAAACTTATTGGGTCACCAAATTGGACTTTGATGCAGTCATTACTTTGGTCTGTTCTGGGTTCCTTTTCTGGCATGAGTAGACCTGTGTGTTGCATCTTACCAGGAAAAGTCTGTCATACAACAAAGGACTTCTTGCTTCTCTAGGTTGAGAACTATTCTGCTTACTGTCACACATCCCGGAATTGCCTCTTGGTGTACACTAAAGCAAAGTTGCGACTTCAAGCTTAGGTGTTTTGTTTGTCATCTTAGCCTTCTAAAAGTGAGGACAGTTCACAAACCCAGATTCCTGTTTGTGTTCGAGTTGTGTGCCAGGGTGGACAGTGGAGCAGCAGTGGCCTCCGTGAGGCTGGGAGGGCAGCTCTTCACAGTGAGGGGCCGGGAGGGCCGCTCTTCACAGGCCCAGGGTGCCCCGTTGTGCTTACCTGGCCCACTTCACTCACTCTCATCCATTCCTGCCTGGCTCCTGCAGGCATGTGATCTACACACCTCTGAGGAAAATTTTCTTAATATTGTTCTAACCCTGTGGTCTAGCACTTTTGTCCAGGGGCTGGCAAGATGGCTTGGTCCTAGAGTATGTAGACTCTGGCTACTTAGCAGATAAAGTAGTTAGTACTGCTACCTGTCTGCAGAAGACTCTGGAGTCAGGGATTGCCTTATTTCAAGGCACCAAAGTCATACTTGCCTATGAAGTGTGATTCATTAACTCATTTACTCCCTCACTCACTCGTTATGAACTAAGTCTTGTGTGCTGGGTCTTGGGCATACAGTTATAACAGATGGACCCAGCACCTGCCTCAGGAGACTTGTTAGTTGACAGGTTCTCACAAACACATCTGCTATTCTATTCTTAATTCATTTTTCCTCTCTCTCTTCCTCTGTTATTTCCTCTTCTCTCTCCTCCTTTCTCCTTAACCTTCCCTTTGGCAGGGTCTTCTGTACAGACTGGCCTTGTACTTGCTTATATAACTGAGGCTGGACATGACCTTTCCTGGTCCTCTTGCTTTTACTTCACCTCTCTGGTGGCCTGATTACAGATGGATGCTGTGTCTCACTGCCAGTGTCTAATTTTCTTTTCTTTAAAAACACATTTAGCTTAGTGCAATGGTGCATGTCTGTAATCCCAGCACTTTTGGGGAGGCAGAGACAGATGGATCTTTGTGAGTTTGTGGCCAGCCTGGTCTACAGAGTGAGTACAGGACATCCAAAGCTACACAGCGAAACCCTGTCTTGAAAAAAACAACAAACAAAAAAATACAAACCAACTAACCAACTGACTAAAAACCCTCTCTCTCTCTCTCTCTCTCTCTCTCTCTATATATATATATATATATATATATACACATGCATATATATTTGTGGATATATATACACATCCATAGATAATGTATATGTATATTTACATCCATTGATGTGTGTGTATATATATTCATATATATGTATACAGGTAAAGCATGCATATATATATGTGTGTGTATATATGTCTATGTATGATCTGTGTGCAGTACTGTGGAAGCCAGAAGCAGGTGCTGGATCCTTTGGGACTAGAGTTACAGACAGTTGTGAGCTGCCATGTGGGTTCTGGGAATCAAACAAGGGTCTTCTGGAAAAGCAGCCAGTGCTCTTCACCACTGAGCCATCTTTCCAGCCCCTGTTTTTTTTTTTAAATAATTTTTTTTTGTGTGCAGACTTAAAATTGAATAGACAAGAGGGGCTTGAGCTAGGCTGAATTCCTGGGGCACAGAGTGACCTCCCTTCAACCTGACCTGCCTAAGTGAAACTGTATTATGTAGTTACTCTAAGTTGTCCTAGCACAGATTTCTTTGACCTGGAAACTTAGACTGCTTTTGTAAGTAATGTAATGATGAGGATGAGGATGATAGTGATGATGGTTATGGTGATAGTGATGATGATGGGTACCATGTTCTCAGAGCTAGTGGCTTACAGTATAATATCTCATCTAAAATATGAACTAGAGATTGTCATTTGTACTTTATATATGTAGAAACCTAGTCTTCAGAAGTTTAAATAACTGGTCCAGAATCACACACACACACAAAATGGGGTTTGAATTTGTGTTATATGACAGAGTTCCAGTCCTTTACCACTATGCCATAATCAGTGTTCTCATTAATTGTAAAATGATATAAGAGCCTTCTTCTGCCCAATATATTTTCCTTTCAGGTCCTTAACAAGGTGTGAAATTCTGCCTCCTGAATTTCATGCTTTTATTTCTTGTTAAAATGTGAAAATTCTTGGAAGGGCTCTGTTTTGTCATTAGCAACACCTTAACACCTTAACCCTTCCTCTGACAGCTAATTAAAGAACAGACACTGAGGGACCCAGGCAGGTGGAAGTCCTTTTCTAGGATACTACTTGAGGACATTGCATGCATATACCACTAGCCAGGCAGGCTTAGGCTTGAGAAATCAAGCTGCGGTCTGTGGAAAGTACTCAGCACAGATGTGGCTCAAAGGAAGACTCTAAGAAATACACATAGCAGAGGAGGAGTTGGCCTGTGGATAAAAAGTGATGTCGTGGAGTGGGGCTGGAGATGCCTCCCTGTGTCAGCATGACCTCCTCCCTGCCAGCCCAAATGCGACTTTGCCAAGCTCTAGAGCCTTCTGTTTCCAGGTTCTTGAGGCTTAGAGAAAAACTACTTTTATCCAAATACAGGTTTAAAAATGGGATGCCAGCTCTGTAGACACTCATGTGCATGTATGTACATAATTACATATACACTCACTCTCACATCTGTTCTCTCTCTCACACACACACAATCTCATACACATAAATGCATGCACACACACCTCAGGCAAACATACACATAAAATAAAAATAAACATTAAAAAAAGGAAGACCAGGAAAAAAGCAGAATAATACTTGGTGTTCATGCTTTTTCTCTTTCCTAAGCTCAGAGGGCTTCATAGATTTCATCTTACTAGTCTTCCTTGGTTGTCCATGGGTGGAAAGAAGCAGGTTTGGGGAAGCTGTTTTCAACTTGGGCATGTTCTTGCCTTGGCCCAGTTACAATCCCATGTTCCCACTTACAACTCTTACTTCATGGTTTGGACTGTTGCAGGACATTTATGCCCTATTGGTCCTCATGGGATTTGCCAGACTACTTGGGAATCGATTAGAACTCAGCCACCAGCCTATTTCAAGCAGTTAAAAAGAAAGTAAAGACTGTGCTAACCCTTCTTCCTAGTATTTTCTTTAACCCCTTGAAGAGAGTATGCAGTCACCTGCCGGTATTCCTTGTACATATATAAATATACTGTATATACCTGAAAACACTTAACCATATAGCATCACATGCTGGTTCTGAGGCTGACCTTGTGAAAGGAACTGCAGTGTTGGAACAAGTCCGAAGACAGGGAGGGGCATATGGGCACAGTGTATCACTTCAAGCTCTCTCGTTCTTCTCGCCTGGAGCTTTATAGTGATGGGTCATGCACTATTTTTCTTTTTTCAGAATAATTTTGCACTCATAAACCCAGAGAAGAGCATCCACAAGGAATCAGAGACAAAAGAAACGAGGGGAGAGGAGGAGCTGGACACTGAGGTCCTAGAGGTGTTTCACCCTACTCAAGAGTGGCAGACTCTTCAACCAGGTACCATAGCACTCTGTTCCTTTGAAATACATGGAACTAAAGCCACAAATGCCATTTGTTCTTGAAGAGTGGGAACAGCCATTCTCATGGTGACCATTCTCATGGTGGGGCTTGGGGACCTTCATTCTCTAGCAGACCAGAGTTTGTGGTATATGAGTGCCCTGGAAGGGAAGCATGTGGTGGGTGGCCGTGCTGTCTGAGCAAGAGATGGAAAACTTTCTTTCCCTGCACAGGAGAGGCAGTGACATGTGCCTTGCTCTGCAAGTGCTATTTTTGTCTCTGCTGCTCAGCTCAATGCTGTTGAAATAGTGTTCACGGGCAAGTCCAGAGCACTGATGTGGGGCCCAACTGTTCTGTGAAAGGAGCCTGTGCCAAAAAGAAAAGGGCTGGTCCTTACATGATCATAACTGGGGCATTTTCAGAAGCAACAAATTTCTAACCCTTTTATGACCTTGTGTTCAGGGTTTCAAGTAATAATGACAGGAGCCTGCACTTGTGAAATGTTTATTCAGGCCCACTACTAAATTTCTTGTGTGCACCATCTTCAGTTTGCGTAGGAATAGAATTTACTTTTATTTTCCAGTGGAAACACTGAGGCTTGAGAGGTTAGATAAAATGTCCTGCTATTTATCTGATATTGGATGTCATGGACCTGAGCCTTAATCTGTTCTCTTCCTACTTCTCTCTCCATCTCCAGCTGTCCTTGGCTGGAGCCTACTCTGCCAACACTTGAGACTATTCTCAGGTGCAGACTGCTTGTGTTCTGTACTATGGCAAAGTGGATGGCATGTTCTGGCTCTCTCAGGTCCTTGCTGATATTCATCACTGTGTCCTCACAGCCCCAGTTGCTGCTGTGCTGCCAGGGAGAGCATTTGCTGTGCCAGCCAGCAATATCACTCCGCTAAGCTCGCAGATGGGTAGTTGCTGCCATGGAAGACTGAGAAAGCACCAGAGAAGCCAAGTGGAAGCTCGTGGCATCAGGCAGAGGGAAGTTTGAGAACAGAGGTACTTGATTCAGCAGACCTGACTCTGCCTGCCCTCTCTCAGCTTCCCTGAGAACAGCATTTAGTCTTTGAGGAATAGCTTAGAGTGGCTCTCAGGAGTAGGGAGGTAAAGGATGTGGCTATGTCCTCTGGTTTTATGTGAGGTTACTGGCCTGAAGTGGATGGAGGCTGGTGTTCTGGGTTCCTACTTCAACTCCGTTCCTTTGGCTGGGTCCATAGCCCCCTTCAAGCCTTTGGTCCACACTGCAGACAGAACAAGGCTTGTAGTTCTGATCTTGAGCCTTGCCCATGTCTCTGGCAGAGGCGCTGTTGCCAGTGGTTCAAGAGCCCCTCCCTGAATGTATACATTGGAAGGAAGAGCCAGAGACTGTGACTAGAGTGAGGAGTGGCCCCGAGAGCCCTCAGGAGAACTGGAGCAGAGCACTTGTCTTACATTTAACTTGATGCTGCTTTGATGGCACCCTCCACATTGTAGTTTCTCAAGAGCTCCTTGTAAACTCTCCTGTACAAAATCCTCCTGAAGCTGCTGCGAAGGCTGTTGCCACCGAAGCACACTGCAGTGAGTCCTCTACCCGGCACATGTCATGAAGGCATCGTTTGGATTAGATATTCTGGTTTTCAGAGGAAAATGTCCCCCTTCTACACACCTTAGCTCAGTTGTAGAATTGCACACCTCTGAGGGCCCGTGAGCATACAACCTGCTTTTCCTTGAGGTCTTTACCTGGGGAAGACGACTTAGGGTGTGAGGGAAAGACATCCATGGTTATGAAATGCTCTCTCTTCCTCCTTCCATAGCAGATTTGGTAAGGGAGCAAGAATAAGCACAAACAAAGTGTAGTGAACCATTTTTCTGCTTGAGAGCCAGAGGCAGGCACAGGAAAATGGTGGATACCCTTTGGGGATTTTAAAGACAGTGATGGTAAGTTTATGTCAATAGATGATCCTATCCAGGCCTACCAGTCTGCCTTTCTGTCCAAAGGACTTTTGGCCTTTGATGGGAAGGCTCTACCTCTGATTTCCTTTTGCCTCAAAGGGAAGAATAGTAGGGTTATGGGATAGGTTTATTGGAAGGCAGATTGCCAAACTGCCTTCTGCAGCCTGGCACACTAGTGAAACAACGTATGACTTATAAAAGCTTCCTACTAGGCCAAGTGGGAACTTGGATTCAGCCACACAGCAAAACAGAGACAGCTACAGGTCTCTGCCCTGAAGCCTGCCTACCTCTATTATTACTGTCAGCATCTTCACTGGGAGTTGCTTGTTTCTGGAAGTGATTTTCCTGTCTCCCATTCTTCTGGTTTATTTTGGGATCTGCCTCACCTAACAGAGGCACAGCAAGCATTTACGTGTGGATTCATCATCAGCTGTTCATAAACAAGCAGAGAAAGCTGTTTGCTGGCAGGTCCTTTTGGTTCTGTGCAGGGAACTGAGACATTTGTCCTGGAGCTGAGGACTCCTGGATTCCAGAATTTTGTGCCTGTACACTTGTTATTATAGAACACTGATTACAGCCAGAATCCATGGCTTTGTCTTTTCTGAGCATTTTCTGAGCTCCTACTTTGCCCTCCCCCCAACCTTTTTTTTTTTTGTGACTTGAAGGAGAAGTGGAGGTGAGGAGGACACCTGGACAAAGGCTACCCCTGCCTTTCCTGTTTGTCATTGCTGCCCATCGGTCCCCCTGGGCTCAGGAAAGCACAGCCCAGCTAAATCCAAGGCTTCTTACTGACCTGATTTGACTTCAAGGTGGCTGTGAGAATCCTTGAAATATTGGCATTAGAGCCCACTCAATGGGAGCATGCAGGAAGCCTGTGCAGGAACACGTTATGTGAGGGGTGGAAAAGAGAAAAAAAAATCCAAATTATCAACAACTGATGAGAGCAATCCAAGAATTATAGAGTACCAGCCATCTGGTCAGATCATTTCAGATCTGCACAAGCAATAAGAGAGAATTGAATTTTAAAAACCTCATTTATAGTAGACCAACTACTCTGACTTCAAGTATTTAAGAGAGGAGCCTGATTTCCTGTAGCCTCTGGACATCTGTCTGAAGGAGCATGTGATCCTAGTCGGGGTGATGGCAAGGCTGTTTTCTCTGGAGCTTTTGATCCTTTGCAGCTTCAGAAGGGCTGTGTGGTTTGTTATTTCTGTGGCACCGCTTGGGTATCCAAGAATCAGTTCAAGTCTAATACTGTTTAGAAAGGATTAGTATCAGATCCCATAAGTTAAAGGCTCAGTTTCCCCTATGACTGTCCCCGTTTCAGATGTCACTTCTAAATCTTGGCTACCTGTACCTCTCACTCATCAGGATTCTCACACTCTGGTCTCAGGTTTGATAATTTTGATAATTAGATAAACTCAGAACTCAGATACACTGTGTATGTATATCTGTTTGATGTCAAGAATGTACCTGAGGAATAGTTAAGAGGAAGAGGTGTAGACCGTGAGCTCTTGGAGTACATGTGGAAGCCAGTCTGCCCAGCTTCCATGCCCTCTGTGAGTCCATCACCTTCCAGTTCAGGAAGTGCTCTGAAGCCTATTCTTTAGGACCCAAAATGGAAGTTTCATTGCCTAAGCATGATTGATGCCAAGCATTGGCTATAACCAACGAGTCGCCAGACTCCCTGCCCTCTCCAGAGATAGAGGATGGATATTAAAATTTCAACCCCCTAATTATGAAGTAGTCTTTCTGGTGACCAGTCTACATGCTGAGTTATTCAAATCCCCACCAGAGTCACCTATTAGCATAAATTCTGGCATGGTTGAAAGGCAACTTGTGGATGCAAAAGTCTCTGTCACTTAGGGAAATTCTCTACATCTTAGAAACGCTGTGCTGAGGGGTGTAGGGCAAGGAAAGACCAGTTTTTAATGCAGGCCGCAGATTGCAACTGAGGTTAGACTAAGGTTCAAAGCTTCACACATTTCTGCAACCTCTTTAGGTCTGTGGTTGAGAAGCAAAATGACCATCCTCTCCTAGGACCGTCTTTATAGGATACCACATTCTTCAGAATTCTTCCAGATGCCTCAGCTCTCCCGTTGAATCCATCCCGCACCAGAACAGTACGGCACAGGGCATCTGTGAGCAGTGGGTGGGAGCCTAGCAGAGGACTAAGTGCAGTCCATACCTAAATATTTGTGAAGTCTGGGACTTTTTGATTGCCTCTAGGAGGTCATGACTTAAAGGAAGAGTCATCTGTTAGATGGTCTTTCACTGTGGCATAAATGTGGTGCTGAAAATGTGGAGGAGAGACTGGAGAGGAAAGTGTAGCTTTGTGAGGGGTGTGTGTGTGTGTGTGTGTGTGTGTGTTTCTGACCAGCCTTTCTCAGGGTGAACTTTTAAGCACAAAAACCTATATTTTAGGTTGACATTTTTCAGTTAACAAGAACAGTTAGAAGCAGAACTACAGGAGCAAGTTTTGTATATTTGTGACTTTTCCAGAACTATGAACTTTGATGGAATAGGTCTTTATTTTTGTTTTGGCTGGTGGTATTGTCTGTGTGCTGAGTTTTAAGGCCTGAATGGTAAGATTACCTATGTATAAGGTTTTAATTATTAATCCTGTGTTGTAAGTTTTAACTCAATTTTTGTTACAGATTTTATAGATTTTTAACCTTATCTAATGAACTTATAAATCTCAAGGTACAAAAAGTTCATAAATCTTGAGATAAGATTTATATCTTAGCAAAAGTTTTGGGTAGCAGTCTTGTTTTTAGCTGTTCTGCCTTGCTCTTATTTATTTATTTATTTATTTATTTATTTATTTATTTATTTATTTATTTATTTTTGTGCCACAAAGTCAGGTGGCTCACCTGATATTAGGACAGAAACTTTCCCACTCCAGAGTCAGCTTTTTGATACAGCACACCAGTAAAAAACAATATTTCAGCATTATCAATACCCAAAAAGACATTTGAATCCCTACCAAGCTGAATCCAGTGACCAGAAAGCTCAGAGATAAGGAACTCTGAGCCCTGGCTGTCAAAGTAGCCATGGCACCTGGTGGTAGCAGATTTGGGATTTGGAGGTGGGAGTGCACAAAGCTGCCCTGGTTTATCAGGACTGCCTTGAGGAAGGCATGGTGCCAGGCTTCTTAAGCTGACAAATGATTGCACGAGGAAAGAAGAGTGGTGGCCTGGCATATCTCAAGAGACTCTGAGGACATTTTAGATTTCTTCATTTCAGAGAGGCCTCATTTCTCTTGTAGGGAAGTTTCTTCTTTAGCCTGTCTGGATAGCCATGCTGGCCCTTAGCTCCCAGATCTGAGCCCCACCCCAAACTGAACAGGTGGTGGCTTAGACGGCAAGACTTGTTGCCTCCAAAGCAGAGACTGCCCTGGCTGAGGACACTTGGTACTGTTGGCTGAGCTCTGCACTGCCACCAGAATATGTCTGCTCAGGATTTGGCTTATTACCTAGACAGACCAGGCCAGGGTCCAGGGTACAATCTGTGGATTTGAGTGTGATAGAGAGCAGCTGCTGGCCAGCCTCTCCTTACCAAGTATTTGTATGCTTAATGCTTATCCTATGGCTCTTCTCCTTTTCGTCTGCTTCCATCCACCTGTTCTCCCCAAGGTTTAATCAAGTGTACTTATCAGAGTGTCTCAGCCTCAGCTTTCAAAGGTCAGCTCCCCGAATGAAAAAGAGGAACACCGCAGACTGAGCAGGGATGACAGAGAGCTAGCTGCCAAAACCAGTGTCAGTCTTCATGCCAAAGACTCTGCTTCAGTCAGAAAATCTGTGTAGCTCCAACTGCCCTTCTTTATTTAGTATTAGCTTACCCTGCTGGTGAGATAGCCTGATCCAATCCCAAAGGGACCAAGCAGGACTTACAATCACTCTCAAGGGCTGGCCTAGAGCTAGATGCCCTTTTCTAGAACTTCTTCTATGTCTAGAGCGCATGTAGGAATGAATCCGTACCTTAGAGAGTAAGGAGGAGGAAAGAGGATAAGGGTGGACGCGAGAGCGGTGGAGAAAAGGCATGAAGAGTGACCTGAATGTGAGAGCGTGCGCACTTGCTTTCCATTGGCTGGAAAGGCCAGGTATACTGGGAAATAATGACATGACCGTGGCCATTTTGTTATGGATAGTATCTTATAAGAGACAAGAAGTGAGGAGAAGCAATAGCTAGGCAATTTTAAAGCATGAAAGTAAGTGTAACCCAATATCTGTCATTTAGTCCAGCTAGGGGTTGGCATCAGCAGACAAGGAAATACAGAAGGACGATGTAGAGGCCTAGATTTGAGAGCATGTTTGAAACCTATAGTGTAACCTGAGAGAGAGAGCCATGTCAGAAACGCTGTTTTGTTTCATGTTTCATTAGTTGAACTCCTATAGCATTCCGAATATAGCATCAGGAAGTCTATAGCAGCATACAGTCATAGCAGAGGCTTGCCTGTTTATGGTGTGGGGAGGACCCCTAGACAGGGATGTGGCTCTGTGATAACATAACAGTACTTGAAGGAGAGACTTCCCAAAGGCACTCATTGATGCTTCTTGAAGAGAGATTTTGGTATGTGTTGGAAAAGAATTCATACAGATGGATTTAAAATCCAGGCTGGGCTGGGCACTGGTGGCACATAGCTTTAATTCCAGCACTGGGAGGCATAGGCAGGCAGATTTCTGTGAGTTTAAGGCCAGCATTTTCTACAGAGTGAGCTCCAGGACAGCCAGAGACATACAGAGAAACTCTGTCTGGAAAAACAAAACAAAACAAATCTATGCTGGAACCCAAGTATAGTAGGACATGCCTTTGGTTGCGAGGCAGAGGCAGGCAGATCCCTATGAGTTTGAGACTAGCCTGGTCTATATAGTGAATTCCAGGACAGCCAGTGTTATATAGAGAGACCCTGTATCAAAAACAAAACAAAGAACACCAGGAAATTTCTGATGGGACAAAGTGATTTTGGTGACAGATTGAAAAGTCATGACATGACCTCTTGATTGGGTTGAGCTTTAGAAATTAGGACCAGGGGTAGGAAGAAAACATGGAAAGGTGAGAAAAATGGAACGAGGTTGAGGAAGCTTCCTTTATAAGAGTCAAACAGAGGGTGGTTTCTGCCTTGGGTGATGAAAAGGAGGGGCTTGATTGTATGCTTGAAAAAATAGAGTTAGCCAGAAGTATTGTGAGAAGTTGGAAACAAGATCAGAACCCAGCATCCCCAGAGCATGAGGAGAAGGGCCTTGTAGAGACACCTGTGAATATGACTTTGCAGTAGGTCAGGACCTACCCTTTTAAAACAAGCTGAGCCCTGGACAGCGGATGGCTAAAGAGTGAGTAATGAACAGCTGAGGAATAATGAGCAAATTTCTCCCCATTGTCCACAGGCTAATGGTACCTGTGTCTGTACTGACCATGGGCTTCTGTGAGGCAGATCTCTGCTAGGCTGGAGAGCTGGAAGAACCTCCTGGGAACTAGCTCTTACCGCCCCTTTTCTGAAGACAGAACATCCATGGGATGCTTTGAGGACCTTGACAGTGGCTTGTCAAGGGCCTCTGTACTCCCCTAGCCGCTGCTCTCAGTAGCCTAGACAGAACGGCAGTGAGGCAGGACACTGCAGGGCTCTGCCAGCCTGCTGCTGGGTGATTGTGTTTCTGCCCATGTCAAGGCTCTCCCTGTTATTGCTCATAAATTCACAGGCTATTGATATTCCCTTATTTCCCATACTATGTTAATTTGGGCAAACCAAAATTTGAGCTTTATTTAATATTTTTTTAAATTCTCAGAAAAGCATGTTTATATTTCGTGTAATGCCATTGTTTAGAAGATGGGAACTTATTTTTTTGGATTAAAAAATTTGAAATTTGATTACCTGTGGCTATAATTAGTTTATCAGGGCAGAGGGGAGTGTTTATGGAATAGTAATACAGTATATTTGTAAAAACAACCCTCCCCCAGGAGCGTGGAAAGAAAGAAATCTCAGGAGCCTCACCCTAGCAACAGCCTCAGTGTTTCAAGAACATCAACATCTTCGCTTCGCCTTTTCTTAGCATTTCCTGGTTTTGCCAACTCTGGCTTTTAGACCAAAAAGCAGGGGTTGTTTATTATCTTTCTCATGGCTGAGATCCAGGAATTTTAGCCTAGCAATTGGGTAGAGAAGAAAAATTTTCTGTTTTCTTAATTTTTTTCTTGTTTTTTGTTTGTTTGTTTGTTTTCCCTGTGTTAAGTTCTTTGTGCACACTGTTTAAAGGGGTCATCTGCTGAGTGTAGGGGTGCACACTTGAACCCTGGCACAGAGGGTCACTCTTGGCTACATATGGAGAAGCTCAAAGCTGGGCCGTATGAAACACTTTCTCAAAATAGCAAACAAGTAAAAAGCAAAACAAACAAAGACCTATGGAGGGATAACCTGAAAACAATACAGTCTGAAGACCATGTGAGAACAAAATAGTGTGACATTTGGAGGCTTTTGATGTGAAGAGGGAGCAGTCATTCAGGCAGAGGCAAAGTTCTTCACGCTGTCCTTGCCTTTTAGATTAGATCTTGGGTTTAGATCCAGATGACCCCAAACACAGTGGAGTAGGCGGCTCTTTCTGCAGGTTAGAGGACTGTTGTTTGGCCTCAAATCTAGGACCCACCCCCACCCCCATTTAAAAACTATCTGACTGTGATTAGGCCAGTCAGTCACTGTCTTGGCTGCACTACACGCTCCTTTCTTTCCTCCCTGTTTTTGTTGTGTATGGTGTATCTGTCATCACAGGTGTGGGGACATGTGGAGGACAGATGTCAAGGTCAGAGCTGTCCTCA
Source organism: Pachyuromys duprasi (assembly GCA_028658305.1). Taxonomy (NCBI): domain Eukaryota; kingdom Metazoa; phylum Chordata; class Mammalia; order Rodentia; family Muridae; genus Pachyuromys; species Pachyuromys duprasi. Next base: position 9,097,877 of record CM053764.1, read on the forward strand.
GTCGCTGCCCTCTTTGTTGTGTGTGTCCGCGCGTGAGTGTGTGGTGTATATGCCTGCCTGTGCCCGTGTGGAGGCCAGAGGAGGGTGTCAGGTACCCTGCCCTATCACTGTGTAGCTTCTCACTGAACCTGGAGTCAGGCTGCTGGCCAGCAAACCCAGCAATGTCCTTGTGCCTGCCTCCTGCAGTGCGGGGGTTAAAGGCTTGCCCATGGCTATGTCCATGGGTGCTGCCACTTGATCTCAGGTCCTCCCACTTGTGCAACAGGTACTCTTACCTTCCCGTCCTCTGCTTGAGCTTTTGAGACAGGGTCTCTCACTGAACATGGAGTTTCCTTGTTTGGCTCGGCTGGCTACCAGTGAGCTCTAGGGGTATGCTTGTCTCTGCTCAGCTAGCGCTGGGACCCTAGACACCATCATTTACTGTTTTCTTTGAGGGGCAAGGGTCCTGAATCAGGCTTCGTGCTTGTGCAGCAGGCGCTTTATCTTGTTAGCCGTCAGCCCAGCCCCCTCTGGTTCTCATGCTCTCAGCTTGTCTCCCTGTGCCCCTCACAGCCTGCTGTTGTGGCCTCCTTCCCTGCCTTGCTCTACCTGCAGCTGAGTGGTAGGTGGCAGGGATGGATAGATGGGATATATGTAGCTAAGGGAAGTTTCTCAATTCTGTTAGCATCAAAGAAATGACTTCCAAGCCAGTCCTTCCAGCCATGCATTTCACTGATCAGTCAAAATGAGAGGGAAAACACATTAGCATCACTAGAGAGGGGATTTGGGGAAAAATCATGTCTGTGGAACTGAGTGATCTAAAGTCATAGCATTAAAAACAAATCTTGAAGTGTAGCTGGAGTATTTCCTCGTCTGTCTCCCAGGGCCAGGTCCCTTGATACATACCCTCTGTGCTGTATGAACGGTATGTGCTCAGCCTGAAGGAACCTCAGGCTAAAGAGGGGGTACTAGCCTGAACTGCCCATCATTAGATATTTCTGGGCATAACATGGAAAACAGCAACCCCACGGTTTTATTTTTTTTTCTTTTAAAAATGATTTATGTATTGATTTTATGTGTATGAGTGTGTGCCTGACTATATGTATATGCAGTGTGTGCATACAAAGTGCCTGGGGAAGCCAGAAAAGGGTGTCAGGCCTCCTGATATAAGTTCAAGAGGTTATGGGATGCCCAGTGTGGGCACTGAAAACAGAACAGGGGTCCCCTGGAAGAGCAGCAAGTGCTTTTAAATGCTGAGCCAGCTCTCCAGCTTTGACTTCCGTGGCTCCACATATTTGCAAAGGTCTTATAAGAGTTTTCTTGAATGAAGTATGCCTTTGTGATCATTATTTTTCCCCCTGCCTTGTACCAATCCAGAATGAGGTCCCTGGAGAATAGCCTCTTTGTCCTAGTCTAGCTGTTTCTTATTATAAAAAGGAAATCTTCTGGTTGTGAAGACAAAACTAAAATAGAGTTTGTCTCTTTTGGAAAAGAAAAGCAAACATAAAAATGCCCCTCATTTTTTTTTTTTCCCAGTTCATTAAGCTCTTAGGGAAGCAGTGACCAGAGGGCAGAGTTTAGGATGTAGTTTAGTATTTGGTTGTTGTTGCAATGCCTTGAATGTCACAGCCTGCCTAGGTTCATACTTTGACCTGTGTCTTTTATAGCTGTGTAGCCTTGGGCAAGTCACTTAAATCACCAAGATTTAATGAAATATTTTCTCATTAAAAAAGAGGTTGGTAGTGGTGGCAGAGAGATTGCTCAGCACTTCCTAATCTTGCAGAAAACCCAAGTTCAGTTCCCAACACCCCCATCAGGCAGCTCACAACTGCCTGTAACTCCAGTTCTAGGAGATCCTATACCTTCTTCCTGCTTCTTCAGGTACCTGCATGTACATGGTATACATAAACTCACGTAGGCACACACATGTACACAGGAAAATAAATAAATATTTTTAAAAGAAAAATGTTCCTCTATAAAATAGATACAGTAAAAAAAATCAACTAACATTTATTGAGAAAATAATATGAATGTGGCACTATTATAAATTAAGTACTTTATAATACTTATGCAGTAAATACTAGCAGCTCTTGTTTCTATTGTATTAAAATCAGTTGTATATTAGGCAAATCAAAATTGCAGCAAGAGCTGGAGGGTAGGTAGCTCAGTGGTAGACCACTTGCCTAGTTCCACACTAAAGGAAATAGTAACAGATTCCAAAATGGGGTATACGCATAATCTGAAAACAGTTGACCAATACTCTTCAGGAGAGTCCAAGCCAAGAATGACACTCTGAGGTGTGTAGGTCAAGAATAGCAAATGTGAGGAAGGTATGGTAGCATGTGCCTTTAATCCCACACTCAGGAGGCAGGGGCAGGCCGATTCTGTGAGTTTCAGGCCAGCCTGGTCTATATTGTGAGTTCTAGGACAGCCAGGGATATATAGGGAGATCCTGTCTCAGAAAACAACCACAACAACAAACAACAAAAACAAACCCAAAACCCCAAACCAAATCAATTCAAACCAACAACAAAAAGAAAGAAAGACTAGCAAACATGGAGCTGATGAGATGGCTCAGCAGCTAAAACACTTGTTGAACGGTGAGGACTAGTCTTCCTATCCTTAGTAACAAGCCAGTCACCCACAAATGTCTGTAACTCCAGCACTGAGGGATCCAATACCCTTTTCTGATAAGTGTGTATGCACAGGCATGTCCATCTGCACACATATACAGGTGTACATTCACACAAACAGATGAACATGTGAATAATATAAACCTTAAAGAATGGCCGACACTGAGGGCTGCCATGGGCGAAGGGCACTGGGAAGACAAGACAATCAAATACAGGGTCATATCTTAGATTACTTCTGGGACAGAAAGAAGTAGACATCTGGTGACATTCACATAAAGAATATAGTTTAATTACTACTGCTTTTTTGTTTGTTTGTTTGTTTTTAAGACAGGGTTTCTTTGTGTAGCCTTGGCTGTCCTGGACTCAATTTGTAGACCAGGCTGGCCTTGAACTCACAGAGTGCTGGGATTATAAGTGTGTACTACCGTGCCTGTCTGCTACTGCTTTTTTATCAGTGCTTTTTAATCAATTTTTTAGGTTTGGTAATCAATATATAATTATGTAAGATTTTAATATCAGGGAAATCACGTAAAGGGTATATGATATCTATGTGGGGTTTGTGCTGTTTTTGTTTTGTTTTGTTTTTTGCTACTTTTCTGGAAGTCTAAAAATTACTTCAGGATAAAAAGTTAAAGTACAGTAAGTATGTGTCCAGGAGACCTAAGTGATAAAGAAGAAATTGACCAGACCATAGCCCTGTTCCTTGTATAGCAAATGATATGTGATTCTATCTCATACCCTATGGCAGAGCAAGGGCTCCTAGTAAACGGCCATTACCAGCCTGTTTTGTACCTGTACAACTCCTGTATTCTTAGGAGATGGCTGCTTTAGGCAGGTGATTGGTCAGATATCAGTGCAGATGTGCTCCGCAGTCTGATCCTGTAGCAATGCTGCACATCAGCTGCTGAGGAGGCCACTCATTTAGTGTTAGAACTCTGTGGACCCGAGTGTTCAGGGCACTTGTCTCAGTTCCTTGAAATAGAATTTAAATTCTGCCTGTTTCATCCCTCTAAGCACCCAGTCACTATGGTAATATGTTTTCAGATTGCAGTTCCTACCCCTACGCTCACTGTTTGATCATCCAGAAGAAGGAAGATAAGTTCCAACCCAGTTTATAATAATTTATCACTTTCTTTCCTGTTTTACGTGTCCTGCCCTTGTACAAAGCATGTGTTTTGCTTGCTTTTCTTGAGGGTACATGTGCTTTTTTTTTTTAGGTTTCAAATATTTTATTTATCTCTTATTATGTGGAAACACTTGAAATGTGAAATATGCAATCATGTATTTGTTAAATAGTTCAATGTAGAGTCGTCACAATTTCAGGTCCTTCTGGACATTCCAGAGTGTTTCTGCATTCTTCCTGAGAAGGGCCTCCTCCTCAGGGTTCAAGTTCACCTTCACAATATCTGTGATGCTGTTTAGTCCCAAGATACAAGGAACACTGAGGAAGATTTCTTCCTTTATCCTATATTAGCCCTTAACCAGCATCGAAACTGGATGCACCCTCCTTGGATTCTTCAGCATGGATCCTGTCAGATCTGTCACAGAGAGCCCAACAGCCCAGGAGGTGTAGCCTATCAGCCTAAGGACCTCATAGCCATTTTTTTCTTCATCTGTGCCTTTTCATGCCATTAACCCATCCTGGTATCCTCCTCCTTCCTCTCTTCCAGTCCATCTGTCTCCTGTGATTCTCCACATGTGCCCTTAAGACTGACATGGCCATCTCTGTCATACTAATAGCAGGGTATGGAGAAGAAAGGCATTGTTATCACTGGGAGAATGTGAGTCTTCTGCTTTTTATTTTTGCTTTGAAGTTAGCTATCAGGGGGTATGGAATGTATATTTCTGTTCTAACTCCCTTACAAGTATTTATCAACAGCAGCTCATATTTTCCAAGTTAAAAAAAAAATCAATGCTAAAATTTGTTCTTTGCATTTTAACTGAGTAACTGAGGTGTTCTGCTTTCTGCTATTGATTTTCAAATGTTATTGTCAGACCCTTGGGATGTAAATGGATTACTCAATACTATCACAAATGACTGGGCTCTGAATTATGTATTGTGTTATGGGGGAGTTCATAAACTCTATTCCTGTATTGGTTATTTTAGACATAAGACTACTGAACTGTTATTTCTCTTTGAGTTACATGTGACTAAAAAGAAGATATGGGGTGATGGTTAGAGGGAAAAGTGTCTGGTTCAAGCCTGAACAGTAGTTTCCTTCCTGCTCAAACTGTGAATTCAGATGGTCTTAGGTGGACAGGTTTGGGGTAGGGACTGGGAGAGTTGGAAATGCCTCGGGTAGAAGGGAGAATCTATTGAAAATAAGCCCTTTTGCTGTATCTTTGCTCAGGCTAGAGTCCTGAGCAAAGGAGGGAAGGCTGATTAAGCTCTCTCCTGGGCCTCTGAGGCCAGAGCCCTGATGTGGTAGTCTTTGCTATTGCCTCTCCCTCTACCCACAGCCACTTGAGTTGATGGATGTGCAAACTCTTTACAGACGGTTTGGCACTGCTTGGCTTGCAGAGATCATCTGTCTCTTTTGAATGAGCAACTTTATGTTTGCAGCTCCTTTCCCAGCACAGAGAGAGATTGCCTCTGCTGGCTCCTGCCTTCTGATGAAAATGTTTACTTTCCCCAGGGAAAGGCACTATTTTTTGGTGTTAATGTCTACTAGCACTCCCCACCCCTTGTGGGAGCAAAGCCTGAGCTCAAGGGTGGACAGGAAGAAGTGGTCATTGGAGCATGCACAATTGCTACTGGGGTAGCCATCTGCTAGTGTTGTGACTTGCAGCCTGCCTCAAAGCAGGCTGTTGGGAGGGAGAGTCCATACTCCAGGGCCTGAATACATTATGCACAACCCATTCCCTAAATGAGCTTCCTAAGTGTATATAGCTCCTGTCTACCCTGTTCTTGTATGGCCTGCCTCAGGGCACTGTTCAAAATCTCCCCTAATTATACTTCTAGTGCAAAGCATTTAGAGTTTCTGGTAATAGCTGATTTTGGGGGGTGGGGTGGGGTTGGGAGTATATTTCTAAAATTGCAGCAAGGGATTGATTTATAGTTATGGGAAGATTTGCTTCTTACAGGGAAATTATCACACTGTGATGATACAGTTTCACAGCAATGGTATTTTTCTTCCATCCAAAGCCATAGCCACCCTTCCCCCGCCTATACAGCTTCTTCTAGAATGGATTCCCTGTCTTTTGTGGAGGCTCTCTACCATGAGAATGAAATGTCTTCTTCCCATTGCAGGCCACCACCTTGTTCTCATATCACAGTCTCCTCCCCACCTTCTCTTCCTGAAATGGAGGAGTTTTTTACATGCTGCTTAGAAAAAGGAAACTTATAACATGACTCAGTCCTCACCCACACAGCAAGGATGGAAGCATGCTGTGTATGAAGAGCAAGGCCTGCCTTTCATCCCTGTGCTGTTCCCTTTACTGTGGCGTGTGCCTCTTGGACAGAGTCTGGGGACCAAGCTCTTTGTTTCCTCTGCTCCCCTCCCAAGCAGTTATTTCTTCTCTTCAAGTATCGACTTGTAGTTAGACAGTTTTCTATATCTCAGGGACTTCATTGGTAGACACATGTTGACAGCTTAAGTCTGGAGGTGTTTTGTTTTGAGTGCTTGTCATGTGTTAAGTGCAGTGAGGGTATAGCAGAATGCCTTGGCCCACTTGGGAACCTGCTTAAACAAAATGTAACAGTCTTATACCAGCTACTTCCAGGGTCTGATTTTCAGCGTCCTTGTTCTTCTCATAGTGTTGCCATGCCAAGGTCATTGAGGCCTGTGTTGGACATGGGTTGCTGCTGATACTGGGTTCTTCCTGTTGTCCGTTTGCAGGACGAGGTGTGGTGCTTTGTTTTTCAGCCAAGACACTGGCAAGTTCCTGTGGAAACCACATGGGTGTGGCTGGGTCGGCACAGCGGAGATACCAAGCCGAATTTTTCTTCTCCACACTGGCTTCTGTAGGATTTCTTCCCATTTCTGCCCTTAGCTAACTGATTTGCTCCAGGTTCTGGAGTCTTTGTAGCCCTGCGGCAAACCTGGCTTAGCAGTGACACTATCTGTTGTAGGGATGCAGTTATTGTCTGTCCTTTGAAATTAACTTGCTAGATATTCATAAGCGCTCATGAGAGACTCTTCCCTGACTTAATACCTATGCTAGCTCCCATACGAATTGTTGTGGTTTTCATTCTAAGCATGGTTGACAATGACTTGGGGGATGGGAGTGAAGACTTGCTTTCCTCTGCTACAGGAGTGAAGAATGTTTAATTTCATTTTTCACACTTTGTCTCTGAGCTGAACACAGTCCTCTGTGCCCATGTTTAGTACTGCTGTGTTGCCGGACTCACCTAGCAAAAATTAGGCTAATGTCTCCAACGACTACATTAGGCAGCAAAATGAGGTTCTAAATTGTAGGTACTATACCAAGGCTCTCTCCAAGGTATTGCCTTGTTCTGGTTTTTATTATTCAAATTCATTCTCTCAGTGATTCTCTGCAGACTGACTGGCACACTGGTTCAGTGCAGTACATTATATTAGCTAAAGTCAAGATCACCTTTTAAGAAGGGGGAGAAAGAAAAAGCAAAAAGCAAAAGATGAATACCGCAGTGCAGATAGTTAGCATTAATCTGTTCTGAGCTTCCAGTGGGTCTTGAAGCCTAAGACAGAAAAGGAAGGGCCCAGTCCTAGTGGGCAGGGTAGCATTGGGTGGCTCAATAGCATTGCAGCAGTGATACCTGCCTTCTCTCTTTGTGGCTCCTTCTTCCCATCCCCTGTCTTAGCCACCATGGTATATGCTCAGCTGTGTGCAGGGTATCCAAATTCAAAACCACAGGTCTGAGGCTCTTGCCCTTCAGGAGCTATAATCTTGGAGATTCACCAGTTGTTTCTGTTGTGGCTGGAGAGGTGTGGGGGTTGGGAGGTAAGGGGTAGGAAGGGACTGAACCTTAGGATTCTTGCATTTTATATGGGAAGTAGGAACCCCTCGGCAGTTGGATACTTACAGAGTTGAGAAGTTGGCTCTTATATGTTTGTTTCTTAGAATGACTCTCTCTCACCCCCAGTGAGGAAAAAGTAGTATATATTCAAAGCAGAAAAATGAGAAAACAGAAAAGCGCAAAGGGTAGCTTAACAAGACTATAGCAAAATTGCCCAAAGCCTACTATACAGCTATAAAATAAACACTATGGCACTGTTTCTCCAGTTGTGTTTACAAAGGTGCTCTCATACTGAACTTACTGTTGTGAAGTTGGTGCTTTCCTTGCAGAGATGAAGGGCTTTTTAAGCCAAGCTTGCTGACATCTATCCATAATCTTAGTCTGGTTAGGATGCTGCCAGAGGATCATTTCATGAGCTCAAGATTAGTCTGGGCTATCAACATAGTAAGCTCCTGTCTATCCTGGGCTACAAAGCAAGACACTGTCTCAAAAAAGATAAAGAGAACAAAAGGAGGAGGAAGAAAGCAGGAGGCGGGGCTAGAACTCTGGAGTGCTTTCCTCATATGCTCAAAGCCCTGGGTCTCAGCCTTAGCACTACCTAAACTGGGCATGTCGCGTATGGCTGTCATCTCAGCACTAAAGAGAATTGGAAGTTGAAGATCATCCTCAGCTGTAGAGTGAGTTCCAGGCCGGCCTGGGCTACATGAGATTCTATCTCAAAAAACAACACAAGGGCTGGTGATAATGCTTTAGTAGGCGAAGGCTCTTGCTGCCAAGCCTGATAATCAGAGTTCAGTTCTTAGGACCCACATGGTGGAAGGAGAGAACCACTTCCTGCAAGTTGTCCTCTGGCCTCCACACCTGTGCTATGGATAGGTGCCCCCTATAAATAAACGTAATAAAATGAGAGAAATTTTTGGCTTGTTTGTTTTTGAGACAGGGTTTCTCTGTGTATTCTCGGCTGTCCTGGACTTACTCTGTAGACCAGGCTGGCGATCGCCTGCCTCTGCCTCCCAAGTGCTGGGATTAAGTGCCCCACCACCATCCATCAAGAGAGATGGAGGTTTTTAAAAAGTTATCTTATTTTTATTTGTCTTTGCATGTGTATGTATATGCCACGTGTGTGTACACATCTGAGGAATCCAGAGGCAGTCGTCAGATCCTCTGGAACTGGAGTTGCAGGTGGTTGTAAACAACATGACATGAGTTCTGGGAATCAAACTCTAGACCTCTGCAATAGCAGCACCATTAATTTAGCTAAGCCATCTCTCCATTCCTGAGACAGAGAATTTTGAAAGTTAGAGCCTCTGGGACATGATTGAGTATGTGGCAAACGTTTCTGGGTGTAGTATGATTATGACATTTCATCCAACATAAATATGCTGAATTGATTATTGATGACAGGTAGCGTCCAGATTTTCACCTTACAAATAATTTTTCGTATATATTTTGTTCTTTTCTGAGTATATATGTATCACACATACACAGGGATTTGAGTATTTAACTTGTTTTGTATCACACATCAGATTCCTTGGGCTATGGTCTCTGGGTTGTTTTGCTTTGACCAGGAAACAGCTAGCTTCCAATGAGACAGGACAGCAAGTGCAGAACACATGTCCTTACTGTCTTATGCCAAGATTGTGATGTCCCCAGGGACATAGACATTGTCATCAGCCTATTTAACTGTGAAGAGTTATTGACCGATCAAATGTGTCTCACCCAGCACAGCGGGGAGATACAAACAAGGCCCCTGCCACAAAGAACTTCCTATGTCTTCTAACAGCGTTGACATTAAGAAAGCCGGTCCCGTATGAACACTCACTATAGGTGGGTTCGAACCCAGGCTATTGCAGGGGGAGGAGGAGGATGGTGCAGGTGTTCTCCCCTTCCCTCCTCCTCCTCCTCCTCCTTCTTTCTCATACACACTGTCTCTTCCATGCTGGGGACAAACCTAGGACTTTTTACATTTAGTCAAGTGCTAGATCATTAAGCCACATCCCAGCCCTTCCGCTTTTTGAGACAGGGTCTGACTATGTAGCCCAGGCTGTCTCCTGCCTTTTTCATAATGCTAGAGCTAGCATTATAGCTGTATTACACAGCCATATCTAGCCCCAGCCATGCTGCCTCCCTTCCTTCCTTCCTTCTCTTTCACCATTCCTACTCCACCCAAAGCTCTTCTTATAAGAAGCTATAGTTTTCGGTAAAGTTCACTATCCATGTAGGTTGCTAAGCAACATACAGATACAAAATGCTATAGGATTAATAGGTATTATAGAACTAAGGCTGTTCTGGAGAGGAAGTTCATTCATTGTGCTGATAAATTTCAAAGAGAACATAGGACAATAGTTGTGGTCTAAAAATAGTTGGAATTTGATGAAGTGGGGTGGAGAGGGTTTTCCATATGGGTGATGGCAGCAGTGATTGTTTAATAATGACTATCAGCTGTATAGCAGTATGGAAGCAGAGTGAGGGTAGAAGAGTTGTAAGAGACCAGGGAAAGGCTAAGGTTGCATATTGAAAGCATTCAGAGTTGCAGGATCCATAGATAAGAGTAGATAAGTAGTAAGAAGAAAGTTCCAACTTTGCCTTTGATTAAAGTCTTAGTTTTTCAGTACCACCATGCCTCCAGGCTCATCCTTGGGCTTTCTCTACCGTTATCCGTTTATACTATGTGCTTGGTGATCTCATCTAACCTAATGGCTTTATGTCTGTATGCTGGTGACTCCTAGCTTGCTTATTTATTTATTTATTCATTCATTTATTTATTTATTTATTTATTTACAAATCCCCAAGCCTGATTTCTTTGAGCTGGAGATCTCTCTGCCTGCTAGACAATTTCTGCTTTGGTGAGTGATTCAAATTTATTGTTTCTACAACTGAATTCCTGTAACTTTCCCCACTTAAGTTAATGGCAACTCTTTATTCCAGTTATTCCCATTAAAAGTTTTGTAGCCATTCTCTATTCTTTCTCTAACATCCCACATTTATCTGACAGCAAATCCTGAAAACTGTCTTCAAAATACACCCCCAATTTGATTGCTTCTCGTCACTCTGAATAACTACCATCATCTCTCACCAGATTATTATGATAGACTCCAAGCTGGGCCCCTTCTTCCCTCATCACCAGCTCAGTCCTCAGTGTTTACTCCCCTCCACTCCCTGTCCTCTAGTCACTCTGGCCTCTCGTGTCCCGAGAGCACACCCAGGCCACGAGCCCTAGCCTGGCTCCCTCATCTCCTTTAGGTCTTCACTCAGAGATGATGTCTTCCAGTACCAGAAACTGGATTGACTTGCGGAACAAAATAACCATGGTACTTGTATTAGTCAGTTTTCTGTTACTATAGCAAAATACCTAAAACTAGGTAAAGAAAAGAAATTGGGCTGGCAAGATGGCTCACTGGGTAAACAAGCATGCTGCCAAGCTAATGACCTGAGTTTGATTTCCAGGACTCACATGGTAGGACGAGAGAATGGATTCCTGCAAGTTGTTCTGTGACCTCCACATATATGCTCTAGCATGCACACACCTCCTCCATAATATAAAATGGAATGAAATGGAAATTTTGTTGTTGTTGTTTTGAGACAGGGTTTCTCTGTGTAGCCTTGGCTGTCCTAGACTTGCTTTGTAGCCCAGGCTGGCCTCGAACTCACAGAGCTGTGCCTGCTCCTGCCTCCCCAAGTGCTGGGGTTGCAGGGATATACCACCTCGCCCAGCTGAAAGGGAAACTTTTAAAAAGAAACTTATTTTTAAGAAAGAAAAAAATTTAAGTAGGTGTGGTGGTGCATGCCCGTAATCCACTTTGTAGGTGGGGGCAGGAGGGCCAGTGGCTTAAAGTGGTCCTTTCTTCGTCTCCAGTGCAAGTTTAGGCCACTCTGGGCTACGTGAGACCCTGTATCAAAACAAGCAAACTAAATAAAGTAAGATAAAAACAAAAACCTTTTTTAGCTTATAGTTCTGAAAGTTCAGCATCATTCTTTGACATCAGCTCTCTTCTGGCAAAGAGCTCATGGAGGATGGAAGCATCTGTGAGTAGGAGAGGTCCTCTGGCAAGACAGTAAACCAAGGAACAGAAAGGGTCAATCTTGTACCTTTATAGCACCCATCTAACTAGGGTCCCAAGAGAACAGTAGTAACTCATTCCTAGGACAGCCCTCTGTGTTATGATAGTTTTCCTACCTCGTAAGAGTCCTCACCGCCTTTTAACACTGGGAACCAAGCTAACAGCTTAGCTCTAGCTTTGGGGGATTTAATTTTTTTTTTAGGATAAGGTTTTGCTATGTACCTCAGGCTAGTCTGAAACTTGCTATGTAGTGTAGGATAGCCTCAGACTTGTGGTCCTTCTGCCTCTGCGTCCCTGACTCCCTGAATTCTGGGAATAAAGGCCACATATCACTATACTCCACCAGGGACATTCTTAAACTATATCCAGTATAGATTTTAACCCAAAATATAAAGTAAATGTTTATTATTCCAAACTCAAATAAACTATAAGTGAAGGATAAAGATAAGACTTTCTAAGAGGAAATCTAGCAGTCTGTGATACTCCAGGTGGAGTCTCAGGTAGGATACATCTTCTTGAGCCGGCTGGACTTAGTGACTCACTCCATGGAACAGATTTGAGGAAGGGGAAAATAATGACTCTCAGCTGTAGAAACTTGGTAACTACTGTTTGTATCAAGAATACCAAGAGGGGCTGGAGAGATGGCTCAGCGGTTAAGAGCACTGAGCGTTCTTCCAGAGGACCTGAGTTTAATTCCCAGCAACCATTTGGTGGCTCACAACCATCTGTAATGGAATCTGATTCCCTCTTCTGGTATGCATGAAAACAAAGTGTTCACATACATACACTAAATAAACAAATCTTAAAAAAAAAAAAAAGAATACCAAGAGACCAATGGTAACAGCAGTGGTGTTGGGCAGGTATGCTGTACCACTCTCATGATAGAAAGAGGACACTATGCTTTCTCAAACCCAGTAACACCATTGAAATCACGGATAAGTATCAGGCACACCAAAGTAAGGGTTTGGTAGTTCCTAAAAAATAAATTAATTATAGGTATGTTGTTTTGTCTTCATGATTATGTGTGCACCACATGTGTGGCACATAACACAACAGATGCTATAAGAGGCCATTGGCTCTCTTTGGACTGGGGTTACATACAGATGCTTGTAAGTCACCATGTGGTACTGGGAATTGAATCTGGGTCTTCTGGAAGAAAACTAAGCCATCTCCCCAGCCCCTTGGAAGTTAGTTTTGTCACCTTAACACAACCTAGACATAGCTATGAAGAGAGTCTCAATTAGGAATTGTCTAGATCAGGTTGGACTGTGGGCATGACTATAGAGAGATTTCTTGAGTTTCTCATTGATGTGGGAAGATGCAGGGTGAAAGTGGGCAGTACCACTCTTTGGTTTTGAGTCCTGGGCTGAAGAAGAGCTGAAAAAGCTAGCTGAGTGATGAGTGAGTAAAAATGAGGACACGACTGTTCCTAGGTATGCTTGAGGAGAAGGTTTTATTGTAGATATAAGGGAAAGCACAGCCAGAGGCATCTGGAAGAGTCCAGGCTGAACATGGCCAGCAGAATAGACCAGGCCCTTGTGGGGGTGGAGAACAAGAGTGGAAGAGAAATGCTAGGGAAGAGGAGACAGCAAACGGGTGAGGAGAGGAACCAGAAGCCGAGAGGAATGAAGAGAGCCCTGGGCAAAATGGCTGCGTTATGCAGGGATCAGAGAAGCTGGGAGAAGAGAAGCAAAGCTTGGGTTGGTTCAGGGTGTGGGTGGGAGTGAGAAGTGCCGAGGGAGCCAGGTTTCCTCAGGACCTAACACCAAGTCATCTCTCTGCTCTTGACTATGGTATGTGAGCTGTTTTAAGTTCTTGCTTTGTACTGTGTTAGGGTTTTTGTGGTGATTAGAGGGCCAAGGAGTTCCACAAAGTCAAACCATGCAACAGATCCGTACACAAGAGATTTATTAAGGGGAGAGGTATATAAAGGCTACCTGTGATTGAGGATGGGCGAGAGAGAGAGAATAAGCCATAAAGGCATGTGCTTTATAAAGGGTATAGCACATGCACATAGAGTATGGAGCTTGTGGTGACAGTGGGAATGTGTCACATTTGGCAACTGGTGATGATGTGGCTGTCGGCACTGAGTTGCTGAAGGAAGGCTGGGGGCTCGCCTGGTTCTAGAATGTAGTTGGTCCTTGGTTTACTAACATTCTTTTCTAAAAAAGGTGAGGGGTTCCCTCCTTCCTTGATCTGGGGAACCCTAGATCCCTTAAGGGGTGTTGCATAACCCTCTGGGAAGATTACAGGCCTGACCCTTTCCTGATAAGAAACCTGTTCAACAGGCATCTGGGGATTGGTGGAGATATCCACCCTATGTTAATGAGATGTCTTAGTGTCTTGCCTTTCAACCAATGACTTTTAAGTGTACCTGGAGATTCTTTCCCACCCATAGGATAATTAAGTACTGCTTTCCCCATCCTATGATAGGGCTGTGTTGTTATGTGTAAATCAATAACAACACAGCACCAATAGCCCCAACAAATCAAACAAAATCGCCCTCCAAACTCCTCCTACCACCCAAGGTTTATAAGTCCTTGATTCACGAAATAAAGCTTTCTCACCCCACTTCACCATGACTGCCTGAGAGTCATCATTTATTCTGGGGAGGGGAGTGCTCCTGTCCTCCTCTGCTGGACTCCCAGGGCTTGGCTGCTGTCCAGGCCAGCTGGAACCTGCCCGATAGCCATGAGCTCTGCATTGACTGCTGGGGAAGCGCCCACTGGGCCTGGACCTGCCCTCCGGCCCATGCATCTGCACCTCACCAGACCCACCTTCTGGCCCACCGAGCCAGTCAACCTAGCACCAGCTTTCACCTGGACCCTGCCATTGATACAGCAGGTTAACTAATGGGCTGTAATGCTTTGGTATTATCACAGGCTTTTGGAAAGCCTGAGTTTCCACTGCTGTCTGGTACCAGCAATCTCATTTTAAAAGAGCTAACTGTAACACCCAGTGGAAAACTCATTTCTACCTCCCCCGTGAGATTGGGACCCTTGCCTAGTGCACAGGCTTCAACCTATAGCACTGTAGCCATTCTTGAGAGATGCAGAACCTTTGATCCTGGGGGCTTCCCTGTTTTCATCTGGAAGCAAACAGTGCCCAGAAACACGTACGTCTGTTTCCAGCCCAGCAGCCCAGCAGCCCAGCAGCCCAGCAGCCCAGCCATGGAAAACAAGTATAACAGCCAAACCATGGGACACCCCAGGCTACAGCTGGACAAGGAACAACAGTGAGGCAGGAAGTGTGCGTGTCATATTCTTTGGACTGTTTCATGCTGTCTGGGGTCATCAACATTTGGGCACTGTTCATCCTCATCATCAGGACATATTCAGTAGTCATAAGTCTCGACCTCTGTGACTGAGAGTTGATAGTCCTGTAACAACTGATTAATTGTTTGATTAGAGTTTTTAAATTTGTTGTTGGAGAAGCATAGAGAATAATTTGATAAGGCAGGGTGCAATTAATAAAAATAGGAAAACGAGAAGGAAGAGGTCAGGAATGGGAGTATCCACTTCCATGTGGGGTTCTCAAAGGCCCAGGGGCTTGAGGCATTTTAGAGATCTGTTTGAAGTTGTTGGATTTGTTTTTTAATATTCTGGGTTGATTGACATCAAAGCAGCATTCCTCTGCTTCATTCTGCTGTGTGAGAAACGCACAGCAAGCAATCCCCAAAGCCACCAGGTTGGGTGACATTAAGGAACTGGTAGGCCAGTCAGAGGTCAGAGTCTGAAGCAGGAGACAAATGTTAGGTTTGTATTATATAGGACACGGCATGTTAGAGGCTACAGTCTTGGAGGAATGTTGAATCACTTCCTCTGTCTCCCCTGTCTTTATAGGTGGAATAATAGGGCTAGCTTTTCTCTGGATTTTAGTTGTGCTCACCAGGTGCCGGGGGTTGAAGAAACTTGTTGGTAGCATCTCTTTCTCATCTGGGATCCCATGGGTCCCTGATTTAGAGGTGGGGGCCCCATCATGTTGACAAAGGAGGGGGTGAGAGTAAGGCTGCATGTGTGACAGATGGCATTGGCAAGATAAATGTGGGCAGCCACTCTACAATGGTTCTGCCTGGCCATGGAGGGGACATTTGAAAAGGTCATGGAAGGAAGAAAGAAGGGTAGACACAGGGGTCATGGGAATTTTAATTGGCTCCTGACAACTTGCTATGGAACAGTTCTCCAACTTGTTTGGAAGGACTGTTTGTTAGAAGTAGAGGGTCTCTTGAACCTCGACTCTCCATATGTGTCTCTGGACAGAATTGGACAGGAGGGAAAGGAGGAAAAGTTTATGTCCAGTCCATTAGGGTTGGGTAGAGTTGCCAGAGTGAAGCCCCATTCTTCTGGAACCAGGACCAAGGTTGATCTCTGCATCCTCTGAAACTTAAGGGAGCAGGGTCCTGTTGGGGTTGATATGTGGGAAGGGAAGTTATCTTACGATGGGGGGAGTAAAGGGATTGATATGGAATAGGTGAGTTCAATGAGGGAGACCCTCAAGCTTACCGGTTCTGGGGTTGCAAGAATTACCTAGAAAGGGCCGTGCCATTTAAGGGAAAAGGCCGAGGGACATTGGTCTGGAGGGGAGAGAAGTACTTGATCCCCTATGCTGTTTGGGGGTGGACAAGAGTTGGCATAAGGCCGAGGTAGGTAGTGATCAGTAAATTTCCATAGGAGGAGAAGAAATGACAGAGTAAGGGAGTGCTCAGGGAAAGGAGAGGGTTTGGGTAAAAGACTGGGGGTCAGAGCTGGTCATCCATATATGAGCTCAAATGACAAGATGGAAAAAGGTTGCCTGGTGAGAGCCTGTAGCCCTCTGTAGAAGGGCCAGTGGTAGGAGCTTTACCCAATTGAGGTGAAGTTCTTGTGAGAGTTTGACAAGGGAGTGTTTTAAGGAATGGTTAGATCATCCTTCCCGAGGACTGGGGATGGTATGGAATATGGAAATTCCAAGGCATGTTGAAGGCTTTAGATAGGGTTTGGGAAATCTGAGAGGTGAATTCAGGGCCATTGTATGACTGAAAGGAGACAGGGATTCCAAAAGGGGGAGGAGGAGGTCAGAGACTGTCTGAGCACTTTCACTGGTGATGGGAAATGCTTCCACCTACTCTGAGAAGGTGTCCACCAAGATCAAGAGGTACCCAGTGCATTCGACTACCGACTTGTGAGTGAAGTCAAATTTCCAGTTGGTTCCGGGGAGAGAGTCTCTGGCCTGGTGAGTAGAAAATGGGGGGGGTGAGGGGGTGGCAGGGGCTGCAATAGCTGGAGTTGAGGTTTGACATTTGACAGATTTTACCAGAGGCAGTAATAGCCCTTAAGAAATGAAGAACCTCAGGGGTGGGCTGCAGATGTACCTTAAAGAAGTGAGACAAAGCCAGGCAGTAGTGGCACCGGCCTTTAATCCCAGCATTCAAGAGACAGAGGTAGGCGGATCTCTGTGAGTTCAAGGCCAGCCTGGTCCACAAAGAGAGTCCACACAGAGTACTGCCCAGAGAAACCATGTCTTGAAAAACCAAAAACCAAAACAAACAAAAACAAAAAACAAACAAGTGAGACGAAGTAAGACAAAGCTTGGCTATTAAGATGAAAGACAGAATTTGTCGAGTATCAGAGGTTGTGTGGGGATGTGGTTTGTAATGCAAGGATGCCCTGCAGTGGGTGAATTGGATCCAGGCCTCCAAGGGCTACAGCTCTAGCCAGCTCATTGGCTCAGTTATTTCCCTTAGCGGTGATGGAGTTGTCAGTCTGGTGGGACCAACAGTGGACAATTTCTATAGCCGTGGGGAGATGGGAGGCTTTTAGCATGGCCATGATGTAGTCTGAGTTTATTGATCTTTCTTTTGTTTTAAGTAGTCCATGCTCTTTCCAGAGGGCAGCAATGGACAGGAGGATGTGAAAGGCATGTTTGGCATCTGTAGATATTTAGGGGTTGTCCTTGTGCCATTTGGAAGACACCATTCAGAGCTATTAGTTCAGCGTGTTAATCAGTGGTATGAGCAGGGCGTTCTGTGTCTCAGCCACCTCAGCCTCTGCCACTATGACATTGCTCACTTTTCCATCCCCTTTGCATACAAAGGAGCTTCCACCTGTGTACCAGGTGTAGCTGGCCTGAGGTAGTGTGCCCTCCTGAATGTTGGAGGGATGGGGCAGTGGTTTCTCTAAGGCTTCAATGCAAGAATGAGGTGGGGACTAGTCTGTGTTTGGTCAGGGAAGACGATTTGAAGGGGTGAGTATGACTGGAAAGTAAGTGTGGCAACTTCTGCCAGTGCCAACTGGAGAGAGAGAACCCAGGAGAGAAGTAGATTTGTAAGCTCTTATATCATAGGATATATAGGTTATGGGAGGAGAAGATAGTGGTAGGTAACCTGAACATTAGTTTTTTTGGATTTATGAATAAGGAACTCAGTAGCTGCTAACGTGCATATGCAGGGTGACTATTCCTGGGTGGTAAAGTCTAATTTTAGTTTGTTTTTACAAATATGCCATGGGTGCAAAGGAATGTCCCAGTTGGTGGCCTAGGACCCTGAGGGCATATTCCTCTTTTTCTGTTACATAAGGGGGGCCAGGGTCAGGTTAGGTCTGGTAAGTCTAGTGCCAGGGACTAGATGAGGGCCTGTTGGAGCTTCTGAAAGGGCTTGGTAGTGGGTGTGAGAAGGGGCTGCCTCATGTAGGGGGCAGGCAATGAGAGAAATGGATGGGATCCTGGAACATAAGAAGCCATCTATTCCTGGGAATGATAACATCTCCTCTTTGGTAGAAGGGACTTAGAGGGACTTGATTAGGTGTTTTTAATGGCTTTGTTTGTTGGGTGTCATAGGTGACTTAAGGGATAAATAATTAGATCTTAGATGTCAAGACTCCAACCCTGGTTGGGCAAGAAATTTGGAAAAGCAGAGATGTCAGTTTGACTAATTTATAGGGGCAGACTGCAGAGAAGGTCATCGTCATCTACGTATTATATAAGTTTAAATTTGGGGAGAGACAAAGAGAGTAGAACAGAGGCCAGGGCCTAGCCAAAAAGGTATGGGCTACCCCAGAACCCCTGAGTTAGGACAGTCTAGGTGTGCTGGGTAGAGAGGTGAAAGCAAAGATGTTTTGTGAGTGGGTGTGGAGGGGCATAGAGAAGAAGGCATTCTTGAGGTTCAGGATGGAGAAATGGGAGACCCCAGAGGGGATAGCAGAAAGGAGTGTTACAGGGGTCAGCTATGACAGAGTGGAGGAAAACCACTGCATAATTGAGGAGCCAGAGATCTTGAACCAGGTGTTAGGTTCCATTGGGCTTTGTAACTGCAAGTATAGGTGTATTAAAGGGGGAAGATGTGGGCAAAGTAGTTTTCTTTCTCTGGAGATCAGAGATGACAGGTGTAAATCCTATGAGGCCCTGGAGCAAGAGTGTGTACTGGGCTTGGGTGAGGTCCCAGGTGAGGTCCTGTAAATTTGATGATGATAGGCAATGGTGTTTGACGACAGAGGGGTTTGGGGTATCTAAACCTTGAGGGTCCACCTGGGAGACTGGCAAAGGAAATGGTGTGTTGAAACCAGTAGGTTGAGTGACTAGGAGGAGGTGAGGGGCTGCTGGTGAGCTTGGAGGTGAGGCAAATGTGTGTGGGGGAGCAAAGGAAATAGAGGTTCCCACTTTGGCTAGAAGATCTTTTCCCAATAAGGGGATGGTACAGGTTGGCACCACCAGGAAAGAATGAGTGAGAGGAATACCCCTGAAAATACAATTGAGTGGTGGGGTCTGGTGGGGTCTGGTAAGACTGCATCCCTACCCTGACAACAGGGAAACAAAGAAAGGTGAGTTCCCAAAACTCCATCAAAACCAAGTAAGTGGCCCAGTGTCCAGGAGGAAGGAGATGGGTCAACCTGATAGTGTATTGACTACCCAGGGCCCCCTGTCAGAGATGACAGTGGTTGCGACAAGGGGGCCCAAGCCCCTTCAGGCATTTATGGCCAGGTCTAAGAGGTTGACTAGAGGGTGATCTGAGTCTGATGTTCCCATGCCAGGAGGGACACAGGTACAGCCAACAGCCCAGTGCTCCTCTTGATGGCACTTTGGACATAGCTAGGGTGGCCTGCAGGCGTTAGGGCTAGCCTGGGCCCAGTGACCACATTTGAAACAGGGAACCCAGTGGCCGTGAGGCCTTAGGAAGCAAGGGAGCCCAGGTAGTTGCTGAAACTGGTTGAATGGCCTTGGCCAGCATTTGGTATTTCTGTTTATGGGCTTTTTCATCTCTCACATAATATACCTTGAAGGCCAACACCAAGACTTCTGCGTGTGGAATTAGGGGTCTCTTCTCCAAGTGCTTAATCTTGGCCTAATGTCGAGGGAAATTCTGGAAAAGAAACATCATTAGAAGCTGTTTACCCTCTGAATTTTCTGGGTGTAGATTGGTATATTTTAAGAGGGCCTTTGTGAGGTATTCTGAGAATTGAGATGGGTTTTCATGTTTGTCCTGGGACTGCCTCAGCCTCAGCTGAGTGTGCTGCTTTAGTTTGGTGGATCTCTTCTACATGTGCTCTAGCCTGCTTCCAAACTTATCTGTGCTCTTCAGAAAGTAGGTTGTTAGTTAGAATCATATATATGCCATGGAAGGTAAGACTATATGATTGGGTGATATATTGGAATTCTTTAATGAAAGTAGAGGATTTAGAAGTACAAGACCCCAGTTTTATTGTTGTTGTTTTATTTTTTACCTATTTGAGTGTTCACTTAATGAAAAGGGTATGTGTACCTTGACCAGGCTGTCTACCCTGGTATCCTCCCACAATGGGAGAACTGGGCCATGTTGGGCCAGGTAGAGAGAGGTAGAGGGGTCCCATGGTGAAGCAGCACTGAATAGTAGGGAGACTGAAGGCTGCTGGTGGGTGAAAGTGGGTGCCAGGGTGGAATGGTTAGATCAGCCTGTTGCTGGAGAGGCAGACAGGAGACCAAAGGAGCCAGAGGAACAGAAGGAGCTGTGGGTTGAGGCTGGTAAGGTGGGGGTTCCTTAGTAGGTTCTCTGTTTCACAGCATGTGCTGAGTTTTCCCCATTGTGCTAAGCACTAAAGATGTGGGAATAAGGATAGGCTTGAGAAATCCCAGCCAATAGAACCTGACAAAACCATTCAATCTCAAGGGGACTAAGTTTCAGAGAACCTAAAGAAAACATACCTTACATGGTAATAAAGGACGGACTTAAAATTCCCCTGAAACAGTGTGAGGATGACAGCAGTGCAAGGAAGAAGCAATGGAAAGAGATTTCACAGGACCCCCGCTAAGCATCACGAAGGATCTGCATCTTCTGCCCCTGCCGCCTTTGCCAGGTGGACCTTTGGCATTCCTAATATGTTCATGGAGGGGTGGTGGTAGATGACCTATATCAGTGCAGTTTTTCAGGAAAAGGCAGTGGGCTCGTGCAGGAGAAAGATAACTGGACTGTGGGCTTCGTCTGTTCATAGCACCTGCTTTTTCCTGTGCGGGAGCATAATTATCTCATAATGTATTTGAAGCGTTCATTCCAAAGAATAGAGTCATACAGATCTGAGCCTAAATAAAGTCATTATGAGTAACAGAACTATGAAGGATAAAAGCTATTTCCCTGTACAGTGCACTTTTGGCTCCTGTTGTTTTCAGTCCCTCCTGTCTTGAGCTCAGGAATGTGGCTTGTTTGTATTCTGTTTTTGGTGCAGTGCCTGCCACACCTGGGGTGCTCACTAAACAAAGGCCTGCTCCCCGCAGGGCACAGGAATTGGGCTAGGCCTGGGGTTGGATTCCTTTTGGAGAGAAATAAGCAGGGCATCTTGCAAGCCCTTCCATTTTGCTTATCTTACAGAAGAGGCCAAGGGTTCCCATCCTTTGCAAGTAAAATAGAATGTACTTTCCTCACACTATTCAAATATCACAGTTGGATTCAATTATCTGCAGAAATAGACTTATACAAAAGGAAAACTTAAAAAGGAATTTGTACCAAATAATGGCTACCTTTTTGTTAAGGTTGTTTTCTTTCTTTTTTTCTTTTCCTCTTTCAAGGCTGTCCAGTTTCAAGTCTGAGTGTCTGGAAGAGAAAGTGGTGGGGGAAGGAGGAAGGTAGAAAAAAAAAATAAACAAAAACCCACAATAGGACTTGGAAATGCTAGAGGGTAAATTAGAAGTCTCAGTCATTGTGTGCCCTGAATTCACCTGCAGTGAGTACAGCATGCCAGGACCTTCTCCACCCTGACTGTTTCCCCTCCTTTCTGCCCCCACGTCCCTAGTGGACAGTCAGGCAAGGAAAGCCTGACACAGTGACCTAACCCTGCCTGGTGCAGCCAAACTGGATGGCTCCGGTCACACGCAGCCCATCATTCTCACCCTGTGCTTTCAGCAGGGCAGTTACAGTGCTAATTACAGCCTGGAAACCAATTAGCACAAGCTCAGTGGCTTTAAACCATGCCACATGTATTATCTCAGTTTCTGTAGGTCAGAAGTCCAGGTACTGCTTAGCTGAGGAGCTCATATTCTGAAACCAAGGACATAGTCAGGCTTTGTTTCCTTTTGGAGGCTCTGAGGGGAAATCTGCTTCCAAGGTTTCTTGAGGTTGCTGCCAGTTTGTCTTTGCAACCCATTCCTAGAAGTCAGATACTGGGCCAAAAGTTAAACACAGGGTTTTATCACATGTCCTCGAATTCCCCACTGTGAGGTGTACCCTGTTGTATCCCAAGTACCTACGTGTGCAGTTTCTATAGACTAGGTATAGGTGAGAATGGCTTATTCTACTAGAGTCTCATTTTACCTTTCTCCTCGAGCAAAGCTGAACATACTTTCATGCTCTTAAAAGGCTACATCAGCTCCGTGTCTCAGCTGTGACAAAATATGACAGAAGCAACTTAAGGAAGGAGAGGTTATTTTTGGCACACAGTTGGAGGTACCGTACTTTCCCGCCACGACGACGGGAGCTGGAGGCAGGGCAGGTTGCATTGTGCCTGCAGCGGGAGCAGAGGGTAAGGAATGCTTGTGCTCAGCTCATTTCTCCTCTTTATTGAGCTTACGGTCGCATTCCATGGAATGGCGCCGGCTCCAGTGGCTCCGGCTCCGCCTCGTTACACTCCGTCTACAGACTCTGTTGCAGGCGTGCCCCAAGGCTTGTCTCTTCAGTAATTCTAGGTCCTGTTAAGATGATAATCAACGTGAGCCATCACACAGACACAACATTTCTCCTTCTGTGAAATGCCTAGTCGTGTCTGGTTATTTATAATAAAGTTGCTTTGAGCTCTTTATGTCAGTTATTCATTTCATCTGTGGTATGAAGTACTTCGCCCAGTTTGTCATTTCTCTTTCATTTTGCTTATGATAGTTTCCCACAGATCTTTGCTTTTTTAAATTTTATGTAAGCAAATATATTTTTAATTGCTTCTGGATTTCAAATCATAATTAGTAAAGTTAAGCACTATTCCCAGGTAGTAGGCTAATTTACCTGGGTTTTTTCCTGTTTTCATTATTCATACTTAAAAACCTTTTTTGTCAGCGGGGTACAGTGGCACATGCCAGTGATCCCAACATTCAGGGAGGCAGAGGTAGGAGGATCTCTGTGAGTTTGAGGCCAGCCTGGTCTACAAAGTGAGTCCAGGACAGCCAAGGCTACACAAAGAAACCCTGCTGTGAAAAACCAAAAAAAAAAAAAAAAAGAAAAGAAAAATAAGACCTTTTTGGTCTTGACTTTCTTCTGGTGTATAGACATAAGGAATGGAATTAAGGTTACCTTTTTCAGAATAACAATGAAGTTATTCCAACACTGCTTATTAAAAGTTTGATCACTGCAGCCAGGCAGTGATGGCGCACACCTTTAATCCCAGCGCTCAGGAGGCAGAGGCAGGTATATCTGGAGGCCAGCCTGGTCTACAGATCGAGTTCTGGACAGCCAAGGCTATACAGAAAAACCCCATTTCAAAAAAAGAAGAAAAAGAAAAAAGATTGATCAGCATTGGAAAAATAGTTCTGTCGTTTAGAGTACTTGCTATGTGATAATGAGGATGGGAAATCAGATCCCAGGACCATCTAATTAACATCCTACACATGCCTGTAACTCCAGCTTTGGAATCAGAGACAGGGTGGTTGCTGGGGCTTACTAGCTTCCTGCATAGCTGAGAAAGCATAAATCCATGTTCAGGGAGGCTCCTTGCCCCAGAGGAATCAGTGGAGAGTGAGAACACCCCTTATGGCTTATATTCATGTACACACATCACACAAAGGTTATTGTTGGCAGAGCAGTTCCAGATACCATGCTTTCATGATGACAGGAGGTTGAGGCAGCTGGTTGCATCTACAGCTCGTTTTCTCCTTTTTATTCAGCACTATTATTTACACACAGACACAAATGAATAAACACAGCTCTTCTAGAATTGAGCCCTTTCTCACACAGATTCTGTTCTACTTATTACTATATGTGTATGGCTGTTTTGCCTGCATGTATGTCTATGTACCACATGTGCCTGGTGCCCAAGGAAACCAGAAGGCCTCGGATCCCATGGGACTGGAGTTACAGACAAATGGATGCTGGGGCCAGGGTCCATCTCCCACAAGTTTTAGATGTTATCATTATTTTATACTAAATTTCCATATTCAGTTGAGTCTTTTTAAATTTTTTTTCTTTTTTTGTTTCATTGGTCATTCTATCTACTCTCTTGCTAAACCAAACCATTTTTTAATATAGAGTCTTAGTAACATTAATTAGCTTATAAATTCTTCTGGTTTTGTGTCTATGCTCTGCTCTGCTCTTCGCTCTCTCGCTCTCTCTCTGTGTGCACGTGCATGTGTGTGTGTGTAGGTGGGAATTGGGGATTAAGATCTAATCAGCCAAGGATGACTTTTAAGAAACTTCAGCTCTCAAAGGTCAGATAGAAAAGGTCATGCTGGCAGTGGAACCTGCGCGGAAAAGGGCGTCACAGGAAGTGCGGCTCCCTTCTGGGTTGAGGTGCTGCTCTCTGTTAGGGCCTCTGAAGTTTCTTGAGGTGAGGAATGAGAAGCCGTAGTGGCTGTCCTTGGGTGTTGAATAGCGTGTCATAGGTCTGGGTGAGTAGGAGTTGAGGGGATGGAAATGGCGAGCGTAAGAAAACCCTTGAAGAATTTGGTTGGTCTAAAAGGAATGAAGGGGGGAGGAAGAAAATGCGCTTAGAAGGGGTCTAGGGAGGTTTGTGATTGTCTTTTTTTGTTTGTTTGTTTGTTTTTAATTGAGGTGAGATTCTTATAACAAAATCAACTTTAAAAAAAAGCAAATGGAGCTAGGCTGAGGTGGCTTAGGCCTTTAATCCCAGCGCTCAGAAGGCTCAAGGACAGCCTGGTTTATAGAATGAGCTCCAGGATAGTCAGGGCTACAGAGAGAGATCCTGTCTTGAAAAACAAAAAACTGTAACAAACAAAAACCAAACCAAAACAACAACAAAAGCAAATGGTTTAATGGCATTTATTATGTATACAGAGTAGTCTGTTACCTCTTACAGTTTCATTATTGCAAAGGAAAACTCTAAACTCATTGACAATTACTTTCATTCTAACCAAACTCTCCCTTGTAAACCACCAAGCTTCTTTCTGTACTTAATGACTTATTGGTTTGGTGTCTCACATTCTTTTTGGAGTCTGATGTGACTTTCTTTTATCTGGCTTTTTTATTTCTATTTCTAAAAAAGGATCTATCTATCTATCTATCTATCTATCTATCTATCTATCTATCTATCTATCTATCTATCTATCTATCTATCTATCAGTCACAGTGTTCTGTACTGCATGTATAACTGCAGGCCAGAAGAGAGCACCCAGATGCCATTATAGATGGTTGTGAGCCACAATATGGTTGCTGGGAAATGAACTCAGGACCTCTGGAAGAGCAGCCAGTACTCTTAGCCTCCTGAGCCATCTCTCCAGCCCCTCATATTTTTAAACTCATCCATGATGTAGCATATATCAATATTTTGTGTATTTCATGTCTAACATCCTATTGTATGGATATACCATCTTAGGAATAAACTTTTTTGTCTACTCATCTATTAATGGACTCTGCATAACCTTTTGCTCTGATAACAAAGAACTGGGGACCATGTATAAATGCTGATGGGAAAATATTCTAGTGCAAGATTTAGGAGAGAGGATAGGTAGGAGAAAGGTTCTTAGAAGCTTAAGCTACATTCATTTGAAAATAGAAAGCAAGAAGACTCCATCTGCTACTTTTTAATTAGCTCTATGTATAGAAGGCCAGGCCTTAACCCAGTGCCTCAGTGTACTTTAGACTCAGAGGTTCTACAGAAAGGCAAAGATTGGAAAATAGTGAGTGACTAGACTGTGCTAACTAGGACGTGGACATGGACATGATCCTCGTTGGTGGGTGGTACCTTTGCTATTAGTCTTGTCCTGCTGTTTATTTCAGTTTGCAAGAGTGTTTTTTTTTAAAGGAAGTCCTGCTCATATTGCATAGACACATGTTTATTATTGCTACTTCCTTCTTCCATGGTGGTGTTCTAGTCATACTAGAGTGTCAAGGTCTTCATTAGTCAGAACCACAGCATATAGCTGGCTCCCAAGTTTAAGTAGTGTCTTGCAATTGGGATTGGTTTTTCTTGAGGCAAATGTTAAGAAGACAATTGGGAATGTAGTGTATTTAGTAAGGCTCAATCCCCATGAAATATAGAGGAAAGAGCAGGATTGAACAAAGAAATAAGACTTGATAGAAGTCTGACTCCGTGGCCCCGTCCCATTGCGATATTCTGGAGTGACTCTTGTGTTTTAGATTGCCTGCATTTCACCAAAATGTCTTTGGTGTTGTTTTGTTTTGTTTTGTGTTGTTATTAATACTTGTACCTTGCTTAGTCACCAATTATTGGTTTGCTCAGAAGTTCACGACCCTATGCAAAGTGGCATTCTACAGTTGAGGCACACTATTGACTGCTAACTGGTACAAATCCTCCCTGGAAAGGGAGTCTGGATGCATCTGCCATGGCAGTGGTAGTGTAGTTGGGAACCCAGCTGCAGAGCCTGGGCTCAGGATGCGTGGGAGTAGACTTCAGAAGGCTCTTTCCTTCAGTACCTCTGAAGTTGCTCTTAGAAAATGAGCTAATAGGAGAGAGCTGGGCAGGTGCAGAAGTTACATACTGCTTCTCAGGCAGAATGAGCTGAGCCATTGCATTTGAGGACAGGGGCATGTGTTCCCATGGGGAACAAAATCTCCCTTATTAGAAAGGCTTTATTCTTGGCCAATCAACTATCCAGGTTTGGAGTTTGAAAATGTTTCATGATGTTTTTGATTTCACTATTCTTTGTCAGATACATGACAGAAGGGAAAGGGCACCTAGTCAGTAGTCAGCAAATATTTGCTGAATGAGTCAATGAAAGGATCATTGTGGGAAGAGCACCAGCGGGGAAGCGGAGGGTCAGATTCTGTATCATCTTTTCACAGAAGCCTGGTCTGTAGCAGGAGCAGCTCAACAGGAATTTTAATAATTGCTCAACACAGAAAGGGAGGGTGATGGACAGAACATGGAGCAGAGACAGCATTCCAGGGTGGGATGGAACTACTCCAGTCACAGTAGACATGGGTACCAACTGCCTCAGCTGGCTTGGAGGAAGAGAGAGTGGGCGTGAATCAGACTTGTGTCACATGTAACTGAGCAATAGAGGTGTGCCCTGTTAGCATTCCCCAGGCTGTGTTTTCCCTCTCACTTGTTTGAGACCTTGGTACAAGGGAAAAGGTCTTCTCTTTTGTCTACTTTCTGCTGTGTTTTGAGAATCTTCTGAGACCTGGTTGCTTCTTGTTGCTTCCCTTTGGCAGCTTTCTCCCAAAGCCTCAGGGCCCTGCCTCCTATTTCCTTCTTCCTTCAGTAGGCCTTAAGACAACATGGCCGACCCCCCACTCCGGTCCATTGGTTAGCACTCCCTCTTCGCTCTCCTCCACTTACCACCTCCCACCTCTGCCAGTTCCTAGAGCTTGTTTTTCCTTCCTGGTTAGGTCTGTAACCAATCAGCCCTGTCTTGCTTCTTAGTTTGTGTCAGTGTCTTTGTGTTCTTCCCTATACAGCAGGGTCCTCATGGTGCTATTGATTTCCAAGACATTAGTGCCAGCCTCCTTCATTTTCTCACTTTGCTGAACTGTGGAGAAAGAATCAGGACCAACAGATGATGTTGGACTAGGAATGAAAAATGGCTATTGGGTGGAAGTTTGAAGTTTGGTTTTTTTTAGATATTATTGATATCTGATTACTCCAGTTACTGCGGCTGCGAGGTTGGAGAAAGAAAAAAAATAGTTGTTGTTTTTAATTTAATGATTCTTGTTTATGAAGTGGGTGCATGTGTATGTGCGTGTGTGCATGTATATTGAGACATATCCTTAATCTGTAGCCCTTTGAGGCCAGGAATTCAGTATGTAGCCTGGGCTGGTCTTCAACAACTTTCCTGCTTTAGTCTCTGGCATTGTAGGCATGAGCCAGTGTGCCTAGCCAGTATGTAATTGCTTCTTCTCATTACTTTACTGGCATCCATTCTTTTCTTTGTAGGTGTAATCATGTATTAAGGTTGTTGTGAACACTGTCTCTTCTCTGCTTACTTTCTGCCCTAGTACCTTCTGGCACCAGCCCTCTTTGCCAAGTAGATGACTCCCAAACTTGTGTGTTTCCTGTCACAGACTCAGCCCTTAGACTCCAGTCCATATTTTTTTGCTGCCTAATATATATCTTCTGATGTGTTGATGCTATACATAGCCTTATAAACCAAATATGATAATGTTCCCTTCGGCATGTTCCTATTTAATTCTGGCATCACCATGCTCCTTTGAAGCTTTCATGTTTTCCTCCTTGCCTCCACTTCTCAACTCAGCAGTCACCTTTCTCTGCCATGTCCCATCTCTTAGTTCCAGTGCACTGTCTTCTCTTGTTCCATCCTGTGACTTCTTTTTCAGCTGTGGCATTAGCTCCTAAGTCCATACATTTCTGCTAATAGGTGCAGCTTACACACACTTGCCATTGAATCACTTGTTCTGAATCCTGATTGTTCCCCCATTATCCAGAGAGTTAAGCTGTGCCTTCTCAGCTTGGACTAGAAGTCCTACACCTTTGTATCTTCCCCTCCTCCTATACTTCTACATGCGTGCTCACCTGTTGTCATTGTAGCCATTGCTGTAATAAACACTGTGACCAAAGGCAGCTTAGGGGAGGAAAGGGTGTATTCAGCCTACACCTCCAGGTTACAGTCTGTCATTGAGGGAAGTTAGGGCAGGAACCTGGAGACAGCAGTCATGGAAAATGTGCACACTCTAGCTCACTCATAGCTAGCTTTCTTATACAGCCCAGAACTGCCTGCCAGGGATACAGTCACATCCACAGTGGTCCTCCCAGCTCTATCAATAATCAAGACTGTTCCCCACAGACATGGTCACAGTCCTGTCTGGTCTCGGCAACCCCTCAATTAAGGTTAACTCTTCCCAAGTTGTGCATGTTGATGATAAAAACTAGCTAGCATATTATTCAGTTTAGAAGAGTTACAGATCTGATTCTGTTTCCCCCGACAGTCCTGGACTGTCTTGTAGTTGTCTCTCCACTTCTCTCTTTGTTTCCTTAGTTTTTATAATTTCTACCTGTTAACAATGTAGTGAGTGTGTTCTCTGCAGTGGGATGAATACTGTGACAGCCTGCAGAGAAGGCAGTGGGGTATGTGCTGCCAAAGTGATGCTCAGGCCGTGTTGTAGCAGTAAAGCATGTTGCCCAAAAGTGTGCAATTTCATTCTTGAAGAAATGATTAGTACTAATAAATGTAGATGAGTGTATAAAGACAAGATTTTTAGAAAACTATACTCTGTTAATGATTATCCTTGAAGAAAGGTAGTAATTAAGAGATTTTAGGGTGATATTTAATATTTTAAAAAGCATAAGGATTGTCTAGTTCTATATTAACCAGAAAGCTAATGCAAGTAAAAAAAAAAAAAGTAGGAAAAAAAAGAGTTCAAGTGTTGTCTTTCCTAGTTCCTGGTGCTGTGAGGTGCTCCCACCTCACATCCTCATGTGATGTTCACATCAGTGCTCGGATTACACTTACTTTTAGGATTTGCGTTGCCCCCTTTTCCTTGTCACTGAGTCAAGAGCAGTCTGTGCCCCATGCAGGACTCAGCCTGGAGCCCCTGGTCAGCAATCCTCCGTGAGAGTTTGTTGAGCAGGCTGCCATGCCCCAGGCATGCCTGGGTATTGTTCATGCTCACCTAGTTTAGGAGGGATTAAAGACTCTGCTGTTTGTATGGCCAGAGCTGTATGAGGGATGGGGTTGATTGTGAGCCTTCAGCTCTTACTAGCTTCCTGAGTAGAATCACATTGATTATGACTGATGAGGATATAATTGGAAACCTCTTGTGTGTTTCTACTGATCTTGAGGAGAATCTATTTCTGTATAGCAGCCAGGGTACTGACCTAGTGTTAGATTAATTCAGTTCATCAGTCTCTCAAGACAAAGCAGTTCACATGTGGATTAATACCTGTAGGGTTGCTAGGCGGAATGATAGACAGGCTTCTGATGCTGTTGGTTACTTTCTATCACTGTTACCAAATAACCCAAGAGAAACAATTTTAAAAAAGAAGAATTTATTTGGGCTTATGGTTTCAGCCAGACATGGCAGGTATAATATTACTGTTGGAAGTCTTTATAGTAGGCCAGAGAGAAAGGAGAGGGAGATGCTGAATATGAATAAATAAATGAATGAATGAATATGAATAGCTGTGCTAGCTGGTGATCATTTTCTCCCTTTTTATCCCATCCAGGCCCTTAGCCTATGGGATTGTTCTGCCCACATTCTAGATTGGTCTTCCATTTAGGTCACACAGATAACACCAAAAGGCGGGGCTCTTTTAAATTAAGAAAATCAACATGTACTTTACTAGTATTCTAAGTGCTTTTCTATCCAATAAAGTTGGCAGTCAAGGTTTACCACAAGTCTACTCCTTGCCAACTGAACACCTATACACATCCCCTTGAATTATAATTCTTCACTCTTGTCTCCTAAAAAGTTTGTGTCCATCTCAACATAAAATGTATTCTCTAAGAGTTCTATAGTCTTAACAGTTGCCATATTGTTTAAACATTCGCTGAGACTCTGTGAGCTGAGTGTAGTGGTGCACGCCTTTAATCCCAGTGTTTGGGAGGCATAGGCAGGCAGATAGCTGTGATTTCAAGGCCAGCCTTGTCTACAAAGCAAGTCTAGGTCAGCCACAGCTTGTTACACAGAGAAACCCCGTCTCAAAACACCTTTCCCCTCAAAAATTCTGTGAAACTCAAGTCAGACTTAGCTGTCAGCCCCCATAAAATACAAAGCAAGTTGTATACTCCAAAGATACAATGGCAAGGAGATAAAACATTCCTGTTCTGAAGAGGGAAAGTGGGGCCTTAGAAAGGAAGACTGGGACCAAAGCAAGACTGAAACCCAGCAGGGAAACATCAAATACTGTGTGTGTACAGGGCCTATGGCAGATAATGTGAGCTCTGAAGTCTTAGGCAGACAACCTTACCGTTTTTGGACCAAAATGATCTATCTCTTGTATTGATCTTAATTGTTTCCCATGGCTTTCCTTGGGAAAAAAAAATCTGTTCCCAGCATTTTTAATTTTTCTAGGCCTTCAGCTCTCTCTTACAGCTTAATATATCATCCAGGACTTCCTGCAGGGATTCTGACTCTGTCCCACATTACTTGGCAACCTAGATCTTTGAAACTGGATGGAGGTGTCCATGGACCTTGAAATTCTTATATTTTGCATGCCTGTAAAACGAGCATCACATAGAACATGCTAAAGTCTGCCATCAGCTCAAGTGGGCCCCTTTGATGGTACCCACAATGGCTTTTGAGTGTTGAGGTGGTTGGATGTGAAGAAACACTTCTCTGTGTGGACTTGAATGAGCAGTGCATCCTGGAACTTTCCTCTTAAAGCAGTCTTTGTCCCTCCCTCTCTCCCTCCTGTGTATGATATGTATAGTAAATGTGTGTGGTGTGTAGTGTTTGTGTGTATGCACACATGTGAGTGGGTGAGTACAGAGAGTAGAGGTAGGCTTGAGGTGTCTTCCACTGTCACCTTCCACTTTATCTTTTGAGTGAGAATCTCTCACAGAACCTGGTATTCATTGATTGGCTCATTGTGATAACCATTGAGCCCCGAGGACCTGTCAGTATCTGTCCCCCAGCTCTAGGGTTACAGATTACCAGCTTTTTACTGTGTATCCTAGAGATCTAAACTCAAGTCTTCATGCACACACGACATACTTTACCAACCTAGCTACCCCCCTGCCCCTGCCCTATCAAGCTCTGCTTATAGCACTCCAGAGCATCCCTAACCTGAGTCTC
This sequence comes from Pachyuromys duprasi, assembly GCA_028658305.1. Taxonomy (NCBI): domain Eukaryota; kingdom Metazoa; phylum Chordata; class Mammalia; order Rodentia; family Muridae; genus Pachyuromys; species Pachyuromys duprasi. The sequence goes on from CM053764.1 coordinate 9,129,800, forward strand.
CAACCTTTCCCTAATTCGCTTTGCAAACCGTTGATTCTGGTTAAGGCAGAATATCAGGACAGAGACAGAGGAATATATAGCAGAAGCTACTCGTGTCCTGGCAGGCAGGAAGGAGATGAAAAGGGGCCAGGAACATGATATAGACCCTAAGGACATACCTTCTCCCTCCTCTCCATCCCCTGAACCCTGACCTATTTCTTCCACTTAGGTCCCACTTCCTGCAGTTTCCGGAACCTCAAAGTTTTCAACACATGAGAAGAATGGTCCTGGTAATAACTGATCTAAGAGCATTTTTATAACAGACATGAGACTATGTTTTGGAAAATGCCTTTTGAAACAATGTTGTTTCAGAAAATGCAGGGACTTTTTTTTTGTAATCTGATGCTTTTATAGACCCCTAATAAAATCTGAGGGAAAAAAATCTGAGGGCATACAAGAGAGGATTTTAAAGATTTGTTTCTTAGAGTCACAAATCTAGTGAGCATTCCTCTTTCTAAAATTGGTTCTAGAAGCATATTATCAAACTGCATTAGCAGATAGTATAGTATCAAATTGCCTTATCAGATAGTATAGTATAGAATTGCCTTAGCAGAATGAATGTGTAGACCTGCCTGTTGACTGATTTCTAAGTATTCACTTTGTCTGGTTGATTTTTTTTTTTTTTGAGGTGGGGACGGAATCTGAGTAGACTAAGAATGAAAACATTAGCTCGGACTTGGAAGAGTGCAGCTCCCGGTGTCTCATCTCAAGAGAACCGTGTCCCCACTCCACACCTCCTTATATGCAAAATGGTCCATTTGTCTTCATCTGTATGTAATATGGCAATGTGAGAATGAACTCACATTGATTTTGTAATGAAAATTTCTCTGGAAGAATGTAAGAGCCAAAGGATGGACAGGAATGCTGTGAAACGCAGTGTTCTGACCATGCCATAGTCACTGCACTCATGAACCCATAGCAGCCATGGTCACCTGCACAAGGTCAAGCCAGCCACACTCCAGCATGGATAGGGGAGGAGGTCCTGAGCCCCAGCTATCCCCAGCTGGGCTATCGCTGAAGAACTATCATCAGTTTTCTTCTGGTGTAGCCTTTGATAGGTTGCCTGTACCCAATGGATGGCCTCACATCCATGTGCATGTGGGTGGCACTAATTGGATCCAGGATGTTATGTATTTGAAAAAAAAAGAAAGACATGAAGGCTGGAGGTGAAGAAGTGGAGCTGAGTTAGGAAGGGGGAAGTGGGGGTGGATGCAATCAAGACATATTGTATTCATGCATGCAATTATCAGAATAAAGTTTTGTAAACTCTCCTAGGTTTGGTAGTGTGTATCTGTAACTCCAGCCTGTAACTCCAACACTCAGGTGCACTTGGGAGGTTGATAAAGTTCAAGATCAGCCTGGGCTATATAACAAAATCCTGTCTAATAATTGGGTCTGGAAATAGCTCAGCATTTAAGAATATGTACTGATTTTACAGAGGACCCAGTTTTGAGTCCCAGCACCCAAATCAGGTGGGTCATTACTGTCTGTAACTTTAGTTCTGGCATATGTGAAACGCTCTTCTGCCCTACATGGGCATCCACGCAGAGGTGGTATATATAAATGTATAAGGTGCACACATACACATAAAAATGTTAATGATTTGTTTAACTGTTTTATTGGGTTTTCCAATGTGTGGTGTAGTGTCAGTCAAGTTTCACATTTATGTATAGTTTCTCTTGGAGCAAAGTGAACTATTTACAGCCTCTTGCCAAGTACAACAGTGTGGTATCTTCTCCTCTCACCTGATGTCATAATCTTTAAACCCATCATCCAGCCTTCAGCAGCACATATTATTTTGAGATCAAATGTATAAATACAGGCTTTGGAGATGTGCTAAGAAATGTTGCTTGTGGCTATATGAGAAAAAGTAGAAACCCCAGGTTTTCTCATTCCTTTAGCTTTCTTTTCTTGGAATTATGAAGTTGAGTATGAGGATGAGCAGTAGTCAGGGCCAGAGAGGTGGCTCAGAGGTTTAGACCGCTTTCTGTTTTTTCAGAGGACCTGGGTTCAATTTCCAACACCCACACCAGGCAGCCCAGAACCACCTGGAACTCTAAGTGTTTGAGGAGATCCACCATTCTCTCCTGGCATCCAAGGACACTGCATTCACTCAGGTGCACACTTACACATAAAATAAACACACTTTTAAAGAAAAATATGAGATTTATTAGAACATGTTGTCATAGCTGTGCTTGTTCCGTAAGGAATATGACTCGTTTGCACATCTGAAATTGAGGAATCACTAGTCTTCATATGAAAAGCATGATTATTAAGTGATTTTCCTTGTTGAATCTTTTAGTTTTAGTTAGTTTCGTGAGAAACTCATTGGAGTGTAATTTTTGAGGTGTTCTTTTAGCTACTACTGGGACTGAAAAAGTACAGGTCGGTCCCTTTGCTGCTCATCAGAAAGCTCTGTCTCCATTTCTGACAGGATTTTCTGGGTTACTTGGGAGTGCAGAGCAGCCCATACATGTTTCTATCCATTGTTTATTTTGTTCAAGTACGCTCAGCCTTCCTTCCGGTTATGGAGATGGCACTTGGGCATTTTTGTTTCAGGGAGTAAATGTCTATTGCAGTAACAATTGGCTCTAGAGAGTTGGGGACATTATTGCCCATAATTCTTGTCCTAGAGAAGTGAGAGAGATAGTTGTACTGGTCTATCCATCTGTGGTAAAGAGCTGCTGCTCTTACTTGCTCTTTGGTTCAGAGGCTCTTGAGTTGAAACTCACAGGAGGCGCTTGCTCAGTGTTATAAACTAGATATAGTCTCTTAAAGATCAACGCAAGGCCTAGGATTCCGGTGTGTGCTTTGCCTTCTTGTAACTTCTCCCTATCCCATGTTTCCCTGGCCCTTAGTATTCCAGTCATGCAGCATGTATGAAATGACAATCTGTTAAACTTTCATGTATGGCAGTCACTAGCCATTTGTGATCGCTTTGATTAAAACTAATTACCATAAAAAATTCACAATGCAGTCTCAAATGCTCAATAGCCACCAGACCAAGGACTACTCTATTAGACGGTGTGGATATAGAATATTTTTGTCACTTCAGAAAGTTCTGTTGAATAGTACTGACTTAGAAATTGGATGCCTGAAGCTGGTCTACCTTCATTGATGGCTGGTGTGGAGGACAACCTCCTCTCCCTGCATAGAATCTCTTTGAAATTGCTTGATAATGATCATCATCATTTTGCTGCTTGGCTTAAAGTCATAAAATGTCCTATAATCTTTGCTACTCAGGATGCTGAGGCAGGAGGATTGCTTGAGCCCAGGAATGAAGGACAACCTATCAACAAAGTAAGGGCTCACTCTAAAACAATTAAAAAAAAAAAAGGCAAGATCTGAGAGTGGCAGCTCATGCTTGAGGTGGAAGAACTGCATCAGTTTAAGGCTGGCCTGTGCTACAAAGTGAGTGGGACCCCATCTCAGAAACAAACAAACAAAGACAAATAAATAATAAAGTCCCAAGTGGAGAGAACTGAATACTTCTGGCCAAATCTGTTGGCCTGTGCCAGGTGTCTGCCTGGACTTTGTGTGTGCATGTGGTGACAGTTGTCATTTGGGAAGATACTTGGCTTTCAGGCCATATATTATAAAAGCCAGATTTATAGATATTCCAGGAGAATCAAGATGACTTCATAATTGAATTTTTATTTTAGATTTCAGAAATATCAAAGAAATATTGGTAAGCTTTTTTGTCAATCACAACTTGATCCCTTATAAACTCTCATAACTTTTTCCAGGCATGGTATGCTGGCTAGCTATTAGGGACATAAGAATATATGTGACCCATAGTAACCAAGTATTGATTGCTTGTGTACCCAGAAATGCAAGTGTGGGATGATGTAGAGAAGCACAGTCAAATTGTATAAGTGACACTGGGCTGTGTACTGAATAGCCCCATCTCCCAGGTGCCTCATTGCCCTGTGTTTTGTTTGTATGGAGTGAGTCAGGGAAGTAAGACAGTGGCATGTACATTCATAGTCACCACTCTTTACACTTCGCCTTCCCCTCCTCCCAAGGTGTCCCACAAGATTTTTTAGCTTAAATTTATATTTTTATAATTTATTCACTTTATATTGCACAGTACCCCCCATCTCCTCCTGGTTTTACTCTCCTTCCTTCTTTCTTCCTCCTCCCTCTCCTAGTCCTCAAATGGGAAGCTCTCCTCCCCTACCATCTGACCCCAGCCTATGAAGTCTCACAGGACTGCCTTCATTTTGGTGGGGGGTCTTTGGGAAAAGTTCTTATGTGATGAGATGTCAGTTTCTGAGCTCAGGTAGCATGATGGTTATTGTTGGGACTAAAGAGTAAATTTCTAGCGAGAATGTTTGGTACATAGGAATCAAGATCTAGACAAGAGCAGTTCAGGGAAATGAGATTTTGTTAGAGACTGGGACACATAAAGTGTCTAAAAATGTAAAATATTGAGTAGTCATAGGGATTGGATAATAGAAAACTTGGAAGAAGGGGGTTGAAATATGTGGCACTTACTTTTTAAAAATCATTTTGAAGCTACTTAGAACTAATAAAGTATTTTTGTACATAAAGGTATTGTGTATTAAGCAACCATGAGATCCCAGAAAAATGTCGCAAGCAGCTTAGAGTATTCAGGAGGGGATAAAGAACTAGTATCAGTCCTGAGTGGAGAATAATAGATTTTTTTACTTCTTTCTGGTAGCTCTTTCATAGCTCATTTTGGGTCACGGTGATCTTTGTGTAACTGTGACCATTAGCCATGTCAGTTGAAAGGAAATTGGTTTCTTAGTCCACTATACTGGTGAAATAATGGGTCGATTATTAATCTGACCTTTTGACATCATGTTTCCCGTTTTTTCGCTGGCCACCCACCTGTCACGAGCCCTAGAAGCAGTCCTTTGCTCTTGTAAATGGAAGCGCTCCAGGGCGCTACAGCACAGGGTCGACTGTGGGAGGCGACAATGTGTAAATGACTGTCAGCATCAAGTTTTGCTGTTCCCAGGTCTATATATTCAGCTGTGTTAGTGGCTTTCCGTGTAATGCATTTGACTTTTAGCTTCTGTTGCTGAAGTAATGGTAACACATTCTGTTTTCCATTTGTTTATTTATGGTCTTGTTTTCTACCCTTGCAGAACTTGATATAGGTACAAAGCTTCAGAAATGTACACATACTGGAGTAATAGATAACTCTGATTTTGTTATAAGGCAATAATTTAAGTTGGCAGGTTTAGCTGATAACATAAAACACAGGAGAGAAATAGGACCCGTTTATAATGTCAGCAGAGCCCCTGAGTGAGTTGCCGCCTGCTGCTGCCTCCAGGACTGTCTTTCTGTCTGATAGAAAGTGAAATAAACTGATGTCTATGAGGATCTGGCTGGTCAGATTAAAACAATAGGACTATAAATTAGCTGCTCCCTTTATGCCACTTTAAGCAACTTGCAGAAATGACTAAGTAATAGGAAATTGGGGTCCTTAGAAAGACTTGGGGTCTAGATCTGCTGGTAGGTCATGAGGTCAAAAGAATGCTTCTAGTGAGTCCTGTTGGAAACTTTAGTTCTCCAGCTCTCCATATGCCACTGTGTCTGCTCTGGAAGAATAGATCTTAGACTGGGGGATCCCACTTCAGCATAATGGGGCATTGACACACAGGATCATCACCTCCTGCACAACAGATAAATATTCCTGCCTTACCTTGACATTTATTCTCCACAAACACTCCAGAGTTTATGTGGCATTATCTTACAAGTGTGTTTTCTTTTCTGAAGTGTGCTCTTACTGGTGTCTGAAGAGCTGGGGATGGGGAGAGGACTGCTTACGGCATTCAGGAGCAGGTTGATTTTAGGGAACTGGTTTCAATATTGCACAGTGAAGGCAAACATAAAAACTAAGCACACACACTGGAGGAGGCAGAGGCAGGCAGATCTCTGTAAGCTTGAGGGCAGCCTGGTCTACAAAGTAAGTCCAGGACAGCCCAGGCTACACAGAGAAATCCTATGTTGTTTTTAAATAAAATCCCAGACATTCAATTTTACCAATAAAGACTCAGGAGCCATTGCTAGGGTAAAAGCCTACCAGCTCAGAGAGGCAGAGAGAGCCCTCAGATGACCTTTCTATTCAGGTGACATCTCAGAAGGCAAAAATCCTTTCTCCTTCTCCATGCTGTCTTAAATACCCTTCAACTCAGTGTCCCTCCTTCCTGTGTGTATGTGTGTGTGTGGTTTGTTTGTTTGTTTGTTTATTCCCTGTCAACTGGGTGCTTGCTCTGCTTCTTGACCTATGGTTGGCTTTATTTAGCCCTTGCTTACAGAAAGCTCTTGAGTCAAAGGTGTGTGCCAGGACTGAGCCACACTATAAGAAACAGTTTTTTTTTTTTCCAGTACACAATCTTGGGGTTCAGTGAGTCATAGTGTCAACATATTTAAAAATCCAAAGTCTCTTCTAAGTATAATGGCAATCTCTTAACTGTAATCCCATGAAAAATCAAAATTAAAAAAGCATATCATGTACTTCCAATATACAGTGGCACGGGATATATATTACCATCTCAAATGGGAGGAAAGTGAGCATAGTGAGGAAATACTGGACCAAAGAAAGACTGAAAAACAGCAGGACAAACTCTAAATTCTGTATCTCCATGTCTGATGTCAAAAGTGCTCTTCAGATCTCCAACTCCTTTCAGCTTTGTTGACTGCAACACACTCTCTCTCTCTTGAGCCGATTCTACACCAAGTCTGCAGCTTTCCTTGGCAGTTTTCCACAGCTCCGCCATGTCGACATTTTGGAATCTTCAACACAATTCAGGCTTTACCTTCACAACTTCATGCAATGGCCTTGCTGGGCCTCCATGCAGGGGCATCTCTGCCATACACCTGGCCTCAGCAGCTCTTCTTTCTTTTCTTTTCTTTTTTTAAGATTTATTTATTTATAGAATATTCTGTCTGTATGTACACCTCCATACCAGAAAAGGGCACCAGGTCTCATTATAGATGGTTGTGAGCCACCATGTGGGTACTGGGAATTGAACTCATGACCCTGGAAGAGCAGTCAGTGCTCTTAACCTCTGAGCCCTTTCTCCAGACTCTCAGCAGCTTCTTTTTTTAAACCATGAAAAGCCCTTTCTTGTATTCTTGACTCTAAAGCTAGAACCATGTGGCCAAGTTCTACTGCTTGATGAGGCTGGAGCTTGGTCACTCTTTCAATTACATTTGCATCAATTAAATTTGATGGTTTCCTTCACTGCTTAAGCTTTTTAAAACTTCCTTTTTATAAGTTGGAATCTTAGTTGGATGGGTCTTTCTCTGAGGTTACCACTGTCTTTATTCTTGTAGTGTCAGGCTTTTCTTTACACTTTGTATCTCCTTGAGCACTGGACTTAGCTCCATTACACTTCCTGGTGAGCCTTCCTTCTCACATTGTATGTTTTGTATGCCTCTCTGTCTAGATTGCCCACCTTCCTTGTAGAGCTACATAGGAGTGCTTGCTAATAACCACACAGCGGAATCTATGCTAGGCTGTCTTGAAATCTCCTTTGCCAGTGTCATTAGTTAGTCCAAATTCTTCAATTTATCCTCAGGCAGATTTTTTAGGACAAAGGCAAAAAGCAACCACACTCTTTACCAAAATATTACAAGAATGGTTTCTAGGCTACGTACTAATATTATTCTCCACTGAAACCTCTTAACGTGGCCCCCACAGTTCACATTGTCCACAGCACTATTTTCCATGCTTCTACTAGGATTGCCTGCTTAATGCATCCAACCACTTTTACAGTCCAAAGTCCAAGAGTCTATAATATTCTTCCAACAAATAGCATGTTCAGGCCTGACACAGTAATACCTGAGTCTTTAGTATCAACTTCTGTCTTAGTCACAGTTTTATTTCTGAGAAGAGACACCATGACCAAAGCAATTCTTTTGAAAGAAAGTATTTAATTGGAGCTTGATTACAATTTCAGAGGTTTTAGTTCACTATCATCATTGCAGGAACATGGCAGCCTGCAGTCTGAGACTGGAACAGTACCTGAGAGTTCCATCCTGATCCATAGGGAGAAGAGAGAACCTGGGCCTGGCATGATCTTTTGAAACCTCAAAGACTGCCCCCAGAGACACACTTCCTCCAACAAGGCCACACCTTCACCTTCTAATCCTCCTAATCCTTTCAAATAGTACCACTCCCTGGTGACTAAGCATTCAAAAATTTGAACTTATTGGGGGGCGGGGCATTCTTATTCAAACCACCACACATTATTTACCAATTTTTTAATAGTTTATTTTAATTTTATGTGCATTGGTGGTTTGTCTGAATGTTTGTCTATGTGAGTGCGTCAGGTCTTGGAGTTACAGACAGTTGTGAGCTGCCATGTGGGTGCTGGGAATTGAACTCAGGTCCTCTGGAAGAGCAATCAGTTCTGTTAACCACTGAGCCATCTCTCCAGCCCCATTTACCAATTTTTCAGGTAATGAAATGGGCCCTATTCATCCTCTGAAGAGATTCTTAAGTTTTTTTCCTCTTTTGAACCCAAAGATTTAAGCATATTTCAGATTATTTCATCACAGTTACTTTAAAATTATTTATTCATTTGTTATATATTCATACATGATGGGAGACTGCACCCAGGGTCTCATACGTGCTAAGTAAGTACTCTACCACTGAAGTTTAAATTGTTCCAACTTTTATTGGCTAAAGGTTTTCAGGTAGACTCTTTTGATGTTACCCTAGTACTTTGGTCACTTACTTGCTATCAAGTGTGGCAAGATATTATAGCCTTACCTTGACTACTTCCTGCCTCTTCTCTAAGAAGCCTTGATTTCCTAATGGGAAATGATACTTTAAAAGTAAATTTTAGCCATTAGGATAGTTCTTTGTAACCATATTGGTCATAATTCCTAAGCCATTTTTTTTTTGCCAGGTGGTAGTAAAATCTGGTACATTTAAATGTACTTCCTACTTATATTCAGGACTGCAGGGTCTTAATTTAATTCATTCATTAATTGCTGTTAATTTCTTTTCTGACACATCAAGTCTTGATTATAAACACAGGAATTATACAATTAGAAAAATCTAATAATTACTCATCTGCTTTCTTTTATTCTACATCAGAGTTTCAGAATGGCAGTTCTACCTTCTCTGATAGGATTATTGAAAACAGTTTGAAACTTCTTTGTGTGAGTGTCTGTGCATTCTCATTATTCTTAAGCAGCTGTACTGAATTGAGGCTGTCAGTGTGTGTTTATGTACTTTCTTTTTAACTCTCATTTTATCTCATTTCTACAAATAAGTATAAGCAGTGCTCACCACCAGTCCTATCTGGCTGACAGCATTGTGTTCCTTGATAAATTCCTTAGGAGGGGCTCATGTTCTCATGTGTAAGTATGGTGTTTATACTTAAAAGTGGCTTGCCTCACATTTGCTTTCTTTAAATACTCCATCTCTTGATGTCAGTAGACTTTACTGTTCAAACAAAAAAGCAAAAATCACTCATGACAACCTGGTTTTCTTTAGAAGTAAGTTTTTCTGCTCAATACACCAATTTTTTCTTTACAATCCAGTGATTTTCTTAAAATATGTCTTGTGGGGCATTATTCTCAGGTACATATTATACTGTTTTAAATATTTTTTAGTTTAGAAAAGTTTTCTTGAATTGCAGGAAAGTTTTGTTGCCATTTTATGTGAAATGAGATCTCTGAAGGAGTATGGCTTTGGGTATTCTCTTTTCTTGTCTGGATTTTCTTCTTTCTGTTAGCTCTCTTTACCTGTCTTTATTGTTGTTACTTTCTTACAGATATTTTTTCCATTTGCTTTGTATTATTTTCAAATTTACTCTTTTTTGCTGATTTAATCTGAAGAGAGGACATTTTCTGTTGTGACTCTTAATTTCTGGAAATTTTTGACTTGCACATCATTTCTGGGTTTTATTTTTTGTATTATTTATGATTAAAAATATCTTTGTGAATTTCTGTGGATGTTTTTATTCAGTGAACTATATGTGGAACCCTAAATCAGATGGATGAATAGTCAGATTTAGTGTTGCCAGATGCACAGAAGCATTTAACTAATTTTTATTCTTCTTGACAAGGTCAGGTCCTATCAGTATTGCCAAAGCCTGAGTTATGCATGCTTATGTATATAGTTAGACAGTAACTTACATTCCTCTTTAAGAAATTGGAAAATATGGACATCATTATTTTTTATATATAAATTATAGTTTATTCACTTTGTATCCTAGCTATAGCCCCTTCCTTGCCCCCTCCCAATCTCTCCCTCCCTCTTCTCCTCCCATGCCCCTTCCAGAGTCCACTGATAGGAGAGGTCCTCCTCCCCTTCCATCTGACCCTAGCCTATCAGGTCTCATCAGGAGTGGCTGCATTGTCTCCTCTGAGGCCTGATAAGGCTGCCCCCACCTCAGGGGGAGATGATTAAAGAGCAGGCCAATCAGTTCATGTCAGAGACAGTACCTGTTCCCATTACTAGGGAACCCACTTGGACACTGAACTGCCATGGGCTACACCTGTGCAGGAGTTCTAGGTTATCTCCATACATGGTCCTTGGTTGGAGTATCAGTCTCAGGAAAGCCCCCTGTGCCCGTATACTGGCATCTTGAACATTAGCAGGGGTGTTGATGCTTGAGAGGACAGTGGAGAGAATAGAGTGAGAAGGGGGTGCCACCCACGCTGTCCTGGGCATGTGACACTTGACTGCAGTATTAGGAGGTGTTGGCACAAGGGACAAGAATTAAGAAACTAAGAATTAAGTAAGAATTAGGTGTCATCGTTGCCTCAGGTTTGTTCCTTGGATAATAGAGTCACTGTTGAAATTGGACACCTCTTTTACAGATTTTAAATGGGAGGGTGAAAGAGGGTGCCATGGAGATGATGTTTTGTGACATGGCACACTGCTCGGATTCTAGTAGGACCTGTACATCGTGGCAAAGTTCATGTTGGATGTTGGGGGTTGGGAGTGCAGGCACCTGTGCAGCCACTCTGGTGGTGTAAACAGGTGGCTTTTCAGAAGTGTGTGCACCAGGAGGCTTGCTAGGCTTCTGTCTCTGTGCCCATTGGACTGTAGTAGCCAGGCTTCCTTGCCCATCTTTGGGCAGACACCTGCCAGCACTGCCAGTGAGGAGCAGAATGCCAAAGTGTTTTCTGATCTCTTTGGTTCATTGTTACAAAACTCTCTTAGGCTTGTGATTGAGCTAAGCTTACTAGAAACAGGAAGCTTCTCCCCTGTTGCTGGCATTTGTTCTAATTTAAATCCTTGTCCCTGCATTCATGTAAGCTATACTGCTGGATTTGACCTCTTCGATTTTTAGATAGGTTTGCTGACCTACGGGAGGCTGTAGTACTTTTTTCAGTGTGGTCTTGGCTTGGCTTATCTGGTTTATTTGTTGCCTTCTCATTGCAGATACCCTGTAGCTGTCATTGTTATTGATTTTTTTTTGTAGCGTTAATAAGACAGTTTGGCATGAAAATGCTACAAAAATCATGTGTTCACTTCTACTCTATAAAACTTAAGCAGGTGTTTGTTGAGAACTATTAACAGTTTGAGCATCTATCATGGCACAAGTCCCTGGCTCATAGCTGGGAAAACTGAACAAATCAAGCAAAAACAAGGTAAATGTCATATTGAGAGCTCTTTAATGTCAGCCCTACACAGCTTCTGTGCATATTTCTTACTCCTTATGGTGAACTTTATTAACCCTGTCAAATTGATACAATGATGCCCAATCTGTAAATGGGTCTCAGATTAGTACAAGGTGTTAGACTCTAACCAACAGAGCTATTAAGTGGTGGAGCAGGGTCTTCATGAGCTGTTACTTTTGCTTGCCTAGGCTGAACAACTGCTCAGGTCCTCCACACGGCTCTGCTGCAGCTCTGTCTGTGAAACCAGCAGTGCAGATGAAGAGAAAGCATAACACGGTTACACACACGCAAACCTGCACATGCATGCATACATGCACACACACTCACTCTTACAGGTAAAAGAAAGCTTAGTTTGTGGATCTCATTTTGTTGTTCAAGGTGACCGCAATGGGAAGGGGCCAGGTGTTGTGACCAGTTGTTTCTATGGCTGTCTTCTCTACACTGTGCCTATAGTTCCACCTGCCTCTACTCTTACTCTGGCTTGTACCTCAGGAGGGGAGGAAGACGCCCCATTTTTTTGTGGATAATCTAGAGAAAAATCCTATTCTAGGAATTTTGCCCTGCCAGTCATCCCTATGGATGATCTTCTTTTGTGCTGCTAAGAGCATACAAGCAGAGGGACTGAGGGGCTTTTGTGGTCGAGAAATTACAGAGGTCAGTAGTACTTGATTCTGTTTTGAAATAATTCCTGGACCATGTTTGGCTGTGGAAGTAACAAGTGCTATAAAGAGAACAAACAGTGCCAGTTATGATACACGGTCCCTGGGGATTGATATGGCAGAGGGAGGAAAGAGATTAAAAATTAAATCTCCATACCTTGGTACTTTGGTCTTTTAACCCTCTTATTAAATTATGATTTCTCCTTTAGGAAAACAAATGAGGACAAAACGCATGTTTAGAATGCAGCCTTTGTGTTTTACATTTGATAATGAGCAGGTTTAGCACTGTTTGGTTCTCTGTCAACCTGTGTTTAAAGTGTCAGTTAACCAATAAATATTATGAGAAACAAGAGTCAGAAATGCTTGTGTCACCCCTGCTAATGAGCTGCTAATGAAATTGCCCTGGGTGGGAATGGCACACTCTGGAGTCCTCGTCCTCTCGAAAATGAGCAATAGCAAAACTGAGACCTTGTCCCTGAGAAACAGGCACACTTAATTCCTTTAGTCTTCCTTATGAAGGGAAGCTTGCTGCTACTGTTTTATGCCTAACTCTAGTTGTGGTAATAATTTTTTGTGATCTTTTATTTTACTGAATAGCTTTGAAGCAGGTTTAGAGGCCAAAAGAATTGTACTTGTGGCATAGTATTTCCCCCAACTAGTTGCCTTCGGTCTGTGGATGATTCCTTTTCCTTTTTTTTTCTAATTTTCTTCTTACTCCCAATGTTTTCTCTCCCTTCCTCTCTCTCCCTTTCTCCCTCTGTCCCTCTCTCAGTTTCTCCCTACTGTGAAGTCTCAGTAAATTCAGGATGCTATAAAAATGAGAGAACAAGGAGTATACTGTGGAATATATCTTACAAAAAGATATGGCAGTAAATGGTGAGCCCTACCAGAAAACTAGATATTCAACATGAGTGTAAAAGCCCAGGTGCCCAGATTAAGGGGTTCTGCTGTCCTTGCTAGGGAAGGGAGAGGAGTATAGGCAATGAGCTGGTTAGGAGCTGCGAGCAGTTGTGCGTTATAACATGACCTTCTTCATCCCAGGCTCCTTCATTTTACCCCTGAAATTATTAAATGTGGGGCTGCGGTAGGTCCCTGGTCTGATGTGAATAACTATTGCATGTGCTTAAAGGTCTGATGTTTTTGTGGAGGAATGCTGATGGAAAAGTGGTAGAATTCTTAGTTTTTCTGGTTTTTATTGCTGCTCAGTCTTCTCATTTCATCAGGCTCTGTTGTGTTTGAGAGGAAGGTGATGACAGCCGGATGATCTTTTGCAACTTGAACTCTCCCAGTTTTTATGCTGAGCTCCAGATGCCTCAAACATGCTCAGACATTGCTTTCAGGAAAGCATTGTTTAGATTTTGGATTTTAAATATCCTTATCCCTCTAGACCTCAGTAACCTAGATTGGTCTTGTTTATGGGTATGTCCTTCCTGGTGGATGCCAACACAAGTGGTTTGGCATATACACACTAGACCATGATAGAAGGAATGTCCAGAAAACATTAGGCTTTTGTCCAGACCTCCATAAATGTTCACTGGCAAGCTAGTTATAGAGCGAGGGGATCACTATGTTTTCTTATGCTCAGTAGAGCCCATGGCATGATGCCTGCTTCAGGCACTTCTGCTGTAACGGAAATCTTCTCTTCCTTGTTGTTGATGGTGGTGTACCCATGTGTTAGTGGCAGTGTGTGCCCATGTGTATCCGTAAAGAGACTAACACTGGTAGTTCTTCCTCTAGTACTCTCCACCTCATTTTTTTTTTTTTTGAGACAGAGTCTCTCACTGAACCTAGAGTTCACTGATTGGTTAGATTGGCTGGCCAATGAGCCTCCAGGACCCTCCTGTTTCTGCCCCTGCCAGTGCTGGGGCCACAGAAGCCCACCACCATCCCCAGCTTCCTATGTGAGTGCTGGAGTCCAGACTCAGGTGCTGGAAAGCCATTTCCCAACCCCAACAGGAAGTCTTCTAAATAACTTCCATAGTATTTGTCCTCGGAGCTTGCATTAGTACAGAACTGCTAGTGTGTGTGTGTGTGTGTGTGTGTGTGTGTGTGTGTGTGTGTGAGAGAGATTTATTAGGGTGGCTTACAGGCTATGGTCCAGCTAGTCCAACAATGGCTGTCTCCCAACAGAAATTCTACAATCCACTAGGCTAAATGCTCTTCAACATTCATTGGAATCCTGAGGAATAGGCTCTAATGCTAGTTAATCTAGACAGAGGGCAAGGAGGCAAAGAGTAAAAGCTTTCTCACCACGTCCTTTATATAGACTGCCAGAATAAGGTGTGGCCCTGATTTAGGGAGGGTCTTCTGACCTCAAATAATGCAGAGTTAAGGTGGATCTTCCAACCTCAAACGATCCAGTTAACTAAAAAATCCCTTGCAGATGTGCCCAGTGACTTGAGTTTCTGCTTAGCTCCAGATGCAGTCAAGTTGACAACCAAGCATAGCATCATAGAGATGCTTGCTTTTGTGAATTCTGCATGGTAGAGCTTGGAGACCAGCAATCAGCTCCGTGCTGCAAAAGGAGACATTGGTTTGGATACAGCAGTGAAGTTTTGAAGGTTCCTTTTGGGAGGATCATGAATGCTGATGAGATAGCACTTTCAGGGGCTTTACTGCAGCCCACAGAGTTCTGCTCACATGGAAGCCACCTCAGAGAACCCTTATGAGGCCCCATGCAGAGTCTAGATTCTATGACTCAGATCTTAGAAAAAAGATCAGTTTGATGAAATTTTTATTTTTCTCAGCTTGTCACTGTTTAGTCCTTTAAAAAATGTGTCAGTATAACCACAACCCAGAATATCTCATTAAATGTGGGTTTTTGTTGTTGTTGTTTTTTGTTTTTTTTAAAGTCTGTAATTCACATAAAGAATAACAGCACAAAGTACGGTTCAGGGTTCAGTGCCCGAGAGATCTGTGCACACCCTCTCATCCCTTTTCGACTTCTGCCTTGGAGACAGCGATGCTCATCTGTGTGCAGCCCGGACCTTGCCAGGGCTTATTCGAGGTTTGAATAAAAAGGCAAAGGCAGAGGGATAGGGCTGCGGTTGTCATGGCAACCGGGCCTGGGCTGTCTCAGGGCTGACCAGCCCTTGTTAGGGAGTTAGCTGCCTCAGTGAAGCCTGTGGTGTTACTTCCTATGGCATGTTCTTTCTATTCCTTTATTTCTGGTGTAGCAGAAGGCCTACTGTGTGCCCTGGAGCTGAGCCTGAGCTGTGGGCCTGAGTAATTGGTCCCTGCCCTTCAGAGATTCATTTATTTAATGGGGAGATTTTACTCTTAGTATACCTGCAGAATTTAAAAAAATAAAAAATTTAAAAAAGGTCTGTGTTTCATCTCGTTTGACATTTACCTTTTGGGGACTTTTGCATTGCTTTCCTGAAATACTTTTTATTTCTCCTGAACAGTTAGTTCTCATTTGTTCTCTACAAAAAGAAAAAACATTAGGTAAAGCAGATATGGCAAATTCTGTTTATTTGCTACAGAGGGTATAAAGATTTAGAAAGATAAGGGAATTTGGCTAATTTCACCTGGCAACCAAAGACAGACAAACCTGAGTATCAGGATTCTAGGCGCATGGTAGAGCATGGTGCCTTGTACAGCTCACTTGTCCCAGAGAGGCAGGTAGTCAATTGTCTTTTTTAATGCATAGTTTATTGTTCACAAACCAAGAAAATAGAAACAAAATACAGCAAATGAATTTAACAACCTAACAATCTAGTGCTAAGTAATGCACCCAACATCTGAAGGAAGGCAGGATTCCCTCACCAGCAGTGGGTAGAGGTGACAGGTGGAAAGTGCGAGTCTGGTTGTCAGGTGCTTAGTGAGCCACCATATCCACATCTACTGGTGGGGGACGGGCAGTAAGGGCTCCTTGAAAGCGGTTTCTGATAGCTGGGCAGTAGTGGCACTCACCTCTAATCCCAGCACTCAGGACACAAAGCAGGTGGATCTCTAAGTTTGAGGCCAGCCTGGTCTACAAAGTGAGTCCAGGACAGAGAAGCCCTGTCTCGAAAAACAAAACAAAAAAGAAGGAAGGAAGGAAGGAAGGAAGGAAGGAAAAAGAAAAGAAGGAAAGCTATCTGAAAGAAAGATAGGAGCTATCTGATCAAGGCTTCAGTTGTGCTTAGCCATGTCAGCTAGGTCACAAGGTCAGAGTCAGGTCAATGGTAGGGGATCCTCCCGGGAGATACAGGCGCTGGAATGGCCCCTGGTTGCTGAAGTCTGTGGCTGTGGCTACAGTGGTTCCAGCATCTCTGGAGCTGCCTGGAGTCTGGGTTGGGTTTGTGTGTATGTGTGTGTGTGTGTGTGTGTGTGTGTGTGCGTGCTATTAGAGGCTTATCTTGTCCTTGTCGTGTTTTTTTAGTCCTTGCTTCTGATTGGGGCAAGCAGTGGCTCCCAGGTATTGCTCCATGATGTCAGCACTTCCCAATGTCAGGATATTGAGTGAAGGGCCTCCATCTTTGTCTTCCCCCCGAGTCAGTTTCTCTGTGTAGCCCTGCTGTCCTTTACTCTTTGTAGACCAGTTTTGTAGACCAGGCTGGCCTTGAACTCACTGAGACCTCCTGCCTCTGCTTCCCTGAGTGCTGGGATTAAAGGTGTGAGCCATCACAACTGGCCCTTCTTTGTTTTACTCGTTGCTCTAAGTGTCCATTATATGCGGCCAGTGGGGCCAGCCTTTTGGCTTCTCTGCATCCAGGTTAGCTAGAAGCCTCTGGGGTGCAGAAGCTCTTAGCAGGAACCCACAGAATATGCCTCATACCTCTTCCCTCCTGAAGCCACAAAATGGCGGTAGCATCTGCTGCCAGGCAGGCACAAGAGCATCCATCTTACCCGGCACTGTGTCTGCAGAGGCTGGGCAGCCAGTTGATATCACAGCCTCATTCCCTTTGGAGGTCCCTGTGGTTGTGAGTCCAGGAGGGACAAATTTTAATCACCGGGACCTAGGAAGAGCTAGGACAAATACTGAGTCAGGCAACATTTGTTAATGGGTGAGATGTATCTTTTCCAGCACTGACAAATTGGCACCTGTGGGCTGAATTCTACTTATGGTTATGTTTTGTTTAGCTTTCAGATGTGCAAATTTGACTGAATTTGAAAGGGCACTTTTCCCAGGCCCTACCATTCTCTGTGTCCTGACAGATGACCCTTCCCCTCTTCACCAGCCTTCCTTTATGGACAGATGTCTCCTTTCCCCAGGATCACCCTTTCTTATGTGCTCTTCTCCCAGGTCCTTCTGCCAGGATGTTTGATGGTCTCAGGCTTCCTGGCTCTATTCTCTTGTCCTTCCCAGAAGTGCCTTCCTGGAACTGTTTGTAGGCTCTGAGCTTAAAGGCTGCCCTAGCCCCTGAAAATATTTGCTACCATTAGATTGCATCTGATAAACTGATTACTGTGCAGGGATTAAAAGAATAGTATTCTTTATCTGAACAAATAAAAATTTTGAACAAATTTATTGAGAGATAGTTCATATACCATCAAGTTCAATCATGTAAAGTATACAGTGGGAATAATTCTCAAACAGAATACAAGTATGGTTTCTAGACTATGGTGTTCCATGGAGCAGAAAAACTTCAAAAGAAAATCCTGGGAATCAAAGCCAACGTCTTACTTTGCCGAGTTAAAGACTTCAGCATAGAAACAACCAACTACCATCTATCATCATCATTATCACATTTGCAAAAGGACATTTTAACACTGAAAAGAACCATCATTTTATTAGTTGCTCTTAATTCCCATGTTCCAGGACCACTGGGGTGAATTGCTGCTGCAAACAAGACGCTGCAAAGCTTGTTGCTTAAAGCAGCGGTGATTCCTGCTTGTGGAGCTCTGACTCTTAGAGCCAGTCATGGCTCATGTACCCTTCACATACCCCAGAGAAGCAGGGAGAGCAGCCAGGATATAAAAGGATGGGAACACAGATAGTAACGTAAATACCAAAAGTGAGCCAGCTACCACAGATTTAATGATAGAGCCATGCAAAGAGAGTAGAGAAGAAACAGCAACCTAAGTGATGTTGTGCCTAGAGCCAAAGACAGAGTGCTGCACATTACTGCTGGGGCCTGGCTTGGTAATTTAACGTTTTCTGGTGTTTGTGCACACCACGGCTCATGTGTGGAGGTCAGAGAACAACTGTGGGAGCTGGTTCTCTTCTTCCACCGTGTGGGGCCCAGGGACTGAGCCCACGTTTGTGAGGGTTGGGGCCAAGGACCTTTATTCACTGAATTATCTTGCCAGCCCATAGGTTGGCATTTTTGAAACTATTTGCTTTACATTGTAGCATTAAATGTATTATAAATGTATGATAGATAATGAGAGACAGGTTTGTCATGGATGGAGAAATCGTCATAGA
Source organism: Pachyuromys duprasi (assembly GCA_028658305.1). NCBI lineage: Eukaryota > Metazoa > Chordata > Mammalia > Rodentia > Muridae > Pachyuromys > Pachyuromys duprasi. Next base: position 9,148,472 of record CM053764.1, read on the forward strand.
TAAGGATGTCGAGAAGACAGATGTTTCTGTTATGTTAGATTGGAGTCCCTAGTATCAGTATAGATTTGTAAATTTTGAGATTATAGATAAGGGCTGGTGGAGTGTTTGTCTAGCATGAAGCAGAGTTCAGTCCCTAGCACCACAGAAAGCAGACATGGTGACACACATTCATGAAGGAGGGGGCATGAGGAGCCTGGGCGTGGACTCCATACATGAAACCCTATCTCAAAATATACACAAACAGAAATAGAGGTTTGTATATAGGTATACTACTTTATACATGGACGAGGAGTTGTGTCCCCTTAGAGGTGTTAGGAGCAATGGCTCCCTGGTAGGAATGAATATTTCTGTCATTTCTATCATTAATGTTGGTTTCTAAACACTGTTCTCCAATAAGAAATGAGGGCTGAGAAAAAGATGATAAAGTGAGCATGGAACTTCTTATGGAAGTAAGGAAATACTTGGAAAAAGAAAATGGCATTGAGGAGGCAGGTACTTGTTAAAGTAATGTAAGAGCCAACCAAAGGAACAATTTTAACAAGCTAGTTGTTAAAGTTGAAATAATTTGAGCAGCAAAATAATCACTATTCTTGAGCTGGAGAAATGGCTTTACAAGCTTGAGGACCAGAGTTCTGATTTCCAGAACACACATAAATGATGTTCCAGCCTTGGAAGGTGGAGACTGGGTATGGAAGTTTGAATGAGATGTCCTCCATACCTGGTTCCTAATGTGTGGCTGTTTGGGGAGGATTTGGAAGCGTGTCTTCTTTGAAGGAAGTGTGTCACTGGGCTTTGACCTTTCAAACAGCCATTTTGAGTTAGCTCTCTCAGGTTCCTGTTTTGTGGTTCCAATTGTGAGCTGTTGGAAGCTTTTTCTGCTGCCACCTGTTCTCACTGTGAGGGGCCTCACCTCTCTGTCTCTGGAGCTGTGAGCCCCAGATAACCCTTCTTTTTACAAGTTGCTCTGGTTTTGGTGCTTTTCACAGCAACAGGAGAATCACTGATACAGAGGGATTCCAAGGGTGACCTTGCCAGTGAGATGATCCTTATATGTGAGCTCTGGGTTTGACTAAGAGAGCCTGCCTTAAAGAATAAGGTGGAAAAATAAATGAGGACGATTCTGATATTAACCTTGAACTTCCACAAATGCACACCCACACTTCTGTGAACATGCATATATACACATACATGAAAAGAGGGGGGGACCCAAAATAAAACCCATTAACTTCTAGAACAAGGAAATCACTGGATAATGATAACATTGATAAGGATTGAAAGTAGTCTTTAATTACTTAACACTATTATTAACTTTTCTATGAGTATGTCTTTGGGAAAGGGCATTTGTAATATGTGGAAACTATATTCTTTTTTTTTTTTTTTTTACAAATTTTAAAACAAATATAAAAGCAGCTCAAAATAAATTTCTGCAGATCAGCTTGATGTGGCTGATTATGCCTGGACTTGGTGCCTGCCTCCAACCCTCAGGTTGTATCTGACTGGCTCCATGGTCTCTTGGCTGCTTTGGACAGAGGTCTAGCAGTGACAGGTTTTGATGATAGAAACCCAAGGGATGAGAGCCTGCTCCAAATGGCACATTTGTTAGTATCTGTTAACCAAAGTATCTCCTAAGTCAAGTCCACGGGAAAGAGCAGTCCAGGGTCACATGATATGGTAAAGGGAGAATACTGGTGAAACCTTGGAATCTGCTACAGATGAGAAAAGCAGGAGCCACATGCCTGGGTCCTGGCCTGTGGCAGAAAACATTGACAGTCAATGGAGGTAAAGCATGAGGTAGCTTTCTTTAGAAATGAAATCTCTGTGGAATGGGGTATTCAGGTTTAGACTCTGGCTCCAAACAGTCAGTGGTGGGTCAGTAGCCACTGTAGGCTTTGGGGCTTGTACAGGTTTGGGATCCCACTCTTCTGCCCTTTGTCTTAGCATCCATCCCAGTGCCTCTTTCTCTTTGGGGCTGTCTTGTGGCATCTCTGCTCTTTCCCAGTGCTTGGATTGTTTGTTTGCTGTTTTTTCTTCCTTTATAGACGCTAAGAGATGCAGGTTAGATCACACTCCAACTTGGCGTTTTTCCCAGCAGGGTGGAAACATTTGAAATGCTGTGTTTTCTGCTGCCCCTGCAGCTGCTGCTACACTAGTTTTATAGACTAAGTGAACTTAACCTGTATTCTGAGTCAGTGCTATTGTGCTTTCTCTTGCCCCCTGTGGCGGCTCATGTGAAAAGAGCAATTTTGGAATTTTCTCCAAATAAAATAATTATTCACATAAGATCCTATTTCCTTCCAGGACTGTCTTAGCACAGTCTAACCTGGTATGTCCAGAGCTTATGTACTCGTGTCCTTTCTTTATCCTGTTTCTAACTGAGACCAAGATTAGAAAATTTTAAGATATCACTATTGTTATTACAAGTATTAGTACTTTACTACTAAAAATAATCCTTAATGTGACAAATTGTTACAAATTTATTTGCTCTAGTAAAAATCTGTCAATCAACAAATTTCTCTTTCTGTATCAAAGTTTTCACTCAACAAATTATTGCTGAGCATTCATGGCATATTGAGCCTGAAGTAATCTCTAGGACGAAAATGGTGAACATAAAACCAGATACCCGTTAAATCGTATAAATATGGTTGTGGTTACATGCCATAAAAATGATTTGTGGTGTTGTGAAACCTGTTGGACAGATATATCTGGTCTGAAGATGTAGACTCCTGCTCAGAGCACATGAGGGACCCTTAGCTAGGATTGGAGGGCTGAGATGGAGGCAGGCACTAGGTATAGCATTCTAGCAAAGAGAACAGCTGGTAAAATGGGCCTCAATTGGAGGGACATGTGCTTCCATGGAGCGGATCATGGGAGTAAGGGGTGGGTAGGGCTGAAGAGGCAGTCACTGGTGACTCTTTTTTCTTCCCCCTCCCCCGCCAAGAACCACAGGAAACCATCAAAAGGTTTGAGGTAGAAGGGTTACATAGATTATGTCCATCAATTCTCTCTCTGCCTCTCTTCCTCTCACACAGGGAGGTAGGGGAAAGGCTTTGGGGAAGTTTATGATAGTGTCCAGATGAAAAATGATGATAGTCTGGACAAAAGCAATTGTGGAAAGATGGACATAAGGATTTGTTGTTGTTTTTTAATTAACTTTATTTTTTATATTAATTACAGTTTATTCACTTTGTATCCCAGCTGTAGCCCCCTCCCTCATTCCCTCCCAATCCTCCCCCATCATCTCCTCCCATTCTCCTCTACAAGCCCACTGATTGGGAAGGTCTTCCTCCAGAAATAAATCCACACATCTACAGATACTTGATTTTTGACAAAGAAGCCAAAACCATACAATGGAAAAGAGACAGCATCTTCAACAAATGGTGCTAGTCTAACTGGATGTCTACATGCAGAAAAATGCAAATAGATCCATATTTATCACCCTGAACAAAACTAAAGTCCAAGTGGATCAAAGACCTCAATATAAAACCAGACACACTAAATCGGTTAGAAGAATAGGTGGAGAAGAGCCTAGAACTCATTGACATATGAGACAACTTCCTGAACAGAACACCAACAACACAGGCTCTAAGGTCAACAATCAATAAATGGGACCTCATGAAACTGAAAAGCTTCTGTAAAGCAAATGACACTGTCGTCAGAACAAAATGAAAGCTGGGAAAGGATCTTCACCAACCCTATATCTGAGTGAGGGCTAATATCCAGTATATATAAAGAGCTCAAGAATGTAAAAAGCAACAAATCAAGTAATCCAATTAAAAAATGGGGCACAGAACTAAACAGAATTCTCTGTAGAAGAATATAGAATGGCAGAGAAACATTTAAAGAAATGCTCAACATCCTTAGTCATCAGGGAGATACAAATCAAAACAACCCTGAGATTTCACCTTATACCCATTAGAATGGCTAAGATCAAAAATTCAAGGGACAATACATGCTGGAGAGGATGTGGAGAAAGGGGAACCCTCCTCCATTGCTGGTGGGAATGTAAACTTGTACAACCACTTCGGAAATCAATCTATGCTTTCTCAGACACTTAGGAATAGCAATTCCTTAAGTTCCAGCTATACTACTCCTAGGCATATATCCAAAATATGCTCAAGTACACAACAAGGACATTTGTTCAACCATGTTTGTAGCAGCTTTATTCATAATAGCCAGAACCTGGAAACAACCCAGATGTCCCTCAACAGAGGAATGGATACAGAAATTGTGGTACATTTACATAACGGAATACTACTTAGCAATTAAAAACAAGGAAATCATGAAATTTGCAGGCAAATGGTGGGAACTAGAAAAGATCATCCTGAGTGAGCTATCCCAGAAGCAGAGAGACACAAATGACATATACTCACTTATAAGAATTTGTTTTTATTCTTGGGTTTTTTACCCCCTTTAAGTAATTTTTATTAGCCAGGCAATGGTGGCTTATGCCTTTAATTCCAGCAATCAGGAGTCAGAGGCAGATGAATCTCTGAGTTTGATGCCAAGCCCGGTCTACAGAGTGAATTCCAGGACAATTAGAGCTACACAGAGAAACCTTGAAAAATCAAAATAGATAGATAGATCTCATTAGCTAGGAATGATGGTACATGCCTTTAACCCCTAAACTAAAGAGGCAGAGGCAGGCAAATCTCCGTGAGCTTGAGGTCAGCCTGGTCTGCATAGTGAGTTCCAGGACATTCAGAGCTCTACATAGTGAGACCCTTCTCATAAAAGAAAAGATGGGGGAGAGATAGCAGGAAAAAAAAAAAGAGCAGGTTTTTAGAGACGGCAAAGTTGTGCATATCAAGGGAACTTGAACTCTTGCTGGGACAGTACTTTTTTAGACTCTGGGTTCATGTGATTATCCTAAGAGAGCTTGTGCTATGCCTTTTTTTTTTAATTTTTAAACAGGAATTTTTTTCCAGACTGTCATTTGTTTTTAAACATCTCACTATGTAGCTCAGGGTGTCCTCATACAGAGTAGCTAGGCCAGCTTCAAACTCAAAATCCTTAGGTTCTGAGTGTTAGGGATGCAGGTGTTTCTGCCATGCTTTTTTTCCATTTGTGTTCCTGAATCAAACTCGGTGCAGAGGTGCCAGGATCATCTACCTTCCCTCCTTCTTCCTTCCTTCCTTTCCTCCTCCTCTTACTTTTTCTTGTTCTTCTTTACAGAAAAGTTCTCATCTCATGCTTCTACCTCTCAATGGTAGAAGTGTGTGCCCACCATTCCCAGTTTTAGAAGCATCATTTTTGCTTCAAAAATTTTCAGTTTCCAAAAATCTCCTTCTATGAAGTGTTCAGTCCTGCAGCCGTAGGTGCTCATCTTTGTGTTTGATATTTTGGTACATGTCTGTCATCCCAGCACTTAGGAGGCTTAGACAAGAGGATCAAGAGTTCAAGGCCAGCCTGGCTTACAGAGTGAGTTCTAGGCTAGTTGGGTTACATGGTGAAAACCTATATATCTCTATCTCTCTATCATATCTATGTAGTTTTAAAATAATTTTCTTATGCTTAGAACCTGAAAAAATACTTTTGTATTCCTAGAAGCTGCTATGGTGGTCTGCTGTGTGATAGTTGCCTGGTAAATGTATTTTTTTGTAAATGATTGAATGAACGAGTGTAACATTCTATTTGTAGTATATAATATTGCATAGTTGCTTGTAAACTATCCCTGAGTGCTTCATTGCATGCACATAACCCATCCATTCACAACATTTGTTTCCCTAGCTAATGGATCTGCTCCTCAGAGATAAGTGGGCGTAGTTTTTCAGTTTCTCTTAGCTCTGCTGTCTGCTTCCTTGGCTTGCTGTGTCTTGCTGTCTTCATGGCTTCCTTTTTTTTTTTTTTTTGACAGGGTTTCTCTGCATAGTACTGGAACTCTTTCTGTGGCCCAGGCTGTCCTCAAACTCAGAGATCTGCCCACCTCTGCCTCTGCTAAAGGTGTGCACTCCTGTGCTTGGCACCTTTCTTTTTCTTGAATAATTGTTATGAACCACATATTTTATGTCCCAAACTGTAGCATACAGGCTATGGACCCCCCAAAAAAGATATACAGTTCCTGTGATCAGGAAAAAAGAAATGAAAAAGAGCCTGGTTTTAAAAAATGAGGATGGTGAGCTACAAAGCTTGCTAGCATTCTGGGATATCTTGGATGCTGTGGGACTGTCAAGGGAGGGGCAAGAAGAGTGTAAGGGAAAAAGACGATAATGTCTCAGTGTCTTGATAGTTGGTTGAGGAGTTACTCATCATTTACCTACTGCATATAGCAACAAAGCTTATTAGCCAAGTTCACAGAAGATACAAGGTAGACTTCATTATCACATTCTTGCTCTTGCGATGTTGATCCTTTGACCACCTTGCCTTATTGTCTTATAGATTCTGTCGTAACAGTAAGGAGTCAGTAAGAATAGCGTGTGGAGTCAGGAGAGAGAGTTAGGTTTAAGAGATAAACTGGACATGGTACTCTGATCTTTAGGAAGTGCTCAGTCCTGTTGGTATGTTAGCTATTCTACCTCAGTGTCCCGTCAAGGTTCCTGTACCCCATACAACTCTTCTCTTCTTGACTTTCAGGTCAGGCTGTTCCTGCAGGATCCCATGTGCGAATGAATCTACAGACTGGAGCAAGAGAGGTGAAACTCCAACAAGAAGACAAATTCCACAACAATCTGAAAGGATTTAAAAAAGGCAGAAGGTACTGTATTGATCCCAGAGACTGGGAAATTGAGTAATGACATTGATTTGGAAATAATAGCAAAGCCACCCAAATTCATGGGTATGAATTGTTCGTTTGCTTGTTTTTTCCAAGACAGAGCTTCTCTGTGTACCCCTGGCTGTCCTGGAACTTGCTCTGTAGACCAGGCTAGCCTTGAACTCAGAGATCTGCCTTTGTCTGGGAATAAAGTACACTAGGATTAAAGGCGTCCCCACCATGTCCAGCTAAGTGTGTTATAATTTTTATTTGAAATTTAATAGAATTTGTGATTAAATTATCAGGGTTTTATGGAAGTTTGCTTCCACAATCTTTGGAAAGAAATATTTTGCAAAGATAACAGATTCTTTTTAAAAGGCAGTAGGGGAAGGCTTAGCCTTCCTTAAAAGTGAAGCTGGTTCCTCAGTACTTTAAGAGCACCCATTTGAATCCCAACAATTAATGCACTGATTACAGATGAGTCATCTATTCATTAAAACAAGCCTGTTAGGCCTTCTGCTTTGCAGTGATACTTCCTTGGTGAACAATAAAATTGCCTTAAAAGTCTTTAATTCAGACTAACTTTTCCTCTTGTTAGTCAGTGTTAAAATAGGCTTTCTCATAGTATGTGAGTAGAATTTAACACATTTCCCAGTGGGTATAGGTTTCCTAACTTTTTAATAACCAGTTTGAGGGATTTGATTTTACAGAATTAACAGTTTCTATTTTCCCTTTTAATTGCCTTGAATTAACAAGTTTTCCTTGCTTGGTATTTTCTGAATGAGAGGTAAGGAAATTTAGGCATGGTTGGCAAGGATTTCTAGACCGCTTTCCTTGATGTACCTGACATACAGGTCATTTATGGCCCACACACCTGTTTAGTCAAGTTGCACTCGCCTCACAGAGTGGCATGTCAGAAGATTTTACAGTCAGAAGATTCTCATTTACCTTAGGGTGGAGGCAGTTGTCATCATCCCAGACTGGGGAAGCTCTTTCCTCCTCTCCATCTCTGTATATAGGTTTGACTTTCAGCGGACCAAATCTTACAATTATTCCTGTTCCACAGTCATAGAAGAATGGTCAAATATCACTGTATAGCCCTGCTTTCCGTTTCCCACCTCCAGCACACGTGCACACATATTTCACACCTGCTTCATTGTATCAAAGTGCTTTAAACTCTTCTCTCACATCCAATCCAATTCTTATTTTTTTAATGAAAAGACCAGGGTCCTTGTCTTAAGAATGTTGACCTAGGAACTTGATAAATTTGGAGCTGTTGGTGTGTTGTTTTATTCCATCTCCACCCCCACCTGAGTGCCGCTCATCAGTAGAAGCACTTACTATGTCGTCTTTGCTCCTTTTACAGCAAAAGCCTTCCTTGTGATATTAGAGACACCATAAGAAGAGATACTTGTTTCTACTTTTCCTCTTTGCTTTCTCCTCTGGACTGTTTCAGAGCGCTTTGCCCTAGAATGGCCCTCAGAATATGCTGACACTTCCTCTTCTCTCTCAGCCATTAGGCTTTTCTGGACAGAGCCCCCACCTACCTCCTGTATCTTCCTGGCTGTTCCACAGTGGCCTGGTGCCAGCGTCCTGGGATCGGCACATTATTCTGCTTATCTGACCAGTGTGCTTTGGAAGACAAGGCATGTACTTTGTGTCAGCTTGTTCAGATGAGCTGGGAAACTGCCGTGCAGGAGAGAGATTGGGGGTGCTAAGCCGCTCCACTAGGCCTGCAGGCCTGCTGGCTGCTACTTAGAGCTACGATGCCTGTTGGGCTCTAGGCCTGGGTAAGGTTGTCCCAGAGGGTACGCTTGACATTGCCTGACTTCAAGCATATTTTTAGGCGCAAAAAAACATAAAAGTTTTATTCTATATCCTGTCACCATCTTCATAGAACAAACCTCTCTTTGGCTTGGAATCTTCCTTGAAGCTTCCTTCTATGTTAGAGGAGTGAAGGACAAACTTTGCTCCATCTGAGTTGCACCATCTTGGGTCGGGCATTTGCCATGCTGAGGTCTGGTATAAGAGTGAAGAGAAGAGCCAAGGACAAACTATTTACCTGCTGTATTAATTCATTTTACAAAGGCCGTTGGAAGCCTGTGGGACAGGTGTTGGGGAATTAGTAAGACAGATGAAGTGGAGCCTCCATAAGGTGAGTGGAGGCCTTGTGGAGACTGGCCGGCATAAAACCAAGAAAATAAACATATGAGTAAGATCATTACAAGTTGTAACAAGTTCTAGGGAAGAAATGAGCCAAGGTAGTGAGTCTCTGCAGAAGACCAGGCTAGATAGGATGATTTGAGAAGGAAGGCCTCAACATATTTGAACTAAAACTTAAAGAAAGAGAACTTAAATCCTATAAAGAATTAGGTTTGTGAGTTTAGGGATTATAGCATTTCAGGAGGCAGATGGAACAAAAAGAGCCCCAGGTTTGTCAGGTTTGAGAAATGGGAAGTGATTCAGGTGGTTAGAGAGGAAGAGAAGGTAGGAGACATAAGAGATGAGAAGAAGAGGTCGATGTGTGTGGGGTGGTGCGCAGTGCGCAGAGCATTAAGAGAACATTGAGTGCCCATCACCTTTAATTACAGTAGAAAAGACTAAAGCGTTGTAGGCAAGAGAGTGACTTAGTATAGCTTAACAAATAACTGTAGTATCTGCATCAGAGGCTGAAAATAGGGAAAGAAGCAGGCACCAGCAACATGCCATTTCAGTAGATCAGACACAATACAGTGGTGACGAAGTCCAGGGTATCACAGTGGAGAGTGGTGAATTCAGAGAGTCAATTTGAAAGTGTAAGAGGACTTGCTGAAGAATTTGAATGCAGAGGTTAAAGAAAGAGCAGAAGATTTGGAATAAGGCCTCATTTTGGGTTGGAGCCTCTGGGTGCTTAGAGGTGTTATTTTTTGAAATAGAAAAGTTGCAGTTGGGTCAGATTTTTAGAGACAAGTATCATGAGTGATGTTTTTTATTAGATAAGTGTGAGGTATGTGTTAAGCATCCGAGACTTGCTTGGATGGGCTGGCTTGCTGGCTCAGAGGGTAAAGGGACTTTCTGTCATATATGATAAGTTGAGTTTTATCCCCAGGACCAACCCCTGCAAATTTTCCTCTTAACTGCTGCATATATGCCATATACCAAGCCACTATCATAAGGGAATACATAAAGGTTGTTGTTTTTGGGGAAAAAAAATCTGAGACCAGAGAAGACTACATCAGTTAATATACTGTCCAGTCGCCCCTTTTCTGTGAGCACACACCAAGGGTAATAGCTTAAGGAATAACTTAAGGATAACTTAAGGCTCAAAGTTTCATAAGTGTTACACCATTGTGGCAGGAAGATAGAGCCCCTGGGACATGCCTCCCTCAGAGTGACCTACCTACTTGAACTAGGATCTACCTAGTTCTGTCTTCCATCACCTCTCCCAAATGCATTGTATTGTGAATCCATCAAGAATCTAAGCCCTTGGTTAGGACAGGGTCCTCATGACCTAATTGCATTAGAAATTCCTTTATAGATACACTCAGAGGTATGCTCTATAAAGCCATAGATATTTTGTCAGGAAATGAGGTTTAAAATTAATCATGAAAATCAAGACTATCCCTAGCAGGTCATCGTATAAGATCCTGCTGTTTGAGGGGTGGGGGTTGAGCTAAAGCTATTAGTGTGGGCATCACTGTCAGATAAATATTTTAATGTCTTACTCTAGAGTTAGAAAAAAGGTTGTTCAGGACCTAACTGTGAGGCATTCCAGCATATAGGGTTCAGGTAGGAGGTGAGCAATCATTAAAGAGATGGAGGAGAAATGAGGAGTCAGGCAAGCATAGTGAATAATCAGGGGAGTTAGAAGGAGGGATAGATATGCTGTGCAAAGGCTGCTAATTGGTGAAGGAGCACAAAGTTAATGGAGGGTCCATCAGGTCTGATTATCAATTATTGATAATTTTGATGAACTGTGTGCTCTGCTTCTCAACCAATAAAATCTCAGTTGTGAAAGAAAGTAAAAGTCCTACTTTGTCTTTAACCTTACCACAGCTGGACAGTCTAGCCAAATGTCAGCACATCTCTGTCTGTCTGCCCCATGCTTGCACTTGCCTCTGAGACTTCATCTTCTCTCCACCGAAAAGACTCTGCCCAGTCAAGATGGTTGCTGAAGCTGATCAGCTCCCGGGGGGTGTGGGCAGAGACCTCTCTAGTCTCTGTAGGTTCTTGATATTGTCCTATTGGTTCCTTTCCTCCATCCTCTTGGGCAATGGCTGTGGAAGGTGGTTGTTGGTTCTACTCCTGGGTCTGTCAAATCTGTTCATTGTTAGATTGACATAGACCACCTGTGGGCTCAAACACTGAGACAGGTTAGCTTGTCAAACCAAGCATGGAAGATCTTTGAGGTCTCAGGTCCCTGTTGCTCTGCATCCTGGAATATTGTAGTCAAGGGTTACTGTTACTCTTGTGTCTGAGTGCTTTCCCTCCAGGGGCCTTTACTGGAGCAGCAGGATATAAGCCTGTCCAGAGTCAGCCTCTGTTTGCCCTGTGCCTTGTCCTTCTGTCTCATGAAGAAGAAGGGGGGAAGGCAAAACCCATTTTGGTTTCAAGTACAGTTATCGTGCTGGATCCTGGCTGCCCTAAGGCAGAGGTACAACAGTATACTAAGAGCTAGAACTGGCCTGGCCAAGCTTACTCTGGGTGCCAGTCACCCACAAGCTCTTTCTTGGAGAAGTTCATCCCTCTAACTCTCAGCTTCTTTATGAACAGGCTAGACATCAACACCAACACGTACACATCTCAGGACCTCAAGAGTGCACTGGCCAAATTCAAGGAGGGAGCAGAGGTGGAGAAGTCAAAGGATGAGCAGGTATGTGATAGTCTTTTTAGTTTTGGCCAGGTGAGAATGGTTTGACCTGGAAGCTTTTGTGGTAGGCAAGCAATAATAATAAAATAAAATAATTTGAAAAATGATTTATTACAAATCACTTTAAAAGAAAAACCCTTCATATACTATTTTTAAAAACTGCTCAGAGCTGGGCTTGGTTGCACACACCTGTAGTCCTAGCACTCAGGAAGGCAAAGGCAGGAGGATCTCTATGAGTGAGGACAACCTGGTCTACAAAGTGAGTCCAGGACAGCCAAGGCAACACAGAAAAACCCTGTCTTAAAAAAATGAACAAACAAAAGCCAAAAAACTGCTCAGAGCATTTCTGGGTTTTGTTTTGTTTTGGAATTTTTAGGTTAGGATTAGATACAAATTTGTTCTGGTTTTCTTTGTTGTTTTTTAAAAAATCTATGTCTTGGAGACGTGGCACAAGCCTTTAATCTCAGCACAGCCTTTAGTCTCAGGCAGAGGCAGGAAGATCTCTGAGATTGAGGCCAGTCTGGTCTAGAGTTCGTTCCAGAACAGTCAGGGCTACACAGAGAAAAAACAAAAACAAAAAGTGTGTTTGTGGGGGGTGCTTGTAGAGATGGCTCTGTGGTTAAAAGCAATGCCCGCTCTTGCAGAGGACCTAGGTTCAGTTTTCAATACCCACATGACAGCTAACAACTGTAAATCTAGTTCCAGGAGATCTGATGCCGTCTTCTGCATCAGACAGTGCAGACATGACTGCAGATAAAACACTCATGCACATACAAGAAAAATAAACCTTATTTTTCTTAAATAAGGAGTAGACAAGAGAGAAAGAAGCCCAAATCTTTGTCTTTTTAAAAATGTAGCAAATACAATCTTTTTTGTGGTCTTCAGTTTGTTTCCGAAGCATAAAATCAGGGTGGGACAAGAGGGTGACTGAATTTTTCCCTAGCCCTAAATCTCCACGCAGGCTACGGTGTAAGAGGGAAAAGCAGGAGAATTTGTGCCCCTAATTTCTGGGATGGCTCACTGATATAGCTCTTCCCAGGAAGAAATACTGCTTTGGGGTGGATAGTGAGCTCACATAACACCAGGGAATATCACAAAGTACTGTTCTGTATTCTCAGGTGAGTCCTGTGGTCCTGGAAAAGTCTTCTTTGACAGCTGCTTTGTAGATTCAGGTCCTTCTTCCCTCTTTTCTTCCTCACAGTCCCTTTTGCCTTTGTCTGCCTCTTGACCCTTTTCCTTAAATACTGGGAGAATCTTAAAAGGGCAGCATTAGGTCCTTGGCAGTTTGTTTGTTAGTTCAAAATGGCTTAGGTCCCACAGATTTAACATTTTATGTTTATTTTTCAGGGTTATGGGGAGTGCATGCTGTGGTGCACGGGTACAGAGCAATTTATGGGACTGTTTTTCTCTTTCTAACATACGGGTCCTAGGAATCCTTTAGACTCTTTAGAAATGTCTCTGAGACTAACGAGCTTTTATAGTGGATCTAGTGCTAACCTGTTTAAGATGCACTAAAGCCAGAGCTTATATGACACACAACTGTAATCTCAGTGCCTGGGAGGCTGAGGCAAAAGATTATGATACACATATACATATATTAATATATTATATATATATTACCTAACATTTATCCTCAGGACCCAATGAGGCAGCCAGCTGTTACCCCTTCAATACCCTCTAACAAAGCTGATCACAACCTAATCCAGGATGTGTATTTTATCAGATGTCCAAAAGTCAATATACTAATCAGTAGAACTCGACATGAAAGTCAGCAAGGACCTCATGGATCTGAAAACACTTCTGCATTCACAGGGCCAACAACCGTCGAGACGGAGATATTAATAAATGAAAAATGAGATGCCAAGCATGGTGGCCATACCTGTAAGCCCAGCACTCTGGAGGCCAAAGTGGAAGATTATTTGAGTTCTAGGCTCACCAGGACTATGCAGTAAATTCCCAGGCCAGCTTGGGCTATATAGAGACTGTCTCAAATAACCAAGCCACCCCAATACAACCCCCCCCCCAAAGTGTTCATGTCTTTAGTTATCTTACCAAAGTCACATGTCTGTCATAGAGACAATGCATGTTAGAAGGCAGGGGCAGGACTGCAGAGCTGGCCCAGAGCTGAAAAGTGCTTGTTGCTCTTCAGAGTTGCCTGGTTGGCTCACAGCCTTTTTTAACTGTACTCCCCAGGGGTCCAGTGCCGCCTTCTGATCTCTGGAGGCACCAGGCACACATAGGGCACATATGTACGTGAAGGAGAGTCACTCATACGTGTGAAACAATAAAATGTGTAAGTCTGAAAAACAAAAGGAAGGGTGGGAGACAGCTGCTGCACATCAAAGAATGATGCTGGGATTCTCCCTTACAGCTGTGCTGGTGGTCAGCTGGACAGGGTAAAGAAAAGTACATGGGCCGCCCAGTGAAGTGGAGGCCAGGAGATGCTCGTGTCTGCTGTTCTGTGGCCAGGGCTTTACAGCTTTCCCACTTGTCACCTTTGCTCTGGGCATCATGTGGGTCTGTAAGGAAGTTAGAAGTTGTTCCAGGATCCATATATTCTGTGGATGAAAACCCACTTAACCTTACTTCTCTCTGTTTTCCTGGGAAAGTATGATTGAATTTTTGTTCTCAGACAATGACATTTTCTCTTCATAATTTAGTTGGTGTAGAAAAGCAAGAATAATTTTTAAAAGGTTTGAAAATGGAAAGGCAAAGATTATTAGTTTTCCATTTCTGTTTAAAAATCAATTTCCCTCAGCAAAGGGATCCACGGAACAGCACGAAAGCATGACTCTAGTACCTGCTGGCCTGAGTCGCTGCCTTCCTCTTCCTTGCTCTGCAGTCTGAGCACTCAGGAGGCTGGAGTTGGTTAGGTCGTCAGCTCTGTGCTGAGGTGCCGGGACCTGGTCTTCTGCTCTCATGGAGCCAGTCTGCCCATGTCCTGTCAGCACTGGTCCTGGCACAAGCAGATTGACTTGAAGCAGGTTTGCGTCTGCTTGTTTGTTTGTTAAACATGTTTCACATTCCTGGCTACAGATCCTTTCACACTTTTGGATAACTCATTTTTAAGTCCATCCTATGAAGTAATGCCTTGTATATACAGGGTGATGCTTTCGCTCTGTTTACTAAAAGCAATTCTGTCAGATATTGGCCATATCTCTGTGTTTCTCAGATTTGACATGAAATTTGCAGGAGGAAAGGTATCAATTGTCTTGAATTGATAGTAACTTTAATTTAGATGAAGTTTCTTGCTTCTCAAAAAAGTTGTTTCAGGGCTGGCCAGATGCACTGGTATATGAAGGTGCCAGTAAGCCTGATGACTTGAGTGCCATCCTGCACATGTGTCTTCTGATCTACACACATGCATGCGCACATACATACACATATGCCACAACATACATGTATATATACATACACACACTAAAGAAATAAATATTAAAAAAATTAAATGTGACTTTAAAAAGATATAACTTTCTTTAGCTTTTCACTCTGTGGCAAGCTCATGTTTCCTATTGCTCCCACTAAGGACAACTAAAACCCGGGACATAGCCATAGATGCAGTATGGATATTTCTAAAAGGTGCCACCAAGAGAATGGCAGATTGGACAGGGATCTTGGAGCTTTAGGAATGACTTGATGATGTTTGTCTTGGGTCTTCTTTTAGCCCTACATATTCTAGCCTGGACACTGGAGAATCTCAGCTGCTGAAATTCCAACAAATTTTAGGTAATCTAAAATACGTTTTCTTTCCTAAGACAGGATCTTAGCACATAGCCTAGAGTGACCTGGAGTGCACTGGGCTCCGGCTGGACTCAAACATGTGACACTTCTGCCAAAGCTGCCAAGTACTGGCATGTGCTGCCAAACCTGGCTTAAGTAGTGGGGTCTAAAACACTGAAAGAAGCTTTTTCTTTTTAGTTGAAAAAGGAGTAGTCTTAAAAATAGAAAGAGAGAGAGAAAGAAGAAAGGAAAAATTTTAAAAAGCATCTGTCAAAGACCATGGCACCCTGACCACCACACCATAATATATATTCATTACCAGTAGAAGATGAGTAAGGAAGCCTAGAATTCTACTTCCTGCTTGGTGGTACAGCAACCCTGTCTTCTGATTCCTGAACCAGAGTCAGCAGAAATCACCTGGGGAGCCTGAACTTGAACCTAATCACAGTGGCAATGTGAACTGGCACTCTGCAGCATTTCTACCCTCTGCCCAGTAGCTCCTCTCTGTGGTCTTTTTTGGCATGCATAGACGCATACACAGACACAACACCGTACACACCCTCACCTTTCACACTACACATCTGCATACCACACACACACACTCTCTCTCTCTCTCTCTCTCTCTCTCTCTCTCTCTCTCACACACACACCTACACACCACACACACACACTCAGCCCACACACCCTCGGCATGGAGACTGGCTGTGGCGCTGGGTTGGTGTGAGCAGAGACCCGATGGGAGCCTGGATACCACCTCTTACCTGGCATCAGTGAGATGGCTTTTGACTTCCTCTCTGATGAACTGGTGTCAGTGGGGCGCATAGGGAATCTGTCCTTCCATTCCCACCCTAGTGGCGACAGACAGCTGCCCTCTGTGGTACTGTGAGTGGGGTAAGGGAACAAACACAAGAACTATTAATTTCTCCAAATGAGCACATCAATTGCCCTACAAGGGTGGTATTAGTAGAAGCCCAATAGGGGGAGCTATTCTTCCATTCGCAGACCCTGCACCTAGCGATCAGCCAAGCTTTCTTCATTCTCTCAGCCCAGAGTGAAGGCCAGGATTGGTTTAGACAGAATATATCTGAAAAGTTAAAATTTACCTACGAAGTTCTAGGATAATCCTTCATTTATATCCAGAAAAACAACAACAACAACAACAAATGACCAGCATCCACACAACAAAAGGTTGAGAAACTGCCGTGTATTAGGTTGCACAGGATGGAGACAGGCTAGGCTAGCACTGAAAACTGAACTTGCTACTTGCTAGAACCAGCACAAAACAAAACAAACGGAAAGTATCGGGCCACTGACTACTTACTAAAAAAAAGAAGATTAAATAGAATTTAAATATTAAATTTTGTAACTTAATACCTTAGATATCTTAAAAATACCTTAAAAATTGTTCATCTAAGAACCTGGAAAAGCCACAGCTTGAAAAAGGTGAGACAGTTAACTGATGGTGTTATGAATTGAATGTTTATATTCTCCTAGAAAGCATATGACCCTCTCTGGAGGTACAAGCTTGGGAGATTAATTATCTCCCAAAAAGCTTAGGTGTAAAAAGAACTCTTATTCTCCTATGTCAGTTGCTGTCTTGGAGGCTGACTGCCCCCTTCTGCTAACCTAGGCCTAGTCCTGGAAGCTTCTAGTCTTACAATCTAACCTAAGCCTAGAATATTTTCAGCCTCTGAGACTTAACTGCTTAATAAGCTCACCCTTTCTTGTTCTTTCTGAGCTCTGGGCAGGCTGGTTCAACTCAGCTGCTCTGGCTCACACTCCTCTCCTAGCTGATTTACTCAATCTGGATTTTCTCTCGGCCTCTAAATTGCTCTGCTTGGCCTCAAACTAACTCCAGAAATCTTTTCTAATCTTCTGGCTCCATCTCATTCTCTGACTTGTTCTATCTTCACCTGTGCCTACATTGTTCTCTTATCCAACCTCTCTTTGTAAAACTCCCAGTAAAACTGCTCTTGCTCTCTCTTCCTTCTCTCACCCCCCCCCTTCCCTCCTTAAGTAGCTGAGTTGGCATATCCTAGTCTGTCAAATCTTTTTCTGATCTGTCACTCTTTCTGCCACTCAGACATCACTTTCAAACATAGGTGTTTCCTTCTACAAACTAACTTTACTTTATTGTTTGGTTTTAAAAGCCTGTACCAGGGGCTGGAAAGATGGCTCGGAGGTTAAAGAACATTGGCTGTTCTTCCAAAGGTCCTGAGTTCAATTCCCAGTAACCACATGGTGGCTCATAACCACCTATGAGATCTGTTGCCCTCTTTTGGTAAGCAGGTGTACATGCAGATAGAATGCTGTATAAATAAGAAATAAATTGTACCACCACACCTGAACCTAACTTTTTTTTTTTTTTACCTGAAACTTGTTCTATACCAGGCTGGCCTTGAACTCAGACATGTTTGTATTCTAGCCAGATGACACAAACCTAGAAGATGTTTGGATGTGATCTCTTGCCAGAGCAAGAGAATTAACACTCTTTCTGAATTAACACTCTTCTATGCTTAGGCCGTGAGTGTGGGACAGAGCTCTCACAGGAGGGAGAGAAGAGACCAGCGCTCCTTCTGTTGTGTCTTCTGCACCCTAGGAAGGAGCCTTCAGCTAGCAACTGAGCTGGCCAACAACTTGAATTTATATTTCTTAGTCTCTAGAACTGAGAAACAAAAATTTACTATTTAAATTACTTAATTTTTGGTATTTTGTTATAGTAGACTAAGCAGACTAAGAAAGGCGCTAACGCTGAAACTCAAAAGTTGAAAATCTAGTAACAGTTTTAAAGCAGCTATCATAAAATTGCCTAACAAGTAGTTATTAACACTCTTAAAACAAATGAAAGCATCAGCAAAGAAGTGACACACACACACACACAGAAGAGTCTTAATTAATGTTCTATTGCTGTGTGAGACCATGACCATGCAACTCTTATAAAGGAAAACATTTAATTTACAGTTTTGGAGGTTTTGTCCATTATCATCATGGTGAGGAGCATGGCAGTACAGAGGCAGGAGGAAGAGCTGAAAAGTCTATATCCCTATCTGCAAACAGCAAGAAGGAGAGAGAGAGCCACTGGCTTGGGCTTCTAAACCCCAAAGCCCACCCCACATACTTCTTCAACAAGGCCACACCTCCTGGTCCTTTCAAATCCTGTCGCTTCCTGTGAGGCTGAACTCTTATTAGTATGCTTAAGTTATAAATTAGGTAATTCCTCTAGTGTGTAAGAGATTGCATGGTTATGCTGGACAAAGAGGTGTTCATGTGTGTAGCAAACAGAACGACAGCATGAGAATTTGCTGTTCAAAACAATGTGTAAATTAGACCTTAAGGTTTTTTGTTTTGGTTTTGGAATGAAACCCTGTCTCAAAAAAAAGAACAAAACGAGGGGGGGGGGAATAGAAAGAGGAGTAGAAAGGTGAGTTGACCTGAACACAAGTAAAAATGCAATTGGTAACCAGCCTTGAGCTGCATAGAGAGAGCCCTGTTTCAGACACCCAGGCGTCGTGGGTGGAGCTCAGCAGTCGGGTGGTTGGTAAGCAGGGAGCAGCTCTCAGGCCAGTCCCCAGCACCGCAAGGGATCAGGTATACGCTGCCTGCACTCAACATAGAACACAATGGAAAGAGTCTTTAGGGAGGTTTGATTTGTAGTGAGAATGGTCCAAGAAAGAATTCCTTAGGTTCAAATAGTTTTACCAGCAATACCTACCAAGCATTGAAAAGTAGTTACGATCAGCTCTACAGTCTCTTCTGGAAAATGGAAGCAAAAGTGATACTTCCTTATTTATTTATAACTCTGGTACTATGCTTCTGCCTAAACCAGATAAGTATTAAAAAAAACTATTCAGAATAACATTCCTCATGAATATAGATGCAAAAATCCCCAATAAGATAGAGACACTTCAAGTTCAGTAATTTAGAAAAAGAATAAATCACTGAAGGGTTGGTGTTGTTGTTAGTAGTGTCGTGTGTGTGTCTGTGTGTCTGTGTGTGTATGTTTTGGTTTTTCAAGACAGGGTTTCTCTGTGTAGCCTAGGTTGTCCTGGACTCACTCTGTAGACCAGGCTGGTCTCTGAACTCACAGAGATCTACCTGCTTCTGCCTCCCAAGTCCTGGGACTAAAGATGTGTGCCACCATGCCCAGCTAAAGGGGACTTATTGCAGAAAGGAAAAGTTGATTCTATCTGGGAGTGTTAGTGCACACCTTTAATCCCAGCAGAAACAAGAGCATCTCTGTGAGTTCAAGGCCAACTTGGTCTATAGTTCCAGCAAGGGCTGCATAGAGAGACACTACCTCAATTTTTTTTTCTATGTAACAAAGTCTAGTCTGTCTGGGTGTGGTTGTATACACCTGTAGTCCCAGCACAGAGGGTTGTAAATTTGTGGTCAGCCTGGTCGCATAACAAGATTCTGACTCAAAAAATCAGAAACAAGCAAACAAAAACCTAAAAACCAATGTTGTAACCACCAGTCAGCAGCTAAAGAAGAAAAAAAACACCTCATCATGTATCATTTGAGATATTAAGAACATGTGACAGAAATTCAATACAGTTGATAATGAAAACTCAAAAAATCCAGGAATAGAAACTTCCCTCGACTTGATAAAGAGATTGGTGAAAATGTATACATATAGAAGCTATCTTTGCCAATGAAATCAGGAAGAAGATGGCTACTCTTGATTGTCAACTTGACTACATCTAGAATTACCTGAAACCTAAGTGTCCGGGCATACCTGTGGAGGGATATTTTTCTTAATTAAATTATTTGAAGTGGGAAAACCCACTTGAAATCTGAATTTTTGAGATGGGAAGATCCACCTTTAATCTGGGCCACACTCTCTGCTGCCAGCCTATATTTAAAGGACACAGGGAGATGAAAGGTGCCTCTCTCTGCCTGCTTGCTATCACCCTTGCTAGCAGGTCCCTGCCTTCCCTAGTATTAGAGCCCGCTTCTTCCAGATTCCTGTGCATACTGTAGACCAGCTGAGACACCCAGCCTCATGGACTGAACAACTACTAGATTTTTGGACCTTGTGTTCATAGGCAGCCATTGTTGCCTGTAAGCTATTCTAATAAAGCTCTGTAAGCTATTCTAATAAATTCCCTTTATATGTATTTTATTATATGTATTTTATAAATTTTAATAAATATATAATATTCCATATGTTATATTTATATGAGTATATCTGTGTACATATTTAAATATATTTATATAAATATATATCTGTTCTGTAAGTTCTGTGCCTCTAGAGAGCCCTGACTAGTATACCACTCATTCAGAACAGTCCAAGTTACTGAGACAAAGAAGAGAGAGAAAAGGCATTAAATTGGAAAAGGAAAACAAAACAAAAACAACACATACTCTCCTTATTTTCAGGTGACATAGATTATCTAAGTATAAATCCCAGAGAATACCTAATAAATAAAAATACCCTTTTAGAGCTAGAGAATTCAGCTAGGACACAGGATACAAAACCAACACAATTCAGTCATATTTCTGTATACTAGTTATGAATATCTGGAAATTAAAATGAAAAACATAAATTCCATTTATATTCTCCCCAAAATAAAATGTTTAGCCATAAAGCCAAGAAGGCATATACCTTCAGTATAGGATTGTTGTGCCAGGATCACGGGACCCTCAGAGACCACCTGGAGACGACTGGATGCAACAGCAAGAGAACTTTATTACGAGAGCAATCCACCTTGGGACCCAAGTCTACTGACACAGCAGTAGAGAAGTGGGACCCCGAGCCCTGTGTGAGCAGGGTTTTTAAAGGGAAGAACTACAAGCAGGGGGGTTCATGCCTTGGCGTTACAGGATTGGGTAAGAGTCAGAGGGGCGAGATGACCTTCTAGCTGAAGTCTAACTTACAATGGTTATTCTTCTAAACTATATCTGCATCATTGGGGAGAATTTTCCCAACCGATTCTCATTGATTGTTGCCAGGGAGATTGTCTCTGTTTTCTACCAAGTATTTATTCTGTGATATTTCCTGGAGGCTGCTGCTAGGGAAGTTAACTTTGTTTTCTGCCAAGTGTACATTCTGTGATATTTTCTGGTACCTGAGTTCAGCTCACAGTCAAGATGGCTCCTCATTTCAAAATGGAGTCACCCAGGCTAACTTAACCTCTTTAGGATCTATACTGAAAGTCAAGAGTTGATAACCGATGATGTATTTAAACTAAAGACGTTAAAAGTTGACATGCTGTGTACATGAATTGTGAAGGTTCAACATAGAAAATTTATATGTTTACTGCAATTTCTATCAGAATCTCAGAAGTTTTTTTGAATGTTACAAGCTTTTTTTGTCCTAAGGCTCCATATAGCCAACTGAACTCTGGGTCTGCCTCCTGAGATCTGGGATTACAGGAATGAGCTACTGCCACCCATATATGTGGTTCTGGGAATTAAACCCAGGGCCGCACACACGCTAACAATTCCTATGAGGTATAAATGTGTGCAGAAATGAAATGGTAGCAATACCAATATTTACTTAGTACTTACTATAAAGTACCCAAAACATTGAAAATTAAACTTCTTTTGCTTCTTGATTCAAAAAAACAAAAAACCTTACCAAAGAACAGAGCAGTCTCCACCCCACTCAGCTCTTAATCATAAAACCTGGCATAAAGCAAGTACTTTCCATGGCAGAGTGTTGCACTCCTTTCTAAATTGGATCTGATTCTAGAATTTAACCTATTGAGCTTTCAATGTTGTGAATTTTCTGAGTTTCTCTGACATGAAGGGCTTTTGCTAATGTCACTTACTTTCTGTCACTTTATGAATTTGTCTTATTAAGTTATTTTTTGGTACTATAGATCAAACCTAAGGCCTTATACTTGTATGTGCTGCATCTTTGAATCTTCTTAAAATTTTTAATGCATTTATTTAGTGCAGAGCTCTCAACATGTGGATTTTGACCTTTTCACTGGGGTTGTATATCGGATATCCTGCAGATCAGATATTTACATTATGATTCATAACAGTAGCAAAACTACAGTTAAGAAGTAGCAGCAAAATAATTTTATGATTGGGGTCACCACAACATGAAGAATTGTATTAAAGGGTCACAGCATTAGGAAGATTGAGAAGCAGTGATTTAGAATGGGTGTGCGCATGCATGCGTGTGTGGGTGTGTGTGGAAGGCAGCAGCCAACTGATGTACACTGGAAACTGGTGTTCCCTTTCCACCATGTGAGTTCCTTGGACTCTGAGGATTGTACTCATCAGACTTGGTGGCAAGTGCCTTTATCCACTGAGACATCTTGCCTGTCTAGTGTAGCCCTCTTTGAAAGATTTGTTAATGTTACTTAATCAACATAGAGCCTCACTTTATAGTCTAGGCTGTTTTGGAACACTGTGTAGCACAGATAGTCATCAGTTCCTAATCTTCAGCTCAGCCTCCCAAGAGCTGGAATAAACACCACCTCTGGCTTCATTGTTAATTTGAAACAGGGCTTCATTAAGTTGCCCCCATTAATCTTTTAATTCACTCTGTAATCTATTTCCTAGCCTTGAGCAGTTGCCTAGCAAGCGCTGGGTTCTGTCCTCAGCTCTGGGGAAAAAAAAAAAAAGAGTGACCTTCCTTAGTGTCCTGTGTCACTGAGATTGCAGCACTGTGCCGACAGTCCTGGCTTACCGCACTCGTCGTTCAGAAGAAACAGTGACAGTGTTATAGCACCCTAGCGCTGCCTTCCTTTTGTTTTGTGTGTGTTCATCTTAGATCTTGTTGCCAAAACCAACAGCAAAATTAGTACTGTAGTTTAAACAAACATTTAAAAAATTGTGTATGAGGGGATCTGTCTTTGTGGGTCTTTGTGTCTATGTGGAGGTGTGGGGTTTGTGCAGGAGTCCATGGAGGCCAAAAGAGCACACCAGATACCCTGGAACTGGCCTCAGAGGCACTTGTGAGCCACTTGATGGGGTACAGTATGCAGTCTTATTGAGACATTGTCTTACTGTGTAGTCCAGGCTGGCCTTGAACTCACAGACTTCCCTTGCCTCTGCCTCCTGAGCAGAGGAATAAAAAATAAAAAGAAAGAATATGACATCCAGCCTTTATATTCTCTTGCCCGCTGAGCCATTTCCCTGCCCCCCCCTTATTTTCACATTTGAGACAGACTCACATGTATCTCAGTTGGCCTCAAACTCAGAATGTACCTGAGGCTGGCTTTGAACCCTGATCCTCCTGGCTACACTTCCTGAATGTTAGGATTACAGCTATATGTTACCAAACCTAATGTATGTGGTGCTAGGGATCAAACCCAGGGCTTTGTGCATGTTAGACAAGCACTCTCCCAACTGAACTATATCCTCAGCCCTAAAAAATTACTACTTAGGATAGTTGCAGCTAATAGGTTGTGGCAGCTGAAATGTGAACACCCATGCATATGAAGGGCAGTCTATACCTATCTAACAAAGCACATGTGTTGTCAGTGCAATGGGATCGACCCTGGAGCCATGTGTGCTGTGCCCATGCAAGTGTCCTCCCTACCATTAGATCATTTACACAGCGCAGCATAGGAACCTTACCTAGAGTATGGAAACAACCCTCAAAGTTCTGCTTAGAAAGTGAAACATTAAAAAAGAAACATTTTGCCAAAGAGAATATGTGGGTGGCAGATAAGCCATGAAAACCTGCCTAGCATCATCAGCCATTATAGAAATGCAAATTAAATCTATAAAGAGATATTGGTAAATATTTCTTATGAGATAAAAAATGATGATAGTACTAGATGCTGGTGAAGATATGCTTAAACTGGGATATTTCATGCATAGTTTATTGGAATGTAAAATGGTACATACCCTCTGGGAAACAGTTTGACAGATTTAAAGAAACAATACATATTTACCATATAAGCCAGCAATTGTGCTTATCTGTGTTTATCAGAGAAAAATAAAGATCTGTATATATACCTTTAAAAAAGAGTATCATGTGTTTATGTTGGTTCTGTTTATCTGTTGTGGATATGACGTGTGAGAGAGAGTGTGAGTGTGCAATGCCGCCGTGTGCATGTGGAGATCAGCGTGGAACCTTTAGGATTTCCTTCCCTGCTTCCACCTGAATTCAGGGATCGCACTCAGGCTGTCAGGCTTGTGTGGCAAATTTTTTACCATCTGAACCATCTCTTCTGCTGAACAGGGGTACCATAATGGCCAGAACCTAGAAACAGCTCAGATGTTCGTAAGCTGGTAAATGATTAAGCAAACTGTACAGTTGTGGTGAAATACTCAGCAGTAAAAAGAAATGAACACTTGAAGTGTGCAGTAACTTGGGTAGATCTCAAGGGCATAATGCTTAGTGAAAAAAATGCCAATCTTAAAAAAGCCAATCTGTGTGGTTCCATTTATATAACATTTCCCAAATGTCAGAATTATAGAGCTGGAGAAAAAAAAATCAGTGGTTATCAGGGCTTCGGGATGGGACTCAGTGGGAGCATGAGACGAAGCTATAACGAGCTTGTACCGTGGGTTCCTCAGTAGGGGTAGAGCAGCTCCATAGTGTGATTGTACTGATGGCTGCATAAGTCTGTAACCTGTACGGAACGTTATAGAGTGATACATCTGCACATGCAAATATGTACATGTAAAAGGGACATAATGAAAGCTTTATATTCTATTATAAGACCTATTTAAGACTTACATTATAAGACCTATTGACCTGTGTCCTTTTCTTGCTGTTGATATTATAATATCATTATATAAGATGTTACTATTGGGGGAAGCTGGCAAAAGAGTACATGAATACTTTATTCTCATAATTTCCTGTGAGTTTATTATTTCAGATTAAATATTCTTCCTTTTTTTTTTTTTAACAGACTTTCTTTAGAGCCAGGAATCATCATTATTTTTGTGAGGCAGAAGTCACTTTGTTTTTCTTTTTCTTTTTCCAGACGAGTCTCACAATGTAGCTCTGGCTGTCTTGGAACTCACAGAGATCCCACCTGAGAAGTCATGTGTGTTTGTTGTGCTTCCTTGTCTATTGTTTCCACTGTTCCCTGGCTCTAAGAAGTGGCTTAGCCTCCTCAGGCTTCTTGCTGGTTTTGTTCCCCATCCACAGACCTCTGCCTGAGACTTACAGGAGCCTTAGCCTAGAGTTGGAGTGTGGGATGCAGAGCTGTGATAACTCCGCTGAAGCGTCTTTTTAAAGAGAGGGTGATTCATACTGTTGGTTGATGTTTCTATAGAATTCTTAACGCCAGGGAGAGAAACCATAGGTAATAGATGAATAATTAGGCGCTGACAACTGTTCATCATCCTGCTTTTTATAAATACCCATACCTTTTAACTCTTCTTATAAGATAGATACATAAACCACCTCGACCTTTTAGATTGTCTGTAAGCACTATCCACTAAAATTGGGAAGAAAGTGGAGAGCCGCATGTATAAAATACTCCATTAAAATCTTTTATTCATCTCCAATATAACTTCATTTTTAAAACCTTTACATGTGTGTGAGACAGAACTGTTTGAGATTTGAGTATAGTACATACAGTAATTTAGCCATTTCAAACAGTTGAACAAACTGTACACCTGTGTTTGGATTGACAGTAATGACAGTGATTTAATTTTCATTGGCAAATCGGTCTTGCTCTGACAGCTCTTCCCCACAGTTTCCTATATCCAGGCTTCCCTACACCGTGACTGGGTTGGGCTGTGCAAGGCCAGGGTTGTGGTTGTTCCACAGTTCTGATTGTGGAAGTTAGAGATCCATGTGTGGATCCTCTTACCTTCTACTTCAGCTGTCCTGTGATGTTAGAGGTTAAAAGTGAGTTTGTCCTGCTGTCCCTCACCTCAGCGGTTGCACCAAGAATACTTAGTTCTTCCAGACTTGAATAAGCATGTCTAGGAAAGTCCTAAGTGTGTTTTTGGAGCACAGCCCTGTGTGGGTAGACTCTGGTGGCTTTTTCTTTGAGTCTCTTGGAAAGTAGCAATGCTTCTGTTCCAACAGATTTGATCCCCGATCTTGGAATGGCAGTTCTGTAAGGATGGGTGTCTGCTGCATTTGCATTTTAGTGAGGTACCTCTAGCCCCTTGGACTAATCATGACTTTGCTGTTCTCTGTAGGCAAGACAGGCCACAGTAAAGCAGTTCTTCCGCCCCATCGAAGAGCTGAAGAAGGAATTTGATGAGCTGAATGTTGTTCTGGAGACCGACATGCAGATTATGGTCCGGCTGATAAACAAGTTCAACAGCTCCACCTCTAGCCTAGAAGAGAAAGTGGCTGCACTCTTTGACCTTGAGTACTATGTCCATCAGGTATTGTATTCCCTTGCCCGTAAATCTGACTTTTTAATCAATAGCTCCAAACACAAACCACTGCCCTAAACACTGAGAAAACAGCATCAACAGTTTGACTTCTTTTCCATGGCACAGACATTTTAATATAGGCCAGTGCCTGTGGTACTTAAATATGTTCTTAGAGGCCAGAACAAACGTTTTTTTGTGCTTGAACTCTTAGCCATTTTGTTTTGTTTTGTTTGTTTTTAACATTAAGACAAAATAACCATAGTCTTGTGCCACTTATAGTCTGGAAGGAGGAGCAAATATAATAAACAGTTGAACAAATTAACAAATAATGAGCTAATTGAAGATTGTAATAGGGGCTTCAAAGGGTGATGTAGGGTGATGTATTACAAAGGAACTTAGAATTAATTGACTACAGTCAATATAAGATGGCTTCTCAGAGGATGTGTTGTGTAGGCTGAGTATTCAAGGAGGAATAGAAATTGGCTAGATGAAGCAGAGAAACTCTTAAAGAGGTGATCGGTAGCTGTTGTCCATGGACCTAGTCTGGTGTAATGCCTGTGTTTGTGAATCATATTTTATTGTGATAGCTACACCCATTTGTTGACATAGTATTTATGATTATTTTCATACTATAGTAGTACAGTTGAATAGTTGTACAGAGACTGTGTTTACAAAGTCAAAAGTATTTGGTGCTTAAGTTTTCTTCCCAACATTATTCCCCTTTCCTCCTTCATATCACCTGTGTTCTTCTCACCTTCCGCCCAACACTTAGGAAACATTGTGGAAGAGGTGACAAAAATACCGTAAGAGCCAGAAGTCAGAGAGAGGGGGAGTGACGATGGCCTTTGAACATAACAGGACCCTGTACTCACACTCACGCTGCTGTGGCTGCCTGCACAGGCCCACCCTGGCTGAGGAGCCAGCGATGGCTGCTGAGAGAAGGAGAGGACGCTTTCTTTATGGGCGTGGTCCCTCGTGGTTGACCATGCGTGGATGGCCCCCACCTGTGCATACATGAGCAGCACAAATTAGACTCAGGAGGTTATTTATTCATTTATTTTTTAAGGACATGGAATTGGGAGAAGTGGGAGTGAATAGGGAGTAGTTAGGGGGGAAGAGGAGCTAGTGTGATCAAAGTACATTGTATGTATGTATGAAATTCTCAAAAATAATAAAACTGCTTTGTCTATCTACTTATTTAAATTTAGTTTGAGGCTGGACATGGATGGTGGCACATGCCTTTAATCCCAGCACTTGGAAGTTAGAGGCAGGCAGATCTCTGTAAATTCAAGGCCAGACTGATCTGTGTAGTGAGCTCCCAAACAGCCAAGGCTACACAGGGAGACAAAAACAAAAATCAAAGAAAAAGGGGGAAAAAGCAACTTGGAGAAAATGTACGTACTGTTGGGAACTTTAGAAAAGTTTGTCGGTCCTTGAATTGGAATTTTCCAGGCAGAGTAAGTTACAAGCATAGGCTCAAGGGCAGAACTGAGCTTGGTAAAGTGAAAGGCCTGGAGTGACAGCAGCAGACACAGTGGGACTCTGGGAGCCTGAGAGCAGAGCTGGGATGTCCTCTTACTCTTCGTGGTTGTGCCCTTCATCCCGAGACTCAGGGGAGAGTTTGAAGTGAGAATGTAGCCACTCAAACATCTGATAGCGAATATTGAACACTCTGTGCTACCTGCTGCTTCAAGCACTTTGTATGTGTTAGTTCCGTAGGTGCTGCTATTAGTCTCATTTTTTTTTCTTGTATTTTTTTGTTTGTTTTTGAGTTAGGGCCTCACTATATTGTTAGCCAGGATGCTCTCAAATTCTGGGCTCCTATGGGTCATCTCAGGTCAGGCTCCTGAACAGGGGGAATTGCAGCACACTTAACCCTGCCCGCCTGGCTGCTCCCACTTTTCAATTGAGGACAGTGGAGCTCAAAGATGGTGATTACTGAGGACCAGCCAGCTGATGAATGAGAGCAAGGATTTGTAAAAAGTTCAATCTAATCCTAAATTCTAAACTTTTAGATTTTTGACCAGTGTACGTCTCACAGAACACTGGTACCTTTTACACGAAGATCAAAAGGTAGAGGTGAAGAAGAGCTAAGGCAAACCATTCATTTATTCAATATTTTTAACCAGCGAATCTATGGAGTGTCTGCTGAGTCTCAGGCACTTGAGATACATTTATGGACAAATTTGGAGCTTACTTTCTAACAGAGGCAGATTTACCAAATAATTTGTTTGAAAGGTAGTAAATATTATGAAAAAATGAAAAGAAGAAGAGTATAGAAATTAGTGGAGAGGAGGTGGGAGCATGCTTAGCATATTTGAGGAACTGCAAGGTAACTGACCGGAGCTGGGAGAAAAGGAAGAAACTGGCCTCACAGGCTATGGGACAGCGGCACCGGGCACAGAGCACAGAGCGCACTGTGAGAACAGCCCCTCCGCTTGTTGTGTTGAGAATCTGACCAGAGGAGGGAGCTTTGGTGGGAACAGAGCCCAGAGAGGAGACTGCGGAATGGTGGCCGGAGGGCTGTAAGTCGTAATCAAAGGCTTGTTTGAGATCCTTACCCGGCGGAATATAGCCCCAGTGTTCCACAGACACACACGACAGTGTCCTTGTTCTCTATAAATGAGGCTAAGAGACATTATATTCTTCATTTGGGATTTTGACAGCATCTGTGGTGAATGTGTGTGTGCTGTCAGAATGACCCCAAATAGCAAGACTGTGACCTTCTTATGAGGTGGGAAAAATGAACCTAAGTTCTGTTTCCTCTTCCTAGTCCTTCCTTCGGGGTGAAAAGGCCTCACCCGCAGCTTTTCCATTAGCGATATTTAAATGACCAAGGCTTCTAGGGGTGATTGGCCAGCTCAGTCTTCTGGTGTTAGCAGCTTTTATTACTCGTTCACTTTTAACACACTTGGGTAGATATTTAAGCATAAGCTTTCCAAAGGGTCTTTGCTTTTGTTTACATGAAAAGCTAAAATCACTAGAAAGCTTATCATGCCTAGAAGGGAATGAATTACGCAAAGGGTAAGCCAGCAGTGACCCAGCAACAGCAAAATTTCCTCCTCAGGGCGGCATCCCATTCCGCAGTTCGTTGGGCATCACCAGACTCAGCCAGAGGTCATCACAGAAATATCCCATTGGTCATTCCATTGGTTTCCTCTGTTGGCAAAAGTGCCCTCAGTGTTCTGGGCCATTGACTGGGGCTGGGTACTAAAGTGCCATGTGACCCTGGTAAATTGTGATTTCTCGTGGAGATTCCAGGATACACAGGTCAGCCTGCTCTCCAGTTGTGATGGAGAATTGAGTGATGTAATGCTAACTTTGAGGCAAATAGAACTTTTCCAGCTAGGACCTTCAGTCCCACTCTAAATTCACTGAATAGAGGTTTAAAGAGCCATGGGCTTCAAGGACCTGAACTGGGTCTGCCAAAGGATTCCTTGCAGCCATATTTTAATTATTAAAACCGGATATGTGAAAAGCAAAACCTTGTGTGTAGAAAACAGTTTGTGAGTTATTTATGAGAAAGGCCTCTGTGTGGCCCCTCTGCCCCAGGCAGACTATCTGCCTTTTCTCATGTGACTCCTCAATTCTTTACTCGCATCTTTCCTTCTCAGGTTCCTGTTCTTTCATCAACTTGTATGCTCTGAATTTTTCCTGGTGTTGGCTTAGTTCCCTCCATCCCCTTCCTGATGTTCTCTCTCCCTACACCCCTTTCCACTGGTTTTGCCCCATCCTGAAAACAGCCTGAGGAAAGTTCTGCCTCTCACCTTGCCATCTGTGTGGCTCTGGGGAGAACCCAGCTTTTGGTGTGCAAGTGGGCCATGATGAACCTTTTCTTTCTCATAGCCAGTCAGATAATGATAGAACACCTTCGAAGTGTTTATGGAAATAGCAGCAATTTGTATCTCATGGAATTAATGTCATATAGAAAGCAGAAGCTAGAACAGTCCCTTAGTGATTCTGGCTGTGTTGCTTTGGGGTCAACAGAGAGGCCAGCGGCTCTGCCAGGTTTTGGTAAGTGGCCATTCTTGTGGGAGTTGATGGGATGCTGAGCAATGAGGCTGTATCTCAGAAACCTGGAACAAGGAGGGTCAGAAGATAGATGTGAGTTGTTAAAGCCAAATGTGTGAAGAAGGAAGATGTATCAGCAGGGTACCCCGGCCTGAATCTTCCTCATTAGCTGGGCTTTAGCACTGTAGTCTTCCTTGCATAGGGATGGATTGAGACAGAGAAACCCTAGCTCTTGGCCGTCCCATGGCAAGCAGACTTTATGCTGGATGGATACTTTCTTAGCCTGAGGTAATAGGACCACACACTTTGTCAGCACAGACACCTTAGGTTTTTTGTTTGTTTTTGTTTTTAATTTACAGATCGTCTTCTTTTGGGAATAGTTCAAATTTCTATTCCTCAATTCAAGGATTAATCATTGAACAGTGAACGAGGCATGGTGGCTACATGCTTATAATCCCAGCACTCAGAGAGACAGAGGCAGGCATATCTCTGTGATTTCAAGCCCAGCCTGGTCTACAAATCAAGTCCAGGACAGCCAAGGCTACACAGACTTGGCTCAAAAAACCACCAACAACAAAAAGTCACTGACCACCTAACTCTATGCTAATCATTCTTCTAGTCACTGGACTGCAGCAGTGACAGGACAGCCTGCTCTTGTGGCAGTTCCATCAAAATGTGTGACTGTAATCGTCCATGCGCTAAAAATAGGCCGGGTCCACCCCAAGCGTGGGCAGAGTCCGATAATATACTTTGTACTTGCTGTTTCTCTCAGAACCTACTTTCTGGTTTGGAGGCAGAAGCAAGGAAAGTCAGATAAAAACTGACCCTGAGTTCTAGGGGAAAGGTAGGCATCCATTACGGCACTGCTGGGCTTTAGCTTCTGACACTTTCTGGTTTGCTATGTAGTGGCACCAAAAGGGCAAGAGGTCACCTTTTGGAGCCAGTGATAGTGAGATTCTGACTTCTCATGTATATATGCAAATATAGGATTTAGTAAGTTAACTAGTAAAATGGTAATTTAATAGCAATTTAAACTAAGTTTAAGTGCCACAAAAATCAGCATAACCATTACATCTCAAACTAGGATATATGATAAGACATCAATGTAATAATTTAGTATGGATGTCGTTGTAAGTTTTTTTTTTTTGCAATTTTTTTTACAATTGCTTGTGTTCATTGTTTGAAGTTATTCAGCTTATCAGTTATTATATGATGATAAAAATATTCTGCACTACTGGCATATAGCCCTAGTTAGTAAAACAGACCTAGGCCAAAGCCTTTGGGAAACTGACTTTTGTACAGATTTTATAATAAATGTCCTGATTCAGCCAACCTTACCAAAAAAAGGGTGATATTGTTACTCCTTTCTTAGCACTCTTGTAGCACATCTCCCACCCCCAACACATACACACACACACCACATGCACACAGCACCACACCATACACACACCACATCCCATCACACAGCACCCAAAGTCTGCCACATTAGCAAGGCTCATTTTGTAGTCCCTGGTTCTAATAAAAAGTCAGCCTTTTTTTTTTTTTTTTTTCTCCACTGCTCCCATTGTCTTTGGACATCCACAGGAAGTATGGCTCTGTTTAGTGGTGCCACGATGCCAGATTCTTTGTGTTAACAGTTTGCATGTTTGCAGTAAGCTTTGTGACTCATTGCAGCATTAGAATTCTCTGAGACATCCTTGGCATGAGCAATAGCTAGGTGCCATTTCCGCCGAATCCTACGCAGGTGCTTTTAAATGGCGTTATGTGAATGAGAAGTTCTCAAATGTAAGATTACTTTAAAATTTAGGCTGTTTTAATGCCCCCTTTCCAGTTACTCAGAAAGGCCACTGTTGCTTTTCACATGACCTTTACATTTGTTTTTGGAGTCATTAAAGAAACCATGTCCGAACAGTGTTTTCTTCCCTGATAGCTGTCCTGAGCTAAGCAATGCCTTTGTTGCAGATGGATAATGCACAGGACCTGCTGTCCTTCGGTGGCCTTCAAGTGGTGATTAATGGCCTCAACAGCACAGAACCCCTGGTGAAGGAGTATGCTGCTTTTGTGCTGGGGGCTGCATTTTCCAGGTGAGCAACATGGATGGGTTGCCATTGGCCTGAACCATTTTCCCTAACTGGCTTGAGGAAAGTTTACTGTAGGCTTAGATTTTTCAACAAACCTACTTTATTTAGGGTTTTTAAATGTTTCTACCTTTCTTCCCACCCACTAGTAGGAAGAAAAAAAGGTTTTTTTTTTTAAAGGGGGGGTTTTAGACCTTTTTAGAAGTAGTTCCTTGGGGTGAGTCCATTCTTCATTTTCCGGATACCAGCAGTCCAGTCCAAATGTCAACAGCAAACAGCAACACGAATCAGCATGAGTCAGCAGATTGGGACAAGTCAATGAAAGCTGAAAGACTCTGTTAGATGCTCTGAGAAGTTCTCTAGAACATTTCTCTTTGCGAAGTCAAGTGTCAAAGAACGAAGGCCAATGCACCAATGTCAATCCAGAAAGTGTTGTCTTACTGTCCATGGGCTTCTATATATCTCTTCTCCTCAGAGTCCACCCACGATGTTTTCAGCTGGCCAAAGTCATGCCCCTAGCATGAGACAGCTCACAGCAAAACATCTCGTGCCCTCTCACAAGCTTCCAGCTTCATGTGACACAATGAGTCTGCAAAGAAACCAGAAACTTTCACTTCAGGTTACTGTTGTCCTTCCTTCTACTCACTGGTCAGTGTGGTGCTGGTGAAGCTAGAGTTGAATCAGTTGTTGTGTTTTTTTTTTCCAAAGAGAAGTTTTCACCCGTGTTATCCTGTTCTGTGAAGTCTGTTCCCTCCATCATATGTGTGTGTGTGTATGCGTGTATATATGTATGTATAGACACTTAATAGTAGATCTCAGGTCATATTTTCTATTTTAGTAAAAATGAATAAAGGGGGGGACCGGTCATGTGTAGTAAGTAGTGAGAAACAAGAATAAGCTACAGGAGTTTGTCCTTCAGAGAGTAAAGCTTCAGCTGGTGACTGAGTGATGAATTTGACCCAGACGGGCCTTTGGTGGGGGATGTGGCTTCCCCTGGTGGCTAGAATCAATCATGCAGTCAGGCTGTTGTTTTGTCTGGATGGAGTCTTGTTAGTCTGTTATATACTGGGAAACATATCAGGCAAGATGAGCAGTAGAGCTTCTTGAAAGAATGGGTATGGAGAAATATGTAGGTATCAAGCCATTTTATTCATTTAAAAAGGTCACGATCTCTTTATACTGCCACTGTGTCATCAGATCATCTATATTTCTCAAATAGAAACAGATACTCTGAGCTTTGCTTTGGGGGTGGTGACTGTTAGTGTTGCCTTGCTTAGATAGTCTGTGATAAGACAGGAGAAAGGCTCGTCTGACTGCCATTGTGGAGTTTATTTGACAAGACTTTACTTTTTTTAAAATCCAATCTTACTTATTTAATTAGAATTTTAATCTGGTCCTTTCTTTTCATAGCAAAGTGAAGGATGGTTGTCCCATGGGGAAAAGGTGCAAGCAAGCCTTTGCTCCTTCATCACTTCCTGCCTTGGTCTTGGTTGTCCTGTGGTAGTGCTGTTGACAGATAAGGCTCTGGCCTCCAGGACAGCTCCGTCTCTCTTGGTCTTACTTTCCAAAGCCGGAGTTTTTCAGGAAGCCCAGTTTCTTCAGTGCATCCTCTGAGCATAGCTATGGTTTCAGTCCAGGATCTCCCCTCATAAGATTTGAGACTTGAGACTTGAGAATATACTCAGGTTCACTGTTTGCTTCTCAAGCCAGCAGTGAACTAACTCACCTCTTTACCTAGACTCAGTTTTTGAAATCTTTGTCTTATTCCAAAATATTTCTAGCATGAATATGGTATTCTGCATGTCTCTTGCCATTGCTTCTAGAAATAGATTTTGGAAAAACAGTAGCATCTTCATTCCACAGTCTTGTTGAAGGGTACCCTGACTTGAGAAGCATGCATTTAGGCATTCTTAGCAAACCATACCTCAAGAGATGCTGTGACAATATGTGGATTTCTGATGACGTCTCCATGACTGGACTTTGTTAGTTTAAGATCTTATTAGCATTCATACAGCATACTAAAATTAATAGAGATAAATATAAAATATTACAATTTAGTGATTTGATGGCAAGCACACTCCTGTAGTCAAAGTGTTCCAGCTGGGTTTTTGATAGCTCACTGGAGGGCTGTGACAGTGACAGCGTGGTATGGCGCCAGAGCTTTTGGAAGCTAGCACCAGGCTTCCCAACACCAGGAAAATGTCAATGTTTTATGCAAAGAGAAGCTTGACACAAGCGAGACTATTTCTGTGCATAGAGGCTGGCTTCAGTGCTGCTGTCTGCTTTGCATGACTTACTTTTGATGTCCTAAGTATCGACTCTGCACCTCCCTAACTGCTGCAGGCATCAGATGTGTAGTCACAGTGATTACATAATCCTGCTCTTTGCCAAAGGGCATTTAAGAAATAGCATCCTGGAATCATGGACTTGTGGGAAACCTTTTGAACTGGGAACAATAATAGGTGTCCAGTGCATTTCATAAAGGTGAGTAGCAAATAAAAATATATAAGCACTTGCCCATAATAATGATATCAGTGTTGTCATTACCTCATCATGATGGGTTCTTTTCTGCTATCAGTTTCTCCTATAGGGAAATTCTTGCATCATTTCTTCCTATAGTACATTCCTTCCTCCCTGTTGTCCTGTTTGTCTTTGTTAAGGTGTTTATGTTCCAGCATGTCTCTTGCTGCTGATGTTGCTGCTTCATGAGAGTGTTTACTTGCCTACCTGGGTTAATTGCTTAATAAGTCCTTCCATGCACATTTCTGTGAATGAAGAGATCTATCTCTTCCCCAATGTTAAACGTCAATTATTCCGAGATGAGGAAAAAGGATGACAGAAATATAATTGACATGGCTACTGAAGTAGAATTTATTCCTTTACTTCAACATGATTAACACCCAACTGTGGGTCACACGTACTCATTTTCTGCTGTTTATCTCCCATGTATAATAATGTAGGTGAAGTTCTATGTAAGATATGCAGAAATTGGTATGCAGAATGGTGATCATTAGCAGATTCATATTTTCATAGCTACTTTCTTTTAAAAGTCCCTTTCCTTCTGAAGTAAGTTATTTTCATTGGCCTTTCTGTGACCTGATGTCACCCACAGCGGCACCTGTGAGTGTGCACCTGTAATCTGAACTACCAGGGCTCTCAGACAAGTCTGCTTTGCTTCTGTAGAAAGGAAGTTTAAAAAGCCTTGTGAATTGCAGAAGCTGTATAGCTTTCTGTAATCTGGTTTTATTGCTTCTCTGTGAACTGGGTGCTTTTCTTTGCTCTTTTTCTCCCTGAATGTAACCTTTATATTGAACTGACAAGAGTTAAACTATCAAAAAACTGGTGTGTTTGTGCCAGTGAGCACTGGCTTTGCTGTTCTTGCATTCTCTTCTTATGCACTTTTGTTGTTTTCTGTCTTTAATGACCCATATTTATATTTACATGTGTATAAATTTTATACATTTTTATGCAACTGCATATAATACTTTTATTTGAACTGTTCACAGTCTGTATGATGTGATGAGGCTTAACTAGTACACAAAGGGATACACATACATAATCAGCCACAGAGAAGGATGTGTTCTACCACTGCTCTCCTTGGCATCTACCTTGGAATTTTCATGGTCGACTTTGAGTTGTACCCATTTCTTTAGAGAATGAGTGTGCCCTGGCATTGCATATGGCCACCCTGTGTTCTGTTGGCTGCGGTTTCCTCATTTGTGCTCTTCCCAAGGCTTTACCAATTAATTTTAAAATGATTTTTAGATTGTTTTATGTATGTGAGTATTTTGTCTGCTGTATGTGTGCTACCTGTGTGCCTGGTGCCAAAGGAAGTCAGAAGAAGGCATCAGACCTCCCAGAACTGGAGTTATGGATGGTTGTGAGCAATCATGTAAATGTTGGAAACCAAATTGGAGTCCTCTGGAAAAGCAACGGGTATTCTTAACCATTGAGACAGCACTCCAGCCCAGTAAGAAATTAATTATCAATTTTTAACTGTCTGGCCAGTGTCTTATTACCACGACCTGCCTCTGTGCTCAGCCTTTCATTCCCAGGTTCTTGCCTTGCATCCCTCGGTGAGTGTCTGTGCTAAGCTGTGTCTTCTCTCTGCCTGCTGGACTTGTGGGCTCATGTACTATCAATGCTGTCATTTTCACACGCCTTTCTTTTCTTTTCTTTCTTTCTTTTTTTTTTTTTTTTTAAGACAGGGTTTCTCTGTATCATAGCCCTGGCTGTCCTAGACTCACTTTGTAAATCAGACTGGCCTCAAACTCACAGACATCTGCCTGCCTCTGCCTCCCGAGAGCTGGGATTACAGGTGTGCCCACCACTGCCTGACCAGCCATATTTCTTCTGTCTTCATCTTACGCTTTATGTCCTTTGTCTTCATGATCCCCATGGAACATACTTGTTGCCCCTTTTGTGGCCTGTGTCCTCTGTGTGTTTTCCCCATTACCTTCTGTGTTCCTCACTTTTTCCCCTCTAAGACATGTTCCTCCTAGTCCACTGAGGAGTTCAGTATACACTTACTCTGTTCTACTTACCAACCTTTATTTTCCTTCTCTGTGTTTCCAAACTTCTTAAAAGAATAAATTTTTAAAAAGGATACTAACAAGTTGCATATGTTAATGTACTCAAACCTACTACAGTTACATTCTGCTTTCTGCCCCTCTGTCCATGAACATTATCAAGGGTACTTTGCCATCACTGACACCTCTGTAGCAGTCAACAACATCAGCTATGACATTTCTCGGAAACTGTTCTTCTTAGCTGGGTTTTCATTATAGTCTCTTGTCTGTGATTGTTGTTCACCCCCTCCTTTTTTCTGTGTTAGCGATCTAATCTGGGGCTCCCCCCAGGCCGGGCATGGAATCTCCTACCAAGCTACACTCCAACTCACCTTTTCTTTTAGAGCAACGTCATCCTTTTACTGTCTTCCAGTTGTAACTACTCATCAAGATTCTTCCAGCCTTGTCCTCTACTTATCTCCTAATGGCTCTTTCTCTTCCTGTGGTTTCAAATCCCCTCTAATTGTGAGGCACTCCAAAGTCTGCATTCACGTTCAGCCCTTTTCCTGAGATTTCCTCGTGCTGGATTCTACCAAAGTGACTGAATCTCACACTCTAAGCAGAAAAAGTTGAATTCACTGCGGTTCCTTTGACAAACTGGATTTTTTCTTCTTACATTCTCTTTTCATTTATTCTTGTCACAATTATTATAGTTACTCCAACTTGAAACTTTTGAATGATATCTCAGGCTCTGCTCTCCCTTCATTCTCTTGTGGATTTTTATCTCCACTGTTGTTCTCTACTGAACCATTTCTCTTTTTCATTAACTTTAAGAATCTTGATAAACGATTTCTTCTTTTTCATTGACTTTAAAGAACCTTGGCATTGTAAGTTCAGTATCTTGTTCAGTGTGGGTACTCCCTCCCCCTGTGCTAGAAAATGAAGCGTGGACAATCCTAGGCAAGCATGGTAATCCCATTCTTTATGGATATGGATTGATTTAGAGATGGGTATGTGATCCAGTTCTGACCGATGCAACATAAAAGAGGTATTAGCTAGAAAGCTTTCTGGAAGGATTGTGCTCCTATGAGGAGAAAGCTCAGAGGGAAACCTCGCCCTCTGCTTCTTGCCTTGACTGCCACCATTTGTGGCCTTTGTACCAGTGAGGTGAGAAGTACAAGAACAAAGAGCCAGTAAGCTGAGGCGGATAAGAGAGGGGAAAGACAGGAGCCTGTGTCTTCTCTGATGTTTTGGAGACACTACAATGCTGTTTGGAGATATTCCTATGCAAGGTAATTAAATGATTAAATGTCTTTATTTCTTTAATCACAGTTAATGATCATACTGATCCTTGTATCTGAACTGAATATTGATAAATTTCCAAAATCCCTGTCATTCCCCCCCCCCCCCCCAAGAGAGGGTTTTTCTGTGTAGCACTGGCTGTCCTAGAACTCTTTGTTCCTAGGTGCTGGGATTAAAGGTGTGTGCCATCACTGCCCAGGTCTCTCAGGTCTCTTGAAGTCTGTTATGTTCCTCTTGCTTCTTCAGAGTACTTGTCTCAGTTTGCAATTATGTAGTTGTTTGATCACTTATTCATATCCCTTACTCTGTAGTACCAGGGAGGATAGAATAACTTAAGTTTTAACTTCACTATTTATTATATACACAGGGCCTAGGATTAAGTGAATGGTCAGGAAGAGGAGAAGAAGAAACGAATGGAAGTGATACCTAGGAGATGAGTTATTTCTGAGATAATGAATGAGGCTGAGTGGAGAGTGCTGTTTTTATTATTAATGATGTAATAGTGGATGATTCAGATGCCACACCTTGACCCTTTAAAACCTAAGGTCATGGAAATGAGTATGTTACCCCACTGGCTGAAGGCCCAGAAAATAGAAGGCTAGTGACTGGGATGAGGTCAGACATTAGAGTTGCCAGCATTTAAATAAAAGTTTAAATTTGACCCTTAGGACCAGTCTGACATCTTGCCTCAAATTCTTAATTTTCTACACTCTCCCAGTGACAAGGGAGGTGCTCAAATCATGTTTCTAATAAATTGATTAGTATAATAACCAAGACTGGTCCAGGCAATTGGATAGCCATAGCGCCCGCCTAAGCTGCATTCCAAAGCTGATTAGTGTTTTTAGATGATAATTAGTGACAAATAGAAAATGAGCTTTCAGCCTGACCAGCTGCCTTGAGTACTGCAGAAATTGAGACTTCATTCTGAGCGGGAGGCTATCTGCTTGATGAGCTTGTCCTCTCAAGTCTCCTCTCTGTGTCTGTGATGTGCTCCTGCCTCCTCCACACCCCTTTGTCGCGCCTTCAGACTTTTCACTATTGAATGCTTCTTTTACTTTCTTCCTTGCATAGCCCCAACCCTCAAAGTTCTTTTCTTTATCTTCAATTTTATTAGCATTTATTGCCTGGACACCTAACCTGACTCTTTAACTCGCCAATTCTTTCATTTATTTCCCCAACACAATTGAATGCTTTTGGTAGTAAAAACGGGTACCCAAGTCTACAGTACTTTACAGAGTATAAGTCTATGTGGCTGCTTCAAGCATTAATGGTCTAACCCCCAAACTAAAATCATTAAAAATCAGAGAAGGGAGTCGCCAAGACTTGTCATTTTCTATACTTCATTTTATTTGATTTTTTACTTTTGCCTAGTATGTATTATCTTTGTAGTTAAAATTTAAAATAGTAACAAAACAAAGCAGAGTAGGCCTGGGATTTCTATATTTAATAAATTTTTCAAGAACCAAAATACCTGGAAATGCTAGATTAACTATTTAAACGTTTCTTTACATGCTCAATTCAGCAGTCAAGAAATGGTAGAACAATATCTTTACATAACTTCAGGGGAAATTAGTAGCATCAAACCTTTATGTAGTAGCTCTAAAAGAAAATACAGAAAAACTAAATCCAAATAACATTTAAATCCTAAGAGCCACAGAGCACTGGAACAGACAGCTGCCTCGGGACATTGCCATCCTCTAGTGGTTTAAAGTTTCCAGTTTCTGCTCAAAAGTTACAGGAGACAAAACTTAAGACTTCTGAATGACATAAAAACAAAATCTTCTAGACAAAAGGAGTTGTTCATATGACTTTGGGCACAAAGAGAAATATTTGTGCCAAAATTTTTCCCCCAAGGCCAGCTCTGGAATACACTGGTGATGAAAACCATCCTTTTCTAGTCTGAGAGGCTCAAAGCACTATACTGTGGTTGTTTCTGTTTCTTCCCAGAATCACAAATTTTTGGCTGTATTTTGAGCTATTATTGTTACATATATGCTCCTGTGGTTCTAGTAACTTCATGCCTTTACCTTGTGTATCTGTAGATAGAAGTATCTTTGCTCTTGTGGAAGTTATTTTTGTCTTGAAGTTTGTTTGACATTAACACATCCACTAACCTTGTATTTTCTTCAGAGGAGCCCATGACCATCATGGCAGAAAACATGACAGCAGGCAGGCATGATGCTGGAGCAGTAGCTAAAAGCTTTTATCCTAATTTGTGAGTTGAAAGCAGAGAAATAGAGCGACTGAGCCTGGCATGGGCTTTTGAAGCCTCCAAGTCCACCACAGTGACACATCTCCTTCAACAATCTTTCTGAAAGCAGTTACAGCAGGTGGAAGGATCAAGAATTCCAGCAGTCTGAGCCTAAGGGCCTTTCTCATTCAGATGATCACATGATGTTTGTCTACGTGTGTGTGCTCATTCCTGTGAAGGTTTGATCATGGTGTCTTTCTCAACAGTTCTCCACTTTAATTTTTAAAATTGATTTGCTTAATTTTGTCTGTATGAATGTGTTGCCTGCATAAATGTGTGTCACACATGTGCCTGGTGCTCTCAGAAGTCAGGAGAGGGCTTTGCATCCCCTGGAGCTGGAGTGACATGGCTGTGAGCCACCTTGTAGATGACAGGAACCGAACCCAGAAAGGGCTCTTGACTGCAGAGCCTTCTCTCCAGCTTTCCACTTCCTTTTTGAGACAGGGTCTCATGCATGCCAGGCTGTCTTAAACTCCCTCTGTGAAAACTGAGGGTGGCTGTGAGCACCTCCTGAGTACTGGGTTACCGGCATGCATATTGCCAGTTTTGTAATTTTGCCTTCTAGGGGCAGTTAGTTTTACAATTTTTAAAACTATTTTTATCTGTATCTAATTATCAGCAAATTTCATGATTATATGTCCAAGTATGATTTGTTGTAATTTGTCCTCTTTGGCTCTCGGTGTGCTATTTTAATCCACACACTTCAGCTATGGAAATTTTCTGGTTTATTACCAGTACTATGTGGTTCATTGGCTCTCCCCCATATTCTCTATTTGCGGATGATATTAGGCCATCTGTTTCTAACATCTCTCAAGTGTTCTTTTTTTCTCTTTTTTCCCATGTCAGATGGATAATGTGCTGACATCATAACAAAATTTGAGGCAACATATCTCACACAGTAGCATGAAAACCCAATCATCACACTTAGAAAACCCAAAGGATCTCTTTCTAAGTGTCTATGTCTTTGTCTTTCTGGATGAGTTCATCCGCTTAACAGGTTTTTTTTCTTAAGTGTGTTTAATGTATTTATCACGTCCATGAAGTTTTTAGTGTTCACATGACTGTATTTTTCACTTCTAGGACTTTCCTGCTAATTATTGTTTTAATTGAATTGAGAATTTCAATATGTAGCATTTTGATTATTGTTCAATTGAAATGATTTAAATTTTAATTGTGGTTTCTTTGGTTTATATGAAATTATATTTCTCAATTTCCAAGTATAGTGGAAAGTTTCTAGTCAGTGTTTTTGTTATGAACATGGAGGCTGTAGCCAAATAAACGCCCTCAATTACTAGCCCTTTGAAATAAGTTTGAGATTTTTCTATATGGTTAGTTTTCTGTTACGGTTTTGGAGGAATGTCCCCTAAAAGCCTGCGTATTAAAGGGTTGGGTTGCAGGCTAGCACTCTTTGGAGATAGTCAACCCTTGGACAGTGCCATTGAGATAGTCTCTGCAAATGGGTTGTCTCTGCCTGGCGCCTGGCTCCTGGTGCCTGAGTTTAGTAGTTTACTCCAGTACTTGTGACTTGTGCTCAGCAGAGACAGAGCAATGGGACACCTGCTCATGGACTGGGCCATCTGGAATTTTGAATCCAAGTATTTCTTCTCTCTTTATAAATTGTCTCTTTCAGATATTTTGTGATAGTAATGTGAAGCTGACTAATACAGTAATATTCTTATTTTGTAAATGTCCTGAATATATGTGCCTAAAAAGAATGTGCATTCAGTTCTCCAAGAATGCAGTATCTCCGTCTTGCATAACCCCCTTCCTTCCACATATATTAAGACTTGGTGATAGTGCAGAAACAACACACATTTATGCCAACCGCGGTTCATATTGTGAAGTCTGGTCTTTCCTTCCCTGGTTAGCAGGATCAGCTCAGCACTCTTGTCATGCTGAGCAGAAGCAGGCCCAGCTCCCAGTCACGAGGCAGTCACGAGGCAGTCACGGGTAAACAGCAGTGTTATTCAATCGAATGGGGGTATTAAAGACATTTTTAAACTTAGACGGGGTTTGTTGAAATGTTAAGTATCACACGTCAATACCTGTGTATGTATTATACACACACACACATATATATCCATGTATGTATGATCACATTTACTATGCACACAGTACGCGTATAGAGGCACACATTGTGGAAGGTGTCAAACTCCATTCTGTCTAAAAATGTTATAATTTTGTTCTTAACTTCAAAGATTATTTTCTCTGAATGTAGAATTCCATAACCTTTAACAGTTAAACATGCATTCTATTGTGCCTTCCTCATGTTGTTCCTTTTGAGATCTGCTGTCACTAACTCTGAAAGAACGGCCCCCCCAACTAATCTGAAGACTTTCTCCTGAAGTTTCTAGTATTTTGCATGATTATATGTATAGTTGTGGCTAAGACATATTTTCTTGAAATGTGTTAAACTTATTTAGTCTGAATTTTTTCTTTCACCTTTCTAGACTATTCCCAGCAATCTCTCAAATACTGTCTCTGTTGTCTCTTTTTCTGGGGCTCCGACTGACTGTATATGTTGGGCCTTCTTCCTCAGTTGTTCTGTGCTTTAGCCTGTTTGCTTAGTTTCTTTTCGTGTCACATCCCTGATGAAATCTGGATAATTCTTTATTGCTTATTTTTCTGTTTATTAATATTACCTCTGCTGTACCAAATCTACTATGGTTTCTTTCCATTAAATGTTTAGTCATGGCTTGTAATTCTAAATTGTAGAAGTTGTGTTTCTGATTGCTGGAATCTGATGTGCCTTTTTTTGTAGATTCTTGTTCACTGTGACACTTGCAAGCTGCTTGCGTGGAGGAGAGCTGACGATAGCTCTCCTGTTACAGTCCAACTCTGCAGCTGTCATTTGCCCTGTGGTGTCTTCCCTCTATTCAATTTTTGTTTGTTTCCTTTTGTTCTTTTGGTGTTTTGAGACAGTCTGGATCTATAGTTCAGGCTGTCCTTGAATCCTTAAATTCACTATATAGCTCAAGGCCTCTAATTTGGAGACCTCTATTTTGAAGGCTTTCCTTAGTGTTAGGATTCTAGGCCACCACACCTGACCTACTCATTAAAAAAAAAATCTTTTGAGTTCAATAAGGAAATTTCCTGTTTTAAGAAAGGATTGACAGATACTGTCTTCTGATAGGTGCTTGGAATTAATAATCTAAGACCATCTCACACGAAGCTCATGCTTGACACTTCCCCAATACTCACGGTTGTAACACAACATGTGGCTGGCCTGAAGCTCGAACTTGTCACTTCTGTTCTGTGCTTTTTATCCATTCTTTGCGGCTCTGTTGTTCAGTTATTCTCACACAGGCGCCCCGATTCCCCTTTAACTAGGACCCAAGGTGTTAAAC
Organism: Pachyuromys duprasi; assembly: GCA_028658305.1. Classification (NCBI taxonomy): domain Eukaryota; kingdom Metazoa; phylum Chordata; class Mammalia; order Rodentia; family Muridae; genus Pachyuromys; species Pachyuromys duprasi. The sequence goes on from CM053764.1 coordinate 9,192,482, forward strand.
TCCCAGGATAAATGTGGAGATGATTCCCATGTTGGGAAGGGGCTCTTGTCTTGGCGTAGGTGCTTTTTTCTGTGCATAACTGAAGAAACCCAAAGTCAGTTCTACCTACTCTTTTTGAGTCCCTGCCAGGAGGCTTCAGTACCACCCTTCCTTCCCCGGGCCCCCTCTTTCTCAACTTTTGACATAGTTGTTCCTGAGTTTTGTTGCTTTTCTTTTTTTCTTTTTTTTTAATTAAAATTTTATTTCATTGCATTAATTACCTTTTATTTGCTACTTAACAAATTACTATACTCAGTGCTTGTAAGCAATGTACAGGTATTTTTTTATGACAGTCTCCATGAATCAGGAGTCCACATGATTTAACTGTGTCCTCTGAGGTTTTGTAGCCCAGCGTGTCTCCTGGAGCTTGAGTCTTATGTGCTACTTGACTGGGAAGCATCTTCCTCTGCGCTTGTGTAATTGTGAGCGGAATTCACTTTTTTTTATAGATTGTCAGACCAGAGCCATGTTTTGTACTTGCTGGAAGGTTCTCTCGGTTCCTTGTCACATGGCCGCCTCAATGCACTGCTCACACCGTGGCAGTTTGGTTCTTCAGACAGTAAGTGGGCGATTCAAAGGCTCAGCAAGGGAAAGTGTTTGCTGTGGAAGCCTGGTGGCAGAAGCTTGATCTCCAGAACCCACGCTGGAAGGAAAGAACCAGCTCCTAAACATTGTCCTTTGCTTATTACGTGCTTATGCTTGCTTACATACACACATGCGCGCGCGCACACACACACACACATGCACATACACACACTCTCTCTCTCTAAAAATTTTTAATTAAAAGACACTTTTTGAAAAATCACTAAGAAAGATTATTTCTTAGCAAAAACAGATGTTAGTCTTGTGTCCATGTGGGATGGTGTGTGTATACACGTGCAGTGTACATGTATGACTGTGGGGACCAGTGGGCAGCCTTGAGCATTGTTGCTTAGAAGCTGTCCACCTTGTTTTTTGAAGCAGTCTCTCCCTAGGAACCTGGGACTCACTGGTTGAGCCTCATGTTCACAAGCCCCCAGCACTGGCATCACAGGGGTGTGGTTGAGCCTCGTGTTCATCAGCCCCCAGCACTGGCATTACAGGCGTATGCCACCACAGGCAGTGATAGTGTTGCTGGATACCAAATTCTGGTCCCCTGCTTGTGTGACAGTAACTAGATGCGAGTCTATAGGATAATGATACATACAGTCACATCCGTCTTGTCACCGTTACTATATTCTGCTGGTTAGAGTCAAGTCAAACAGTCATGCTCTCGGTAGGGGGTGTCTGGTTTCCATCTACACTTGGAGTTTGGCTGCAAGTGAGAGAAAATGTCATAAACGTAATAGATGTAAACAACTTCAGATGCCTAGGGCACCATGTCTAAGAAGTTACCTTTTCCTACAAAGATCAAGGAAGAAGAGAGCTATGAAAGTGGGCAGAGCGACTTGAGAGTCCTTGGGAAGATACCAGAGACTGTCAAATAATGCTTCCACTGGTATCATAGTGGCCCAGGCTAAGTCCCATGGCTAGCCCTTGCTGCCAAGGAGGTTAAGAAATGCAGTCTTTATTTGTTCAGCAAAAATCCTGTTGCTGCGGAGGAATGCAAAAACAGGTCGTGGGCACCACTGAGAGCCTCTACCACATGTGGCTGTGAGTAAGATAAGGTTCATTTGCTCTGTGCTTTGAAAAAGTATTTCATAAAGTTACCTGGGTTTTGAAATTGGAAAAGATAATTCGGGGCATTATCAGTGACTCAGCTTCTCTCTTTTTCTATTTGGTGCCAGTATATTTTTATTTTTGTGGTGCTAGATATTTACAGACAAAGCCCAGGGCTTTGTCTATGCCAGGTACAAGTTTCACTAGTGTAAGGGTTCATCTTCATTGTCAGCCCTCGATGGACTTGGAATCAACCCAAAGATACACCTCTAGAGTATCTGTGAAAGTGTTTGCAGACAGGCTTCACTGAGGGGAGCCCACCAGTGATACCAAGGGTGGTAGCATCCATTGTCTGTGGAGAGAGTGAGCACCAGCATTCCTCTCTCGGCTTCCTGACTGCAGGTGTGGTATTACGGCCACCTCCCCGCCACCTCCCCGCCACCTCCACGCCCCTCCACTGTGATGGCTGCTGCCAGCCAGCGCGCACTCTCTCAGCACAGCCTGTTTCTGTCAGCGACTCTGTCACATGGCAGTGAGTGATATCCCCGTGGAGGTACAGTCCTAGCCTCCTGGGTTTTGTTTTGTTTTTAATTAATATGGGTATGGTGGTACACACATATAAATCCTATTATAAGCCCTATACGTGGGAAGTTGAGGCAGGAGGATTACTATAAATTTAAGGCCAGCCTGGGCTTCATAGTGAGTTAAGTCCAGTGTCCACTACTTAGCAAGACTCTGTATTGAAAAAAAATTTGGCAGGATATGGTAGTACATGCCTCTAGTCCCAGTTTCAGGAGGCAGAGGCAGTGGAGTTTGAGGCCAGCCCAGCCTACAGAACAACTTTCAGACCAGTCTCAAAAAACAAACAAACAAAAAATCCTCAAAAAAAAAAAAAAAAAACAAATTTGTGTAAGCTTTTTACTATGCGATTTTTAATTTTACTATGTATTTATTTGTTTATTTATTTATTTTAGCCGTTCTGGAAATTAAACCCAGTGCTTTGCACATGCCAGACAAACACTCTACCATTGAACTACATGTGCCCAAGGGTCCTATGTAATGCTTTGATGTCAATGGGATGGGCAAGGTTTGAAGAGCCTGTGCAAGGAGGACTAAACTAATGTAGGTGTGTTTGGCTGTGACAGGATATAAGAAAAAGGAGCTTGGGAGGGGGCCAGGGACTTTGCATATAATGCAACATTTAATCACTGTAACAACCTGAAAGTAGTGTCCTGGTTTTATAGAGAAGGGTATATTCTAATGGTCCACAGATAATTTATGGAAGTGTTGAACTGTGAACTCAGATGACCAAACCTGTGTTCTTCTGTATTGTGAGGATCTGACAGAGAGGGACATTCCTCTGAGTGTTTTGAATGAGGGCTCATGTGTCCTTTTTGGTTACACAACATTTGAATATGATATTAGGGGATTATGGAGAATGATATGAAGAGAGAAGGGTTGGGATTTGTGGGAGTCTCTTTATTCAGGCTAGTTCCCGTATCTAGAATAGTGGCTAAGATGCAGCTAAATCTTCCTTTCTTTGTGCATTAGATGTGTACCAGGAGGTGTCTTAGTGTTCCTCTCCCCTCTGCCACCTTAGTCAGCATTCCATTGCTGTGATGAAACACCATGACCAAAGCATCTTGGGGTGGAAAGGGTTTATTCAGCTTATGCATCCATACCACAGTTCATCATCAGAGGAAGTCACGACAGGAACTCAAGCCTGGCGAGAAGCGGGAAGCAGGAGCTGATGAAGAGCCACCTGCTTACTGGCTTGCTCCTCATGACCTTCTCAGCCTGATTTCTTATAGAAGCCAGGACCACCATCCCAGGGATGCTTCTACCCAAAATGGGCTGGGCCCTCCCCCATCTCACTAATGAAGAAAATGCCTTACAGCTGGATCTTAAATGGAGGCATTTCCTCAATTGAGACTCCCTCCTCTCTGATGGCTCTAGTATAGAAGGTGACTGTGAGCCCCTCCTAGGCTAAGCTTGATAATTGCAGGATTCCCCCATTGGCAGTGTACCCTGAAAACAGCTCTGAGCAGCCTGTGCAGGGGCTGAGGAAGCAGCTCAGTTGGTGATGAGCTCAAGCAAGAGGACCTGCGTTGAGATCCTCAGAGCCTGTGTAAAATGCCACACATGGCATTATGTGTCTGGGCAAGCAGTGCTGGGCAAGCAGACTGAAGGATCCATGGGGCTTGCCAGCCAAACGTGTGGGCTCCAGCTTCAGTAAGACCATGTCTCAAAAAAAAAAAAAAAAAAAAAAAAAGGTAGAGAGTCATTGAGGAAGACACCTAATGGCACCCTCTGTCCTATGCATGCATACACACACGCGCGCGCACGCACGCACGCAAGCACACATGGGAAAAAAAGGAATAACCTTGATTGGACTGGAGTAAGCATGTTTTTAATTTAAAAAACATAACAGCCAGAAGGTGGTGGCATATCCCTTTAATCCCAGCACTTGGAAGGCAGAGGCAGGCAGCTCTGTGTGAGTTCAAGGACAGCCAGAGGAGAAACACTGTCTCAAATTTTCCCCAAATTAAATACTGTATCCTTTCTAAGAAGTTTTTCCCTAATTATTTAAGTCACAAGGCCATAGATGGGACTCTTCCTGCATTGCACTGCTAGGCTTCCAGTCAAGCACTTTTTAACGTTTTATTTGTTGAATTTTGATCAGCTAAAAGTTCTTTCCCATCTCTACTTCTGCTGGTAACAGTATCCATTACTTAGAGAGAGGAAATGTAAAGGCTAGGGAGAGGGCAGTAATTGAAAGATGGCAGGAAATACTGACCCTTTAGCCCTATTGACTACCATCCTTCTCAGCCCTGCACTGACATTTTGGTGGGAGGGCCTCAGTTTCAGGAAGTTGGCTGGATCTCATTATCTCAGAAGTATGTAGTGCGTTTAATGAGCAGCACTGAGTAAAGAGCCTGTTGGGTGCCTGTAGAACAGAAGGAGTTCCTTGTATTGGACAATCCATAATTCCTTTGTTTCACGGAACTCTCCAAGAGTGACTTCCCAGCCTGCATTTCACTTGCATACACAACCTTGAGGTTTAAGGCTAATTTATTTCTATCACATTTTCCTTCCACTTTCACTCTGCATTTAGTTGGTTGCGGTAGCCACACAGCCAGGCTGCCGGGAAAGGACACCCTCGTGCCCTCGTCTCCATCCACGGCTTCCGGCCCCATGCCAGAAAGCACATTGTCTAGGACTGGAGAGTGCAAGATAGTGTAGGCTACAGAGACTCCTGCCCCAGACTCAGCCCTGCACAGCACCCACAAAATGAGAAGAGTACGGTAGGAAAAATAAAATGACACCACCTGTCCAGTTCTGGGAGCCCTCTCTCAAGTTACCTCTAATTTTCATGACATGGAGTGTGTAAGACTGGGGGTTCTGGGGATCCTAGAGGGACCTGACCCTACGGGACGCTGGCACCCATACTTTAAGAGTCATTTTACAATCCTTATTTTGATGGGAAATTCTTTTGGGTAAGCTTAGACCCAACTTAGAGTGGGAGCTGAGATTCAAAGAAAAGCATAGGCCAAGGAGAAGATTGGCCCAGAGTAAATTTGTGGGACAGTTCTCAGCCAAGAAGACAAGACTAGATAAGCTTTGGAGCATACATGTGTCACTTAATATGGAATCCTTGTTGCTTAGATGCCTTTGCCAAAGGACTGAGAACAGCTGATCAGTGGCTGGATGGAAGGGCCTCACTTCCCACTCAGTGCCTCTGCAAAAGAGATTTGTTCAAAATCACTGAGCCAGCTGGCGGCAGAATGAGAAGATGAGTCAGAAGCTCAGTTTCCAGGCTAGGATGGGCTTTTATGTGGCATTTCTTGCCCAGTTAGAGAGCTCCTGGGATCTAAAGGGATGTGTTCCTGCCAGGATCACACAAAGCCCCTTCCCAGCCCTATGACTCACAGTGAATTTTTACATCTGTAAAGGTGAGGTTGATCAACAAGAAGGTGCCTAGTAGACAACTGGGCATGCTGTGCAAAGTCCAGCCTCTCTTCTGAGCCTCTCCTCTCCTCACCTGTCCCTCTCTTCCTTTTGTCTCCATATTCCCCTTCTTTGCAGCTACAGCCTGTCCACAGATAGGTGTCCTAACCACCCAGGGTCTTTTGCTCTTGCTGTGGCTGCTCTTGCTCCTGTGTTCCTGAAGTCTGTACACAAAGGTTCACTAAAGCCATGCAGCTAAGGGTTGAGAAAGACTTGTATCCCCACGGAATGTGACTGATGGCTCAGTGTCTGAGGTAATTTACTTATCTCTTGTATCTTCAACTCTGATTGGTATAGTCACATGGCTCAAGTGCAAAGGGCACAAAGGGCATGCTGACTCCCAATCCACCAGTGCCAGGTCCCTTCCCCTCAAGGCAGCCACTATGGCTGTTTCTGCTATTCATGTTTCAGTCATTTTTTACATAAAAGGCAAATGCATGATTCCTCTTTGTCACTAAATTCTTTTTATTTAATTAACTTTTTAGTTGGTGTGAAAAATAATGAGTTTTGTTTTAGTATTTTCATATATATATATATATATATATATATATATATATATATAGAGAGAGAGAGAGAGAGAGAGAGAGAGAGAGAGAACTGTACTTTGCTCACTTATAGGTATGATTCTATAATGCATCTTTCCCCATCTAGTAATATATTTTGAACCTCATGTTTTATCAATCCATGAAGATGTTCTTAGGAGGTAATTTTTTTTTTTTTGTAATTATAAAATGGCTTAGCTGGAAGGTTTTGAAAGAATGCTTACATTGACACATTTAAAAATGACAGTGCTCTAATTAATTAGAGTTATTACTAGGCAAAATTTATTGTTCACATGGAGGAGGTATTTGATTGTTGTGTCTATGAAATGATTGCTGGTGGCTTTTTAAAGCCAGTATGACTCACAAAGCATCTTTGATGTTAAGTTTGGAATGGCTGTCATTAGTTCTGATTGGGAGTTTGTGTAATTCAAGATCTTATTTTGAAAGCTGTTAAGGCATAAAGAAACCACATGCTGGGCCTTCTTGGCCGTGGTGCATCCCTTATGGGACCATTTAATACAAAACAAAACAAAACAGTTCAGAGCACATCTAGGTACACCCCAGCCACTAGAACTGTGGACTTGAACAGGCCAAAAGCTGTGACCTCACAGCTGCATAAACTAAGAACAAACAGCCCAGTGATGTGCATTTTCCCTATTGAAACCCACTGGTGAGTTAGGGATGTTTCCCCCTCCTGGGGGTCGATTGCCTAAGCCCTGGCCACTTCTCTCTCATGGTACCCGTAAAAAGACTGTCTTCAGGGGCACAGGGGATGATTGGGTGGACCCAAAGTATTTGTCAGGAGAGCTAATAATGGTTTTTGTGGAAGAGGGAAGACCAGGCTGCTTATGTAAGATGAAAGCCGCATTTCTTGTCTTGTAGAGGAGTGGGAGGAGTTAGAGACCTCAGGGCCAGCTGGAGACTCAGAGGTTCTGAATGCTAAAACAATATGGTTCCCTTCCCCCCTCCTGAATAGATTAGTTAAAATAAAAGTAACTCTTAAGTTTTAAATAATTTAAGTCCACTAGCCCCAAGATGGATGACTAACTAGATTTCTAAAATAATGTATACACTATCAACTCAGCTCCATTTCTTCCCTCAATTTTGGGAGTGTCCACACTTTGTTCAAAGATAGATTGACTGTTGTATCATCCAACTCTAGGTGTGGCTGATTCTCCAAGGAACTGCCTTTTTCTTAGAGTTTTTGGTGTTTATGTGGAGGGGGGTGGATTATGATGTCAAGAATTCTGAAGTTTCAAAAAATGTTCTATTCAAAAGTATCTTTATCCAAACAAAAAATTAAAATATCTCTGAAAAATTTTTAAGAAATACGTTTTGTTTTAGAGTACTCTGTGATGAAATCAGTCTTAATTTCAGTTCAACTAGTGTGTAAAAACACATAGTGAGTGATTATTAGTCCCTAAAGGAGACAAGGTAGATAGAGCCCAGAATGGAATTGGCTTTATGATTAATTGAACCCTTAAAGAGTTGAACAGAGTTAGAACAGATCTGGCCAAATCAGGGCTCTGAGACTTCTGGTCGGTCCTGAGCCTGGGAGAGAAAAGGGCACAATGGCCTAGATTTATTCTCCACTAAAACAGACTGGATATGTGCGACAGACAGTTCCCATTTTTAAACCATTGATGCAGGATAATTGGAATAGAAGCAAACAAGATTAGAACCAGATCACAGGTATTTGTGCAAGTTGCCTCCTAAATCAATCACAGCCCGTGGTTTGTGTTGAGGGTGCTTTGTCATTAGAGTGAGTCTCTGAAATGCAGCCATATCTGGAGCTGTCCAGCTAGGAGCAGAAGAGAGAGGAGATCTGTGAGCTTTGTGGAGTTGGGAATTAGGTGTGATTCCAGACTGCTTTACTGTTTTGGGGGCAGAAATCTGTCACAGGGGATTATAATGTAATTTTGCTCTTTTTTTTTCTTTCCAGTAGGGATGCATAATGTATAGATTCAAAATAACTGCCTCTTCTCCATAGTGGATAGATGGGCGTGTTCTTTTTTAATGTTTGGAGCAGTCAGCTAGGGCAGCTGCTGCCTATGGGGGGCTTGCAAAGCAGGGAGAGGGATGGGAGAAGAACCTGGTGCTGTGAGGATCACAGCCATGTTAATCACCAAGTCTGTGAGGACCCTGGGTGCTATGGGGTCATGCTGGGGCCTTTGTTAGTGTCGAACATTGTCTGGTGATCGAGATAGCTTGGGTTTGCCTTTACAGCCAGGCAGAGCTGAGGGAAGAAGGAAGCTGCCTTCCATCCCAGCATACCAACTAATCAGTCTCCAGCCATGGTAAGAGATAGACAGTGAGACAGGGGGCCCAGACCCCGAGATCTGAGCTCAGAAGACTGACATATGGGATACAGACTTAGTTCTACAGAAAGATGATGATAAATTCTCATTTTACTTCTCTAGGATTTTAATTTCCTTTGTGTAAAAACAAGAGGAATAGATAGTGAAGCCCTTGCTGGCCTCAGAAATGTGCCAGTGAGTTAGTTGTCTTTCAAGTACGGTACCCATGCCAAGCTCCTGGCAGCCTGCTGGGTGTCAGCACTGAAGCCTCACTGCATAGGCGAGGCTCGGGTTTACCTTTGAACTATACTGTTTTTCTCTCTTGTTTTTTCCATTTTGAGTTTCTGTGAGTCAGGCTGCAGGCAGCTCATTTACATAAGAGTCAGCCAGAGGGAAAGCCGTGGAAGTCTGCTTTCATTTTATGGTGGGAGGTGTTTTCCTGTTGAGTTGCTAACCAGGCAGGTCAGTGGGAATCAAAGGATCTCACTTATCCCTAGATGGAAACTAGCACAACAGAAGAGGGGTTTGCTCATAAAACCTAGGGGAAAGGTAAAAAGAAGGGAGAAAAGGAGGGGAGAATTCATCCTTACTGGCATTTCTCAAACTGAACATACTTAAAAGTATTCCCAAGGGAAGGAGAGGAGGTTCCTTACTCTCACATTAGCCATGTTAAAATCAAGACCCATGGTCAACCTTTGAGTTGTGAGGTATCTACCAGAGAAGAACACTTGAACACCTGTGCAAGCCAATAAATCTTTAATAGCTGAGCCGTGACTTACACTGGGTATTTGGGACGTGAGTGCAGTTCTGAGTCTCAGGGTGGGCTTTTAAACACAAAATCCATATCCTGGGATGGCACACCTCAGTTAGCTAGAACAGTGAGCCAGAAGTGGAACTACAGAAGCCAAAAGCAAGGTTAGTGTACTTAGGCACTCTCCCAGAACTATGGACTTTGATGGACCAAGTCTTTGTTCTCTTTTTAGCAGGTGGTGCTGCCTACGTGCAGGGTTCCAAGGCCTGAATGGTACTTCCATCATGACATTAGCTGCGCTGAGGTCTGGGGCCTGTTGCACCAGGTCACAGTAAAGCTCCAGTCTCACTTGCATATTGCCATGTTCTGCACTATCTTGATCTCACTGGCTGCTCTGGCTATGGAGTTTAATTTGCCTGTATTGTTGGGGTCCCTTTTGTGAACAATAGCACTGAGACTGGGACAGTCTTCAGTCTGACAAGAAATGGGTCCTCCTCCACAAGTTCAGTCTCGCACCCTCACCTAGGCCCCAAGAATAAACAACACCACTCTGGGTTTTCTCTCTAATTTTCTCTGTGTATGAGGTACGATAGGGAACATGGCAATACCATTCCTGATTGTCTGGAACTCAGAGGCCTCAAGAACATAGAGGAGAGGGAAGCTTGATGGTATAGTATCAGTCTTTCCTTAGGACCATGCAAATGCAGCTTCCTCCTGTCCTAGAACCTGGTTCTTATTTCCCATCTGCCTTAAGCACCATTTCTCTTGGGGTTCTGGTAATGCTACTGCTCTGCTCACTGTCCAGAGGACCACTTAGATTCCTTATTCTGTTGGTTATATAAAGCAGAAGAGGAATTTTTCTTTTTGAGTATTTTTCCTAGCCTTTGATTTCTTAGACCTTCTTTGGAACATATCCTCTAGGCCAGGAAAGCATTCTAGCTACCTTCTCCAGTGCAGCTCAGTGTGATTAAAAAGCCTTTTATGTTGGTGTCCAGGGTGACACAGCTCCTAGCATATTCTATGTTCCATGTGTCTATAGGCAAGATATGTCCCAGGGCAGTTGCCATGTTCACTGTTTTCCAACAGAGGGCGCTGTCATAGGGATGTATAGTTAGGGCCTGTCTGTAGTCCCTGGCAGGAGGGAGGCCAAAGAGTCTTGGGTGTAAGAGACTCCCTCTGCTTGGGCATTGTTAGCATGCACATTCACAGCTCCTGCCAGGCCCTCTTGACCCTCCTTTCTTCCTGGACCCGCTATTCTCTGTTGTATCCAGGTGGCTGAGTGACTGCATATGGCAAGGGTTGGCATGGGGTTCTCATTACAGTAGACTAAGATTGCAGGACAGGCATCTGCTCTGACGCATGTCTACTAGAGGAAAAAGTCTCGCCCTTGCTCCTTTTCTGCATGGCATTCTCCTGGGCTGCCTGGTGAATGTGATTCTTTCAGGAAGGGGAGGACCAAGCCAAGCTGCAGTCATAACTGGGGGCTCTGAGCTGAGGTAGATGCTTTGGACAATTTACACCACGGGTGTTTTGTTAAACAGTTTTGTTCACAAATGTCCTGAAAGATTTGTACTGGGGAATCCTAGGGCAGTAGTTAAGCCATTCAGGGATGCAGAAAGACTGAAAGGCTAAAAATCCCAGGGTCTCATTAACGAGTACCGTAACCTTGGCCAAACCCTTGGTCTTACTTAGCAACAGGGAAATTCTTCCTTCAGCTGCTGGCACAATGGAGAGAAAGGTGAGATGCCACTATAAGATGATGCATTCATCTTAGAAGAACATTCTGTCTCTGCCAGTTGAGACAGAAGGAAGGAGTGTTGCAACCAAGGGCCAGGGACAGGAGAAATGCATTTTCTACTGTGTTTGTTGCTCCTGGTACACGGCTTAGGGAAGCCAGCCGATCTGACAAATGTTTACTGAATTGCATCTCTGTTATGCTCTCAGGAGATCGAAAGATGCATTTGGCACAGCCACTGCTTTCAAAATGTTTAGAGTTAGGGCAAGAAATGAAGAATGCTTAGAAACATGAGCACTTGTATGGCAGGCACCAAACTGAGACGTTTGCCATATATTCTTATTGGATCTGGGCAAGTGAATACTCTTGTGAAGTAAATGCAATTATTATTTTCACCTTATGCACTAAGAAACTGAGGCTTAGGGAGGTCTTGGCCAGAGTACATAGGTGGCTGGTGCTATAGCTAGTGTATGAACCAGGCAGTGTCTTAAAATCCAAGCTCTTGCCACTGAAATATTGAAGAGAGTGCCATATATCTATGGTCTTTCTCCACAGTAGGTTGTGTTTTTGTTGTTGTTTGGTTTTTTGAGACAGAGTTTCTCTGTGTAACAGTAGCCCTGGCTGTCCTGGAACTCACTATTTAGACCAGGCTGGCCCCGAACTCATAGAGATCTGTCTTCCTCTGCCTCCCGAGTGCTGGGATTAAAGCCACTAAGGCACGCACCACTATGCTTGGCTCACAGTAGTTTTGTATATTTGAGATACAATCAGAGCAGTGCCCTGTGCTTACCACTAGCCTACTATAATGTGGGTTTCTATTGTTTTCTCTGCCTGTGAGTCATAAACAGCAGATCCCTTGCCATATGACAGAGGTTACACCCCTCTCAGAAGGAAAATCCCAGGCTATGAATCAGAAGTGGAGACCAGATAAGAAACTTGATTTCAGTGGCTCACCAAGCCCGCACAATGTCAGGCACCCCTGTTATGAGGTGCGTTTTGATTGTTCCTTGGGGAGAGTAGTTGAGGATTCTCCTGTCTCTTTAGTTCACTGTTTCCATGAAGTCTTGGAGGCCTGCATTGCTTTTTCAGCTTCTTCACTAAGACTCCCTTTGGGGTTGATAACCTGTTCTCTAAAACATGAGTGCCCAGCTCAGCTTCAAAATCAGAGTCCCAGATGCTTTTCACAAGAGCTATCCTTGCTGCTGTAGCCAGGTACCCAGGGTGAGCCTCTGGAGCAAGCATGAGGCGGCTGTGGCGCTGGGAAGGGGGATCGAGGGGTTTGCCATTGTCACCAAGCACAGAAGAGTACTGAAGGCATGGCCGAGAGGGTCAAGTGCGGTATTTTTAATGAGTGATCCTTTCAGCCACTTTAAAAATAGATCCACCCTTTCTCTTTAACAGGTGCCATGTGTCATCCTCTGTCCCTGTTTACACACTGAATTATTCATCATATTTACTTTCCCAGAGGCAACTCCACACACACACACACACACACAGTGTGTGTGTACATGTGCGTATGCTCATAAATTCACTCTGCTGTCCTTTTGTTACCATACAAGGTGATGTCCTGTTGAGGGGCCTGTTGCTCAGTGGTGAGGCAGGTACTTAGCATACAGGAGGCTCTGGGTTTGCTCCCCAGCACTAGGTGGAAAAGGTAATGAAGTCATTGGAGCCAGGGAAGACAGACAGATGGCCTTGTCTTTGAGTCTCTTTGATCTGCCACTGACAGGTTCCCACACCTCTGTTCTGGATCCCCTCCTCTGCAAGCTACCCTCTCCTTGCTTGAGGGCTTGGATCATATTAGTTGTCTGACCTGTCTGCTGAGCTCAGGACTCAGTTTACCCTGAGTGTATTCCACCTTTCCCACCTTTTTGCCTGGCTGATGAAATGCCTCCCCTGGGCAGCCAATTTCAGGATCCCCGAGACACTTTGATAAGGAGCCCTGGCTTGGACATTTGGCTTTTCAGGTAGTTCTTGGCAAAGACTGGGTGAGAGAAATAAGAAGGCAGCATTGCCTTCTCCTTTGCCCTCATAAAAACCAACCCTTGTCAACTACATGACAGGAGCCCTAACGTTCTGAAGAATGGGTGCCCAGAGCCTGCCTCGGGGATGCTGCTCTGAGCTGAGGACTCTGCAGGTGACCTTGGTTTGTTTACGCTGAGAGCAGTGGCGAAGAGAGGGTGCCTCCTGAGCATTTAAGTGAAGGTTGTAGATATGCTCCCCAGAGCGCTCGCACGGCTCTGGGCTCTTTCTTGTTCTCCTGTGGGAGCAGCATAGTCTTTCACCTGCTAGACACCATCAGATTCACCCCTATCCATACCAGCACTTACATCGTTTGCTCTTAAAGCTCCATTAATTCAAAAACCATGTGTTGAGGGGCTAGAGAAATGGGTGAGTGATTAAGATCTGCACTGGAGCCTGGCATGGTGGCAAACGCCTTTAACCCAGCACTCGGGAGGCAGAGGCAGGCAGATCTCTGTGATGTCAAGGCTTATTATATAAAGAAACCCTGGGGACGGGGCGGGTTGGGAGTTCAGCATTGAATTCAGTTCCCAGAACTCACCTGAGGCATCTTTCATCTACCTGCTAACTCTAGCCCCACCGCCGTTAACTCCCTGTTAACTTTAGCCCCACCGCCGTTAACTCCCTGCTAACTCCAGCTCCATGATGCCTTCTTCTGGCTTCTGCAAGCTTGCACATTGTTCACAGACCCACATGGAGACATACACACATAATTTAAAAATGAAAATCTTTAGAAGAAAAAATATGTCCTGAGTATCAATTATATACAGTATACTTTTTGCTGACCAGATATACAGTGGTGAATAAAGCAGGTCTTTCTTCCTTTATGGCTTATCTTTAAATCAGAGATTAATTTTTAAAAGTGTGTCATCAAAAAAATATCATTGCTTCTTTGGTTTTATTTTTATTTTTTATTTTTTACCTTTTGGTAGGATGCTACCAAATAGTAAGAAAAATAAATAAAAAGACAACTCACAAAATAAGAGAAGAATTTAACAAACTATGTATCTGATAAGAAACTTTTATCTAAAATGTGTGAAGAATTCTTGAAAATCAACAACAGATGGCTTTATCGGTCAATAATGAAGACAAGCCATTTCTAAAAGCAGAGGATCTGAATAAACAACTATTCAAGCAAAGTTTAAGAGAATATTTTCTATTCAGTAGCATGGCTCTTTTATCAAATAGACAGGTAATAACAAGTGTTGACAGGGATGTGGAGAAATTGGAACCTCGTACATGGTCAGTGGGAATGTGGAATGATAGACCACTTCAAAAAACATTCAGCTGGCTCTGCAGTTAATCTTGGATCTGTGGCCAAGAAAAGTAAAAACATATGCTCCTTGCCCCCAAAAAAACATGTATTTGAACATGGGTAGTAGCATTGTTCATGGTTGCCCCAAAGTAGAAGCCCCCGACTGCCCACTGGCTGATGAATTAATTAATTAATTAATTAATTAATTCAGTATATAATTAATTAATTCTGTATAATTAATACAGTATATATCCATACAGTAGGATGACATTGAGAAGTAGAAAGGTCCTGATAGTAAAGTGTGCTCTGAAATTTGGCATGGTTAAAACATGCTAAGTGAAAGAAGCTGGTCCTGAAAGATTCGTAGTTTATAATTCCATTTATATGGACTGTCTAGAATACGCAGCTCTAGATAGCCAGAAAATAGATTAGTGATTATCTAATGCAGAGGGTCGGGGAGGTAAGGAGACTAGGGGAGTAGCTGCAAATAGGAAGAAGGTTTTGTTTTGTTTGCAGAGTATGTGTGAAAAAATTGATTGTAGTTGTCTTTGCATACCTTATGAATATATTAAAAGTCCCGTGTGCGGTAGGCAGGTATTTAGCACCGAGTTGTACTCCAGTTCTGCATTGTATACGTCAAGTGGGTAAGTTTCATATGTGGATTCTTATCTCAATAAAGCTGTTTTCAAAAGCCATTAATAAAATGTATGATGAAAATAGAGCATATAGGGGTTTTGTGGATGGATTAGTAATGGAGACTTTCTGAAGAGACACCATCTGGACCCAGTGCTCATGTTAAAACTAAAAGCTTTCTAGGCAGAGGGAACAGTCAGAGGAGGGACTTGAGGAAGGACAAACTGAGCCCGCCAATGGAGCAGAGGCCAGTGAGCAGGAATTGTGAGCCATGGGGACTAAAAGGGTGCACTTAAGGATATTGGCAATGCACCTCAAGACAGGACATTATTTGGATATTTTTCTAGGACTAATGAGAAGGCTCTGGTGACTTTTGATTAAGAAGATAATGAGATGCGATTTCCATGGCTAAAGCGATCCTGGCTGTGTTGTGGAAAGACTCTTCGGCGCCGTCTTGCTACTCTCCGTAGCGAGTTCTTTTTGGTATCTGGCTGGAGTCATCCCACTCCACCACCAGATTGCATGTCAGACCTTGTGGCTGTGAAGCTTGATACTGAGCACGTTATTATTACCCAGATTGGGAAATGTCTTTGTGGTTTTAGCTCTTTTGTCATAGGAACATGGCTGTCAGGCTCAGGACCACAGTGTCTACCTGGTTTTCTGGCCATCTCTACCAGTTGCCAGCACGCCTGCTCCTTTTCTCTGAGGTCAGGATTGGGCAGAGCATAATATAAGAGATGCATAACCCAAGGGCAATGTTCGCATCTGCTTTTTTATGACTCTTGAGAGGCCATATGATATGATATGTAAAATACAGAGCAGGAACTGTGTGACTGGGATCTGTAGCCCTGCAGGCAGTTTCCCATCTGTAAAATGGGGACAGTGGCATGGCTACGGCTCTTGTTTGAGAGCTAAGACTTGATGCATAACATCAAATGAGAGCCAGGTGGGGAGGCTTAGAGCGACGTGCTCTGCTGCTCTTTCTTTGTTCACCCTAACATTTGCTCAGCCTCAGCTCACAGTGGAGTCAGGCTTCCCTAGGAAAGTCCCATAATCACAAGAGTTTTGTCGTCTCTGCTCATATTTCTTTCTAGTTTCATTTGTATGATTCCTCTGACCCTATGAGTTATAGACACTGAATAAGCTTTTCAGACGTTAAGATAACATGAAATGTAGGAAGTTGGAGTTGTAGCAGAAGGATGTGGATCGGTTGCAGAGAAGAACTGCCTGACACTCATTCTTTACTCATGTATCAAATACTCATTTAGTGCCTTCTGTATGCCTCCTCTGAGGGTTGCCATGAAGGACCAGGAAAATGACAGAAATGCCAAGCACATGTTGGGAGCCAGCAACTGCTCAGTAGTTTTTGTTACTGTCATCATCACCCCTGCTGGGGACAGAGAGGTGCTCGTTATGTGAGACATAAGCGCTTTCTTGACTGGACTCTGGGACAGCTGGGACATGGAGGTCGTTGTTCTCTCAGATACGGACACTGGGACTTAGCCAGGGCTTCAGGAGCCTCTGGCTCTGACACTAGGCCTGCCTTTGCCATTGATGTAACATTTGTTGGAAACATTCCTCTTCCTCCTGTCCATTTGTTTTTGGATAAACAAATGGCTGTTGATGCTATTTCCCCTGTAGCAAGTTATTTCCAAAGTTAGTGTTCAATAGCAATCTATAGTTGGTCATAGTGTGTAGATGAGGAGTGTTGATGTCTGTTACATCAGGTGTTGTCTGGGGCTGAGATGGAAGTTCTGCTTCTGGGTCCTCGGCCTGCCATGCTGGTGCTGACTTTTGGTAAGAGCCTCTGTTTTTCTCTCCACGGGCCTCTAATAGCACTGCCCACACACATTCAGGTGGCTAGACAGCATTGCACCGAAGAAGATAATTTCTCAAAGGCTCAGGTGTTTTGGAAAGATCTCCTTAAAAAGTTGAAATGATGAAGTGGGTAGAAAAGAATATTTTGGGTAAGGCCGGGGCTCTGGAAAGAGTTTGATATGGTGAGTCCCCAGGGGAGCTATTTAAGCTGCCTGGGTCCCGACCTCCACAGCTAAGAACTGGAGAGGCAGCTTGCATCCCAGACTCCCCATGAACGTGAGCTGTAATATGTAGAGTGCACATAAAGCTCAGAGTCCAGGGCACAGCACATGGTTGGGAGGCACAGAAAGAGCTGTTTCCACGCTGGTGCTATCCCACTGTCACCTTCATACCAGTGACTGAGAGAGGGCAGCAATTTGTTATGACTGTGTGGAGATCTGAACCCAGGGGTGAGATCTCTACCATATTGTAGCATTCATTCTTCGAGTCTTAGTGTCCTTCAACGCGGTGCCTGAGCCTCTAACAGAAGTGTGGGCAATTCCCAATTATCTCTCGTGAATAATTCACCCTGAGATAATCTATGTTACTGGCTGGCTTCCCAAATCAGCTGAGTGGATTATTCTCCTCTTTCAATTTTTCAGCAGTACACGTAATTGGGAGCTGGCACTGGAATGTGAAAGTGTGAGGTCATCTCTTGTTCTGCGTTTGCTCAGTCCTGTCAGTGATGCTTCTCAGAGGACTTTGGAGGCTACAGTGCAAAGCTCGGAGAGGGGAGGACACCAGTGGTGACAGCTACAGCAGGAAAGAATGAGAGCCCCTGGGTAGCTGGGACAGGTGGAGCTGCCAGCTATAGGCAGGAGGCCGGGGAAAACCATCTATAGAGACTCCTTCCCTGTCTTGGCCAGCCAAAGGGGTCCTGTTGGCACCACGTTCACACTGTCTGGAGGAGCACTTTGGTTTTGATTCTGGAATGCCAGGTCTTCCTGGAGTCTTTTAGGATGTGGTTGACCACCCTCTTCTCTTCTGTTTACTGCTCATTTGACATTAAGGAGCTGTTCTGGGGAACTGAGGAGCCTCCCTCCTGGGAAGTAGGGTCTTTATATCAACAATCACATGGATAGCAGTGGCCCATATCAAAGAGAAATGGGGAAAGATATTGTATTTATTTTTAACTAAGGGATAAGCTTTTTTCCTTTGTATTTTATTTTATATGCATGGACCTATCTTGTTTTCTATTAAAAGAAGATAGTAATAGGAAGACCATGAAGACACTGTTGGATTTTCTGGCGTGAACCCTTTCAGTTTCTATATCAACTCTGCTGGTGTCTGTACCACGCCAGCCTTTCACAGCCTTGAGTTTGGCTTGAGTTTGGGGTACATGCAACAGTTGGCTAGATCAGCCTGGTGACAGGGGTCCTCCCTAGCACTGAGCAGTGATGCTCCTGTGTCATCGCATGCTGCTCTCGGGTCGCCGTCCTTCCTGCACTGAGGACCCAGAACCCTTTGTCCCGGATCTGCTGGACCTAGCTTACAGTGGGGCTCTCTGCACATGTACTCCTCAGCTATGTTGGAAAGGACTGTTACACTTTTAATTTAGTCTTGATTTAATTTAGTTTTGATTTGTTTAAGCTCAATGGTTTTGAAGAAAAGGGTTGGCTAGCTACCTTTTAAACTGTTTCTACAGGACTGATCAAAAAAAAAAAAATCATTAGCTCAAGAAGAACTACTTGAGCTCAGTCTCGGGTTCAAAGCAGCTAAGATTCACTAAGACGTTGGCTCACGATTCATTCTGTACTGAGGAGGGCCAGGGCCAGAGTGGGAGGTGTGAACTTGCTTGTCTCTGGGGAAGCTTAACCAGCAGTAAAGTGCTGTCAATGGGAGCTGGAGTGGGGCCAGCTTAGAGAGCTTCCAGCCAGAGGGCCGTCCATGTGCAAGCTGCCCTTTAGCCCGGCCCCTGGTTTGAACATCTCAGCTCAGGATAGCTGCTCTGAATTAGACTCTCCAGTGTCTAGGCATAGCCAGAGCATTTAATTGTTCCACGTCAGCACTTAGCTTCATGTTCTTACATTTCGAGGGAACGCCTGACAGGATAATTAATGGAAGTGGAAAGAACTTGTTTGCTTGGTGTTGGCTAGTACCGCCACTTAGGACAGACCCTAGATTCATGGTGAAGTTGGAAAATCACTTAGGGATATGCAGAGCTAGGAGCTCAGGCCTAGTGATGGTCCTGCAGGGACCTGCCTCATGGTGCCCTCACTCTCTCTGGCCCCCTGAACATCTTGGCACCTAGAGAGCCTATATGTTTGTTCTGAAATGCTGAAAGAAGGGTGTCTTCTGTGATGTGTGAAGTTAGGCCTAAGTCCCTGAAGACTTTTAAAAGGGAAGGTCTTTGTTAACAGACAGGTGATAGGCTGTCAGCTGGAGTGTATGCTATGTACTGGATCTAATATAGGAGGCCTGTGTCACATTTCTCTTGAAGCTATACGGCAGTGAGAACCCCACTGTCAGCCGCTGAGCAAAAATGGTAGTTTAAAAGTTGTGTGTGATGGTACATACTATAATCATAGCACTCAGGGCACTAAAGCCAGAAGATTGTGGGTTCAGTGCTACCCTGGGCTACATAGCAAGTTCTAGGCCATTCAAGGATACTGTACTGATCCCGGTCTTATAGAAGAAAACAGGATCAGGCAAGATGGCTTAATGAGTAAAGGTGCTTGAAGACCTGAGTTCAATCCCCAAGACCAACATAGTGGAAGGAGAGTTGTCCACTGACCTCTCAATGAACATTTAGACACCCCCACCCCCTAATTAATTCAATTTTTAAAGAAACTTTAAAGACAAGGGGAATTTCTGTGGATAGGGCATCTTCCCTTGCAAAGAGGCAAAACAAGCCGCTGGATCGATTGATGTGAACGGAGCAGTTCAGCCTGCACCTTGGGTTCCTGTCAAAGGTGCTTGTCTTTACAGGTAAAGAAGAACTTCTTCCAGTCAGTGCTCTGAGGAGATTCGGCGAGCATTGAAATCCTACAAGGAACTGGGGGTCCCTCTCGGTGTTTCAATACTTTATGAGTTTCCTAAGTGAAATAGTTTGTAAGTGTTATCTTTGAGCCTTGGGGACTGGTCTGCAAGATGTGCTGCTTTTAAGAATATGAGCAGCAAGACCTTTACAGCACTTCCAAGTGCTAGAGTCAGATTAGATCTCTGTAACCAGAGCCCTGCTCTGGCTGTTAGCAACCCGCCTGCCTCCTAATCTAGCCCCAGATAGCCAGTTATTGCCTAGTGCCTTGGTTTGAAGGGTATAAAACAATGTGAACTTTGAGAGCTGTTCATTCATACACATTTGGGCCTCTTCACATTCCTACGCTATTCCTTTGGGAAACAATACTTTCTTCCTTTGACAGTATCCTCACCAATACAGTGTGATCAGATGAGGCAGGTGCGGTCACCTGTCCACCTGCCAGGTAAGGCTAGTCATTTGCCTGAGACTAGCTCCTCACTCCCATTCATTTGTACAGTGACTGGCCCAGGATGGCCACACTTATAAACAGGGTCCTTCTCCTGGAAAGACTCACTCTATGTTAGGATTGGTACATGTAGTGCCAGTACAGTAGGCTTCAGAAAGCAACCTGCGGAAAGCAGCTCTTCGGGGAGGGAAGCCACACACAGGCAGCCCAAGAGAGGGGCCTCTCATTTCACATCAGCTGTGTTGCTTCTGCCATCATGTCTTTTGATAGGACCCAACAAATTTCATTTTCCTTAGATGAGTTTGAGTTTAATTTAGTCACTTGTGGTGGTGCATGGCTTTAATCCCAGCACTAGGGAGGCCGAGGCAGGCAGATCTCTTGAGTTTGAGGCTAGCCTGTTCTACAGAGTGAGTTCCGGGACAGCCAGGGCTACACAGAGAAAACACGTCTCCAAAACAAACAAAACCAAACAAACCATAAGCCCTATCTAAAACAGATTCCAGATGATGTGTTTGCTCCCAGATGTCAGCTGTCACGCTCAGGAAGTCTGTTTTCTTGGTGCAGTAGCATACCTAATCTGCACCTTTGACACAGTGGGTGCTTGGCCCACTTTATTTGCTACCAGCTTCTGGGAGGAAAGTGAAAGTCCTGATTCTGTCATTTGTTCAATGTGTGTCTGCCTTCCTCTCTTGTCTCTGCTTCAGTCTCACTTTTCAGGGGCCTTGCCAACCACACTGGCAGAGGGGGCTTTATTGGTTTCCCCAGGGCTGTGGTCTTCCAGATGTCGAGAAGAGACCATTTTCCCGGGGTGTACCACTGCATACAGCCAGAGGAATGATTGTCTCTCTGAAACCAGGCTGTCCCCAGGGTCCAGCTTAGCTGGTGCTTAGTTTATTGTGCCTAAACATGAGGGAAATGTGAGAGCTTCCTGCCCCACCACACTCTCCCAGGCTGCTTGTGCAAGGACCTTGTGAAGCTGTTAGGTGTCTCTCTGTGGCAGATTCATTGTTCCATATTTTTATTTAATTGCTTACTTTTACAGCTCTCGGAATAAATCTAATTATCCATCTGTTATGCTATGTTATGCCATCGCAGTTCATGCAATTCTTTCTCATTGTGTGATATTTGTCAACTTGACCTTGCCCTCTCCCAGTGCTCTTGATCCTTTTGTATTGGCTCAGTGCCAACTCCTCAGTGGGTCCCCTGCACTAGTCAGGCTGTTAGGACCCCAGGCAGAGCTGACTTCAAGTTGCTCTTAGAACCATGGTTTGTAGAGGACTGGTGGAAGAAGAGAGGGCCAAGGGGAGACCTGAGAGAAGTCTGGAGAGTTCGATGGAATGCCAGAAAGAAAGCAGAAGTCCTAACCACAGCTCCAGCCCTCACCGGGGGAAGGAAAGTGATAGTGGCCGCCTGTGAGCATATGTGTGCGCTGCGCAGCCATAGGGTTGAGTCACAGCTGGCTTCATACATGGCAGAGGCAGACACATAATTTATTAGAGATGATTTCAGGAGCCACGGAGAGGGTACTAACCTCCCCATCTTTGTTTTTCTTTCTCCTGCTTAAACTTCTATTAATATGATTAGAAATTAGTTTATTGGTTTAAAATATTAGCTTTTTGTTTCTAGGCAGATGTAGATATTCCCAGACATACTCTGGCAGTTGTTGGACAGCTGTGTCCCTTTTCTCAAGTAGCCAGGAGATCAAGGATGGGGGAGGCACATGAGGGGCCTGGAAAAAAGAACCAAACAGAAGAGGAAGGAGAAGAGGAAGAGAAGGTAAAGTTCAGGACGTTGGTTGCGGTGGTTTTAGTGAGATCATAGGGTTGTGAGGCTCTCAGTAAAGGAGGGAGATCATGTGACAGACCGGTTTCCATATCTAGTTTACTAGGCAAAAGACACAACAGGCCCCATTGTCTCGGCAGAGCCTGGGTACAAAGCTGGCACAGTCTGTCTGAGTAGCTTGTTAACACATGCCACGCACTGGATCAGGATAGACACCTTGAGTGATGCTGCGTTATGATGCAACAACAAAGTGCAGTCCATATTTTCAAGGGAATTTATATTTTGGCAGAGAAGCTGACTGACCAGACTGATGGAATGTTGAAGGAGAGTAAAGTCATCAGGAAGGCAGAGCAGGGCCGCAGTGACGGCCACATGGTCCTCAAGTATGTTCTTGTGGAAGTGGCGTTTGAGAGGAGACTTGAAGGAATAGAAACTAGACAGCTGAAGAAGGACTCGAGGAGAAGGGTGGGTAAGGGCTCCCAAGGGGGCTGCTGTAGAGAGCACGGCATGAGTAAGTTGAGAGCGTCCCTGGGAGGAGGCTGTCCTCCGTTACCTGTGATCCTGATAGAGTTATTTTCAGCAGATTACCTGAATGGCAGCAGTAGAATGGCTACTATCAGCACTTCCAAAGCACATGCCTCAGCCAGGAGAGGTGGAGTGTGGCATGCAGGCTATCCTTGTGAGGCCCTCTGCTTAGGCTTTGTTGTGCTGGCTCATCCACCAAGCCCCCTGCTCAGCTGGCGTCACTGGGTTTCCTCTGTACACACATGCTCCACTTCCTATTAGGACTTCACCGGGCTGGTGCTCATTATGGCCCAGTGGCTAGGCCCTCCATTTTCCCGTTTCTGGTTAAAACTTGGCAGGCATCAAAGGCTTCAGCCTTTGCAGTCACATTCTCACCCCAGCCACATGGCCTCCTAGCCAAGCTTTTCCTATCATCAGAGCCTCTGGTGATTTTCTCTAAATTCCCCTCATCCCAACAAGCAAGATTCAGTGACTAATTGCTGTTATTTTTTCCCTCAAGACTATTTATATAGGCTGGCATGTTGAAGGGATGGGGGAGGGGATCCCGTCTCTGGGAGGGTGGGTGGTGCTGTTCTCTGCTGCTGCCATCGCAGCCCATGTGCCATTGATGTCCACACTTTGTCTTTCTTCCCGTCGGGTTTTTTTTTTTTTTTTTTTTTTTTTTTTGTCATTTCAACATTTGGCTCTTTGAACATCTAACACCCTTTTATGCTTCTCGTCTCCACAGAAGATTGTTGTGTTTTGTCCCCCACTGAAGCTGCGTTTTCCTTGTGTCAGATTTTTCACTTTCTTCTTTATTGTAGTTTGATCAGTGTGGCCATGTAGGTCTGGGTTTTATTGGGACTTTTCATCTTCTTGGCAGTGGTCCTCACAGCCTGGGCTCTGCAAAAGCTGGGCTCTGCTGCCTGCCCGGAGGCCAGGGCTTGCTATGAGCCGGTGGATACTCTTGCCCAATGCTCCTCAGCCCGAGGATACATCAGAGGCACCTGGAAGATTTGTTAAATGCCACACCCCTTCTCCACAGTAACTGATCTACCAAAGCTGGCTTGAGGCCTGAGAATTTCTTTCTGCCTAGTTTCCAGACACTGCTAGTGCTGCTGGCCAGAGAGCAGACTTTAAGAGCCCTGCTACAGAGCCATCTGATTCAAGCCTGGCACCTAGCACGGGAGAGGTAGATTAGCAGGACATGCGAATGGTTCCTTCGCTCTGTTCTGGGTCAAGCTCTGAAATTGAACGACGATGATGTTGGCAGTGGCATCATGATGCGCAGTGATTCCACATGCCTTATATGTGTGACACTCAGTGCTCCAAAGTGGCGTGGCATCTTGACCAAAAAAAAAATGCAGGTAAGATAGACACGTTCTTGGCCTTTCAGCTAGCAGCTCACCTGATGCCTACTAGAATCCTTTAAACTCCCATGCTAGGGCCTCCAGGACTCTGCCCCTTATGAGTCATGTGATCTTGGAAAATTATCTTTCTGTGACTCAGTTTGTTGGCTGGTACAATGGGAGCAACAGCATCAGCTTCACCGGGTTGTTGCAGGAGGACATGGCTGGTACCTGAGAAGTACTGGAGAGTTCTTGAACCCAGAAGCTGTTCTCCCTGGGACTGGAGTACTGCCTTTATCCTTGCATTTCTGTCATCAGTGGCCCGAGGAGCTAAGGAGGGTGTAGAGGAGAGCAGAGCCTACCAGACAGTGTCCCGAGCCCTAGAAGTGTGTGTGCTCACGGGAAAGTCGCATCTCTGTCGTCTACCCTTGAAGAAACGGTGCAGGCGAATGGCATTTGCCACTGGGAGCTGAAGATGGCACAGTGGTGGATGGGCTCAGTGTGTGCACTCTAGGCCAGGAGGAGCGGCACTCGAGGGTTAGTTTGAACGGGGACAACCCGAATCTACCCTGCTGGTGTGTTCTTCCTGTCTTCCCTCCAGCTTCCAGCTCCCGCATTGGCAGAAGTAGTTGGGGCTTAAGTAGATGGCCAATGTTAATAATGGTAACAACACTGACTTATTGAAAAGTAGTATCAGGTGTCTTATCATTAGTTCTTATTTAATAAGGAACTATGAAATAAGCTTTATTTTATAGATGTAGAAGCCTTGGCAAAGATAGGCTAATTAACTTGTCTCAAGGTCACGCAGAAAGGAAATCTGGATTCAAATTCAGATCTGTGTGACGTTTTCTTCTTCAGGGCCATTTCTCCCTCTGTGTAGTCTGGCTTTACCCTGTTCCCAAGAACCCTTGCCCCTCAAGTCAGCATCCAGGTTCTGTGGAAAGTACTTTCTTCACCTTGTGTCTTCCACAGAGCCTAACACAAAGCTTCATGCAGACAGTGGCCGGCCGTGTGTTTTCTCTACGCCTTTTGTTCCAGTGCAGCAATTAATAGAACCATCTTTCACTCTTATTGTCCTTCGTGAGTGAATAAATTATACGATCACCCTACTTAAGTGTTCCTCCCAACCAAGGGGCAGTGGCATTTTAATGGGGCGCCCTGAAAGACTGAACTGTCTTTAAGACTCGAGATAAATGCCAGGTGGTAAAATTTGAAGCACTTTTATGGACTAGTGGGCAAGAGCATTGTCCCACAATCCTGTCATGGGAGATCAATGTGCCTGCACTTACATTCCATGGGACAGGTGTCCTGTGCTTCATGCAACTTTCTGACACACAAGGCAAGAAAGGGCAAGGCTCCTGCCTGCCATTAGTATATTCTCATCTTCACAACCACACCCCCACCCCCACTAAACTCCAGGCTTGGCCTTGTCTATAGTGCCCTCTTCAGCTCCTGGTTTTCCAGGGTCTTCTGGTTTATGCTTTTGCTTACCTCAGGCCCTGCCCCTGGATCCTGGATGTGGGCTGTGCCATGATTGGGGCCCAGGCCCAGCCATGGTTCATACCAGCCCACACTCAGGCGGCTGTTCTTGTCCCATTTGCAGCTGGAAACTGCTGTGCATATGGCAGGCCACATTTAAGCTGGTTTAATGTTTTCTCTTTGTAGGTTGTGATCTAAAATTCAGTCTGTAAGGAACACTAGAGCTTCAAGCCTTTGTTTCTCTTGCTATTTGGGCCATAGAGATTTTGTGTTTGATTCAGTGACAATTGCTGAATCTTAAATAAACCATTCACATTCTGACACTAACTATTTTGAGTGCAACTTTTTCTTTGACATTAGAATGATCCTTGCAGAAGGCCTTTTAATGATTTATTAGAGACAGAGTTAAAGAGCTTATGGGAAACAATTTTTAATATTTTCTTAAAAGGAGAAAGATCTTCCTCCTTTTCTTTTTTTTTTTTAAGACAGGGTTTCTCTATGTAGCCCTGGCTGTCCTGAAACTCACTATGTAGACCATGCTTGCCTCGAGCTCACAGAGATCCCCTGCCTCTGCTTCCTGAGTGCTGCCACTTAAAGGCATGCAGGATCATACCCCCCAAAAACTGGACTTCAGGTGGACAGTATTAGTAGGGTTTAGGCGTTTCCTCTTCTCTTAATGACTTTGGGTTTTGCCAAGGCCGTTCTTCCTGGACAGTTCCATTCTCAGGTTGCCGTATGTCTTTCCACATGTCTCTGTTGGCTGTTAGTTTTGCTTAAGGGAGGCAGGAACTATTTCCATTCTTTGCTCTGGACCTAAGATGCTTAAATGCATGGGGAGCACAGTCCCTATGTGTATACAGTTACAGGTGAGCCTCATGCGGGTGCCAGGAGACAAACCCAAGTCCTCCGCTGTTAACTTCTCAGCCGCCTCTGCAGCCCCTTTGTACCCTTTGTAACACAGAGTAGGTCCCTCGCGATCCCTGAGCCAGGTCGGGGAGGCCACAGAGCCTCTGGTACAACATGAGCAGAGCTGCCTGGGAACCTGTGTTAGTGGACTGTGAGACCTTCCTCACAGCTTGCAGCCAGCCGATGAGGCCATGTTGATCTAACCCCACAGAAAACCAGGAACCTGGTGTTGCATGTGCCTGAGCTAATTGTTTGTAAAGATCTTTCCAAATACCAATGATGTAAAATATTTGGATGGTTCACCATATTGCTCACCATCTTTAAACTGTCAGAAACCTTAAATATCTGAGCAAACCTCAGCAAACAAAGGATATTTTGAGTCCTTTTACGTGTGTTGCTCAGCAGAGACATTTGTAGACTATGCAACTCCAAATCCTGTAAAGAAGCTCTCCAGTGCTGTCATCTTCAGCTGCAGACCATCCCACGGCTGCTGCCTTTCTTTCCCTAGTAAGAGATTGCTCGTTCATAAACATTTCTACAGTTGTGTAGCAAAAGCAACTCCAATTGAGATGATTTTCATACAGTGAGATAGGCTGTGCTCATCAAGTTTACTAGAGCACAGAGAAGGGGAGAGGACGAAGGTCTTTGGTTTCCCAGAACACATCTCGCAAGGTGAGGGTGAGTGGAGAATCTGTCCTCAGCCACACAGGATCTGTTAACGGCGGTTCGTCTGTAGCTTGGAGCAGGGATTGACTCCATAGTTTGCTGGGAAGACCCCCTTTCTGGGTAGGATGTGGCCTACTGTGCTTCCCTCCAGCACTTGTGGGGATGGCAGACTACTAACCAGTTAAGTAAGCCAGATGCACACCTTCTCTGAGCTCAACAGTAAACTCGATAAGTCTCAGTGTGGAGAAAAATCACCCCAAGCTTTAGCCTAAATTTTCTTCTGCTTAACCTTGTTATTCCTACCACATCTCCCTCACTGCCAGAGACAATTGCACAGAGACTTCTTGGAATAATTAGAGGCCACAGATAATTCTCTTTAGCCCTCTCTTTTCCATGTTCCCCACTCTGTGGTCTCCCTCTAGCCCGGTCTAATTAGTTTCTTTGATCCTTCCTCCCGGTCTTTCCCTCTAGCTTGTTAATTACATTTCTCCCCCATGGATTCTTTTAGTACCGCCTTTGTCTATCCAGCCACAGGAGCTGAGAATGAGAAGCTCAGGCCTGCTTTCAAGCTGGCGAGTCTTCCTTGTTCCCTGCCACAGGTGGACACTCCCACTTTTGAGACAGCTGAAAACCCAGGCATTTTCTCTTAGCAGAAACATAAAAGCAAACATAAAAGTAAACATAAAAGCAGTGTGTGACAGGATGGCTCACTCCGTGACATCATAGAGCTTTATTAATTGCCTTTCATCACCTCTAATTCTGTGAGGCATTATGGTTCACCCCTCATCCCTATCCGAGGCACACAGATTAGAAATGTTGGATGTAGGACTCGAACCCAGGTTTCTCCAAGTCTAGATGAGTGTACTCTTCATTCACTTCACTCACTGAAGCTGGAGTTTGAGTTGAAAAATAAAACGTCATGGTGCTTCACGCCTGTAATCCCAGGACTCAGGGAAGCAGAGGCAAGCAGATCTCTTTGAGTATGAGGCCAGCCTGGTCTACAATGCAAGTCCAGGACTGCCAAGACTACACAGAGAAACCCTGTCTCAAAACGCCCACCTTCCCTCCAGAAGTCCAGATCATTGGCTCTTAGCCATCGAAGGGCCTGCCATTTCATCAGCCTCAGCTGGGATCACTGTCCCCTATGTACTCGCCACAGGCACTAAAACTGCTTCAGAGCAGCCGACAAGGCTCTGCACAGCTGCAGAACTGTTTCTGCAGAAAGCAGCTTCTGATCAATCCTTGGCTTGATTTTTTTTTCTTTTGAGGTAAGAGTCTCATGTATCCCAGACTGGCATCACATTCACTCCAAAACTATGGATGACCTTGAACATCTGATCCTTCTGCCTCCACCTCTGTGGCTGGTTTATGTGGTTCTGAGGACTGAACCTAGGGCTTCATGTATGCTAGACAAGCTCTCTGTCAACCGAGCTAACTCCCCAGCTAACCTGCTCACAGTTTTAACTTGCTTTCCTGACAGTTTCATCCCTTGGAAGGTTAGAAAAACAAAGAAAAATCTCCACCGAAACGGCACTGTGAACAGTAATTCATCTGGTGCAGTGAGAGTTTGGAGAACCTTTCAGAAACAGACTGTGTGGAGAGGCCAAGGGGAATGTAGAAAGTCTCTGCCTCTAGGTTTTAGGGAAAGCAGATTTTAGAAGGTCCCAGAAAAAGTAGATATGATGTCTGAATGAGATCTTTGAAAGGAAGGATGACTCAGCCTGAAAACTGAATAAAGTCCGAGTGATTGCTGCAGGAGTAGGGAGCTGTCTAAAGAGCCCCACAGGCTTCGTGGGGGCCAGCTGGAGTTGGGATTTCATGTACAAAAATTTTTAAAGCCCCAAAATAGGAAAGGAGCAAACCTCCGAGAACACTGTCAGGATGGGCGAGGCTGGCAGCACAGAAAGACAGCTGATGGTGAGAAAGGAGCAGCAGGCAGCAGACCCGGCCCCTGTCATGCTGGGCAGTCATGGTCCTTGTTCTGTTCTCCCAAGGGCAATGGGCTTCCTGCCGCAAAAGAGTAAACAAGCACAGATAAGGGGAGCTTGAGGTCAAGAGCGAAGGAGCTTCTGCAAATTAAACTCTGAAAACTCCAATGTCAAAGGAAACCTTAAGAGCATCTTCGTGAAGCCTGGGTGTGTGTGAATCTTTGTGGTGTGTTGGGGACGGAGGGGGACAGGGAGGTCAAACCTTGCAGCCTAGTTTAATGTTTGAGTCCTTCCCCCTGTCTTTAATGAAAAAAAAAAAAAGAAATATCAATTTTAATGATCTCAGCCAACACAACACAGGATTATCAAACACGTTAGACTCATGCTAACATGAGTTTATAAACCTCTTATTATTAGCACCCAGGACACCCTTATGCTCCCTCCTAGTTTTAATTTCCTTTTTCAGACATATTTTCCAGCTAAGAGATTAGTCCAGCGATAGAAGCTCATGGGAAGTCTGCATTTCTTAAAAACCCATATAGAGTTACAGTGTGAGTTGCAGCAAGGGCCTCCACGGTGAAAACGCATGCCACACCCTGTCCCATCTGAGTTCCCTCCCTCCCTCCGTCTTTCCCTGGGTCTCTCCCTCCTTTCTCCCCTCCTCTGGCTTTCCCTCCCTTACTCCATCTTTTCTTTCACATTCTGGTACGTTTATTAAGGCATGACACCAGATGACACAGAAAGGAGTGAGTAATTAGCATGTTGGATTCATGACAGGATGAAGACCAAAAAAAAAAAAAAAAGTGACAGGCTAGGATGAAAGGCTCAAGTAACAAAGTGATGTTCTAAATTTTGCTTTTAAAAAATTAACTTTAGGCAGCTGGAGAGATGGCTTAGGGAGAACAGTTGTTGCTCTTACAGAGGACCCCAGGGGCTCAGTTCCAAGCAGCTACCTGTCACTTCAGTCCCAGAGTCCCAGTAAGGCCCTCTTCTGGCCTCCAGAGGCACTGCATGTATGTGGTACACAGACATTCATGAAGACAAAGCACTCATACATAAATTCTTGGCCTCTTAGTATTATTATTTTTATTAATTGTTGTTATGTGCGTGTATACTCATAAGTAGAACCTGTTCAATCTGTGATTGTAATGTTATTTGTATGTGTGTTTGTAGGACTGACGTTTGGTATTGGGCCTCACTCTCAGCATTTATGAATAGCCTGTAGATTTTTGGTGGAGTTGAGGCTTCCTGGGCTCCCTGTTTCAGTCCATGTCTGCATGTGTACTGTTGCTGTCTGTCTTCAGCTCATATTTAGGTAGCTATGTTGGTGAGACTTTACAGGTATAGCTTCTGATATCCCCAGGAGAAACAATCTCACAGCAAAATCTCTGTTCCTCTGGCTCTTAAGGTCTCTCTGCCCCTCTTCCACAGTGTTCCCTGAGCCGTGAGTTGAGTTGTATTCTGGATCTATCCATTGGGACTGGAACCGCATCGTGACTGATTGTGGTCTTCTGTAACGCTCTCCATATGTTGTAAAGAGTAGTTTCCTTGATGAGAGGTGAGACCTACACTTACCTGAGTACTAGGACAAATTTTAGGTTGTATTTGGGTGTGATTCTGTCTTAATAAAGTGACAGTTATCAGTTATTCTCCAAGATCTGTGACTTCACCAGCCCAGGGTAGGTGACTAGGTTTCCATTATCAGACATGGTTTCCCATGTGTTGAGTGGGTCTTTTCTTTCGTTTTGTTTTTTCAAAGACAGGGTTTCTCTGTGTAGCCCTGGCTATCCTGGAACTCACTTTGTATACTAGGATGGCCTTGAACTCAGAGATTCACATACCTCTGTTTCCCAAGTACTGGTATTAAAGTTTATACCACCACCACCCAGCTTTGTTGAATGGGTCTTACGTCTAGTTTGAAAGCTGTTGATAACTGCTAAGATATGTGTGCCACTACTGTACCTTTAGGATTTTTAATGCCGTGCTGGTCATTGTTGTGATATAATCCTTAAAAATCATTTAATTTAAAGAGCATGGGTGGTGATATATACCTTTAATTCCAACACAAGCAGGCAGGTCTCTGGATCAGCTTTACATAGTGTGACCCCCATCTTAAAATTTAATTTTATCTTCAAATTGCTAAAAAGAATGTATTTAATACATAAAATAATCTATATTTGTTGTTTAGAGAAAATCTGACCACCAGAAGTAACTTGATTTTTGCTTTCATATATAACATTTGTTCTTTAAGAAGCCATATATTTATTTTCTGAGTCATGTGGGGAAACCCGAGGTTCATCAGAGAATCATGTAACCAGCCTCCAACGATTTAAGCATAGTCAGTTCTATGAAGTATTGTCATAAGCATAGAGATAGCCTCAAGCATAGGGGCAGAGTGGCTCTATGACAGAGATGGCGGGCCCACTGGGCTCTGGGAGATTTGACCCCTGGGCATGGAGGGTGGAGCATCCCACGGAGCACTCGTGGGAAGTCAGGGCTGCAGGAGAACACGAGCAAGTTGCTGTGGTGCCTGGCCAGGGATGGGGAAGCTTCTCTGGGCATGTGTGCCCTGAGCTTCAGAAGGCTGAGACCTAGCACGCAGACATGGGATGGCTGGGCAGAAGCTCCATGCAGGTGGCCTGCAGGTCTGTGTCAGAAGGCTGCTCTACAGCAGGTGGGAACAGGCAAAACTGCCTACAGCTCTCTTGTCTGATGGGGATCTCCCTCCTGCTCTTCCAGCAGGTTATCAGAGATGATGTACAGGGACAGATGAGGCGCTGGGGCTAGTTACCACACAGATGCTGGTTCTTGGGATACAGATAGGTGCAACACTTAGGGAAAAGCAAAGTTTGGGGCTAGTACCTTCCAAGACTGCAATTTAATATATGAAGGTAACATTTAGAAATTGCATTTTCAATAAGCATCCCCTTAGAGAAATCACTGCACTGTGCCTATAGTAGAAGAAGCACAGTGTTTGAAATAAAAGTGTCTTGTGCCAGAAAATGAGAATGAGAAAAGCACATCAGAACTGGGTGTTGGTGGCGCATGCCTTTGATCTCAGCGCTCTGGAGGCAGAGGCAGGTGGATCTCTGTGAGTTCAAGACCAGCCAGGGCTACACAGAGAAACTCCGTCTTGAAAACAAATAAGTGTGTCAGAAAGACATAAGCCCTGGTGATTGGTTCAAGAAGAGTTTGAGCATCAACACATTGGCAACGGTGAATTGCACACCATAGGTTAGATGAGAATCTCTGACTCCATACTGATAAGTAATGGACAAATGAAGCAGACAGACCTTACTTCAGGCACAGTGCCAGCAACAAAGAAATAATCAGGCAAGAGTTGCTGGTGAACGACAGGACCAGCGGCTGACAGACTGATGAGAAACCAGTTGCCTTCCTAGTTCAAAGTGTCTCTATTCAGCAGTTATCAATTTCTAAGGAGTAAACCATATCATAGCAGAGAAACCTGACAAGAACCCCCATAATCAAATATTCAAAGTGAATGTGACTAGTTGAGGGACTGATTGACACCTTTTGTCCCCTAATATGATGTACTGAGAAATAAACAACATGTTTCTTGTGATATTCCTGCCAACATGAATAACTTCAATCTCATCATGAGATAAATCTAAACTGAGGGACATTGTGCAAATGGCCTGTATTCTTAAATGTCAGTGTCATACAAAATGGAACTATCAGCGCAAAGAAGACTAACAAAATATGCTCCTGCTATGGGCTTGGACTAGACCCAGGAAGAAAAGTATTTTTCTAAAAAAAATATTATTGGGATGGTTGGCAAAGCTGGACATCCTGTAGACCACTCTGTCGGTATTGGTTTCTGACCTGTGTCAGCACTGTCTGTGTTCTTGGGAGATATATTCTGTTGTGTTCAGAAGTGAATGGGTATCATATCTGCAGCCTGCTCTCATATGTTTGGGGAATGTTCTGTGTAAATGTTTCTATAAAGGGTTAGAGTACAGCTCAGTGGCAAAGGCCTTGTGAGTGTGTGCAAGGCCCAGCCCTGAAGACAGTGCTGGGAGAGACACGGACAGGGGAAGGGCAAGAGAACAGAAAAGCTCACGTGAGAACATCGGCAGCTGGAGAGTCTCATTGACAGGAGGGTTCTCTGTAAAATACTCTTCTCGTTGTTGTTACTGTTGCTGTTGTTCTGAAATGGAGTCTTGAACCCATGAGTTCAAGTGATCCTTTTTTCTTATGAGACCCCTGGGATCACTGTGCTCTGTGTCTGGCTTATTTTTCTGTAATTTGCAGTGCCTCATTTGAAATGACTTACAAAAAATTAAATGTTCTGGGGGCTGTATCTTGTGTGATTGCTTACATACCTGCTTGTCCCTAAATGGCCTGTATGGCTCCTTCCTGCTCCCCAAACTTACAGGACTACACATAATGCAAACTGGTGCTTCGTAGATGCTCAGGCCACATATTGGGCTTAGACCAGGTGAGGACACCAGAGAAAGCTACTGTCTGCAAGAAAATGAATGCACAGTTCACTCAGGCAGAGCCGTGCAGGGTCCAGACTTGGGACAACCAGAGGTGCCTTTGTCCTGTGACATGGCATCTTTTTAAGACTTTCTAGAATGCAATGAAAAAAACTGTTTGCCTTCCTTCAGAGTATGTTGAGGCGCCGTGAGAAAGCACATCACCCACACGGCATGTGCCCAGTGTCTTGTGCATGTGCCAGGGCCCATGCTCCCTCTGGAAGTCTAGTGGATGCAAGGTGAGCTACAGGCTTTTACCTGAGCATTTTGTGGTCCCATCCGACTTGTCAGCCTCCCCCATTTCTCATCCCCGTATTCTGCCTCCTCCTCCATCTTTTCTCCCTCTCCACAGATTCACACCCACTTTCAGTCAGATTATCCCAAGCAGAGTTTCTCTGTCTCCTCCACACTGTGCATATACCGTGGCCTGGAGACAGTGCGGTGGACAGAATGCACACTCAAAAGGCCCATGTCTGATCCAGGGCTCTCCTCAAACCATCTTAAATTGCTAATCTTTGAAAGAGCTCACATTTCTGTGTTATATGTGGGCCTGAGCATCATGCAGCTAGTCCTGAGGGCCAAGGATGAAAAATGCAGGCCTAAGGTCCATGTCAGGCCATGTTGTCATGTGGTCTCTGGCTCTGCCTGGGTGCTCTTAAAGTCAGGTGTTCTGCTGGGAGTCAGACATTTGCTCAGCTTAGCTAAAATATGGCCGATGGCCCCTGACAGATTGGCACATCACTGTCACCTGACCCAAACTGTTTGATTTCAGCAAATGCAATCACTTCCAATTCTGAGATCCACCCTTCTCCCTGACTGCCCCACTTAAGATTTACAGAGCAGCAGCTGCTGCTGGCCCTCTGCACGCAGACAGCTGACTCACCTGCTGACTGTGAACACCCCAACAATCCAAGTGCTGATGGTATGTATTCAGTCCGGCTGGCTCAGCCCTGAACAAGGTTTGCTCTCATTTGCCACAGCAGAGACAGGCTCCATCCTCACTATCGTCCTGTTGACTTCGAGGCCTGGAAGGGGCAGGGAGGGCTTCTGACTGCTTCGCATACTCAGGTCCCCTTTGTGGGCCACCCCCTTCCAGCCACCAGGACTGGCTCAGCAGAACTCTGGTCCAAAGCCCAAAGGCTGAGAGGGATGGAGCTGCGCTCTCAAGGACCTGGGCAGCCTCCTTGTGAAGCAAGCCCGCTGTGATTATAGTCTCGCGACAACATGTTCAGCATTTTGCTGTCTGTTAGTCACCCTGCCTCCGCTAGGAGGTCGCCCTGGCTCTGACCCCCAGGACTTACCCAGGTCGTCAGCTGCCACTGACAGATCCACTCTGACTGTCTTCCGGTCCTGGCCCTTGCGCTTTCTTAGAGCTTAGTTTGGGCTTTTTGGGCACCCCTCCCCACCTTCTATCCCCCAGGCACACAGAGCCGTGTACACGGAGGCCCTAGGACTGGGTGGGCTGGAGAGAAGGTCTGTCTCTGAGAGCAGCACATCTGCTAAGGGCTGACTACAGAGAACCTCCCTCGTGTTGTCTGCACCTGCCCGCATAGTCTGACACCAACCTTCTTCCTCCTTGTTTCCTCAACCCTTTGCCTGGAGAGCACCAAAGCCCACTCTAGAAGGGTGTTTTGTGGAACCCTGATATCATGAGACCCCAGGGGTAGGGCCCTCGTGGAAAGGCTAGGCAGCAGACAGCCCACCTGCCAGTGCCGTGTCTTAGCAAGGCCCTGGGCAGTGTGTCTCTAGTCCTGCTGTCCACAGCCCCTGTGGGACTGGGCTGCAGATGAGAAAGTAGCTTCATCGCCTGGGAAAGCTCTTTCAGAAAGTCTTGGGAAGTCTTTAGCTTTCTTTCTCTTCTCTCTGATTTCCGCCCTAGGGTTGGGAAGCCGTTTTCCCTACTCTACACAGGCTTCGCTTCCTAGGAAGGGAGGGCTGTGGTTGTCTTGGCTGCAGGTAGTTCCGGGTTTATGGGAACCTGCCTGAGAAGAGAGCCCTTTGTTCTGCTCCAGTGTGACATGGAGGGCTCTGACACTTAGCCCTGCCTGGTCTAAGGCCCTATAGTGGGTGCCACCGTGCGTTTGTTTGCTGTCTTCAGAGGGCCCATGGGGATGGGGTGCTTCAGAGGTGCTTCCTGGGCTGATATACTGTCGGGCCTCGTAGTCCCCCTTCTTTGGGAGACAGCATTTGGTGTCAGTGAATTTCCTGGCATGGCAGTCTTCCCTTCCTAGCCCCTGTCTGTTGTGGGTGAATGTTCCTTAGCCACATGATGACAGAAACGGCCCTAATTAACTCACACATTGATGAAGCAGCTGCCTGTCTCAAGTAGGGGAATGGAGGCAGGGAAGAAGCTACACCTCAGGCCCCTGCACAGACTGCCTGGCTGTCTTGAAAGGAGCTGTCAGCATGCCATCTCCTGGGACATCTCATTTCTTCTCCAGGCTGCTCCCTATGCACAAGGCTGGAGCTGCCAAGGAACTGGCCAGCGCCCTCCACACACCCTTTCTGATGGGAGGATGCCAGCGCAGAGGCATGACGGAAAACTGGTTATGTGTCTGCTCTCAGGCTTGAAGCTGGTTCCTGGCAGGAACAGAGGTGCAGGCCACTGTTAAGCTTCCCAGCTAGGAAGTTGGAGTTTGGGAGGGCGGATCTTTTGGAGGCATTGGGGTACTTGTGGTCCCTATGATGAACTTAAGCCAGGCAGAGACTCTTGGAGATTTTGGTATCCTTTATGGACTGCCTGGGTATGTGTGTATGTGTGTGTGTGTGTGTGTGTGTGTGTGTATGTGAGAGAGAGAGAGAGAGAGAGAGAGAGAGAGAGAGAGACTGTCTGACCGCTGTCCTGACCCTTCTGTTTCCTGGGAACTCCTGCATGGGCCTTTTGAGTGGGAGAACCTTGGGTTTGCCTAAGAACCTGACCACGTAGGCCTCTGTGTTTGGCACATGCTCCATAACTGGTCATTAATATGATCTTAGAAACCTAAGGACCATGGCACATATGTGCAATACCAGCATTTAAGAGCCTGAGGCAGGAGAATTGCAGTGAAGGTGAAGTTAGCTTGGGCTTCATAGCAAGACACTACCTCAAAACAAAAACATACATAAAGAAAGAAAGAACGAAAGAAAGGAAGGAAAGAAACAAAAGGAAGGAAAGAAAGAAAGAAAAAGACAGTAAGGAATGTTCCAGGCATAGTGGTATACACTTCAATCCCAGTACCTTGGGAGGCAGAGGCAGGTGGATGTCTGAGTTCAAGGCCAGCCTGGTCTACATAGTGAATTCCAGGACAGTCAGGGCTACGAAGAGATACCCTGTCTCAAAAGGAAAAAAAGAATGTGAAAGGAGTCTTTATGTGGGCTTGTCAGCATGTCCTGCCTGGTATCCTCTTTACGTTCAGGAGGACCGGGATTGAACTCTATTTTAAGGGTTTGTTTATTTTGTATATATGTCTGTGTGTATGTGTGTGCACCATGCATAGACTGCTGAGTGGGGAGAGGATGAGCTCCTGGTCCTGGCCTCCAGCTCTGTCCTGGAAAGCACAGACCATTAGTGGTTCTCCTAGTGTGAGGCCTGCGATCATGGAAGATAAAGCTCCCGACACTGGCTTTGCATGGAGGGAGAGTACAGTAGAACCTCTGAATGCTGCTTCAATTTCAGAATGGCCGGATGGCGGTAGATATGGTTTCTCTCCTAGAGTTCCTGAGTCCTTTGGTTTCTGGGGAGCTGCAGGCTGGCATGCAGCCTGTGGCCCTCATCTCTGCCATAGGCCACTGTACCCAGGTGGGTCCACACACATATATCTCTTCCTATGCAGGTGAAGTAATAACTTCTCTAGGATAAGAACTGCCCCCTGTTCTCACTGCCTCTTCCAAGGAGGGCTGGTGTGGTACTGGCTTCCTAGCTCCTGGGATCCTGAGCCCAGCAAAGTGCCAGTTTCTTGTGCTTCTCCCCACAGCAATCCAAAGGTCCAGGTGGAAGCCATTGAGGGCGGAGCTCTGCAGAAGCTACTGGTCATTCTGGCCACAGACCAGCCTCTCCCCGCCAAGAAGAAGGCAAGCCTGCCCCTTTCCCCTGTCCAGCATCCATCACACTCCCAGGGACTGAGGGGGAAAGGCTCCTTTCTGCTCATGCCATACACAGGGCCCTGAGCACTGTCATCACAGAGAGCTCACAATATCTACTGCTGACGGCAGTGTCATCCGGAGGCTTGGGTACAGCTGCGGCTGGGTGACCTTGCATTCCCCCCAATCTCCTGAGCCATGCTGTTTGTCCCCCATTTGCCTACTTTGTTGGGGTTATCTGAGGTCCCCTTGGCTTTCATCACCCTGAGTTCTGGGGTACAGATGGACCCAAGGGGATAAAGGGGCCAGGAATGGAGGCTGGGCTGGATGACCTCAGCTGGCTTTTCTGTGCCTTAGGATTGGTACAAATTTGTGTGCCTCTCACTTATCCCTGGCATGTGCCCTCCCCCCCCAGGTCCTGTTTGCACTCTGCTCCCTGCTGCGCCACTTCCCCTATGCCCAGCAGCAGTTCCTCAAACTGGGGGGGCTGCAGGTCCTCAGGAGCCTCGTGCAAGAGAAGAGTGCGAAGCTACTGGCTGTGCGTGTGGTCACCCTGCTCTACGACCTGGTCACTGAGAAGGTGAGTGTCCACACTTGCTCTGTCTTTCCCTTTGTTTTGCCTTGTGTCCCCTTCTGGACATTTGACCAAAGTACCCCTCGAATGCCTCTGTCCAGCTTACTGGACAGACACATGGATGGATGGAGAGAGGAGACATGTATCAAAGAGGATGTCCTATGAGACATGACACCGGCTGGGTCCCGAGGGCTGGGGAGGAAGGGAGGAGGTGCTAGCAATGTTAGTGCCAAGTGTGTAGGCGGTCAGGCGTGCTGAGGAAGGCGTGGGAGGGGCGGAGCGTCAGAGCCGGGAGCCATACAGCAGCCAGGAGACCAAAGAGCTAGGCTGGGATTCTGGGATTCTGGAAACCTGGGCACACTTCCTCTGGGAGCTTTGTCTCTGAGAGACAAACTGTGGTTTGTTACCTGAGGAGATTTGGTACCGGTCCGCTTAGGTCTTGAGGAGAGAGATTTAGGCTTGGGTTCTCAGCCCCTGCCCGAGGGTTCTCCTCGGCTCCATGCCACTGCTGACTGGTGGGACAGGGCTGGCTAGTGTATAGCAGACCAAGGGCTAGGACAACAGGCCTGAGCCATGTGCCAGGCCTGGAGCAGGAATCTGAACCCAGGCTGCCTGGCCCCATGTTATACAAACTGTCTGGACATGTAGGTATTTTTAAAATGGTGTGCGTAGTGCTGTGTATATGGGTGTGTGCATAATGTGCGCGTGTAGGTGCTGATGGTACGAAGTAAGTGTAGGGACCAGAGGACATCTTAATGGGTTAGTTTTTTCCATTCACCTTTACATGGTTCTGGGGACTGAGCTCAGGTTGCCAGGTGTATGGAGCCTTTGCCTTTGCCCACTAAGCCATCTCGTCAGCCACATGTAGGAATTCTTACTCACTTGCTAGACCCCTGGGAGTAGGGACTGGGTCCCCATTTTGGTTTCTCTAGCACCTAACACTGTGAGCTGGTGTTTTGATGAATGGATAGACGGATGGACACACAGAATGATGAAGGAGCATGTAAGAAGTCAAGAATCCAGTTGGTCGCCTCCCAGGAAGTCCCCGGGGGCCCAAAGTCATGTAGAAAGCAGCTAGGCATCCCCTGATGGGAAGAGCTAGCCCGGTGCCGGATGACTGCCGTCTGCACTCTCTCCCCTGGCTGTGCAGATGTTTGCTGAGGAGGAGGCAGAGCTGACCCAGGGCTCACCCCCAGAGAAGCTGCAGCAGTATCGCGAGGTGCACCTGCTGCCAGGCTTGAAGGAGCAGGGCTGGTGCGAGATCACCGCCCGCCTTCTGGCCCTTCCTGAGCATGATGCTCGGGAGAAGGTCCTGCAGACACTGGGTGCCCTCCTGGCCACCTGCCGGGATCGCTACCGTCAAGACCTCCAGCTCAGCAGGACACTGGGCAGTCTCCAAGCAGAGTACCAAGCGCTGGCGTCCCTGGAACTCCAAGAAGGCGAGGATGAAGGCTACTTCCGGGAGCTGCTGGCCTCCATCAACAGCTTGCTAACGGAGCTAAGATGAGGCTGCCGCCATGATACCAGGACTGGACTTGGGCTGCGGTAGTGTGAGCTTGGGTGGTTCTTCAAGGTACATCACCCAGGAGGGAGGACTTCCTGACTGGGGCATGAGCTTTTTCTGGGCAGAGCTGGCTTGGCCATTAAACAGACGTGAAGAGTATGGTCTGTCTCTCGCAAATCTGTGCAGATTGGGGGACCCTGCCTTGAGCCCTGAGGGTAGTGAGCCACTGGTGATGGGCCTGTAGGTCATGCTGGTCAGCCCAGGGCTTGCTGGAACAGGCTGTCAAAGGAAGGCCTGGTCTAAGAGTTGGCAACCTCAGGCGGTTTCACTTTGAAAGTCGTTTAACCTCTTAGTAAAGAATATTGTTAGTAACAGCAGAGTGCGTGCCTAAAGCCCCGTGCCAGCACTGGGCGCTCAGCTTGGCCCCTCCCTGCACAGGCTGGAGGGTCATCACATTGTCCTTCTACCTGGGCCAAAGATTCCTGGTCCTGATGAGGCCTGGGGGCATCTCCGCAGGGGACTGCTCTGTCCAAGGGGCAGCAAGTGGGCCCTGGCCGCTGAAGCCGCAGTCCACATGCTGGGAGGATGCAGGGCCCTTGCATGTGGGAGAGAAGTAATCTTGTTTCAGCTGACAGTGGATGCCTGGGCAGGCCCCTGAGCAGGGCAGAGGTGCCCTGTCTTGTGTCCTTGCTCCATCCAGTGTCTAGGGTAAGCCTAAGGAGGGGCAGACATCGACTGTGTGGACCCCCACCCCAGAGAGACTGAGTGCCAGGCTGGGAGTCTGCTGCAGGTTGCCATGGCAACCCCAGCTCTGGGCTTTCCTGATTTGGATTCTGGTGAGTTTGTTTTTCAGTCTTTCCCGGTGCACCAAAGGCTGGCTCTTGCTGGCTCCTACAACCCTCCCGTCCCCAGGAGGGCAAGTTGGGAAGGTTACTGTTGGA
The DNA here is from genome assembly GCA_028658305.1 of Pachyuromys duprasi. Taxonomy (NCBI): domain Eukaryota; kingdom Metazoa; phylum Chordata; class Mammalia; order Rodentia; family Muridae; genus Pachyuromys; species Pachyuromys duprasi. The sequence goes on from CM053764.1 coordinate 9,232,875, forward strand.
CAGCCTGTGTGAATCTCGCCTTCACAGACCCAGAGAAACAATGGGTGAGTGGGTGGTCTCGCTCCTTGCATCCTCCCCCCCCACCGGGTCTTCCTCTCTGCCCTCCCCTGCCCACATTAGCCACAAAGAAGCAGTGAGCTGTGGTCCTCAGAACAGCCGAGGATGCTTTGGGAAGGTGCTTTCCACTGCAGGGATCAGAACAGTCTGCCAAACACTGGGTGCCACTGCCTTTTGGCCTTAAAGACCCACGGCTGTGGTGGTGCATTTTTCAGAGGCACAAACAACAACCCAGGGGGCCTGTGTGCTGCCTGAGCTGACACGCCGAGGCTGTGCACACTGTGGGAAGGGCACGTGTGCTCCCGGAAACAGCCTTAGGAGAAACGGCCCTGCCACCTTAGTCACCAGCAGGGCAGGGCTCAGAAGGGCTGTGCTAGAGCCTGGCCGTGGACAAGTCAGGACACACCTTGGAGACATGGTCAGCAGTGTCTGTGAGTGGATATTTAGAAAGGAGCAAGATGAGGGGCCCTGAACAGGGCTGGCCAGGATGTGCAAGGAGGCCCAGCCAGGCCTCTGTGCGGCAGCATGCATGCCGAGCCCTGGGGACCGCTGCACGCGCTGGGGGTTGGACTGGACACACACACACACACCCCGCTAGAGCCTGATGTAGGTCTCCACTGCCCTTGTGCCCTCGCATATGATGCCTGGATCAGCACATCTGCACTTGAAAGCATGTGGGGGCTGTGATCCTGGGGGCCAGCAAGGGGGCTGGACCAGTGGAGGCTGAGGCACAGGCCTGGTGGGGCACTCCACCTTTCCAGTGACCGCGCCTAAAGCATCAGAGAAGGTGAGGTTAGCTTGTCACCTGCTCGGCATCCTCCAGGCTGGGAGCCAGGAAGCCAGCTCAGGCTTCTTGTGGGTCAGCTCTGGTCCTGTTACCCCGGACAGCACTGCGTGGGTCTTCAGGGTTACAGAAAAGCCCTTCTTTGCGTCGCCTTTCAGTGCCATCCTGGGAGCGACAGCCAGGAAGCATGGCCAGTGCTCGAGGCTAGTGAATGTGACAAGGCTCCAGCCACCTGAGCTGGGGTGAAACCCCCTCCTCCCCAGCCTGTCACATAGTGGGAGCCTCCTCCACCTGATGGGCAGCGCCCTGCCCCTGGGCTGCATCTTCTGTGTGAGGATGAAGGGATGCAGAGTGGGGAGGTGGGCCAAGGCCCCATCCCATCCCTCAGCAAGCTCGGTTTCTAGTCACTTGCTTGTGTCTTTTGTCATCCGAGCTGTACTGACTGGTTCTGAGATGAATCGGACAGAGATTCCTGCTCTAGGGGCCGAGGCAGGTGGTGGTGCCCTGGAGGAACAGAGCTGAGCAGATCCCGGGAAAGCCCCCAGAGACTGATGGCACCCACGCGGAGGCTTGAAGACTAGCCCAGGTAAGGTGGAGAGGGTTTGAGCCAAGGGGGAGGGACCCCTGCTTGAGAAACCCACACTTGGTGGTGCTTGAGGGCATAGTGGGAGGGGCCAGGCTACCTGAGGTGCAGCCACACAGGCCATTAAGGACCAGGTGATCCAGGGCCCTGTCAACCTTGCCCTGGAGCCTGTCATCCTGACACAGTGGGCAGCAGCCTGGCTGACGCCTCCCCCCCATTTGTTCATTTCTTTCACACACGTTCTGGCTTAGTGCCGTGGGTCAGGCCTGTGCTACACAGGATGGAGAGAGAGGAGGAGAATGGGCTCCACTGAAGGGAACAGAACCCTGCAGGGCCCCAGGGGAGCCATAAACCTGTTGAGCTGGGGTAAAACAGCCTGTTATAAATTAAATGACAGAACCTATGGTTCAGCAATAGATTACAAAGTCAATGGTAATTTTATAAATTAGTAAAGATCAAACAAAAATTGGGGGGAACCAATAAAATTGAAAACAAAAACGTGGAGAAAGACTAATGAAACTAAACGATGGTTCTGTGAAAAAGAGGAGCCACAACCAACCAAAGAAGCGGCTGTCACTGAGTCCGCAAGCATTAACGGCAAGAGGTGGAAAAACCGCAAACAGCTCTCAACAGATGTGTCATGCAGTCCATTTGACAGCCTGGAGGAACCAAAGCATGGGCCTTGCTTGCCGGTTGGCGCTGCTGGGCTCCACATCTCCGCGAGCTCGGCGCTGGGGGCAGCGGTGACTGCCCTGCAATTCCATAGGGTTTGTTGGACACGCTCCTCACGGAGCAAAAAGCAAGGCGTCGTGGGGCCTTCCCCAGCTTCGAGGAAATCCTTAGTACAGACCCCTCTCGAGCCCCAGCCAGGCTCCCCCGCGGCTCCAGAGCGAAGGCTCAACGCGCAACTGTCGGTCCACCTGCTGGTTTAATGTCAGTTTGCCACAAGTTAGGGTCACCTGGGTGTGGGGCCTCACCTGAGCAAGTGAGGGGGAAGACACCCCAGACGTGGGTGGGCTGATGGCAGCCCAGTAGATAACGGCGTGGAAGAGGGCGGGACTGGCCTTTTGCTGGCGCAGCCTTCCACCCTCCGCCTGGTCTCCTGCCCTGCCGCCGCCGCCAGAACCGGAGTCTCCAGCTTCCAGCACCGGCCCGCAGCTCTCCAGGTTTTTGGCGCCCGATGAAGACTGGGGAGACGCCCAGCAGCAGCCGAGTCCCCAGCCTCTGGGGTGTTGTGTAGCTGCTGTGGCTACCTGCAAGTGAGCTGATTTAATAAACTCTTCACATGCGCGTACATCCATCACCCCATCTGCCCCACTCGTCCCGGGAGCCCTGACGCACCGCAAACGGGATCGAGGGAACTTCCTCACCTCCTAGGGTCTCTGTACAACCCACACCTGCCACCCTCAAACAGAATGGTGAAAGACCAAATCCACCCCTCTAAGGGCGACGCCAAGGGCCGTCTTCACCACTCCTCAGCGCTGTGCTGACGGCCTGGGCAGGCCTCGGCAGCAAAATGAAGTAGGAAGCAGACAGGTGACAGATGGTCGGTTTGTGAAACCCAGACTCCACGGAAGAAGGTCTCCTAGATCTGTGTACCGAATGGATGTGTTTCTGTATACTTGGCATAAATAGATACTAAAGTTTGAAAGTGGTACTTCACAGCTGCAGTAGCAAATGTGCAGCTTCTGCCGGCAGAAGTGCAGAGAGCCAGGCCGGCAACTATAAAACACCAAAGAACTAAATCTAAGAAGAGCTCGGTAAATGGGAGACGCTCTGAGCACCCTGGCCGGAAGGCTCAGGGCCACTGGGATGTCTGCCTCCGCAGGTAATCTTAGGTGGAGAAATCAAGAGTCTTGTTTGAAACTTAAGTGGAAACACAAAGGCATTAAAATAGCTGAAATAGTTTTGAAAAGGAAAAGGGGCTCACACTACCTGATCTTAAGACTACAGGAGTCAGGGCCAGTGGCTTGCTCAAATGACGTGTAGCAAGGCATGGTAGTGGTCTTTAGTTCCAGCACTCGGCAGGCAGATCTCTGTAAGAGTGAGGCTAGCCTGGTCTACATATTGAGTTCCAGGACAGCCAAGGGTTATGTGAAGAAACACTGTTTCCAAAAAATAAACAGAAATAGATGTATAGATCAATAAATCGGAGACCCACACAAATAACTCCCCTATGGTCAGGGCGGATCTTCCAGACTCCAGAGTAGGCCTGACACACAGATCCTGCCTAACTCTCTAAAGCTGCCTACTTTTCCTTTCTGCCAAGTGCCTCACTATGTAGCCCAGGCTGGCCTTGAACTCAGTTCTGCCAGTCTTGTCTTTGCCATGCACTTATGCCGAGTGGCTGTTAACAGAATGAGAACAGCTTTCATTTTCCTCCAGTTTCTTGGGAAGAGGATTCATTCTACTACAGATCACAGCACATTCAGCAAGTGGATTTTCTTTTTCCTTCCACAAGAATGACCTTTCGTGTGAAGAGGGTGCGGTGTCGCTTTGTAGAGATGTGCCGGAATTTCTCTGCTGTCACTGCTCTTGTGCCGTGGAGCTGTTCTTTAGTAAAAGGAAGTGTTGCTTGAGCTTACATGACTGGGCGCCAGCCAGGCTCCCACGTGACTCCTGGGCAGGGAGCAGACGCCATGTGGACAGACTGGACAAAGGCCGATGCCATTGAACAGTGAGGTTCTGTGGCTCCGCACAGGCATGCAGCATCCGCAAAGTTAAACGAGAAGAACCAGTCACCTGAGCAGTCCGTCCTCATGTGGTTTTGCTTTTTCTGTTTCAGTTACCCTTGGTCACCCATGGTTCAATGTCCAATGGGAGACTGTAGAAATTGTCTGGTTATCTGTCTGTTTTAGAGACAGGGTCTTTCTTACATACCCTGGCTGGCCTTGAACTCAGAGATCTGCCTGCCTCTGCCTCCCCAGTGCTGGGATTAAAGGCGTGTACCACCACAGCTGACAAAGGTGCAAAGGTGGAGAGAGATTGTCTTTTCAATAAGTGCGGCTGTAGCAGCTGGACCCCTGTGCACGATTAATACACAGTTCAACTTGAAATCAATCATGGACCTGTTTACAAAATAGAAAAATGTTTATGACGTAGAGGCAGGCAGAGTTCTTAAATATAACACTGGACTTATCCGGAAAATTTTTAAAAATCTCATGAATTCTACTCAAAGTAAAAACTTCTGTTAAGAAATTAAGAAAATAAAAAACCACAAACAAAATCCTTTGCAAATCACATATTTGACAAAGGGTTTGTAAAAGACTTTCAAAGCCCATCTGTAGAATCAACCCAATAAAAGACAAGGGATTTAAAAATGCATCTCACCAAAGACACAGATGGCTGAGGAGCACACAAGTGCGCGCAGCATTTGAAGTTGTTAGAGAAATTCACATAAAACCACAATGAGACACCACTGCACACCTATACCCAAACACAGCCTTGGACGCCATGTGCAGAGACGGAACAGCTGGACGCTCACTGCCGCTGGCACAGCTGGTTGTGAACAGTTTGCAAGTCTGTTACAGTTGAACATTACTTTGTACAGAATACAACCTTTTCCTAGGTGTTTACCTGAGATAAGCAAAAATCTGTTTATACAAAAGTCTGTTCAACTGCTTCTGTGAAAATGTATTTTTTTTTTTAATCTAGAAATAGTTCCAGTGTCCCACACAGTAAGAATGAATGAAGACGTAGGATTACCACTCACTGCTGGAAGCAGCAAGGGTGCTCTCGAGGGTGCTTCCAAAAGGCTCTGCTCCCTGAGGTGCACTGTGTAAACGCACAGGCTGAGAACAAGGAACTTCAGTTAGAGGCAGCGCGGGAGGGGAAGGGGGTGTGCGAGCTATCCGGATGTACCACGGAGAGCGCGTAACTTCCTTTGTGTCATCAGAAAGAGTGGCTTTACTACATGTAAATTCCAAACTAATTTTTAATTTTAACTATTAAAAATTTTTAAAATTTTATCTAACTTATGTGCGTGGCTGTTTTGCCTGCACTTACGCCTGTGCTTCATGTGTTCCTGGTGCCTGCAGAGGTCAGAAGAGGGTGTTGGGTCCGTGAGACAGGAGTTACAGATGTTGGTGAGCCACCATGTGGGTGCTGGGAACTGAGCCGTTTCTCTAGCCCCACCCCAACCTAAATTTTTAAAAAGAAAACCAAGAGCGAGCGAGAGCAAAGCCTACTGTGCGCTCCCCACGCTGTGCTCCGGGGAGCCTTCTCCCAACTCCGGTTCAGGACAGCCTCGAGGACCGGCGGAGGAACCGGGGCAGCACAGCCGGAAGCTTGCCTGCTAAGGGGGTGAGGGCACCGGGCCCGGGCCCACCGGGCCGCCAGTTCTGACGCTTGGGCTCTTCAGAGCGGCCCCACGGCTGTGCCCTGCCGGGTACGAAGCCTATCCAGATTTTGGTCTGGGCTTCTTCGGTTGCCAGCTTTTTACAGAACCCTCCGACATCGTGTCAGAGGACGCAGCCAAGCCCACGCCTAGAACGTGAAGTAACGGACTGGGAAGGTGCGCGGGGAACAGCGTGCGGGTGCGCCGGTGGGGCCCAGGCTCAGAGGCGGAGAGGCCGGCGCAGGCCGCCTGGCCTTGGCGGGGAGTGGGCGGCGAGGCGCTGGCCTGCCGTGGCAGCGCGGGAGCCGGGCAGCACGGAAGGGCAGGCCGCGGCACTTGTGGAGACCCCGGGTGAAACGGCCGCCGACGGCTGGAACTCGGGAACTTCCTGAGGAGCTGACGGAATTGCAAGGGTTCTTTCTCTCAGCCCCAGGCGCTTGCGGAACTGCAGGTCGCGGCAGACCTGGCCAAGAACTACACACACAACCATGGGAGGGGCACCGGAAGCCCCGAAACCCCGCTTGCAAAGGCCAGTCTCTTCCGGGGTCAACCCCCACGGTCAGGAGTCTGCGTCGTGCTGGGGCCGCGGAGGCCCTGTGAAGCCTGAGGCAGATAAGCCCGGGAAGCCGATGTGCTGCGGCATGGAGGGCCCTGACCAGGGCTGGGGCTCCGCAGACGGCCTGGGGCTGGCGTGACCCTCCGCAGCATCTGCAGATGGCTGCTGGCCTGTGCTGTTTTTACTAACCTGAGGCAGTATCTGGTAAAAACAAGCACAATCGCTGCAGGGGAATCTGCTGGTGTTGGTGACGGGGACACCCATCTCCCTAGGGCCGTGTACATTAGCAAGTGACCTAGGCCTGAGCGGAGACGGGCATGGTGACAAAGAGGGCAGGGACGAAGGAGTGAAATCCAGCCGCAGTGCCTGGGGGTGTGACCTCCACCGAGGAACCACCAGCGCGCGGGCAAATCAGGGTGCACTTTGGCAGGTAGAGGGAATGCTAGCGATGGGTGTCCAACGCTGAAGGTGGGGAGGCCAGCGGGCACAGGAGGACTCCAGCTCTGTGATGGGAAGTGACTTGCACGGGGTCTGTGCTCGGGGCAGACCTCTCGACTCCCTTGGACAGGGATGACTGGCAGCGATGGAGGGGGGGGGAGATGCTGTTAACTGGCAGCCCACCTACCGGAATGCACGCACACAGGCCCATTGGGTCACCAGCACAGTATTGCAGGGATGATGGGGAATAGCTTTCCAAAGAGCACTCGGGGGAAGGAAGCGGACATGTTGGGTTTCCCTGTGGAAGAGCCTATGCAGCAAGAAATGAGGCCTGGCCATGGCACCTGAGCAAGCCTGGCAGCCCAGCAAGCTTCGTCTCCCTCAGCTGTGATGTCAGGACCTGCAGCCCAGGGACAGCTGCCGACTTCGGGGGAGGTTTTTGAAGAAGATGGCGGCATGGGCCACATAGCAATGTGCAAGGTGGTCACAAATTAGAGACCTTGCCTTCATTTTAAAGGTAGTTTCATTTTGGTACTTAGCCCAAAAACGTGACTGGTAGTGCAAGCCAAGTGGGACATAGCAGGAGGGGCTTTAGGCATGGGGAGCAAAAAGCAAGTGTGCTCTGGCCAGGGTGAACATCTCAGAATACCAAGCATAAAAGCAGCAGCCCAAAGACCAACCAGTATCAGTCATTTAAAGCCGGGTATCCGGGCAAGATCAGAAAAGCGACGCACAGAGGGCAAGGTTCAGGTACTTCAGAAGAGCTCGGGAAGGCAGGCAGGAGAGTGGACAGAGGTGTGTCCCGGGGAGCGCTCACGCAGGTTTGACAACAACTGGCCACTCTGACTGTGGAAGGCAGTCTCCTCACAAGGTACGAGCTCCCTGAAGTGGCAGAAAGAACAGACTCCAGTAACAGTGCCACAGCCATCTTTAGGGAGCTCCAAGAGGTAATGTCTAGTGGGAAGGGACAGAAGACGAGGCCAGGGAATGGAGGCATTTTCGAGTTGTGAGCGCTGAGGAGACGGCTTCGCCCATGGCTTTGAGGAGCCCTGAAGAATGGTGACAAAGATCCTGAGGATGGGGACCCAGGCTGTGGCACTGAGCAGGACTGAGGTCCCTCCCTCGCTCCCTCACTAGGCAACCATCCCAGGAAGAAGGGCACTGGTGTGTGTGCGCGCGTGCGCAGAGGCGTGGTGAGCACAAGTATGACATTCCTCTCGAAGAGAAAGGAGTGACTTCTGTTTCTTAGACTTGGTTTCATAGTGGACTTTATTGGGAAAATTAGTGTAAAAAAGTCAGATTCATACAATTTAAATAAGACAGTAAAATCTTTCCCTTGCAGCTAAGGTAACTGCTATAGAAATCACAAACAGGGCAGAGTCTAAGTCACTGCCTAAGCAAACACTGTGCGTCAGGCTGCTTTGCCAGCCTGAAGCAGGAAACACTGCGATTATTAGAAGTGAGCCCGATGATGAATTTGCATTTGAAGCTGGAATAATAACGGGTGGGGGTGGGGGCATGTTCTGATTACAGCATCACAGCATTCTAGCCTGAAAAAGCAACTCTATTAATGTCCTGCAGCAGAGTACATTAGTGACTGTAGCCATGCATTGTAATTCCCATTTTGTTTCATAAAGAAAGCAATCAATTCTCTGCGTAATACATTATGTTTATTGTTTCCTATGGTTTCCTCCTCAGAAGAGGTCTCTGGTACTCTCCTTCTCCAGACTGTTTCAGAGGGTGCCCAGGGTCACCCCTGGTCATTTAGTTCCATCCGGCCCAATGTAAGGCAGAAGGCGACCTCTCCCCTCAGGCCCTCACCTAGAAAGCAGACACCTCCGCCTACTCAGAAATGTGACTGAGAAGTTAATGTGGTGCTCTTTGGTTACAGAACTTTTATTTCCATTGAAGCTTATAAAAAATATAGCTAGAAATATATTTCTGAATTCTAAAAGCTTTTCCCCCCTAACCAGCTTTAACACGAACATGTCCTTGCAAAATTCACCACCTGCTTGAGTTTGAAATCTGCTACTTCCCTGTGGATTATAACAGTGTTCTCTACTTAGCAAATACATTTGAGTGAAGCACATGACTGCTTTTCAGGCCCCCGTGGGCTGTGCAGGCTCAGATGCTGTCCATGGCTTTGAACTCGCTGAGGGCCTGCACAGGGTTCACGTGCTTCTTCTGAGAGGCTCGCTTAATCTTGGTCTGCGTGTCATCCTGCTTCTCTCTCTTCACCAAGGGTTTCTTCTCAGGTGCCTTCATCTTCCACGACACAGCAGGGAGGTTGAGGGACGCCATACCCTGTGACTTCTGGTATTTGGTGGAAGCCACATAGGATGCCTTCACCGTCTGCACTACAGCGTTCATGAGGTTCTTGGCTGCCTGGATCAGGGACATGGCGCTGTCCACCTATGAGGGACAGATGGAGTGGTGAAGAGCCTGACTGTAGAACCCTCCATGCAGGCCTGGCCATGCCAGCTCTGGCCTCCACCATCTTAACAGGGGTGAGGGTCCCCGAGCACTGTGTAGGCCCTTTACTGCCTTCTCAACGGCAGTTCTTACCCATGTAGTCTGTAACACTTGCCTTTAGAAAGAAAGGTGACACATAAAATCACCTCACCATCCCCGCCCCTCGGGGTGCTGAGTGACTGGAACGCTGTGTGGCCTCGTGAGCAGAGAAGCCATGAAGTCAGGCCCTGCCCCCACTCTGCTGACTTCAGGTGTGGGGTCTTGCCCCCCCCTAGAGAATACAAGCCCTCTACAGACCTCCTGCCCACAGTAAGAAGGACCCCAGAAATGTGACCTGCTACGTTGCTCCAACTTGAAACTGAGGAAGCAGCCTGCACGGTTCTACTTGGTAATTCCTGAGCAAGCTTAATTACTCTCTGGGGGAGGGGAGGGTTAAAACCTCTTTCCTTGAAGACCAGCTAGAGAGAGAGACTAATCCTGGTAACGGTTCTGAGTATCACCAATTATGCCATGCTAAAAAGAGCATGTAGTTCAACAGCGATGGTGCCAATGTGTGGCCTGTGGGCTCCAGGAACCTAGGAGGGCCTTGTAGTTTCTGCTCTCTGTACCTTCCATGTCTGGAGTACGTGGGCAGTGTGTAGAGACAAAAGTCTATTTCCGTTGCAGACAAAGGTCAGCAAATCCCCACTGGCCACCACTTCTCATTACTAACACTCACCCCAGAGACGACAAGCTCTCCACCAAGGTTCTGCACTTCTGCCTTGACCTTGCTACAGATGTTGAGCTGGTGGCAGTAGAGAGCGATGCGCTGAAGGTAGGCCAGCAGGTCCTGCTTACAGGCTGAGTCTGGGCACTGCAAGGACAAGGAGCTCGGCACTGAGGACTCCCAGCCCCAGAAACACCCCCACCCCCTCACCCCCACCCCGGCTCCCCGGGCTATTTCTCAAAAGTTTCCTGTGGGCAGTAGCTTCCTCCCTTCCCGAAGGAGCAAAAGGCAAGAGGGGGTGAAGCATCCTATTCTCTAGGCGGTTACACTCCAGGCAAGTGCCCTCTGAGCGCTGCACGGTGTATGCAGCCAACACATCCCGACACTTCCACTCAGCAACTCGGTGCCCACCAGCGGCTACTGCCCTGGCGCCTAGGTCTCCATCCCAGAGAAGCTCATGGTCTAGCAAGCAAGGGCCTGGTCACACAGAAAAGCCAATACTCTAAGCTATGTACATTAACCATCCAAACAAACAATCTGCCTAAGGCACTGTCCGCTCAGCAAGGGTGCACGAGATCGACCTGCTCACAGACCACGTGAGGAGCGATCCCAACGTAAGCGTGCAGCCCCGGCCTAGACACTGAAGCACGGCGCTCTCCAGTTCAGAACAGACACTTTCTTCCAGTGCGGGGGTGGGGGGGCGCGCGAAGCGAGAGGCAGTGTGCTAGAAATGCGTCTACACTCCAAGCTGAAGGCGCCACCGAAGCAGGACAGATTCAAGTCTGATTTGTATTTTATCGTGACAGTGTTGCTGGCTGTACACAAAATGGAGGAAAGACAAGGAAACAGGCCATAGTGGCCCACGCAGGTGAGACCCATGGAGCTAATTTCAGAGAGGAAAGAGCAGGTGCTGCACTGGCCACAGGCTTTAGTGTGTGGCCAAGAATGACTGTCAAATGTTGACTGTCAAATGTTGGCTGTCGCTCATCCTGCAGCCCGGGAGCCTGAAAAGCCCACACTGTTGTGCTTGAAGTCATGGTCCACCACAGGAGCGCTGTGCAGCTTCCTGGAGGTGCGTAGCAGCAAGCGCTGAGACAGAGAAGCCTGTCCCCCAGCACATCCACGAGGCTTTCAACAGCACCCAGAGCTCAAGGCCCACAGAAACCTCTGTATGGGCTCTGACACACCAGTTCCCGTGCCGAGGCCAGCAGAGTGTGCTTCTGCCCAGAACAGAAGTTCTGAGGGAGGACAGAAACAACAGAAGAGGTTGGTTTTAAAGATTTAGTGGTAAGAGTTTTAGGATAGACACACCCAACTCCCGAGACTTGTCAAAAAAAAAAAAAAAAACAACAGGATTTGAGAAACCCTTAGGAATGCATGCTGGGATTAATCAAGTAAGTTAGAGCAATTTTCAAAGATGAGCTATGGCCCATGGTAACGCTCATTAACAGCTGCCTCAGCAGTGGGCCAAGCAGAACGCCACTTACGTGATCTGCAATGGTTCTGCCAAGCTTATCCATCCTGGATCCTGCCTCAGCAATTTTCTTGGCAGCACTGATCACATCTGATGTATTTTTGAGTGGTCCTTTGCCTCTGAAAAGAGAAGAGAATCCCTGTCTATGAAGTTCTCCTGGTTCTCTGGGTGGAGAAAAAAGATCTCTACAAAGCATCAGGGCCCCGGGGAAGTAAGCAGCCTCTCTGCAGGGCCTGCAGCGGTGGCTTCTGCTCACCGGGTGAAGTCGGTCATCTCCATCATAATCATGCACATCTGCTTGGCCAGCACAATGATGTCATTGCCACTGTCATCCCATTTGGACACTTCAGCATCCAGCTTGCTCTTTTCTTCCTGGAAACTGGCCACCTGTTCTGCAATCTTTGCTTTTTGCTCCTGAGGAAGCTGAGCCATGATCGCCTACAATCACAAGGCAAACCACTCTTAAGAAGTTCTCTCAGTGCATTAGCCAGGAAGACTCCTAACAGCCACCTACAACCTAGGTAGGATAATGCTTTAGTACTTTCATTTTTGCCTGAAGGGCTACTTCCTCACTTTTGCAGGAGGTAACTGCATCCTAAATTCCCAACCCACTTTCAAAGCCATGTCTGAATGTGGAGGGAGCAGCATGGGGGGCTAACTCAGAGGCTTCCCCATCACATCTGTGCAGAGCTGACTGACTGACTCAAGTTTCAAGCTTGCTGCTGTCCCTGGGACCAGGAAAGGAGAGAAAGGGAGGATGAGTGGTTGTTGGAGCCCTTCCTGAATAGACATTTCCAAGTTTGGAGGATCCGGCAGAGGTAGCCTGAGAAGGCAGGCAGAGTCTGTAGAGGAGCACACACCTTGGCTACCTGACAAGCACCGCTTTGGAGACCAGCTGCCAATTCTCGCCCACAGGCCTGAGCTCCACCCTCTCAGCTCTCCAAGCGCTCACCACCAGGAAGGCGGGGACATGCTCTCTGACAGATTTCCATGGAGTGAGAAAATAGACTCCATAGAAATATATCTTGGCACCCTTCCAAAAGCATGGATGCTATTGACTGGAGATTTAATGACCCAGTGCAATGGTGATAACTGCTCTTCTTGAATGTACCAGTGGGCTTTTTTTTTTTTTTTTTTGTACTTTTAAGAGCACATTCCCATGGTTATCAATGCAATGAGCAGAAGCATTTCAAAATTCTTTTTAGCATATGTTATACTCAGTCTTTCTTAACTCAGGATATACCATAAACTGACAGCCCAGTACTGCCTCCTTACCCGGGCACTCTGGCCAGCTATCAGTTGGTCATCTTCTGTCTGGACACTTGTCCTACTTCTGACATCAAAATCTTCCGTCTCAAAATCAGAGTCATCCAATTCCTCTGGGGTCTGAAAGACAAAAGATGATCAGATGCAGTCCCAGGCCTCTGGCCTCTCTGAGTGAAACCTCTTGGCCAGAAGTGTGAAGGCTCAGAAGGTAGGACTCTGCTCACCAGAGAGTAGTCTGCGTAGCATCCACACTCACTTTTTTGTTCTGTTTTTTAATACAGGGTTTCTCTAGAGCTGGCCCTGAACTCAAGAGAAATCGGCCTGCTTCTGCTTCCTGAGTGCTGGGATTAAAGACCGGCTCACACTCACTTTTTAAAGAAAGCTCCCTTCACAGGCTCAGGGCTCAGGCTGACAGCTGTAATATAAGCTTGTAATACTGTAACATAAAGATTTCACTTTTAATACTGTTTTCCAAGGGATCAGCATCAGCATATGAGGGTAAAAACCATCCCTGGTCAAAAGTCTTGAAAGTAGGGATATTTTACACAACATAAAGCAAGCTCTTAACAAGCTTCACTTTACAACAACAAGAAAATGGCACAAATTAATGCCAGGCTTTCTTTTGGGGTGCCAAAGGCTATTTTGAGGAACAAAACAAGCAATATATTATTCCTCAAGTCTTATTTTTTATCAAAGGACAAGAGAAGATAGCAGATGAGAGTCCAGTGCACATCAAAGACCAAAGGGGCTGGCTGCTGGTCTAGTTCTCTGTTTTCGGTGTTAGGTAAAACTATCAACCTCTCCTTATCAGCTACTGACTTGAAACAGCTCCAAGGAAGGGCCAACAGGCAGAACAGCTGGGGTGGGCTTTTGGCCCGGCTGGCTTGTGACAGGAGGGTAGTGAGGCCTCATCTGCACTAGGCCCTAAGCCAAGCTGTGTCCAGAGCCTTGTTGTGAGGATCAATGACAGAAAGTGTGAGCAGCACTGAGGAAATGACCACGGAGGTTGGGTCTGCCCCCAGAGAAGAGAACAGTAGTGGGCAGGAATGACAAGGTACCAGAGTCACAAAGGTCCTGCCGGCGTGAGGCTCTGGAGTCCTACTGAACACCTCTGGGCTCTGGCCGCAGACTGCTGCAATGCTGGTGTGTTAAGTCCAAGGCGCTTTTCAAAGCAGCACTTGACATTGCTGCTTGCCTGCCCACAGCTTAGCTGGGTCCTAAGAACTGCTCTCGGCAAGAAAAGGAGCCCTTCTCTTTTGTTCATTCACTCACTCACCTATTCTAACACTGAACTGGAGCAAAGGGCAAAAATGAGCAGACTATATGACTCACTACGAAGTGATCAGCACAGTAAGCAACTAGCGCCATCATAGTGACTAGAAACAGAACGGCCTTGTGAGGCAGTGCAGTGGGAACATGCAGTGGAGAGACGTGTTGGTAAATTGAGGTAAAAGAGCAGCAACTCGGCTTACAGGCTCAGTTGACTGAGCAGCAGCAGATGACAGGACAAGTGATGTGGACATGTTGAGACAGGAACAGGAGCCTGTCAGTGACCACAGTGTCAGGGCTGACTTGGATGCCCTGGGCTGAGGAGACTTTGGGCCTAGGAAGACCGGGTAAGTGATGCCTTGGACCAGCGTGGGAACATACTCACTAGAGGGAAGATAAAGCCAATCAGACTTGAAGTTTGATCAGATATGAGGCTGAGGCGTGCAACAAAGGAGAGCAAGGGAGACCACAGTGTGGGCGCGAGCAGAGAGGGGCTTAGCTACTGAGCGATCTGTTTTCAGAGGCTGGGGCTCACTCCTGGTCACAGTAAGTAAAAAAAAAAAAGTAGTAAATTGCCTACATAAGTATGGATCTTAGCAAAATCAGTCTCTAAAGAAAGTATTTTTACAAAGGAGTACAGGCAAAGAAAAAAAAGCCAGGGCTTCCCTGCCAGAGAGACTAAGAGAGGGGGGCTCAGAGGTGTGTTCTTCTCCATGATCACACGGAGAACAAGGATCCTGAGGAAGTGCATGGAGTTTAAAGGCTGCTGTTTCTGGTGCTGGCCGGGACCTCTTCTAAAGGAAAGCGACGGTCACGGGGCGCCAGCGGCAGATAGACAGTCCAGCTGCCTGGCACTGCCAACAGAACTGGTTAAGACCAGACGCCGGGTTGGAGGTTCAGGTGTGGGAAAGTTAAAGAGAAAAGTAAAACAGTTACAGATTCCAGGACCAGAGCTGAGAGGCAGCGACTGGAGACCAAGGGCCCTCATGGGGCCAGCCTCAGAAACCTCCATCAGTGTGGCTGCTCAGCAGGAAAGCGACGCTAAGACTGCACTTCGAAATGAAGCCTTAAGAAAAGGAAATGTCCTCAAAACCAAGACCTGGGTTGGTAAGATGCCCACGTGGGTAAAGGCACTTGTTGCCATGCCTGACAACCTGAGTTTAATCCCTGGGACCCACATGGTAGAAGGAATGAACAAGACTTAACTTCTACAAGTTGTCCTCTGCTCTTCATACATGCACACATAAAAATAATACAATTTTAAGAGAAAACCAAGACCTGGAGGGCTGAGTGAAAAGCAAGAGGTGAGGCCAAAGACACTGGTAGCCTAAAGGCCTGGTGAAAGCGAAACAGAAGTCCAGCACTGAAACCTGCGTGCATGCGCGTGTTTGCCTATGTGCACGTGCACGCTGAGGATGGAACCCTGGCTCAGGTTAATCAACACTTGGCTTTACCGCTGACACTCATTTCTAGCCAAGATGGCTGTTGAATCAAAGGCAGCAATGGGGGCACTGAGCAGGATGGTAGGCACACACAGACACCATCAAAGCTTCTCTTTTGCTGGTCCCCTGACAACCTCCCTTCTGCACTAAAGGGTTTCTTCCCCTCCAGTCTATCATTCCACACACCTGGAGGTCCCAAGTGAGGTAAAGACCTGTCATTCTTCATATCAGCACAGAACAAAATATAGCAAGCAGCAGCCATTTGGGCTGAAAACAATGCCTGTATTTCATCCAATAAAACCCTTAATTTTTTAAACATTTATTTTATGTGTACGGGAGTTCTGCCTACATGCATGCCTGGCATCCACAGAGGCCAGAAGAGGGGACGGGATCCCCTGGGACTGAGTTACAGACGGCCCTGAGGTGTCTGTGGGTGCTCACTCTCTCAAAAGGCAGCTAGCGCTTTCAGCCGCGGAGCCGTCACTCCAGGCCCTTTAAAGCCAGTTTTTAGACATGAAGGCACATATCAGAGGGACAAAGGAATTTTTTTTGGAGAAGGCACCTAAGCTGCCCGCCTTCTCCTAGGACCCAGACTGCTGCTTCAAAATGGTGCTGAGCCTGGATCACCTCCTAGGGAACACTACACAGCGTTTGATCCCAATGGCTTTAACGTGGCATCCAGGACACAAGCAGAACTGGAGCAGATGTAGTTTTGGGACCCATTTATATGGTATCACAGCCACTGGCTGCCATTACTAACTCAGACCAGCCTTTATAAGAGATAAGATTCTTCTGCTTTAACTTAAAGAAACATATTATTGTTGCATTGGTATCTATTTTGTGCGTGTGGACCTCTGAGGCCAACTTGCAGAGTTGGTCCTCTTCAACCTATTGAAATTTAAGACACTATTTTCTGTAGCTTCCCCTATAACTCAAACTATTCTGTTTACTCAACTGAATTCCCTTAATTAATTCATCAAGTCCAACTCATGTTAGATTTCTTTTTTTGGTCCATGGTTGGGTTCTATCTCATTCTAACACCTCTCAGATTCATGGTTTTAATATACTGCCACTGTTATCTACTGGGTTTCAGAATGACACATTGCTTAAGTTAGCAAGTGATAAAAAAGACGCTGGAATGTGGTATTCACCCTTATCATCAGCACTGCTTTCCGGATGTCCCGGATGCCATCATACACCAGACGGGAGGCATCGATAAATTCATTCTCATCCATAGGCTGGGCTGGGTCCGAGCTAAGGGCTTCCACAGCTGCTTCCACTTGCTCAGTGAAACGTGGCATGACTACAGAGACAAGAACAGGGCTGGTCACAGAACGCAGATAGCACTCCACTAACCCTTTCCTACAGTCCTGGACAGGCAGAAGTGTCAAGTTCATGACAAGCCTATCTGTGTTCGTGAGCCCAGTACTCAACAGCACAGTACACAGAAAGTTCACAGGAGAGCTGAGGTAGTACTCCACAAGGACCCAGCACCTCCTCACCACCTCTGTGAACTACAGCTGAGTGACTGAGAACTTGAAACGATACTACCTTGAGCCCTACAACAGGCTGGAATGGTTTAGAGGTTCTGGGCTCAATCCCTAGCGCCGGAGGAGGATGGACCCAATTTCACATGCATGCATAAACAAGAGCCAACTCAGAAGCTCATCTCAGACACACAAAAGGAAATGTGCTTGTGAGCTGCCTAATAACCAACTCTCTGTGCACTGAGCTAGTCGATGTGTGTTAACAGTTCTGTGTGAGCGATCCACAGGATCTGGAACGAGAGGACAGCCTGTGGGAGCCAAGCCATGGGAGGGACCAGGGAGAATGCCAGGAAAGGAGGCAGTCCTCAGACCTGTGTTGGAGAGCAGCTTGGTGGCTTCCAGAACCTTTTCTGTGTAAACTCCAGGCTCGTAGTTGTCCATCTCTGAGGTGACCACATGAATGACTCGAGCTGCCCGGCCTCGAATTGCACCGGCAGTGCGGTCCAGCCCATCCACATCTTTTTCTTGGAGAGCGATAACGCACTTATTCACATCTTCCAAAATGTGGTTCTCTGAGGACAAACAGAAAGCTGAGTGAAAGATCAGGTCTTCTACTAGAGGGTGACATGGTACCATGGTATGCTTAGTTTACTGAGGAGGACCTTGTTGCCAATCCACATGTGCTAAGTTTTATATGCAGGATAAAGTTTTATGTGTACGGGAGTTCTGCCGACATGCATGCCTGGCATCCTCAGAGGCCAGAAGAGGGGACGGGATCCCCTGGGACTGAGTTACTTAAACTAGGTTAACTAAGGTGGGAAGACCTGTCCTAACTGTGGGCGGCACCATTTCATGGCTGGGGTGTTAGACAGAATAAAAAGAAGACATGGCAATGCAAGGCCATTCAAAACCCCAGAGCGGGAGAGGTCCGAGCCCGAGAGGTGAACGTACTACTGTTTAGTTAAACTGATGCCACCACCTTCTCAGCACTGTTTATACTCACAGATGAATGCTACTCAACCTCAGAGACCTTTTCTTTGTAACAAACAGTAATGAACCCAAGACAGTTGGCTGTTCAAGATGCTGAGAATAAGGGATGGTTGGATGCTCAGCCGCAAACAGGACATTTATGCAACCCCCTGTAAGGCTTGGGGAGCGTCATGGAAAAAGGGACTGTAAGAACGCACTAGCCAGAAAAGAGAGGAAAGGCCCATCTTCTGGTTAGGGCAGCCACTACAACACGAACTCAACACAGCAGGTGCCTGCAGCTGGCCTGCCAAGAGCCAATCAAGGATGGGGGAGGGACTCACTGGACCCAAGCTCTTCCTGAACTATTGTTTGCTGGTGGAATCTGGAGGAAGAGAAGTCTCTATGTACCTGAGCGCTATAGATTAACTGCTTATTCTACTAGGACTTTACCCAGGCACCTACTTGGCCCTTTACCAGTTCTCTAAATAACATTTTGCATTACGAATCACTTGCATTCCTCAGCAAGATTATGACAGAACAATAGAAAAACACACCAGAGGCAGACATACAAAATTCAAATGCTCTGAAACACCACTACTTCAAGAGAACAATTCTGTTCTTGAATTCACTAAGTAGAAACTGGCTTAATTGTTTTATACCAAGGCAGCCCTCTCTTAAACGCATATATTTACATAAAAGTTGAAGCCATTCATCAGATAAAAGTATGTCTGTTAAAGAATTTCATTTCTTTTTACTGGTCTTTTGTTTTATATTAAATAAAATTTAAAAGTCCTGTCTAAATCTCACTAAATGCTGCTACTTAATCCCTTTTGTTGTCTGATTTGAAGAGTGTTATATGAGGGGCATTTTTATTTTATTATATTTTACGTTACTGAAAGAAAGAATGAAAATCCCTTGAGTCTAAGCCCTACACACACACACAATCTAATTAAAAAAAAAAAAAACTGTAAGAATGTAGCATTTATCCAGAGGGGCTTTGCATTTAGATTTCCAAATTTGTTGTTTGCTTAAAAATGTGCTATGAAGGTGGAATGTTTTTCCCTAAACCTATGAAAAAGAATAATTCCATACTTCACTGGGAAAAACAACAGAAGGCCAAGATTTCCCAAAAAGGCCATTGCTGCATTTCTGGCACCTGCAACAATGAGCTCGCAAATGAATTTTTTGTTTTAAAGTAGCAGCACCTGCAATTCGGCAGTTCTGCAGCACCACAGTTTACCCTGTCTTTCTGCAGTTAGCAGAAGGCCTGCACCCGACTTTCTCAAGTCAAAACTACCATATCAAGGAGTTGATGCAAAGACAGGGAGACATTAGTATGCAGAGCACAGAGCATCCTTATATAGGTCACTGCTGGGGGACTGTGCTGTGCACATACTTAAGTCCCGCTTCTCTTTCAAGCCCCATTGCCACACACATCTTCCACATTCCAGCCTGTGGTTCCCTGGGGTGACAGGTAGTTTCAGCTCTACAAGAACCCAGTCACTAAATCTGCCCATAGCCACCAGCCTCAGGAAGCCTGGCATTTCCAAGAAGACACAGCCAGGGGCAACAGAGGCCATATTAAATGGAGAATGCATTTAGTGCTACTCAATTCTAAGGAGATAGGAATGAATTTATTTCTGTGAGATAAACACTGAATTGCATTTGACAGACATGTTCTATATGAATGCAATTTACTATGTCATTACCAGTTTATGTTTATATAATAAAATCAACTGTTTTTGTGAGGTGAATTACCCAGATTTATTTTTTGCAAGTTCATAATTAAATGACACTTAAATATTTCCTCTCTGTTTTCTATCTGTGCACCATGCAGACATGATCTTGGGAGAAGCAGTCAGTTAAACTACGATCACTTTCAAGAGACACAAGCTTTCCAAGAAGGGAAAAAGGATTCTCTACACTAATCTAGCTGAGAGGCTCCTCCCCTGAGTTACAAGTGACCAGTGACACCAGGACTCAGATATAAACTGAAAAAGGAAGACTGTTACACGCCACACAGGTCACAGCCAGAGGGTCTCAGTCTACACCCACAGTAAAAACTTTTGCTAGCCAGATAACTATGGTTTCAGGATGGACACCAGTCCCACTCTGAGGGAAAGAGTTCCAGCTCCAACTCCTGCTACTCAGGTCATAGGTGGAGAATTTTGAAAAACTAGAAACCAGCATGTTACTGATAGATTTTACTTGCCTCAGATTTGAAGGTGTTTTGTCTGTGATTATGACTTGGACAGTAATTATTCATGCCACTCGAGGGAACCAGTTCATTACCTGAGACAGCCAAGAAGTCATCAATGGAAGTAATGTCATCAACCGCATCCGTGAGAACACGAACTTGTTTTTCCCATTGCTCCTTAAAGAGCTCCATGTTCTCTTGGGCCAGTTTGCTCTGTGGCTTGGCGGCTAGAGCCAACGCGGCATTGACGACCTGCAGAAGACATGAATGCGCGTCACGCCCTCCATCTCACACCCATGCAAATCAATCACATGGGTGATCTGGTCATCAGAGGAGCGATGGTTGCCTCCCCGTCACCAAGAAACATGACTCTGTGTGCTCCACCATAACTGGTAAAAGGGGAAACACTGAGCAGCAAGCAGCCTCAGACTTTAACACCAAGCAGTAAATTTTATTTGAAAACAATATATAAAATAAATGAAGTCTCCCTCTAATTTCTCAAATCTGTGAAGGCAATCCTATAATTTTTTACATGAAATCCAGGTTTTCAAAATTTTAACCATACAAATACATCACCAAAACTTACATATGCTACATATAATTAACTACGCTGGTTCCTTCTTTTATCATCATTAAGTATATAATAAAACATTAGTTATTATTCTAGTTTATGTTATTCTCTTACTGTGGGGTTTTTAGGCTCATCTCAGTTATCACTATTACAGAAGTAACAATTACATCCAATAAGTGCATAATTAATGCCCAGGACCAAATGCCAAATTCACCGGAATTCATTCATCTTAAAGGTATTGTATTCCAATTCCAAAGGCTTTTCTCCTTTGTCATTTTAACAGAGGTCTGTTTGACATATAAAAACTCCACAGGAAAGTATGCAGTCTGCCCCCTGAGTCAGCATGTAGAGCTGGAGACAGTGCCTTGGTAGAGCTTACCTAGTGTACGGCTCTCAACTCCTGCCTCAGCACAGCACGCAAACACACACAAGTGCTTTACTGATACAACTTATAGTTCATACAGTTCCTCCACTGAAGTATAAAATTCAGTGGCACTTAACATAGCCACAATGATATCACATTCAGTTATCTTTTTTTACTCCAAAAAGCAGCTCCAAATGCATTAGCAAGCACTCCTCATTTTCCTCTTCTCTCCGTATCCCCATCTTGAGGCAATTATGAAGTTACTCCCCCATTCCAAAAAACACCAAGTGTCAGGGGTACACACCTTTGTGATCTTTCTCATCTCAAGGGGGAAGCACCTAGTACAATGTTACCAACTCTCATTTTTCACTGATAGTCTATACTAAGGGGGTTTCTTCAGTTTCTAGTTTCTGAAAATGGATGGCCTGCGGAGACTAGGATGCTTTTCTTTTGAAACTGCCAATGGCTTCTTAACAAGTGTGCTGTGAGGCAGACCTAGGTCCTCCCGAGTGCAGTCCATGCACTGCCCAACTCCCTTTATAATGCATTTTCACCATCTCTCTCCATTGTTTTCTGCTGTCTCCAAGTTCATTTTCATACTATTCATTATTCACTGCATTCAGTGAAGGCGTGAAAGACACACAGTGTATGATAAAAACAATCTTCCCACCCTTACCCATCAGGGAAATGTCAGTGGGGTCTCTTCCAATTTATCTAGATAACTGGAATTAACTTAAGAGAAGAAAGACAATTCGTCTACATGGTCCAATTTGTATCTGCCAATATTGAAGATGCCCAGCTCTTCCTGCATAAAGAATAATCACCCCAGAAAAGGCCTTTTACTAAGGGCATAGCCCTCATGCCAAGTGCAGCTTGGGTACTGTGTCTAAAGCCAGTCCTAAGGTCCATCTTAAGAAAAAGTGAATGGAGGCTTTGTGTGTGGGGCTCCATGCTGTGCACAGGCCAAGTCACATAGGCCATGTACTCACACACTGCCATTAGGACTGACTAGACTCCCTGTGATTCCTTTTCCCTAGGCTTTAAGATCATTTATATAAATACTCTTGGTAGGTGTGATCAGCGTATGTTACCATCTGTCTCCGCAGATATGTGGAAGCATTGTCGCTTTTCAAGCATTTTAAAATGAAATGAAGAACCAAAGATATTAAAGTGTTGGAAGGATAAAATGGCAAACTTGAGGGGAAGAAAGTCTAATCTTTAGATATCTACTCTAAATTTATTTTATACAATTTAGTCATCCTGGAAGTAGATTAAATCTACTGTGTTTATTATCTCATAGCAATCAGTCACTGGAAAAATTTATGACTGTATAAAGCTGGGGAAATGTTATCAGATGGGGGGGAGGGGGGTTTGTAACTGGTCCATCACAGAAGGCTTGAGTGCTCTTTCACATGGAAGAGCCAAAGGGATGTTGTCATGTGCACTTAATGTTGCAGACTCTTACACAGAAATCTCCCTGAGACCTCTGGTTCATCATTCCAGGTCCTCTGCCTGTCCCCCTTTGCCTAGGACTACTGCCAGCTTGGCAAGACACGCAGAGAGACATGAACGGAAGTCCTAGACTGCTGTGAGCTTTCTCTACCTAGAAAAATAAAAAGACACTGCTTAAGGTGCTTAGAAATCTCTGGTGACAGAGAACACTCCCTCACAAGAGGCAGATAACACTGAATACCCAGAAAAGCATTAACAGGACGTAGTAAGAGGACTCAGCAGGAAACGGTGCTTGCTGACAAGCCTAATGACCTGAGTTCAGTCCCTGAGACCCATGGAGTGGTAGAAGAGATACAATTTTCACAAGCTGTCCTCTAACTTACACCATGAGTACATGCAACTTGTGTAACCACAGACAAACTAATTGCAAAAAGAAAAAAAAAGCATTACTTGTTTTATGTACTTTAGAGTCTTTCTAACATCTCATACACTTAACTCAGCCCAATAACCCATTTTTCTGAGTGCCACTATTAAACAGAAGTTCTTAGCCTTTACTTCAGCAGTTGGTTCAATCAGGTTACTATTATCTGTGTGAGACACTTCAGCAAAGCACACTCGCTTTGTGACAAGAGTGTAACAACTGTGCATAGGCTGGCCAGACCCCTGTGCAGCACACATAACACACAGTGAACACATGTGTGGACAACAGAGGGACTTGTGGAAGTCTGTTCTCTCCTAACCACCATGTAGGCTCTGGGGGTGGAACCAAGAGCATCACACTTGGCAGCACTGAGCTATCTTGATGATCCCTCCTACGCATTTTAAATGAAGGGCAAGGAGGCATGGATATGATACTTCAGTTTTTCTAACCTATGTAGTTTATCTGTATCAGGATTTCTAGTTAAAATCCTTTTTTTTGAAAGAGAGAAAGGGATCGAGAGGGTAAGGGGGGGAGAAAGAGAAAAAGAGAGCGCGAGCAAGAATGCGCAAGTAAGCCTAACAAAATAAATTCACACCCACCCTACTAAAAATCCACGCTAGAGACACCATAAGCTTGCTAGCTACACTTTACCTGAGGACAGAGTGCTTCCAACTGGCTTGCAGACATCCGGACGAGTTTTACACCTTCTTCATTATTGGAGATTGAACAGGCCAAGTTGGCAACCTGCAGGAGGAAGAACATGAAAGTGTCTGTAAGCAGCTTTCTCTTCTGAAAGCAGGCTGATGACTTCTCTCACACTGGCCTTCCCTGGACAGAGAGTAACAAAGCAGCGAGGAGCTTCCCTTCCAGACTGATTATCAGTTTATTAGGATACAAGTAATTGCAAGGACTTCAGTGTTCCGTTGTAGGCTGGCATCAGAAGAGGTGGCTCCCAGGCTTTGAAGGAGCTCTAATCTGCCTGAGCAATGAGGCTGTCTACTGTAAATGACATGTAAGAAAAGCCAACTGTCAGTAGACACAAACAATAACATCTGCAGCTGTTCTTGAAGGGAGGAAATTAAAACTCCAAACTGCTGGTCATCTTGTCACATGCATAAATTAAAGTTAAGTTTATTTGAACGCAAGTCAATTGAGAAGATTTTAAAACCATGATAAATGTAACATTAAGATGGACCAAACCGAGCCCGGCATAGTGGTGCACGCCTTTAATTCCAGCACTGGGGAGCAGAGGCAGGTAGAACTCCATGAGTTCAGGGCCAGTTCATTGGTCTACAATGAGAGTCCAGGACAGACAGGGCTACACAGTGAGACTCCAGAACAAAACAGACTGACAATAACACCCTCATAAGAAAACAAAAGGAAACAATGACACTTCACAGATGTGAACAAAAGCGTCCTTCAACTGCGTTCTTAACAGCTCTGGTGGATGGACTTTCTTTTCTGGCAGGGTTTACTTTTAATGGAAATCTTTACCTTCCCTCCCAACTGTCTCCATGGCACAGCTGGCGAATGCTCTGGCTGTACCGAAAATGCTGCTCTTTAGGACTGGCAATACTGGAAGACCCTTTCTCAAATCAAACAAGTAAAAAGCTTGCTCAACCTAACACTCCCTGGTGAGAGGAGACAGAAATTCGAAAAGTCTGCTCACTGCCCCCTTTAAAGGGCTCTCAGACAGGATCCACCAAGGACCATCAGTGACCATATCATTACCAACAATTTTATTTCAATTTATACTATCTTTTAAAGTTAAAAATATTTTCAAAATGAAGAAGTAAAGGATTATGTATTATTGACTACAAGTCAGATACAAAGTGTTGAAGGGTATGGCTAAAATGGCCGAATTCTTTAAGTCATTTGTTTTCTGATACAATCTTAAGACAAAGGCTACAGAAGACATATTCTCTGTTTAAAACCGTTCCCCTGAAACTGATGTACTGCTAGAGCAGTAACCGTATAGAGGAGGACACTGCCTGGAAGGAGGAAGTGACGCCTGTCACTGACAGTCTTTTCTGGATGAATAAGCTGCAATACACCCTCCAGCAACAGGACAACTCACTTCTCACAATGACAAATGTGCAAATGCAACATCTAAACTAGCCCTGGCTACCTGGGAAGGGGATATAGGGAGGAAAATCCTTCCCACCTCTTACTCAGGAAGACCTGCACCTTTAACTTTGGAACAGCAGTCAATACCACTTTAAAAACTTAGTCTGTGGGGAAACAGCTCAGCTCAGGAAGCTGTTCTTCCAGAGGACTTAGACTGAGTCCAGCATCTACATGGTAGCTCACAATGGTCTGTAACTCTAGTTCCATAGGATGTGATACCCTCTTATGGCTTCCAGGGGCACCAGGAATGCACAGAGAGACACACAGACACACACAGAGCACCCATTCACGTTAAATAATAAAATCAGTGTGAGGTGTTTAGCTTGACAGGCAGGGTGGTACACTCCCTGTAAACCCAGCAGCAGGGAAGCCTGAGTTCCATGCCTGTC
This sequence comes from Pachyuromys duprasi, assembly GCA_028658305.1. Taxonomy (NCBI): domain Eukaryota; kingdom Metazoa; phylum Chordata; class Mammalia; order Rodentia; family Muridae; genus Pachyuromys; species Pachyuromys duprasi. Next base: position 9,258,235 of record CM053764.1, read on the forward strand.
TCAAATCCCTGGGCCTAAAAGCACAAGTTTTAACCCTACCTAGGTAGGAAGGGGAGTCCAAAACCAGCTTGGGTGAGTTATTAAGACCCTGTTTTTCAAACCTTTAAAAAGTAAAAACAAAGTGTGGGGTAGACTGTTTACCTCCTAACTGTCAGGTCTTGGGTTCAATCCCCAGTACAGTAGAGGTATGTATCAGGGGGACGTCAAGAGATTCTCAAGTCTGAATAAAAACAAACAAGAAATATGGGAGCATTTACCCCTACAGAATATGTGAGGCACGTTCTACTAATAAAACTGCAAGTATGTGGCATTGAAACTAAAAAGGAAAACACAGAACTCAATTAAAAGAGAATTAAGAACAGAGAATGAGGGATGGATGAACAGGGTTAAGAAAGAGAAAGAAAAAAACTAATGGCACAAATGAATCCACCTATCAGTAATGCTAATGAATGCTCCCAATTCCTTCACAGAACGGCACATACTAGATAGCCACTCACATCATAGGTGGTAGCAAATGATCTTGCCATTAAAGAATAATTATTTTCCTATATTTACGATTAAAGTGTCGAAGCTCAATTACTCAATGACTCATATACAAATCTCACAAAAGGACTCTTTCTGAAACTATTCTTAAGATAAGCTTATTTCCCAGGGGAAAAAATATCATTACTCAGCCTACATGGCTGTTTAGCACACATACGCACGCACGTACTACAGTAATCCAAACTCCGGCATGACAATTGAGTTCATACTGCCTGATATTCTTTTACTCAGTGCTGGCTACCTACCTATAACTTTACCATATATATTTTTGTTCAAAATAAGTCATGCTAATCTAATTGTAGGAAGAATCAGTGTATAAATAATCATCACTTACTAGTGATGCTTAAAAAATACAAAACAGGATTTATAATGGTGAATTTCCTTAAATGATAATTTATCTTTAAAGTTTCTTATTTCTAAGTCCACCAAGCTGCCTAATCCATCAGTAAACTTCAAATTCTCTTGGACACTTCACTTCTTTCCTGTAACTTTCAACAGTTATAGAAAACAGGAACTGCATTTAGTGTTTGCTAGAGTTTCAGCCTGCCAAATCATATGGGAGCACTAAGAAGATACACAGCCAACAACATCAAGATCAATGTTTAATTCAAATGTTCCTCACAGAGCCTTCAAGGCCACTTTGCTATGTATTACCACATATGAATTCTCAACAAAAAATCAAATACACAATGCAGATCATTCAATTTGCAGTCAAAACACCCATTTCAAACTAGCAAAGCCACACCCTCTGAAGTTCCATGAGAAAACTGGGAGAGAGGGAACCCTACAGTAAGTTTCATCCACTTTGTAAGCTTTAATTCACAAGGAGCAAATGAAATGCAACCTGCTACAGAAAATTCACCATCATAAGGATATTTTAATGCACAACCTGAGTGTGAAAGAAAAAAGGATACTAAATGATACATGGTTTTTAGGCAGGAGTTCATGAATGGCATCTTCCTTGTTTTACTCTCATAAATTATAAATCTGAAGAGACTTTGATAAGTAAAAAATACTGGTTCCTCTTTGGTTCTTATGAGCACACAGTCAAAGGAGGAACAAAGGAGGGCTAGGAAGGAAGCCATCAAAAAGGACACATAGATGTTGCATTAGTGACAGAAAAGGTTTCTAACAGCAAAAATATTTCTGACAGCAAATAAATTTCTACCTTAACAGACTTTCAATCAAAGACATCATTAACTTGGTATGGGAGAAAAAGTCAAGCACAAAAGGTGCTTTTGCCTGGAAGCATACTTCACTATTCACAAGCAGATGAGAGAACACAAGTCAGCCAGTTCAATCTATCCTTCTGTTCCTCCACCCTCCTATCAATGGCGCTGGGGATATAGAACATCTATGCGTGATTTATTTTAAAAAAGAAAATGGCTGTCTCTCCTGCACAGAATCAACAAGTTCTACTAATGACAACTACAATGAATAGTCAGTCCTAGAGCCAAGGCAGACCCTCGGAAATAACAGTGGAGAGACGTCAGCAAAACTCTCCACTATTTTAAGTAAAATGACAAAAGCATCTGAAAAATAATCCAACAGGCACTCAGGATCACAATCAGTGATACTGTGTGCACACAGAGGAACAGAAGAAGTTAATTCTGTTGCTAAAACCTGAAACTGATCTTGTATGTTCACAACATAATGTGCCCACTGAAGACACCACAGGATGTTCCCACTTTTGAGTGAAAGGAGCCATAATATCAGGACATTTGAGTAACTTCACAGGGGACTCCCACACTAAAGAAGTTTGTATCTTATTTTATATATCCTTTATGTGTTATAAAGAAAAAATATTTATCGTAAAGCATCTTTCTCTCTCTCTCTGACACACACACACACCATTCTTGAACAACAAGTTAGTATATCTGTTCCAAATTTATGTTGGTCATGTATTAAAGAGTACTGAAATAATAGTGTTGTATTCGTTTCAAACACTGATAAAATTGATAAAATTTGTCCTCCAATCCATTTCACATTACACAATATAAAATGTATACACCTCATAAAATGTTATGTACTTTTACCCACCCACCCCACTCTCCAGTACAAGATACTATTCACAAAGGTAAGGATTTCTGCTCTTTAGTACTACACCTCTAGTTTTCTGCTTGTTTGTTTTGTTTTATACAAGTCTCACTATGTAGCCCAGGGTGGCCTTGAACTCAGAGATCATCTGTGCTGGGATTAAAGGTGTGAGCCACCAGGCCTGTTTTAGGAAGTCCACAAATGTTTGCTGACATAAACTTCCTACAATTTTTCTTTCTCTTCCAATCTATAAAAATTTTTGCTTAGGTTTTTGAAAGTTCAATTCTAGCTAAATAGAATAAATGAAATACTGTTTATTTCTGTCATTTAAACTCTCTCTTTTTTAACTCTCCATATTTTTCTCAATTTCACATCCCAAAAGATCTGATTCAGGCTATAGAGATGGATCAGTGCTTGCTGATCCCTAAGAACCAGACTCAGGGTATACTGATAAGCCGGGCATCCTGGAATGCCTGTAAACTCTGTGTGTGCACAAACACTAACAAACACACATCCAGATGTGCATGGTCTCTTCTATATAAAGATCACTTTAGAACAATACATAATGCAAAGCCCTGTGTGTCAAACACCCTCACACAGTGGAAGCGGAGGCGGCTGACTCTGAAGAGTGAGCATCTGCATCACACTTACTAACACTGAGATGAGGCCGCACAGGAGCCTGACAGCTGCTGGGGGCCTGGTGTGTGCTAAGTGTCATTCTATGCCCATGTCCAAAAAGAACATTCAACTGCAGTCGGCAGGGCTAGACACATAAGGAAATCAAGCAAACCTACTAATTTCAGATAGTAACGAGTGCTGGGAAGAACATAAGAAACAAATATAATTACTAGAGGTGGTACTGAGCGCTAAGGAGATCTAGGGAGGCCTTTCTGTGGAGGTGACATTGGGCAGACAGCACGTCGAGGTGCTGAGAAGGCCGGTCAGCAAGGAGACACAAGACTAAAGGCAGCTGGGAACGCAGGCAGGACCCTTCACAGTTAACTACAGTTTCCAACTCCACCGCCTCTGTCTCTAGAAGCCATGGCAAAGACAGGTGAGCGAGGCTCTGAAGCAAAGAATGACATGATGCAATTTAAGAAGATCATACTGGCTTCCTTCTCAGAAAAGAAGCTAGGCAGGAATCAAAGTGCAAGCCAGACAGCCATTAGGAGCGGCTGCAGAAATCCAACACAGTAATAGCTAGACACAAAGAAAATGCTAGGTGTTTACTGGTCAGATTTGGACCTTGGGGAAGATAGAAGATGGGCCTTAGAATCTGGGTTTGAGAAGCTGAGTGGGACACTGTCAAACAAACAAAGCAGCAGTATATCAGACAGAAGCCCAGTTTCATGGCAGGGATTGGTTAAACAGACAACTAATAAACATTTGTTAGAAGTGGTGCACTGTATGCACTGCAACAATGCAATGGCCACAACAGAAGGGAGGTAACCAAGTTATATGTCAGCACACTAAGTTATCATCTGCCTTAACAAACAGCCCTCTTCTGTATCAATTTTGTATACATCAACAAAAGGAAACAATGTTTGAATCTCTCTAATATATTTAATCTAATCTATCTTCTTTGTGCTCTAAAACCATATGCCCAGTTTCTATAAATGAACTAACAAAAGCTGTATTTTAAAACACTAGTGTTCTACAACTGTACCTATCTAAAGCAGTACTTCCATTCCCATGCCAGCAGGCTACATCAACACACTTTCAGAGACTTGTACTTTTTCTAACAAAGTAAGATCGGGGGCAGGAAGGATGTGTCTAGAACCCTGCTACAGCCAAATGTAGGCATACTTGGCTAGTGCCCTGGATGCCATAATTCAGTCTCATAAAACAGTTGCTTCAGTAAGCAGTAAGGTACTGGTGTACTCAGAGAGCACAGGACAACTTTCAGGAGTTGGTATCTGGAGACTGACACAGATGGCCAGCCTTGCAAGGCAGAGGCAAGCATTTTTACCCTTTGTGCTGATTAGTTTTATGTCAACTTGAATAAAGTTAAGAGTCTTTTTTGGGAAGAGAATCTTCAATTGAGAAGACAGACCTATCAGATTGGCCTACGGTACATTTTCTTGATTGATGATTGATGTGAGAAGTCCCAGCCCGCCATGGAAGGTGTCACCCGGGCTAACGCCAGTTAGCAGGACTTTTCCATGGCCTCCATCAGCTCTTGCCCTCAGGTTCCTGTCCTGATTTCCCTAAGTAACGGGTTGTGATGTGGGACCATAAGCTGAAATAAACCCTTTCCCCACCAAATTGCTATTTGGTCATGGTGTTTTATCACAGCCATAGAAACTCTAGGACACCTACTGAGCCAGCAAGCCAGGTCTGGGGCGCATTTCTTTAAAAACCTAAGAAATCAGGCTACATACCGCAGGAATTGGTGTGAGATGGTGTCACCTGAGTCCAGGAACAGATCACTGCATGTATATAGCAGTAGCACCCATGTATTCATGGGAAAGCAAAGAGCTTAAACTCTAAACATTGGTCAGGACATCCATGAAGCATAGCAATAATACTTAACGCAAAGAAGAGCCAGAATCATCGCCTCTGAGGCAACACTGATAAATCATGGTCCAATTACTGGCTAGAAGTTTGCAGAGCAGTTGTTCTCTATCATTCTTCCAAATCTCGTTCTCATTTTCTAGACTGATTTTTAATGACATGAAAACTGGACAGGACAGTAGTGAAACCTGCTCTAAGAAGAATATAGGATGCCATCCACAGAGAAAATGCCAGAACAAACTGCTTTTTTATAATTATCTCATGCTTGATGCTGAAAGGGAGATGAGGAAAATAGTGCAGACCTGTCCTATCTAGATGTCTTAGCAAGATAAAAATAAAAGGATTCTTGACTGGCTGAAAGACCAATTACACACCAGACCCATTCAATCAGGAAATGTCCAATGGCAAGCTGAAAGGTCCTATCTTATGCTTTACCTTAGACAACATTTAAAACACCAGATGAAGGGAGAAAAGATACATTAAAAAAAAGTAGAAGAGGAGATAGAAGACATGACACACGTTTGGAAAGAAAAGTTGGTAAAATAAAGAACTGACAGAAGCAATTCTGACGACAAATTAGAGCAGGTCTAAGTTTATACTGATAGTGTATCTAAACCCCGCATACAGAAATGGACCTCATGTCACTAAGGAGAAGATCCTCTACAGGGAAAACCTGAGCTCTAACTGACTGTGAGATCACTCAGAATCTCAGTGCATAGCCATTGCCCAGAAGGCCCTTACCCAGAAGGCCCAAATCATCCTGAGATATAATGGTAAATCATCCTGTAAAATAATGAAAGCCTTGGCTACGGCCCTACCCTGTTTGCTGCCCCCGGGGCAGGTGTTCGCTGAGAGCTGCTCCTGAATGGAGGACCCTCAGGGAAGAGCTGTGATTAAAAAGAGCTCCCCTAAAGCCTGGAAATTACCTACCACTGTCCAGCAGAGGTATAATGTGAACTACACAAAGATTTGTGAAAATTTTAGTAGTAACACTAAAAAACTAAAAAGGGGAAGCATTTAACTTAAAGCTATTATCATTTGAATATCTAATAAATGAAACAAACTAATTTGTTATTTTTAAAAGAATGTCTTTTATACTGAAAGCACTCTTTAACTCACAAGTATGAGACTCAACGACTGGCATATATTGTCTGAAGACAGTGAGTTTTCTATGACTGAAAGACTGGAGGAGTCCCAGAAAGCCTACATGACATTTAGATTGTAGGGTGGGGTTTTAGGGAAGCATAGACAACATAAGGTCTCATTCCGTAGCTCCAAGCTGGCCTGGAACTCACTACACAGACCAAGCTATGTAGACCTGCCTCCCAATAGCTGATATTAAACGCTTGTGCCACAATGCTAGGCATACATGATGCTTCAAAAAAGCTACACAGAAAGGGATTCACACTGCTGAGTAAAAAGCTATGCTTTTATAGGAAATAAACACTGAATAATCTCTTGACCCTGGAGAGAACAGTAAATCTGACTGTTAAAGGCAGGAGCTCAGCCAGGCAGTGGCGTCCTATGCTTTTCATCCTAGCACAGGGGCAGAGGCAAGGCCAGCCTGATCTACGGAGCAATTTCCAGAACAGCCAGGGCTACACACAGAAACCCTGTCTCAAAAAAACCAAAACCAAACCAAAATAAAAACAAAAGGCAGCAATTCCAAGGAAAAGCAAATTTCAAGGCCAGTCACAGCAGGTTAGACAAGTAATAAGTGATTAAGTGGGAAACACACTTGCTTGCCTTAGCCTCTTCTGCTGTATTTATATGTAGCAGCTGGGTAGACCGTGTGTTCAACATACCTACTAAAAAATCATACGCGTAATGTACTTCACAGTATACTCAAGTATATGTTACCCAGAAGTGCATAGTACTGTGTATTATGTAATTTGTCTGGTTTTGGCTTTGCTTGATCATAAAATCCAAACACTCTTCAACCTTTGGAATTTCTGCAGCATAGTATCTCAGTTACCCACGCCAGAATTGATACTTCGTTAATGAGGTGATTTGGGATCCGGAGTCAACTATCTGACTGAATAATTGCATTTTGAGGTCAGCTTGACCTGGAGAAGAGTGAATGAGAAAAATGAGACTCATCTATCAGGCATAAATAAGGAAACTTGGACTGAAACTCTGGACACAGGAACTCCAGGGAGCTACCAGGTTGGTCTACCTACCAATGTTACTGAGGTTGGAGTTCTGCAGTCTCATCTGCACGGGGCACACAAATTTTCCGAAGCGCCATCCTATGTGTGTCTTTCTCTTTTTTGGTTTTGGTTTTTTGATATAGGGTTTCTCCGTGTAGCCCTGTGTGTCCTAGAACTCCTCTTTAGACCAGGCTGGACTTGAGAGAGATCCATCCGCCTCTGCTTCCGCAGTGCTGGGAATGAAGGCTTCGCCACCACCGATTCGTCTCTTAACTTGACTGGTCCTGACTAAAAGTCTTGCCTTTCAAATAAAATGTTTTATGTGTTTGTTGTAGGAATTACCAAGCCTGAGATAGGTTATGAAAATGCCTAGGGTTTAAGGCAAGCTGGTCAGAGTGGTAATATCTTGGAGCTCTAGGCTGGCATTTGAAATGTGAATCTTGCTGGGGCCTGTGACCTTATCCTGTAGGTCTACACTAATTCCTGGCATATAGTGTCAGAACTCTGCTAGTGTTTCAGAAATATCACTCCTTCCAAACACACCTGCAAATAGTGGTTGTAGAATCTGACCTTCTCCTTCCCAGTTATAGTCATATCCCAGCAGCCATGCATATATTTTACATATGATTCTTAATTCTGCTGAACCAACAAAGGAAAATAGGCCCTCATATCAAAGTTGGCCTGTAGAGATTTACTTCAGCTAGAAGGCAACTAATACAAAGAAATGAAGTCAAGGGGTTAACAAAACACAGTGAAGCATTTTACTTTGCTAGAAAAAAAAAAGTCTGATTAGTTCAAGGTGTGCTATTATAATACAAAGGGTGTAGGGAGAAGTCTTGTCTTAAAAGAAAAAGTTCTGCCTTGAATGAGGAATTTGAAGCTTCCAAAACACTTTAAAAGTTAATTTCCTTTTCATGGACATAGTAATTACATATCTTACTGCCTCAATTACCGTAAATATGATCCTAACTGTCTGCAGAGTGACACTGCACAGCCTGGGTTAGACCTCAGGTAACGAAAACCCTGAACCGTTCAATATACGGGTAAGACGTGGGAGACGGTACCGGGTGTGGAGGGCACGCAGAGGGGAAAGAGGTGAGAAAAGGGTTAGGTCTGAGCTCTGATGAGGAACATCACACTCTAATCTCTAAGGACTACATTCAAAATGCAATGAAAAGTCTGCAGCAAAATTTCCAGTGACTCTCAGGTCCAGTTAGTCAGTGACTGATTCAAACTGTCTTTCTGTCTTGCGTCCCCCCCCCCACGCCCCGCCCTAAAACAGGGCCTTACTATGTACTGGTGGGTATCCTAGAACTCATAGAGACCAGGCTGGCCTTGAACTCAGAGATGCACCTACCCCTGCTTCTCAAGAGCCGGGACTAAAGGCCACTATGCTCAGCCCAATCATTGGTTCTCAACGCTGCTGGTCCACAGAACCAATAAGCTCAATGAGTTTACAGTACAAGTGTACAGGCTGGAGGGAGCTCTGCAAGCCTCAGTGTTCACTTGGTAAGAGCTGTGGAGAGCACACAGAGCTGGACACTGCAGGTGCTGGACGGACAAGCTGGGGATGAGCAAATGGCCCTCCTATTTGGGTACAGACAAAAACTGCCCTCTCTTCAGCTGCTGATATTCCAGGCCTTGATGACTATCTCTCAAAGGAGCTTTTTATTAAGTAGGCTACTTATAAGAGACTGGTTTCCTGAACCACTTGGTTTCTGTCCACTTGGAAATTATGTCCCATATTATCACGTGACTGTTATGAACCAGATTACGCTTAATGAAGATACAAATGAAACTCTCCAATTTTAGTTCCAAATGTCAATCATTAACTTGAATAGTAGGCTGACCTGCTATTCTGTACATAACTCTAGTCAGAAAAACACTTCAATCAATACTCAACGAAAATGAGTTATAAAACTAGTAAGATGTTTAATGTGATACTGATATTTACCTTGAAATAGTTTTATACTGTTAACCTGGGCTGTATACTGTTACATTCAGGGGCAGTTTCTACTTTACATAATGTCCCCTTACCAATGAAATATTGGTCTATACAATATTTATTAATTATTAGGTTTCTGTACTAAGGTTATGTTTTGTGTGTCTCATTTCTAAAACACACTAATAATTAATTAAACAATAAAAATTTAACAAATGAAGAAAACTAACTTATCTGGAAATTATGCAGCAACTCCCTTTATTTTATAAGACAACCATTTCCACACATAATTTTAGACAAAAGCACATCTAATTTAGTAGTTGTTGGGCTGGTTTACTGTTAAAAAAGGACTGGGCAGAGTCTGCCTTAAGCAGAAGATCGTTCTTTTGGTCCTCAGAACGTGGGTATCACCTCACTTTACAAACAGGACCCAGGAACTAAGAAGAACCAGGTAAGCTGCCGGGACGCAAGCCCAGGCGGTGCTTCTCAGGAAAACGCCAGCTCCCGGCTGCGGCCACTTTATTTTTCTTTTCTGACTGGACGGTGCAGGCTTTTACTACTCTATTTTCTCATGCAGCCACTATGTGGTAGGTATAATTGGTAACAATTATAAAAAATAATAATCCCCAAACGGACAATATGTAGTTTCTTTTTTTCCTTTTATTATTATTTTTATATCAATTAGTTTATTCACTTTGTATCCCAGCTGCAGCCCCCTCCCTCATTCCCTCCTAACCCCTCCCTCCCTCCCGCTGCTGCCACTGTCTACACTGTGTAAGTCTTACTATCAGAGTCAGGCTTTAGCTGCATTACCAGTAAGCAGTGGTGTTAACGTTTCTAGGACAAAAGCTATCCACGTAATCAATGTGAACTGACAAAACAGAAGTTCTGATGGAGACCCAGCGATAATGAAAGACTGTTTATAAATGCTGTGCATTAATGAACCCTTGAAAACTTACAGCTAATTCAATCATGTGATTAAAACTGATGAACCAAGTTACTTATGTTAACCAGACTACTAATGCACTTACCTCAATCAGTTTATTGGCATGTTCACGAAAGACTTGGGCATACTCCTTAACTTCTTTCTCATTTCCATTCTTTGCAGCTTCAATCAGTACTAAAAGAGGGACGTTGGTCTCCAGGAAAGAATCTGATACGTGATCCATGACAGCTTTGCGAAGCTAATGATAAAGTTGGATACACATGATTTTATTTCTGAGAAGTTAAAATGTGGTGTAACACATCTGGTGGAAGCCTGTGGGAGACTGGCAGAGCTCACAGAGCAAGTCCCCCAAATAGACAACAGTGGAACAAGCTCCACCCCAGGATTGCAGAGACCATGCTTTACACTACACAGTACTCGAGCAGCAGAATTTCAGTTCTGAGACATTCCTTTTCTTCTTTGAAACTTACAAAACAAAACAGGACGACCATACTGCTCACTGAATTGGCATACAGCTTTGAAATATATATAATTACCTAATTAGTTAGAATTAAATGAAAAGGGAACAGTCTCTGCTATATCTACAAGAGTTAGCACACTATAAATTTTAAATGTTATCTAATGACTGTTGACTTGATTCAAAGGTATATAATTTTTAGTTTTATTTTATAACAGTATGAGCAATAAATATCTTTACTAGTTCTTGAATGCTGAATTTTCACCATAACTTAAGTCTTAATACTGTCTGTATTACACTACATATTTATAGTCAACTCTAACCTCTTTTTAAAACCTTTAACACAAAATCTAATTTCAAAATGTTAATGAGATTATATCATTAAAGGAACAGTTTAAATTTACTAACATGGAAAACTCAGTGTCTCCAATATTCCTGAACTTGAAAGAACACTTCTGCCACTGCGAACAAACTGACCATGTATAAACAGAACGGGCCGACACGTGAGGAGCTGTACACGAGTATGTGGACGCTAACCCAGCAAGAGCCTCGGAGGTTATTTCAGAGAGTCCCAAGTCATCTTAAATTGATTTTCCTACCTATACATCTTTTTCTCACTGGAGCCAATTTATTCAGTCCACCCCAGAGGGAACATAATAGTCTACATGTCCCTCTGAGATTTTTTTAGACATTAATAAGCTTATTAGCAGCAGAACAGAGTCACTTTTCTGTGAGGATTTACTCTTTCCCTCAATTAAAAATATAAGCCTATATTTATTGGAATTGTAATCAAAGCTAAAGCTGAGAACATACAATTAACACTGTTTAAAGCTTACCTGTCTACGTAGGTCCCTGGTCTTCTTGGTCATTTTGTCTATTGCAGAGTTGAGAGCGTCACTTCTTTCTTTGCGTCCAGCCTGAACAAAGAGATGCTTATATGAGTACAAAAACCTTAAATATTTAGTGTTAAAGTAACGCTGAAAAACCAAACAGTAAAATGGGTGTTACATGTTATTTTATTTTTGTGTGTAGAATGTTTGTCTGAATATACGTCTGTGCACCCTGCAAGTGTTGCTGCCCTGGCGGTCAGGAGAGGGAGCTGGACGCCTTTGAGCTGGATTTTCAGCCTCCGTGTGGGTGTTCAGAACTGAACCCGGATCCTCTAGAAAAACAGCCAGTACTCTTCACCACTGAGCCATCTCTCCAGCACCCTCCTCCCCGCCAACACACACATAGACAATACAGTTTTTAGCCCAAAGTTGGAAAAGATGCAATGGGAGTGTTCATATATGACTTCATCTAAAAAGCACAATCTTGTACCTCTTAGACTCGTCATTTTAACTGATCATTAAAACAAAGAGGTTTCCCCCCACCCCCAAAGAGAAACAAAAGATACTTGGGGGGCAAGGAAAGGTTTAATAAGCCTGGGATCCATAATGAGACCCTGTCTCAAATAAACATCATCCTTGAACTCCAAAGTTCAGCATACAACAAGGCCATACTAGGACCCTTCTTCCTGTGCTGCAAACAAGAATGAGTTACATCTGATATGGATAAGCCACGAGAGTTGATGGCAAAAGTGTGGAGAAACAGCTAAGTAGATACAGTGCTTGCCACACAATCCTCAGAAACAAATGATCTAGCATAGCAGAGGCACCATCTTAATTCCAGAACTGAGGAGGTACTGACTGACAGATCTTTGGGTCTTACTGACTACACAGCCTAGCCTAACTGCTAAGTGAGGTCCCCATGAGAAACTGTTCCAAAAACACACAGTGGGTGACTCCTAAGGCTGACCTCTGGCTTCTACCATATGTACAAAAAGACATGCACCTGCTATACATTCAAACTTTACATAAAAAATAAAATGTAAAGAAGTAAAAGATGGCTCTTAATATTAAAAGAATGTCAAACAAGTTTTATTTCTTGAATTAAAAAAATTTGAACAGGTTATGGTAGCATATGCCTTTAATTTCAAGACAGAACTCTACGAGTCGGCCACCCAGAACTATTAGTGAAACTTTCTCAAAAGTTTACAAAAAAAAAAAATTAAAATTAAAAAATGGAGGGGTAAAGTTGGCAGGTACACATGTACACGGGGGCTAGGGGTCAATCTTGGATGTCATTCTTCAAGAGTCAGCCATTGTGGTCTGTTTGCTTTTAAGATATTATTTATTTTTTATTTCACGTGTATAAGTGTTTTGTCTGAATGCATGTTGTGTGCAACATGTGCATCTATTGCCCACAAAGGTCAGAAAGGGGCATCAGATCATCTAGAAGTGGAGATGGTTGTCAATTGCCATGTAGAAACTGGAAACCAACCGGGGTCCTCTGCAAGAGAAGCAAGTGCTCTAAATCATTAAGCTATTTCCTCCCCCTGACCCCGCATGCATACCACTATGGGTTCTGAGACAGGTCCTCTGAATGAATCTGGAACTCTTCACTGATTTAGCTAGACTGGCTAGATTTAGCTAATTTTAGATTCAAGCAATTTACCTGAGCCATTTCCCAAGCTCCAAAACAACACATTTTTAAAAGATGTGGGTTTGGACAGATGGCTCAACCATTAAGAGCACTGGCTGCTCTTCCAGAGGACTCAGGTTCACTTCCCAGCACCTACTCGGTGGCTCACAACTGTCTGCAATTCCAGTTCCACATTACCTTCTGGTCTCCAAAGGCATATACAGATATATTTGTAGGCCAAACACCCATACACATAAAATAATAATTTAAAAAGTTTAAAGCAGAATATATTATGTTAATAATGTATTATACAGTTCAAATGAAATGGTTTATAAAATGTTTTAGAACTCCTACACTAAGCTTAATGTAATTGTATTGAACAGGAAAAAAAACATATTTGGCACTTAGAAATGTACTAAATCAGCATCTCTTCAAAGGTCAGGGGTTGAGATTTGACTAAGTCATAAAAACTAAGCAAAACCAAAGCGAGCAGCTGAAAGAAAAGGAATTAAAGTCCCAGGCACAGCCAGCTGTATCAATGGAAATACTAGTTGACATATGTACATTAAACTATTAATAGGAAATATATTAAAAGTCTGTTTTCACAAGACAAATGTGCCGCTTTCTATAACATGCTAGTAATCACTGCAGACAGACAAAGGAACAAAGGAATGTCATCCAGCATTATGCCTCTGGTACTCTTGAAACATGTAGGTGTGGTGTGGTATCAGCACACAAGCCAAAAGCAGATGAACAACTGAGGTTGATACTTGGCCGTGTGTACACTATTGACCACTGATGTAAGCTCATGCTCTGCTCTTAACTCCTGTTAAACAAGAACACTGTCACCTTTCTGTATTCCTCCATCTTATTTCTATGGTTTGTAAGAGTTTTAAAAAAAGAGTATTAATACAAGTGATAATTTTACGGAGGACAGAAAGGAAATATGAGAAATCCAGAAGTATAAAGAGTTGAATGATATGTTATGGTATCAAATCTAGTCAAGAATCATGTTTCTTATTATTTATTTTATTTATTATGTGTATTACTTATGAATGCAAGTACACATGAGCCATATCATACGTGATGGGCAGAGAACAAATGTGCTGAAGGTTTTGTGTTTTGCAAATTGGTTCCCCCCTTTCACCTTGGGATCCAGGGATTAATCTTGGATTGCTGGGCTTACACAGCAAGGGCTTGTTCCCAGACAGACCATCCTTCTGGCTCCAGTTCCCATGCTTACCCATTCCCCAAGTCTTCCTGTACGGCCAAGAAAATTAAGCAGTCTACTAACACTAATGCCAGAGGGGGTGAGCCATTAACAAAAACGGATCCAGATATGAGAATTATTATGTAAGGTTTGCTCAGAGCTATCAGTCAGAAAAAGACCTCAGCCTAATTACTCACTGATAACCTTAAGATAAAAACACCAGCATCCAAGACAAAGGTGCTGTGCTGGATAGTTTTATCTTGAATCGACACAAGCTAAAGTCATCTGAATAAAGGGAACCTCAATTTTTTAAAATGCCTCCTTAAGATCACGCAGGTATTAAGGCATTTTCTTAAATAAGTGATTGCTGGGGGAGGGCCCAGTTTACTGTGGGTGGAGCCTTCCCTGCAATGATGGACCTGGGTTCTATAAGAAAGCACATGAGGAAGCCATGAGGAGCAAGCCAGCAAGCAGGACCCTCTACAGCCTCTGCATTAGCTCCTGCCTCCATGTTCCCTCCCTGTTTGAGTTCTGTCTTGACTCCTTTCAATGATGAACAGTGATATAAAAGTTTAAGCCTTTCCTCCTCAAAATGCTCTTTGGTCATGGTGTTTCATTGTAGCAAGAGAAACAGTAATTAAGACAGGTATCCAAAAATTAGATCTAAATCAAGCTGATCTAATTATTGAAAGTCTCAGAAAATTTTTCCAATATTCAAGTCTTACTTTAAAAAGGGGTTTTTCTAAAGTAAATGACATAAAAATGCCATTGTTTCTAGCCAAATCTGGGGGCAGGGGGGTGTTTGTATTAATTTCTTCAAGAAATTTTCTTAAGCTGAAACCCAAAGGTCAGAATCACTGACCTCGTGACCGCTAAATTGAACCTCAGTGCCCAAGAATGTCCTCAATTTGGGTTGAAAGGTTATGACAGGCATTATATAAAAACAACACCCATGAACTGACCCTTGATGAAATAAATTAGTGACCCAGGAATGTCCATCTTAAGGTACAATACCACCACATACCATGTTATCTCTCCCTTTGCTAAACTACTCTTTTAAAAAAGGTAATTGTCTTCTTGGGACAGTAGGAACAAAAGTTTATGCCT